>CM065735.1:8212606-8335106 GCA_033310375.1 Conus canariensis
TTGTCTGTGGCGGCGCGCGCAGCGCACGCGCACACACACACACACACACACACACACACACACACACACACAACACACGAAGTGAATGTTGTATTGTCTGTGCACAGAGCCATCGGCAACATGATGTTCAGTCTGGTGTGGCCCATCATCCCTTTCATCCTGCAGCTGTGCGTGGTGGCGCTCTGGCTGGGTGTTGCCGTGTATCCTTTGGGGCTGGGTGTGTGTGTGTGTGTGTGTGTGTGTGTGTGTGTGTGTGTGTGTGTGTGTGTGTGTGAGAGCAAGAGAGAGAGAGAGTGTGTGTATGTGAGAGAGAGTGTGTGTGTGTGTGCGTTGTGTGTGTGTGTGTCGTGCGTGTGCATGTGCACGCTCGCGCGCACGTGTCACTTAACAGCGCAGGGGTGGTGTCCCTTTACCAGGCATCGTTTTCATCGCGTTTCAAACTTGTCGGCCAGGTGGCTATAAGACAAATATATGTGATTTTTGTTTTTTTTACCCTGAACCCCCTTTAACCCCTTAACCCGTGTGGAGTTACCTGGCGTCCGTCGGGCGGGCCCAGAAGCTGGCTAACGCCAACATCACCATGGAGAACGGCACCATTGATGAGAACGCCGTGAAGGAGGACCTCAAGGACCTCTTTGAACAGATCCCCTGTGATGCCAATGTGAGTGGCCAGGCCTGCTTGGGATGGAGGGGGAGGGGGCTGTGAGATCAGGGCCTGGGAAGAAAGGTGGGGGGGGGGTTAGGGGTGGGGGGGGGGGGGCAGAAAGGAAGGGGAAGTGCGGGTGATTGTATGTGTGTGTGTGAATGAGAGAGAGAGTGTGTGGGTCTGTGTCCTTGTGTGTGTGTTAGAGAGAAAAAGAGAGAGAGAGAGAGAGTGTGTGTGTGTGTCTGAGTTTTCACTTCAGTCCAGCTGGTTCATTTTATGTCTCTTCATCTTCGGTGATATCTTATGTACTGGCCCCTTCGTATGCTCAATAATTCTGACGTACGTCCATGGACCTGCAATCTATCAGAACCAGCATTTTAGATCTCCGTGTCAGTGTGGCTACTTCACTCTGAGCAAATAATAGTTCGTTGATCCCACAAAATACAGCTTACATTTTGATTTCTGTTTCTGTCGAACCTTTTCACTTGCCATGCCCGATGGTCGTAGAAATATATCTTCGCAGACACACAGGGGTGAGAGAAAACCGAGTGGTTTATCTGTTTTAACCTCGTCATTCGTTATGACCTCAGCTGGATGTCTCGGGCGGAAGAGCAGGGTGGAGAGGGCAGGGGGATGTAGGGGCGACAGGAAAATGTACAACAGAAGTTCATGTAGGGACAGAACATTTTTGTTCAAAACTTGCATCGTTTCAGTTGATAGAAAAAGAAAGTAAAGAATGCTACCCAGTCGTCCATTGTCTTCACTCTGTGCTAAAGGTGGTGGTGGTGGTGTGTTCATGGTATGATCATCCATAACCTGTCGTTGGCATCACTCACATTCCCACTCACCCAAACATGAGAGAGATTAACATTTTTCATCTGATTTAGGATTTTACGGAGGAAAGACTTTTAACAAAATTTCCGGTGTGTTTTTGGAAGGTGTGTTTTAAAGATTTGTGTGAATGAGGTTTTTTTTTCTTCTTTTAATGACTTGTGAGTTGACTTCAAGGCGGTGACAGCCCTGATATGGCCCTTTGCGGTCGGCTGGGCTATAAGCAACATTATCATTATCATTACCCAAACGCCCAAGCCACACCCAACGCTGTCATGACAGCCTGATACAGATCACTCCTTATGGACCGTCAGCAGTGAGGCGACCCGCCAAAGGAGGCCTGCACTGCAGTCAATTCACTTCGGTGGTGTTCTGTGGTGCCTAGCTGTTATGATCCAATATACACATGAGGCTATGTGCTAAGCCTGTTCCTGCTGACAGGTGTGGCTAAGTCGCGTGAATGAGAATCGACCGTAGAGGAGCTTGACCACACCAACATCTGGCCTGCCAGAGCTGACTTCTTTGATGTAGACACACCACGGGCACAGACAAGGAGAGGAAGATCAGGACTTGACGATGAGAACAGGCAATGAAACGGCCTCAGAATCTGAAACATGTTTTGGAGATGATTATTTGTGATGATTAGAATGATGAAGATGACACTGTTGACCAGTGGTGTAGTGGTTAGTGTTGCACATTCCTAGCTGGGGGGTCTTGGGTTCAATTCCCATTTGACCCGTGTACTTACGGTATTTTTCTGCCCTGACCAGCTCGTACCCAGAGGCGAGTTTGCTATGGGCTCAATCGGAAAGACTGGGACCACACAGTTGAGTTTCATCCACTTAATGGATGCGTCTCGGATTTCCTGACCGACAGTGTTGGTGTCTGTATCTGTGCGACCTGTTTGATACAAAGATAGATGTTATGAAAGCAAGCTGATGGTGTTATGTTTGTGGGTTCTTTGCTCAAATCAACATGTGACGCAACCTCACAATTGATGACACGATGACCACTGGTTTGGTTTCAATTGTATTAACCGGAACGCCACATTACAATTCATCCGTTGGAGGAAGGAAGTTGAAGTTCTCTAGGCTTTGGTCTAAAAGGGGGGGAAGCTGCTTTCTGGAATCTTGGAGGGAGAGTGCCGCGGGAAGCCGGACACAGGCATTATATCTTTTTAAGTTCTTTCCTAATAAGGCTAGCGTTCTTCCGGTAAGAGTTCTAGAACTTCAGGAACGGGCGCTTGATTTTGTGTTTGCTAAATAAGGGGAATAATACATTTATATGTGAACTTAATACATAACAGATGGTACAGCCCATTCATGCAGTCTCAGACTGGAACGAAACCCTATAGACAGCATTCGCCCTCCTCATCGATTAGCAGATAAAAAAATCCAGATTCTGTGGTCTGTCATGCCCTGCTGTCATGGTCAGCTCAGTGTTGATTCACTCTCTGTGTCTGTGCCCTCAAGGTCGTGTCCAGCTTGGTGGTATCCACAGGGTCATGGGCACTGTTGCTGGAAAGACTGGTGGCACCCTCTGGAGAGGAGTTGTTTACCCACGCTGGCTGCGTGACCAAGCAGTTATTGTCGTCACCACAGGGCTTAGTAGGTCGTGTTCTGCACGTGTTATATCGGCGCCACTGGACATCACTGAGTGACTCAGTGCAGTGTCTCCTGCGGTGGGCTGCCTGATGACGGCTTGACATTGACTGCACCCAGTGGATTGCCAGAGCTGGGACCGTGGCTGTGAACGGAGAGCTGAAGTGAGCGGCAGGAGGAGAGTGTAGGGGTGGGGGGGGGGGGGATGCTACGAAGTGGCTCAGATTATGAGACAGAACAGAAGAAGAAGACAAAAAGAAGAGATGCTATGGGGTATCTTACCAGTCTGAGACAACAGAGATGCTCTCTTTGCCTCCTTTCCTCGTTTCAGTATCCTGGCCTCAGTGAGACGTACAGACTCCTGCAGTGTGGGTAAGGAGAAGTTAGCCTGCACTCTCAGAGATGCATCGAATTGGGGGACATAATCAGACTGTGTGGTTCCAGTTTCCTCACTGGAGTCTGTAGCATACTTGACTCTGGACAGGAGTTGGACAAGGCCAACAAACCCCACACACAAAAATGCTTCAAATAGGGTGTAAACCCACGACCACCCAGTTCACTGCCTACAAAGTGACTAGCCATTGCTTCTATCTATCTATCTCTATCCCACCTCCTCACATTTCTGTCCGTCTGTCACAACCCCTTCCCCATCCCTTCACCCCTGTCTCACTGTCTCCATAGATTTCTCAGCTGTCTGTACCTCCGAATGTTTTCCTTCAAAGTGCTTGCTTTTTTTTTTCTTTCTTTCTTTCTTTTTTTTTTTTTTTTTTTGTTCACTGCATTTGTGATAGGACTGAGTAAATCTTGAATTATTGTGTATTTGCACTAAAAACAATCTGTTGCATGTGATAAACGGAAGACGGTGAATTGCCTGCTTACTGATATAGTGTAGGGGGAGAGAATCAGAAGAAGAAACAAGCTTACTGATATAGTGTAGGGGGAGAGAATCAGAAGAAGAAACAAGCTTACTGATATAGTGTAGGGGAGAGAATCAGAAGAAGAAACAAGCTTACTGATATAGTGTAGGGGAGAATCAGAAGAAGAAACAAGCTTACTGATACAGTGTAGGGGAGAGAATCAGAAGAAAAACAAGCTTACTGATACAGTGTAGGGGAGAGAATCAGAAGAAGAAACAAGCTTACTGATATAGTGTAGGGGAGAGAATCAGAAGAAGAAACAAGCTTACTGATACAGTGTAGGGGGAGAGAATCAGAAGAAGAAACAAGCTTACTGATATAGTGTAGGGGAGAGAATTAGAGAAGAAACAACACACACGCACACACCTGTTTGAGTTCCAAAATACAGTCACTGTAAAGATGGGGGTGTGATTACCATTCAGGGACAGCTTCCGTCTTGGCACATCTTGACAGCAAATGTGCGTCCGTTATGTTGTTGGTTGATTTGCATTTCGTTTCAGTTTACACGTTTTACAGGTTTTGTTCATCTGCATTCAGTTTGAAGTTATGACATGCTACTCTTCTTCGTTTTTTTTTGTTTTTTTTTAAACGCTAATGTTACTTAAACCATCAGCAAAATTCATGTGTGTTAATTGACCAGTTTTTGTTTGTTTTTGGTTTGCTTGTCCATTATGATTTTTATTTTCAATTTTTTCAGTTGACTTGATTTAGTTTGTTTGTAATCCATCAGAGGGTGGGATTTGACTCTGGTGTGATGCAGTTCGTGTCTGCTTATGTCATGAACACGTTCCATTATTTAGTCATTGTTGATGTTGTATGTTTTTATAATTAGATATATCTCTCCCTCACGACAGTTCCTTCTGTGGACATCATTTTTAAGCCATTTGTTTCAAGTTTTCAAATGTTTGAACTTACGTCTCTTGCGTCAGCCGTAAAGGATCTTATTAATGGCAGTCTCTTTGAAAATAACTACCAGTGAACTGCTAAGCCTTGCCAACTTGTGGAAAAGAAGACGGTTTCATCTGTTGAAATAAAAAAACGGTGTTTTCTATGTATTTGCTTCCGGATATTCGTTTTGACCAAAGGTTGGATGGCAACAGAGCTCAGTGGGTTTATGATTTTCTTTTTTTTCCGCACCAAATTGTTATGATAATTCAAGCAAGTTGTGATTCCCTCTCTCTCTCTCTCTCTCTCTTTCTCTCTCTCTTCTCTCTCTCTCTCTCTCTCTCTCTTCTCTCTCTCTCTCTCTCTCTCTTCTCTCTCTCTCTCTCTCTCTCTCTCTCTCTCTCTCTCTCTCTCTCTTCTCTTCTTTCTCTCTCTCTCTCTTCTCCTCTCTCTCTCTCTCTCTCTCTCATTGTTATTTACATTTAATAGATTTGACCCCTTCAGATGGGACTATAGCCTTGTTGAATAAATAATTCTTTTCATTCTCTCTCTCTCTCATTTGTTTTTCTTTGTTTTTCTCTTTCTTTTTCTGTAAGTAACAGTTATTTTACATTTTAAGAAAGGAATCAAGAAATGTGTTCATAGATGCCCGTTGGTATGGGTGGTTCTATTTCTTGAGATTGAGGAACTTAATTGGTAATTACAGTAGTGTGTATAGAACAGATTGAGACAAGTGGGAATTTTCTGTAAAACAATGAACAATATCAAAGTGGAATCAATTGTAAAAAAAGAATCATACGGGCAGGATGGGAGAAATGAGGGAGTATGGGATAGGGGGTGAGGTATGGACGGTGGAGGAGAAGGATGGTAAAGGGGTGGGGGGTGGAGAGGAGGAGTAGGGGGTGATGTCGAGGTGTTAATGGAGTTTGATTTAGACCGTTTTAAATATAAGCATGTGCTTACATAAAAAAAAAAAAGTTGAAATGTAACAGACTGATGTGGTTGCCGTAAGGACGGATATTAAACCAGAATTAATTGTTTGTTGTGTATGTCTGTATGGAGTTTTCCCTGTCACTGTAAAATTCATAAAGCGTGTATACAGAGGAGTGATTCTTTAAAGTGTAGAAGGAGGAAAGTGAGGCTTTGTATTATGTGGTCAGGATGTCCCTTGAGCTTTAGAGTTAGGTGTGTGTGTGTGTGTGTGTGTGTGTGTGTTGTGTGTGTGTGTGTGTGTTCGAATGTGTGTGCGTGTGTGCGCGCACCTGTGTGTGAGTGTGCGGCGCACATGCATGCGTGCCTGCGTGTGTGTGTGAGTTCATATACATGGAGAAACAGCCTCTTTAAAGAAGGGAAGTGTGTGTATATATAAGTGATGGCGTTGTCCGTTTAATGACAGTATAACAAAACAGTGTGTTCATGTACGTGGAGAAGTAAGTGACCGTTTAATGACAGTTTAACAAAACAGTGTGTTCATGTACGTGGAGAAGTAAGTGACCTTTCCAGGCAGCTGTACTGTTGGTTTCTGTTCCCAGGGCAGCGACACGCTCAGTGATGTCTGTGGAGTCATCAAGTACGGCGCCGGAGAGTAAGTGCATTCCTTTGTCTTTTGGCAGCGGTCATGTCACGCTGGTTGCCTATTTTCTTTCTCTGTCCCTCCTCGTACTCTTCTGTCTTTGTCTCTCTCCATACGCCGTCTCTGTCTCTCCCTCCTTCCCTTTGTCTCAGTTTATGTCTCTCATTGTCTCTGTCTCTGCTTGTCTGTCTGTCTCTCTGTATTTGTCTGTGTGTCTTTGTCTGTCTGTCTGTCTGTCTCTCTTTTTCATCTTCTTCTGTACGTATGTGGGTGGGCTCTCTTTCACCACCCTCCTTTGCTCTCTCTCCCTCCTCCTCTCTTGCTATGCGTCACTCATTGAAGCGCGAGTGTTACTGTTACACACGTACGTATATGTGTATTATATGTGTGCCTGCATTTGTGTCTACATGTGTGTGTGTTTGTGTGTGTGTCTGTGTGTCTGTGTGTGTGTTTGTATTATGTGAGGTTTATCTGATGATAGTGAGGGCTACAGTAGTTTGTCAGTCCATATAGGGGTATGTTGGGGAGGGGGACCAGTGGGGGGTTGGGGGAGAACCAGTGGGGTGGGGAGGGGAAGGGCGAGAGCAGGGGGTGCCCACCCACGGTCACACTTCAAACAACATACATGGTTGTATACATGTTAAACAGTGATTGCAAACAACGTACATGGTTGTATACATTTTAAACAGTGACTGCAAACAACGTACATGGTTATATACATGTTAAACAGTGACTGCAAATGCGCGCACACGCACGCATGCATGCACACACACACATGTGCGCACACATACAAACACTCTCTCTCTCTCTCTCACACACACATATGCACAAACACTCTCTCTCTCTCTCTCTCTCTCTCTCTCTCTCTCTCCCTCTCTCTCTCACACACACACACACAAATGCACACATGCACACACACACACACATGCACACACACACATACACTTACACACACACACACTCTCTCTCTCTCTCTCTCTCACTCACCACACACACACACACACACACACATACACAGATACACCATTGGTGGTGATCCTAACAGTCCAGCACTGGTTCTCTCTGTGTCCCCAGCTACACGATCTACCTGCAGATCTACAACCTGTTCATGGGCTTCTGGCTGATGAACTTCGTCATTGCCCTGGGCCAGATCACCCTGGCCGGGGGCTTTGCCTCCTACTACTGGGCCTTCGACAAGAGCAAGGACATCCCCACCTTCCCCCTGCTCTCCTCCTTCTGGAGAGCCATCAGGTGAGTGGGAGGGGGTGTGTGGGGGATGGGGTCAGGGGTGAAATTGCCGGGTTGTTTTAGTTGAGGAGACCAATCTGGTACATTTTGCAGAACCTCTGTGAATGAAGGTGAAGGCCTTGTACTCCATGGTGCTCACACACAAGCGTTCATGCACGTGCATGCGCACAAATGCACACAAGCGCGCGCACACACACTCATGCACTCATGCAAGCACACACACACACACACACACACACACACACACACACACACAGTGACACACACACACAGTGACACACACACACAGTGACACACACACACACACACACACACACACACACACACACACACACAGTGACACACACACAGTGATACACACACACACACACACACACACACACACACACACACAACAGCATGACACACAAACAGTGACACACACGCATGCACACACACACACACACCACACACACACACACACACACACACACACACACACACACACACAGAGTGACACACACATACACACAGTAACACACACACACACACTCCACACCAGACACATTGTGGTATGACCCAGCAACCCAGACAGCCACATCGATACATGATAACAAAATACCCTTATGTTGAACTATTTGCAAGAATTGAGAATCTGAAGAATGGTAACAAAATCTTAACCTGCACACCAATTACAGCCCACAGCATGTGTGAGGTATTGGTTTTCACCCTTTCAGATTTCCAAATTGGATAAAAAGACAGCTCAAATTGAAAACAGAGAGTAAAGTAACTCAGTAATGAGATGGGGAGCGCCTGGTAATCGGTGTCCCTGTGTGGGATGCAGAGGAGCTGCCTAGAGTGGTCTACACATCTTCCCAAAGCCCTGACGTGATCATGGTCAGTTTTCTGAAAGCTCTCACCAAACAAGATGAACTCGGTGTTTGTAGCTGTGTGTTCCTGCCTGGTTGTGCAGATACCATCTGGGGTCCCTGGCGTTCGGCTCGCTGTTGATCGCCATCGTCCAGCTGATCCGGGTGTTCCTGGAGTACCTGGATGCCAAGCTGAAGGGCAGCGAGAACCCGGTTGCCAAGTTCTTCATGAAGTGAGTTGGATTGTGTGTGTGGGCGTTTCTGACATGCAGTAGAAATCTAAGCGCTTTATCGGTTTTCCTCTTGTTTATGTGATTACCCATGTGTGTTCCTGTTTTTCTTTCTCTGGGATCGATTTGTGTGTTTCACATTTGTTTCTCTCTGTTTCCTCCATTCTTGTTTAATAATTACCTATGTCTTTTCCTAATTTTCTCTGTGATTGATATGTTTTACATCTCTTTCTCTCTCTTTCTCTTATCCATTCTCCCTCGATCCCTCTCTCTCTTTCTCCGTACTTATCCTCATCTCTCCCTCTGTGTGTGTGTGTGTGTGTGTTGTGTGTGTATGAGAGAGTGAATGAGTGAGTGTTTTGCACGTGTAGAGATGCCACATTTGAAAGCATTCAAAAATACATTAAGGCATGCATGCATGTGCACATTTTTATAACATTGTACACACTGTCACTTCCCTATTATCACCACAAATTCCCTATGACTACCATCATTTCAGAATCATTACCGTCAATTCCTGATCATCATCATCCTATCTAAATTGTCACCAAAATTTTCCAGTCGTTTCCCAATCATCACCATCATTTCCCAATCATCACCATCATTTCCCAGTCATCACCATCATTTCCCAATCATCACCATCATTTCCCAGTCATCACCATCAGTTCCCAATCATCACCGTTTCCCAATCATCACCATCATTTCCCAATCATCACCATCATTTCCCAATCGCCATCATTTCCTAATCATCGCCACCGTTCCCAGTCATCACCATCATTTCCCAATCATCACCATCATTTCCTAGTCATCACCATCAATTCCCAATCATCACCATCATTTCCCAGTCATCACCATCATTTCCCAATCATCACCATCATTTCCCAATCATCACCATCATTTCCCAATCATCACCATCATTTCCTAGTCATCACCATCATTTCCTAGTCATCACCATCATTTCCCAATCATCACCATCATTTCCTAGTCATCACCATCATTTCCCAATCATCATATCATTTCCCAGTCATCACCATTGTTTCCCAATCATCACCATCATTTCCCAATCATCACCATCATTTCCCAGTCATCACCATCATTTCCCAATCATCACCATCATTTCCTAATCATC
Source organism: Conus canariensis (assembly GCA_033310375.1). NCBI lineage: Eukaryota > Metazoa > Mollusca > Gastropoda > Neogastropoda > Conidae > Conus > Conus canariensis. Next base: position 8,222,515 of record CM065735.1, read on the forward strand.
ACCATCATTTCCCAGTCATCACCATCATTTCCCAGTCATCACCATCATTTCCCAGTCATCACCATCATTTCCCAATCATCACCATCATTTCCCAATCATCACCATCATTTCCCAGTCACCACCATCATTTCCCAGTCATCACCATCATTTCCCAATCATCACCATCATTTCCCAATCATCACCATCGTTTTCTAGTCACCGCCATCATTTCCCAATCATCACCATCATTTCCCAGACATCACCATCATATCCCAGTCATCACCATCATTTCCCAATCATCACTATAGTTTCCTAATGATCTCCATTGTTTTGTTGTATTTTCAGATGTCTGAAGTGCTGCTTTTGGTGTCTGGAGAAGTTACTGAGATTCATCACCAAAAATGCCTACATCATGGTAGGTCAGCCTGACTGGGCGTGTTCTGGTGTGCATTTGTAACTTTGCAAAGGCAGTGCAGTTTACTCACCGTCATATGCATGGATAGACCAGTGAGCCTCTATGTGGGTATGTTTGAGGGGGACAAGATGGGGATGGGAGGAAGAGGGGTGAAAGGACGATAAGGCTGGGCAAGAAGCAAGTTCAGCACACACAGAACAGTTGGAAGGCAGAGTGGGGGGGGGGGGGGGGGGGGGGGGTGGTGTGCAGGGATACAATAATCCACACACAACCTGAATAACAGCAAGGAAGAAAATTGAAGGGTGGTGGGAATGCATAATAATGTTTACCAACCAAACATGCACACACATCTCAAATCAACATCGAACACAAACGAAATAATCATTATGTATGTTTGAGTTTTTGATGTTGTTTGTTTTCTTGATTTGGGGGGGAGGGGGGGATGTTTTTTTTTCTTCTTCTTTTGAGGTGTGGTGAAACCTGTAACCTCTCTCTCCAACCTTAACCCAATGCTGTGCATTATGTGCATGCATGTGTGTGTGTGCAGTTTAAATGGCTTGCATAGAGCTGGCTTTGTGAGGAACCCCAGGAGGACTGCCAGATTGTGCACTTGACCGTTAGGCATTAATACTGTTCCATGAAAAAGTTGAACACTGTGTTGTGATGTTGATAGTAGTGTTCATTATACTAGTACAGTGGCTTGTGTATGTGAGTGTGGTGTCTGTGTGCTCACATGTGTGTGTGTGTGTGTGTGTGTGCTCACAGACGTGTGTGAGGTGTGCTCACTTCAGTGTGTGTGTGTGTGTGTGTGTGAGGTGTGCTCACATATGTCTGTGTGTATGTGTGAGTGAGGTGTGCTCACATATGTGTGTGTGTGTGAGGTGTGCTTGCGTGTGTATGTATGTGTGTGTGTGTGTATGAATGCATACTTTCAGAATTTTGATTATGCCTTGTGTAGTGGATGAAAACAATGGATTTACAAGGTTTTCTTTTTTTTTAAGCTATACATATCAATACATTTTTTCCCCCATAAATAACAGCAATTGCTTATACTCCTCAAAATTCACTGCGGACATGTTTTTTTGCAGCTGTATCAGAAACAGTATAATACATACATCAACTGGGCATTTCCTTCTGAAAGCGAAAATTGACAAGTTTTCTAGTTTTATGTTCACTTTTGTTAGGGAATTGCTTTTTCCTTTTTTGATTCTTTTCATTTTATTCCTGTTCAGATTGCCATTTTCGGGAAGAACTTTTGCACCTCGGCGAAGAACGCCTTCTCTCTGATTCTGCGCAACGTCGTGCGAGTGGCGGTGGTGGACAAAGTCACCGACTTTGTCATCTTCCTCAGCCGTTTAGTCATCATCGGCCTCGTAGGTGAGTACTGATGTGTCATCTTCCTCAGCCGTTTAGTCATCATCGGCCTCATAGGTGAGTACTGGATGATGTTGTTGTCAGCGGTGTTGGTGGTGCAACAGCTCAGTTGAATTCTGGGTAAGCGGAGTCCAGAGGAAGTTTACAGAATTCTGCGAATTGCAAAGCCTGACATATATATATCAGCATATGTAAAGGACATAGAAATGAAAAAAAATAAATTAAGAGAGTGTTAACAACCTATCCTGTTGAGCATGTGAGCATTTAAAATCTACTTCAGATTCAGAACAGATAAGAGAAATGTGGTCTTCCATGGCTAGAAGTGAGAGAGAACTTGATGTTCTTATGATAAACCACCATTGTTGTTGTTTCCCATGCACAGTATGTAAGAGCCTCCTGTGATTGGTCCTTTGGTTTGTGCGTAATTCATACACTCAATGAAGAGGTGTCATCTTGACTATGACTCTTGTTCTTCGTGTTTTGCATTGTTGTTTGTCACAGTTGTGGCTAGTGCAGACATTGGTGTTGGTGGGACTCACGGTAGTTGATTGCGGGAACGAGTTTTACTGTCAGAATGATTGTTTCCCTTGCTAATTTGGTTACTGTATTCACTCGCATGTGTTGGTTGGTTTGTCCATCAGCAAGATGATGCAAAAATTGCCAGATTGATTTTAAGGAAACTTGGTGGACTGACTGACTGTGGCCCATGGACAAACCTAGTAAACGTTAATGTGGATCCCAGGTGCTGATTCAGATCCTAGGGCGGATCCTGGATCCAGTAGGGGAGATGACGCAGGCATCGCCGTGCTGATCTTTACAGAATTGGACAGTTTGTGCCCCTCCTTGTCACATCCCCTTTTTGCCCTGTCTGTGCGTTCCTGCGATGTTCCCTGCTTTACACCATTTCTGAGAGAACCGTAAATTGCGAAATGACTCTGACATTTTTTATTTATTGTATACAATCACTTTGAAGGGTTACTGTATGTGATTACTGAAGGCTATGCAGGAGCAGAGATGTGTGCTTTGGGGCCCCATTTCTTTAGAGGAATCTTTCCCCTCGCTCACATCTCTCTCTCTCTCTGTCTCGCTCCCTCTCTCTCTCTGATCTTTTTAAAAACTCGTATCGTTGGCATATGAAAGTCTCCTCGTTGTATACATTGATCATTAGAATATTGTCGACAGGCGATTTATAGATTGAAATTCTGACGTCCATAGAAAATCATAATCGGAGATGCTTGTGAGTGGCAGTGTGAAAATCTATTATGATTGTTACCACGATTTTGATGACGCTAGTGATGATGATGATGATTTCAATGATGGCGACAACGATGATGATAGTCATTGCTGCTGCTGTTGTTGTTGTTGATGTCCTTATTATGATTATTATTGTGTACATTATCACTATTGTTGTTATGTTATTAATATTGTTGTTATTACAAATTCTGCTACTGCTACCACTACCACTACTGCTACCACTGCTGCTGCTGCTGCTGCTACTACTACTACTAGTACTTGATTTGCTTTAAAATCATGTGTGTGTGTGTGTGTGTATGTGCGCGCTTGTGTGTGTGTGTGTGTGTGTTCTCATGTGTGTAAATGTATGCAAGTATGTGTGTGTGCGTGTGCGTGTGTGTGTGTGTGTGTGAATGGAAATTGAAGTGTGCTGCATCAATGGAAAATAATATGCTTTTGAAACAGAGTATCTGTGTTCTTTATTGCTTCAATGTTTGATGATCTTTCCTTCGCAGAGATTTTCCTTCATCTCTGATTTTCTCTCAAGTGTTTTTGTTTTGCCTGGATTTACTTAGAGAATGATATATGCAAAGTGCAGACAGTTGTCCATATGTACACAATACGCATGGAATATGAATGTAAAAATATACATACGTATGTTTGTGCAGTTGGAGGTATTTCATTGGTTGGTTGGTTGTTTTAGGTCTTTGTTTATCCATTTGTTTCTTTGCTGTTCTTGTTGCTGTTGTTGTTTTATTCGATTTGCTGCTTTTTTCCTGTTTTTTTTTTTCTTTTTTGTTTGTTTGTTTTGTTCTGTTACAGAAGTAGGAAAACTTGTTTTGATGTTTTATGTTATTTGCGCAGTAATTGTTTTGCGTACTGTCATACTTTTTGTGACACTTCTGTGGTCACAAGAGTACGAAATACTTGTCTTGATTTATTATTTCATTTGCAGAGTAATTGCCAGTGTATAATACCATCTCTTTTGTGTGTGTGTGACTGTTTCATACACTTATTTGAAACGTTCTTGTGGATATCTGACATTATGTAAGCTTTTTTTCCCCCATGGAATTTTCGGGGAATTTTCTGTCATTTTAAGATGTGATGTGATGTGATGTGATGTGATGTGATGTGATGTGATGTGATGTGATGTGATGTGTGTGTGAGTGTGTGTGTGTGTGTGTGTGTGTGTGTGTGTGTGTGTGTGTGTGAGTGAGTGAGTGAGAGAGAGTGTATGTGTGTGTGTATGTGTGTGTGTGTGTGTTAGGGTGTGTGTGTATGTGCATGTGTGTGCGTGTGTTTGTCTGTGGGTCTTTATATGTGTGCCTGTGTGAGTGCATGTGTGCGCGTGCGTATGTGTGTGTGTATGGGTGGGTGGGGGGGGGGCATGGGGGCGTGCATGTGTATGTGTGATTGAGTGTATTATGTATGTGTATGTGGGCACTCGTGATTGCGTGCATTTGTGTGTGAACAGTTTTGTATTGTGTGTATGTGTGTGTGTGTGTGAACAGTTTTGTATTGTGTGTGTGTGCACAGTTTTTGTAATGTGTGTGCCCGCGTGTATGTGTGTACGTGCGCATGTGTGTGTGTGTGTGTGTGTGTGTGTGTGTGTGTGCGCATCTGTATGTGCTTATACAGTGTTTGGTTGTGCGCATGAGTATGTACGCATGTTCAAGCGCACGTGCGTGTGTGTGTGTGTTGTGTGTAATGTTACTATGTTGGCCTTTTTTCAATTAAGTGAATATCTTAACAGCATGTATGGTGTTGATGCAAGATGTCTTCAAAAATCCCATGATTGCCAACCGTACTCCCGGCCCACTCACTCTCTCCCTTCTGCACCCCTTCCTCCTTTTTCGTTGTGTTCGTCAGCCACTTTCCCCCTCGGTGCCTCTCCCCTTCTTTTCTAGCTTGTGTTGAGCACGTGTTCAGATGAATATTGAAAGACAGTTGTTACATTTTCCTTCCGTTCTTTCGCCCGAAACCGATTCACAAAGTAACTTAATTTCATATATACTTTATATGTTTCCATGTAAATGTCTATTGTGTATGTCTTGTTCTTAGTTGACAAATCATGTTTTCTCAAATTATTTGTTTTTGGGATTGCCTGATTCCGATCTTACAGTGTGCCGTTGAACATGGCTGTACAAAAAAAAGGTCCTGGTAAAAGATTTTTGCCACGGAGCAGCTGCTTTGGGGTTGAGCCTGTTACATTCTAATACTTATGTTAATTTTGCCTCAACTTTGTTTGTCAGCATGGTGATGTATTCTAATGTTGGCGTGATACTTAGAACGCTTCGTCTTGCTATGAGCAGTAAAATAACCATTGCATCCGTGAATTGTCAGGGTTTGGCCAAACCACAAAAACGAAGAGATGTATTCAGTTATTTGAGAGAAAAGTCATACTCTATATATTTGTTACAGGATATCCATTTCCGACCAAAATTTGAAAATTATATCCGTGCAGAATGGGGTTATAAATGTTTGTTTGCGTCCAACAATTTACATTCTCCCAGAGTGGCTATTTTGTTCAATAATAACTTTGAATTTCAGTTTTGAAAAACTTATAAGGACACAGGAGGTAATATTTTTGCATCAGTCAGAATAATGGACACAGAATGTCTCATTGCTAGTATCTATGGACCTAGTCATGATGAGCCAGAGTTTTACATGGAGTTGGAAGATCATATCAGGGAAGTCGGAGCTGAGTTGGAAGCGATTGGAATTTAGTTCGCAACTACTCTTTAGATTGCTATAACTATAAACATAATAATAACCCTAAAGTGCAAGAACAGATAGAAAACATGGTGGACAATCTAGAATTAACTGACATCTGGCGTGAATTAAATCCAGAATTACACAAAATTAATGTGCTTGGAGGAGAACTAATCCATGTCAACAGAGTCCTTTAGATTTCTTTCTTGTTTCAGAAAAGAGTTTACCATCAGTTCAAATCTTTGTTGTATTTTTTTTTTGAAAGCCAGATATGAAACAGAAAAGTATGCTGCTTTTTTTAACATGTCTCATGGAAATTTTGTGGCACAGTGGATTCCATACTTGACGTTATTGGAGTAAAACACAAGTTGTCCATTGTATACAAAGGCTATGACAACGGCCAACTGTGGTTTTTTTTTGTTGTTGTTGTTTGTTTTGTTTTGTTTTTTGTTGCTTATGCCTTTCTGATTTTTCTTCCTAAACCTTGCTGTGATTCAAATTAATTTTTTTTTTGTGATTTGATTTGCAAACAACAGTGATAACTTGTTAATGAATTATGTCCCATCACTTCATTGTAATTAATCGAATATGAATATGATTTTGTTAGTCAGTATCTTGTTCATGAAAGTTTGTGATTTCAGGTGCAAATAACTGTGATTACTTGGTAACCAGTTATGTCCAATCATTTCGTTGTAATTAATCGAATATGCACTTGTATTTGTGTTCATTATGTCTGGTTTGTACTCTGAATTTCAAAATAAAACCTTTTTTCAACAAAAAAAAAATGTTCAACAACAAAAAAGAAAAGAAATCAGTGCTGACTTTTGAGTTATGTGCCTTACATTGATTTCATGATGGGAGGTCCCCGTTCATGTAGCACACATGCAGAGATAAGGGATATAGAACAGACAAGGAAACCAGATGCTTTGAATGTGTGTCAGGTGTAAGTGAAATCAAACCTTGATTTGGGGTTATGTGCCTTGCATTGATTTCATGAAGGGACCAGGAGTGAGTTGTCTCCCATACACATCTTTTACCATTTATGTCTGCTCTTTGTTTGTCTTGTAGGTGCGGGCACCTATTTTTATGTCTGCTGTTTTTGTCTTGTAGGTGCGGGCACCTATTTTTTCTTCGACGGTCGGATTCCGTACCTGCAGCAGTACACGCCTACCCTCAACTTTTATTTGGTCCCCATAGTGGTCAGTACTGATCTCTAGAGAGGAACACATGAAAAGACAGTGAATCTGGCATGGAGATAACAGTCGGTGGTGTGAATAGCTGACATGGCTCCTGTGTGTATGATTTTGGAGTGATTTTCACGATTGTAGCAATATTGGATCAGAGACACACATGTACAGACCAGTACACACACGCACACACATTCTCTCTCTCTCTGTCTGTCTCTCTCTTCTCTTACACACACACACACACACACTCACACACACAGAGAGATGTACACATGCAGCAGTACATACATTCATGCACTTGGGTGTGCAAGCACAAAATACAAATGAATCTTCAAAAAAAGAATGTGTAGTAGACTAATAACATAATCATGTGACACATAATGCACTCTCTGTTCTGATCATATAGATGTTAAGAGTATTTGTGTTGGATTGTACTCTAACTTGCATGCAATCAACAAATGAAGACCAAGACATTATACTAATTAATTGTTACATGATTATGCTTGCATGTGTCTGAGATCATAACAGTTAGCATATTCAACTGAAATGGTATGCATTTTTTATGGCTACCAAGAAGCATGTCATCTGCCAGAGGTGGTGAACTTTTTTCTTTTTCTTTTTTGCTGTCCCATCTTCTGTGCCACCTCAGTGGCAGTGCACCCACGCCGCTCATTCCGACACCCCGGCCACAGCTACAGCCCGGCTTGGCCTGGCTCTGCCCCGGCACCGATAAACCACAGGGAGCAGTCAGTGTCAAGTCGTCAAGAGGCAACCCACCGGAGGAGACACTGCACTGCTGCCGAGTTACTTTGGTGGTGTTCAGTGGAACCTGTTCTGATCCAACATACGCAGGACACCACATACTAAGCCCCTTACTGACAACAATAATTGCCTAGTTGTGGAGCGGGCGTGAGTGAGCTCCCTCTCTGGAGGGCGCCGAGATGGTGAACATTTGTTCTTGGACAGTCACTGCTGTAATATTAGGCTGCCATCTTCAGTCATGTGCAACAAGGTAGAGTCTTTCACATTGTTCACCCAGGACTTTGCTGTGATTCAGCGCTGTCCATCTCGCTCTGTGTCTTTGTGTACCATAATTCATACTCTCTTCCCATCAAGATCTGGCCAGGACATCTTGTGTTCGGAAGCGCCGTACACATGGTCTGTGTATCCTGCTGTTCATCTCTCACTAATGTCATGTCAGCATTTTCATGTCAGATTAAGGGATGATAGTTTCATACTTTCAACACCACACTTATTTTAAAGTATCAACAACATAAAGTTTCCATGAGAAATTGACTTTAAACTAGGATGTCCTAAATGAGCTTCAGAGCTAAATGGAGAAAGTGACTTTAAACTGGGATGTCCTATATATCAGCTTCAGAGCTAAACGGAGAAAGTGACTTTAAGCTGGGATGTCCTATATCAGCCTCAGAGCTAAACAGAGAAAGTGACTTTAAGCTGGGATGTCCTATATATCAGCCACAGAGCTAAACAGAGAAAGTGACTTTAAGCTGGGATGTCCTATATATCAGCCACAGAGCTAAACAGAGAAAGTGACTTTAAGCTGGGATGTCCTAAATGAGCCTCAGAGCTAAACTATAAATAAATGAATAAAAAGCAAACAGCCAGTGTGGTGCTGTATTTAGCATCACAGGCTTCAGATGGAGAAGGTGTGAGTTTGTATCCCCATGAGGCATATCCTTGTTAGATCAGTAAGTCCTAGCCACTCCTACCTTGACTGGGATCAGATGAGCAGACTGGAATCATCATCAACCTTTTCCTATCACTTCTTGGATAGTGTTGCTTGAAGTGACTCTATTTGTGGACAGTGTGTTAGGGTTGAACGGTGTGTGTGTGCTGTTGGTTTCAGGTGGTGATCGTGGGCTGTTACCTGGTCACAATGGTGTGTGTGTGGTGTTGGTTTCAGGTGGTGATCGTGGGCTGTTACCTGGTCACAATGGTGTGTGTGTGGTGTTGGTTTCAGGTGGTGATCGTGGGCTGTTACCTGGTCACAATGGTGTGTGTGTGGTGTTGGTTTCAGGTGGTGATCGTGGGCTGTTACCTGGTCACCTCTGTCTTCTTCAGTGTCTACAGCATGGCCGTGGATACCCTCTTCCTCTGCTTCTGTGAGTTCACCGCCTGCTGTACTCTGTCCCTGTGACCATGTCTGTTCAGAGGGTGGGAGGACAGCTGGTGTGTGTGTGTGTGTGTGTGTAAGTGAGTGTGTGTGTGTGTGTAAGTGAGTGTGAATGTGTGCGCCTGTTTGTGTGTGTGTGTGTAAGTGAGTGTGAATGTGTGCGCCTGTGTGTGTGTGTGTGTAAGTGAGTGTGTGTGCGCCTGTTTGTGTGTGTGTGTGTGTAAGTGAGTGTGAATGTGTGCGCCTGTGTGTGTGTGCGAGAGTGCGTGTCAGTGTGTGTGCCTTTGTGTGTGTGAATGAGTGCGAATGTGTGCGCCTGTGTGTTTGTGTGTGTCCCTCTGGCTTCCACTGCTTGTTATTTCAGATAATTCTCTTCCACTGTGACTAACTTGCACAAGGAACCCACAACCATGTGCATCTCAGTCACAGTACATGTGCACAAATGAGTTTGTGTGCATGTGTAATGGACACGAGTGTACGTGTGGTTGAAACACTTTGGTGTGTAGACCTGTGCAGTATGAAAATGAGCGCCATATTCGTACAAGTAAATAGAGGTTATACATGTGTACCACAGACAGCAGCGTGTTTTGAGGGGAAGAATCCACTGTGATGTATTACCTACACGTTTATACTGGCACCCTAAAGGAATGTGAAAACCAGGACATCTTTTCTTCCCTAGAAATTTCTTTTAGAATTGTGATAGAAAACAAACACTCTGTGATTCAACCAACCCTATGTAGGACACGAAACAGTGCTTGTAAGATTAGAGTTTGCTGCCCTGACAGTCAGATTGAAGAACACTCCCTGATCCAGCCCATCTAACATAGGACGACACAGTAATAAAAAGATTAGAGTATGTTGTGATGACAATCGTGATGAAAATTAAATGCAAAATCGGAGTTTTGAAGAACAATGTCCAATTTTTTATGTGTCAACTGCTTTTCAGTGCATTTACTTTTGGACTGGTTATGATGAAAATTAAATGCAGATAGGAGTTTCGGAAAACAATGTTCAAGAATTTTATGTTTCGTCTGTATTTCAGTGCATTTTCTTTTGGACTCATTCATTTCATTTATGACTGTAGGAAAATTGGAGTCTGCTTATAAATCATCAGCCAGGTGAGCTGTCTGTCACTGTCACCCTCTGTCCGTTTTCCCCAGTGGAGGACCTGGAGCGGAATGACGGGTCAGCGGAGAAGCCTTACTTCATGAGCAAAGGGCTGATGAAGGTGCTGCACAAGAAGAACAAGCCCCCCTCAGAAGGAAAGTCCCAGGACTGAACAGCTCCACCAGCTGCCCGTTGTCCTAGAGAGTGAGGCAGTGCAAGGAAAGGAAGGAGAGGGCAGAGGAAGAGAACACTGATGACCCATCCAATCCACTCAAATACTGAGACTCCTGCAGACCCAGGAGAAGTTAAAATTAGCTTGAAAACTCACGTGCATGTATTCATGGACATATAAACTTGCATGCAGCAGCGCTGAGGCATGAACTCAAAGCATGCGCATGAAATACATACACACATATTCTTTGATGTTTTGAGAAATGAAATAAACCTCAAAGTTCGATGACAGTCATACACTCGACAGGAAACACACACACACACACACACACACACACACACACACACACACACACACACAGAGTGGGTGGCATTGTATTGGAAAGTAAATGATTTTCTGTAAAAGTCATCAAATTCAAATGAGTCCCAAATAACATTAAGGTTCCTATTTTGTCACCAAAAACGGCCATGCCAGTTTTGCACCATTGATGGGTGGGTTGTATGTCAGTGTGATATCATCAAGGCCATTGACAAAGTGACGAGATTTTTAACACTTTATGAAATGATCAGAGGAAGAGGGAACACAAGAAACACTAGTGTAAATCAACAATATTATGTTATGGAGAAAGGCTCCTTTTTTGTGAGAAATCCATTTAGTGAAGAGTGAAAAAAGAAAGAATAAGGTGTGAGAGAGAGGGATAGGTGTGGGGGGGGATGAACGAAACTAGTGAACAGCGAATGTGTAAGTACAATCAAGACATGTTTTGAGACTAAAGAAAACGGTGAGTAGAAGGAGGAAGAGCAAGAGAATGGAAATGGATAATGATGAATGTCTTATCTAAAGCAATAATTTTCTTGCCCTTCTGTGTAAAGTGTTGTCTTCAGTAACAGTATTTTTCTCGACTTTCATTGTTCGTAGGAATGTTAACAAAACACAGGGAAATTATTTGTTGTTGTGCCTTCGTGATCATGTGGCATGTGTTTGAAAAACAAACCCTCTTTTCGTTAGCTTGTTTGATAAACGTTTTTGTACAGAAAAGTTTCTTCATGAATTTAATTGCTAGTTGTTGTTTTTTTTTAAATGTTAAGTATCATCCATGTTTCTTTGATTGAATGTTTGTTTTAATGAGTGAAGATATGCTTCCTAAGAAAATGAACTATTAAGGTCAGTGTATCACTCTCTTGAAATTTATATAGCTGCCATAAATGAATAGTGACTAAATGTAAACTCAGGTGATTTAACAATACATACTCGAGCAAAAAGTTACTAGTCTGAGGGTCTCTTGAAATTTATATAGCTGCCATAAATGAATAGTGACTAAATGTAAACTCCGGTGATTTACCAATGCATACTCGAGCAAAAGGTTACTAGTCTGAGCTAAAATAAAACTACTGGTATCAAAAATTTGAAAAATAAAACAAAAACAAAAAAACCCAGTAGCGAAACTGGACAAATGAATGCCACTTTGTCCTCGCTCCCAAGCACTGTCTTGTCTGAACGCAAGACTCTGTACTTTGCACTGTACTGTTTCGTTTCCATGAAACGTGCTTCAGCAGCAGGACGTTGTGCCTTCTGACCTTCCCCATCTCAGGAAGGAGGTACACCCTCCCTGCTCTCCTTTTTGATTTTTTTTTTTCAATGATGAATTATTTCATGGTGGCATGCCGTTTAATTTGGGACCAAATATGTTTTAAGACATACCGTCGTACTTGACATACTTTTAATTTGGGACCAAATATGTTCTAAAACTTACCATTCTACTTGACATACGTTAAACATGGGACCATATATGTTGTAAAACTTCACGATTATACTTGACATAGTTTGATTTGGGACCATATACATTTTAAAACTTGCTATCATACTTGACATACCATCTTTGATTTGTGATTTGGGTCCCCCTCCTTCTAGCCCTGTGGCTCCCTTCCCTCTCTGAGACTAAAAGAAGAAGTCTGTGATAGGGGAGTCTTTACTAACCTAACATTGGAAGAGTGTGGATGTTTAGTGGTTACTGGTGACAATGTATGTTTATTGGTGAGCGTGAAAGAGGGAAAACCTGTGACAGGAAAATGACGGTCTTTCTTTTTTAATTATGTATTTAATATTTGCCACTTTTACGCTGTATTTTTATTCAGATTTTTGTTGTGAACACATTACCTTTCCAGTCTTCAAACCTATAAAGTTCATTTAAACCATGGAAATAGACGCTGGTCTTTGAGAAATCATTGAGATTCATGTGTTCAAAGCAAAACCCTTATCTGTTACTATGGAAATTGATGTATTCTTTGTAAAAAAAAAAATCAATTGTCATGTGTTCAAAGAAAAAAAAATTGTAAATATTTTGCACGATGGTGTTCCAGTGTCAGAGAGGCGGAGAAAGGAATAGATGTTATGTAAGTGATGTTCACCCAAGTTTCTCTTTTCTGCTGGACAATCACTTTGCCTTTGTTCCGGCCCCATACCAGCCTTGCGCCCCCCCCCCCCCCCCCCCCCCCCCCGTTCACTCCCATGGAGACGCCAGGGACTTTTTCAGTAAGAAATTGCATCCTTATCTTCAGGTTTTCCATTCTGTACAAGTACTTTCCTACTTTCGTTGCCAAGGGTAACCACTGAGGATAAGTGAAAATCCTTGACATTCTGAAGTATGCTCCCCACCCCCACCCCCACCCCCCTTTCTCTCTTCAATATGCATGTGTGTTAGTTCTGGGCTCTTTTTTTACGTTCCAGTCTCTGACAGATTGTCTTTGAGATTGTGTTCACCATTGGTTCTCCATTCCAGGGGCGTCACTCTGGAAGGTTGGTAAAGAAGGGGAGTTAATGGAAGTTATGCCAGTTCTTGTCGTGCAGTCGGCAATCCAACTGACTCTAATCGAATGTTACACCCTTCACTGGGAAAAAAAAATCAAATGAAGTGTTGCTTTCAAAAATGGCATAGTGCTGTATCCGTCACTATTCAGTGTAACCCCAACCAGGGCGATTTGTTCGTACGTACAGCTTTTCACCAGCCACTTTCAGTTGTCCAGCATCTTGCCCATCACATCCCATACAAGAAGATGACCTGCTGCCAGAGATTCCATTGTCACTTTTTTCCCTTCTTTCCTGATTTTATTCTTTTTTTTTTCCTTCACTGAAATGTTCTTTTTCTGCAGATGGCTCATTTTGAAATTTTGCGGAAACCCATGAACTTGCAGCAGAGTGGGAGCCCTACTTGCCACTCCCTGTCTCTGCCGCTTTATAAACAATTCCATCATTATCTGTTGTCAGCTACTTTTTTTCTGTCTTCACGGCCCGTTCATCTGTCTTTCTTCTTCACAGTCTTTTACTTTTTTTTTCTCTCCCCTTGTAAATCATGGTTAATGTTGGTGTCATATGGCAACAAGGTAATAACACTCTTGGCACTGACTTGAATGAACACCGTCAATTCTACATTGTATGTTAGCCTGTTCTACCAATATTACCCATTTTTGTGTGTGGAATAGTTCTGTGTTTCATTAAGTAAAGTGACAAATTACCGTTAAGTCCAAAGGCTGGCATCTTCAGCTTGACCTACTGTGATTGGCAAAGTCCACGTTAGCAGTACCCACTCGTGTCATTCTCATTGATTAGCATTCAACAGAAAGAACGCCATTCTTTCCACGGAGCATCAGCCAGTGAGATCAACACCAAGGGGGGGGGGGCGGGGTGGGGTGGGGGATGGAATCTGCAAAGCTAGGACTTTGCCTTCACTTAGAATCAGTGTAGATTTTATTGTGCGTGTTGAAAGTACAGGACTTTTTTTTTCTCCCTCTTTGCTGTGATAGCCTTCAAAGTGCCCTGAATGGTCAGCTGAGGTAGTGTAACACTGAAACGTCCCCTGTCCCTCCTTCCTAACCCCCCAGGTTTCCCCCCTACCCCTACCAACTCCCTTTCTGACCCCATCCAAGGCTCGGCCCCACCACCTTCCTGATCCTCCAACCAGCTCGGCAGGTTTTCTTTTTTCCATTTTGCATGGTCCAGTCAGAATCATAACACTGAACAGTGCCTTTATCTATACATTAATTCATTCTGTCAAGCATATCATGCCTGTGTCTGCAGGTACCCTTATTATTTCTTCCAGTGCGTTCAAAGGCTGGTGTATCTTGAAGCTGGGTTCATTTATCTTAAATAAATACTGTGAGTTGTACATGTTTCTTATAGTGTGCAGAAAAGTTTCTTACTTATCAGATTATACATATGGAATAGAATGTGCATTCTAAAATGCCTGTCTGAAATCTTTGAGAAAGCTTAATAATATTAGTGTTTTCTCTCTTTTAAAGCAGAGTAGAAGGGACACCCGTTGTCAACCGGTCATCGAGTTTGTTTGCATAGACACAAAGGGTCAGATTTTTTCAGCTTAAAAATCCGTCCCGTCCACCCAGCAGTAAACGGACACCTGATTCAGCTCAGGGAAGATGAAAGGCAGTGGAAGGAGTGGGATGGGCTCCATCTTCCATCATGCCATGCCTTAGACACAGGGAACCTCTGACAGTTCACTGCCCCTGTGGCCATTCGGCTATGACAACATTAACCCTTTTAACTCTTATAAGGGATGAAAGGTGTTGATGTTTTCAAGTCTGCTAGTTGACATGTGTAGTTGGCTGGAGAAGCCATTAGTTTAGGTTACAGTTGCACCTATTTTCTTTCCTTTTTTGTTTTTGAATATTTTCCATTGTAAATGTGTATTTACTGTTTGAAATGTTGGTCAATTTCAGCAAGAGGGCATGCCATTTTAGCTCATCTTCATATGAGAGGATTGAGGATGGTATCCAAGGGAGAATATAAGCTTCGCACCCAATCTACTCCCATCAAAAGGGAGAGAAACGCCAGTGCTTTTTCAGACATTTTGGATGATCATGTTAGAGTGCACTGGCATCTTGTACATTGCTAACTTGCAGAACACATGTAATGTTTTGCCATTTTTCAAACATCTGTACCTCCATTAGATGAGCAGCAAGCCTTTATAGCTATTCTGTATCTGTGGAAATGTGCCTTTTTCTACAGAACTTTGGTCATTTAACCGTAGAGTGCTTTAAGCCGTCAGCTGACGCCGCATTAAAAATGCTTTCCCAGTGCCTATGGGCCGTCCACTGACGTCATGCATTTTTCTTGAATTTTCATTCGTTACTATTTCTATCAACGGACTTAAATAGAGTGTGCGTAGTAAGCCTTATATGTCTGTAGTATTAAAATGATATGTAAATGACCACACGTGAGGGGAAAGCCCATTTATTCTCATCACTGACTGGATGACCAGCCAGCACTTCGTCTCGCTTGCAAAGATGGCGGCGCAACCTTCGACAAGCGCAGCGACCAAATCAACGTATTTACACAGCTGAGCAGGCTCTGCTAATGATTTTTGACAAAGACAATAATCTTTTATTCAACGACTCACTCGAGCATGAAGGTGAGATGATGATAGTGATGGAATTGCCAACCGTATTCGTCAGTTATTGTGTCGGGCTGTGTGACCTCAATGTGTGTTCAGCTGACTGGTTTGCCAGCGTCGAACGAGCTCGCCTAGTGTGTACTCTGCACTGCGTGCCAGTGGTCAGTGACGTGGTAGTCAGCGTGAGAGGGGAGCGCGGCCTGCTCGCGGCGCGGCACAGGGCAGAGGGAAAGGTAGGGGAAGAGGAGCAGTGAAAGAGAGGGTTGAAGTCCAGCAAGGGGGCGTGGTGGGGAGAGGGGGGCGTGGTCGTGGACTGACCTGTCTGCATAGAGTGTGAGCGTCTTGATAGACTTCTAAACTGTTTTACTTTCATTTACAGGTGTAGTGTGACAATACAAACTTTATTTTCAACTTTTTTGCTTTGTGTTCTTGTTTGGATGTGAAGATGTAGTGGTAAATACATATGCTTTTGATCGTGCAAAAAAATCTATCCAAATCTAATTGTCTAAATACTTTTTTATTATCAAAATTAAAACAAAAGAAGCCCAGATTCAAAATCTTCATTCAATTTCCTTCAAAAATCATATATATTTCATTGTTATATCTTTTGTAGTTTCTGAGCTAGAATTTTTTGTTAATTATTACCCCCAAATCATTAGATTTCCCTGGCACTGGGAAAGCCTTTGTTTGTAACATTTTCAAGCAGCTTCAAGCAGCGAACGGGTTAAGATTGTTCTTTTTATGTCCAGGTAAATCTAAAAGTCTAGTTCCCCATACTTTCCCTTGTATACGAGTCGCCAAAATCTAGTTCTGCCGTTGCCAGATGGAAATTTGAGTTTTGACCATGATGCACCAATTCCCTGTCACTGGTTACCAATCATCATTCATTTTACCAATGCACACCAGTTCTCATTCACCTGATAACTCCCCTGACGCCAAACTACAGCACTTAACCAGAGTGTTATTTGTACCTTGTGCAAGTTCACCATACAATTTTCTTATCCAGCCTGTAAATGTTAATTTGTGTCGCCCAGATTGCCCTGCCCCCTACCCCCAACTCGCCCGTACCCCTCTTGCTTCTCATTTTCTGTATCCTCTGTCTGAGGACAATTTCCTTAATGCCTCTGAGTCGGAGACAATTTCTGTTATCGTCTGTTCCTCTGATGTCACTTAGCTATGGCAAGTCCTGTTACACACCTTGGTAAGTTACAATTTCTGCTCTCAGTCAGTGACCATTCCTCTAATGTCTGTCAGTCAGTGACCATTCCTCTAATGTCTCTCAGTCAGTGACCATTCCTCTAATGTCTCTTCCTCTGTCTCTCGGTGATAATTCCTCTAATGTCTCTCAGTCAATGATGATTCCTCTAATGTCTCTCAGTCAGTGATGATTCCTCTAATGTCTCTCAGTCAGTGATGATTCCTCTAATGTCTCTCAGTCAGTGATGATTCCTCTAATGTCTCTCAGTGATAATTCCTCTAATGTCTCTCAGTCAGTGACCATTCCTCTAATGTCTCTTCCTCTAATGTCTCTCAGTGATAATTCCTCTAATGTCTCTCAGTCAGTGATGATTCCTCTAATGTCTCTCAGTCAGTGATGATTTTTGATGATTCCTCTAATGTCTCTCAGTCGGTGCGATTCCTCTAATGTCTCTCAATCAGTGACAATTCCTCTAATGTCTGTCAGTCAGTGACAATTCCTCTAATGTTTCTCAGTGACAATTCCTCTAATGTCTCTCAGTCGGTGATAATTCCGCTAAGGCTATTCAGTCATTGGAAATTCCTCTAATGACTCTATCGGTGGCAATTCCTCTTGTGCCATTCATCCCCTTTATTTTCACTTTGCTTTGTCTTGTGCCAACTGAGTTTGGATGTATTATTCAGTTGAACCACTATATCATCTTGGGACCAAAAAACAACATGTGAATGAAAATATCAAATCGAATAGCTGTACAAAGACGCATTTTACTTTTCAGCATTTTGTACATGTATGTGTCCTGATTCTTATTCGTTGTCAGTTCACTTTGATTCTTTTTTTTTTTCAAGCTGATAAACTAGGCTGGATGCGGTTATGATAAATGCATGTGAAGGAAAGATAAGTTGCAAGAGCGACAGGGGCAAAAAAGCTTTGGAGTGATTACCTGTGTATATAAAAACTATTTCCATGGGAGAACTGATGTACATGGGTAGAGTGTTCAACCCAACGAGAACTGGATTTGTTGTCATTTCACTCTTGCTAACGTTTTTTCTCTCTGACCTTGGAACTAACTGTGCTCAACTGGTTTGGAAGATAACGTGTAAACCGCTACAACCGTTACATCATCTGTTGATTAAAAAATACATGCACACTTACAAACACAGGACATACTCATTCTCACCAGACTGTACACTTATACAATGTACACACCTATTGTTGAAAAGTTGCCTTATCTAAACAGATCATAGATTTATTTTTCATATCATCTATTTCTTTGAAATCTGATAGTATGCATGCACGCTTATTGTTGAAAAGTTGCCTTATCTATATAGATCATAGATTTATTTTTATATCATCTACTTCCTTCAAATCTGATAGTATGACCAGACCTGCCTTACAAATGGCCTCCTCAGAGCTTGCTTTTCTTTGAAAATCCATGGAAACTCCAAGTGTGTTCTGTTCCATGTGCAAAGTGCCTCTTGTGTGTGTTCAATTTGTCAGTACGCCACTGTTTTGATGATGGGAACACGATCGTATTTTTTGTATTGTTACCCAATAAAATTATTTCCATCTCAGAACATGTTCTTGCTGTTGATTGGTGTCAAAATGCTTGAATGTCTTTTTTCGTTTTCATCTTCGCCCTGAAGGTTATGCTTACGCTTACACCCAACAACATTACACAGAAAAACTGCTGCACTGATATTAACGAAAACTAGTTGAAAGATGGAATGTGCTCAAAGGAAAAACCAGTTAAGTTTTAGGGTGTTCTGAATCATACGATAGATCAGCTATCCATTCTGTTTCGTGAGGGCCCTTGATAAGTACTTATGATCACACAAATTTCATTTGGCCCGAACAAATTGGGTATTCAAGACACTGCTCCATACAAAAACTGAACTGATGTGAAAACAGTACACATCCATATGATATTTAATGAAAAGTCCATTTTTTTTTTTCAACAGAGGGGGGGGGGAAGGAGGACAACAATAAATCGGGGCATGGTCACAAGATTTTGTGCGTCTCAGCGTTTTTTTCTTGTTTTGTTTTGTTTTTTTATATCAGCCTTGAACCCAATAATTACAATACTCAACTCATGATCAACATCCAGCCGACAACTTTGCACAAAACACAAGACAGACACACATCATGGGAACTATGGTAAAAAGGAACTTAAACTGGCTCCTGTGTTAGAAATGAGAGGCTCAAACAACAGTGTGCAGAGCAAACCAACCTTTTATTCACTTTCATCTTCCATATCCACATCATCATCATCATCATCCACAGCATCCGAAGTGGAGGCCTTGACCTTGGGTTGTGCTCCAGCATCTTTGACCTTGGCCTTTTTGCTTTTCTTGGGTCTGGCTTCCTCCATTTGCACTGGACAGCAACGAGCTACACATTAATGACCATTAACACTGGACAACAACAATGAGCTACACATTAATGACCATTAACACTGGACAACAACAATGAGCTACACATTAATGACCATTAACACTGGACAACAACAATGAGCTACACATTAATGACCATTAACACTGGACAACAACAATGACCTACACATTAATGACCATTAACACTGGACAACAACAATGAGCTACACATTAATGACCATTAACACTGGACAACAACAATGAGCTACACATTAATGACCATTAACACTGGACAACAACAATGACCTACACATTAATGACCATTAACACTGGACAACAACAATGAGCTACACATTAATGACCATTAACACTGGACAACAACAATGAGCTACACATTAATGACCATTAACACTGGACAACAACAATGAGCTACACATTAATGACCATTAACACTGGACAACAACGAGCTACACATTAATGACCATTAACACTGGACAACAACAATGAGCTACACATTAATGACCATTAACACTGGACAACAACGAGCTACACATTAATGACCATTAACACTGGACAACAACAATGAGCTACACATCAATGACCATTAACACTGGACAACAACAATGACCTACACATTAATGACCATTACCACTGGACAACAACAACGAGCTACACATTAATGACCATTAACACTGGACAACAACAATGAGCTACACATTAATGACCATTAACACTGGACAACAACAATGAGCTACACATTAATGACCATTACCACTGGACAACAACAATGAGCTACACATTAATGACCATTAACACTGGACAACAACAATGAGCTACACATTAATGACCATTAACACTGGACAACAACAATGAGCTACACATTAATGACCATTAACACTGGACAACAACAATGACCTACACATTAATGACCATTACCACTGGACAACAACAATGAGCTACACATTAATGACCATTAACACTGGACAACAACAATGAGCTACACATACACACGATGTTTTATTGTCCTCATAAAAATACAAGGAAAATTTGTTTGTGGTGCCATTATCAAAATTCACATATTACAACAACTTATAAACAAGTATATCATTAAAAATATTCCACTCTTTGCACTGTGCTCAGTCATTCCTTGTCAATTCATTTATCCATCTTGTGTCAGTCTGTACACATATATAAATATTAACACATGCACGCACACATCCTACCACCCCACCCCCCACCCCAGATACACACACACACCACACCAATACAAAATCACATGCACATACCCCGCCAAAACAGTGTCATACACACACACACACACAGGCGCACACACCACCACCACAAACCACCATCACATTTGCAATATAATCACAACACTTAAATAAACACTCCAACTGTAAAACAGAACGCTCCAAGATAAGCTCAAGTATAAAAAAGAAAGAAAACAAAAACAATAGCACCATTGAAAAGATCAATAATATTGCAAAATGTATAATTACGTAAACTGTAAAAGCAACCTGCAGAGTTAAATACAAATCAGGAATAAAAGATTTACTGCTAAGTAAGATGTTTGAAGTAGGGTGAGAGAGAGAGAGTGGGAGGAGAGAGAGAGAGACCGAAGGGAGATAATTCATAAGGGTGTGAAAATTGAAAACAGACTTGTATGAACGCTTTAACTATAAAAATGACCATTAACACTGGACAACAACAATGACCTACACATTAATGACCATTAACACTGGACAACAACAATGAGCTACACATTAATGACCATTAACACTGGACAACAACAATGACCTACACATTAATGACCATTAACACTGGACAACAACAACGACCTACACATTAATGACCATTAACACTGGACAACAACAATGAGCTACACATTAATGACCATTAACACTGGACAACAACAATGAGCTACACATTAATGACCATTAACACTGGACAACAATGAGCTACGCATTAATGACCATTAACACTGGACAACAACAATGAGCTACACATTAATGACCATTAACACTGGACAACAACAATGAGCTACACATTAATGACCATTAACACTGGACAACAATGACCTACACATTAATGACCATTAACACTGGACAACAATGAGCTACACATTAATGACCATTAACACTGGACAACAACAATGAGCTACACATTAATGACCATTAACACTGGACAACAACAATGAGCTACACATTAATGACCATTAACACTGGACAACAATGAGCTACACATCAATGACCATTAACACTGGACAACAACGACCTACACATTAACGACCATTAACACTGGACAACAACGACCTACACATTAATGACCATTAACACTGGACAACAACAATGACCTACACATTAATGACCATTAACACTGGACAACAACAATGAGCTACACATTAATGACCATTAACACTGGACAACAATGACCTACACATTAATGACCATTAACACTGGACAACAACGACCTACACATTAATGACCATTAACACTGGACAACAACAATGAGCTACACATTAATGACCATTAACACTGGACAACAACAATGACCTACACATTAATGACCATTAACACTGGACAACAACAATGAGCTACACATCAATGACCATTAACACTGGACAACAACGACCTACACATTAATGACCATTAACACTGGACAACAACGACCTACACATTAATGACCATTAACACTGGACAACAACAATGAGCTACACATCAATGACCATTAACACTGGACAACAATGAGCTACACATTAATGACCATTAACACTGGACAACAATGAGCTACACATTAATGACCATTAACACTGGACAACAACAATGAGCTACACATTAATGACCATTAACACTGGACAACAACAATGAGCTACACATTAATGACCATTAACACTGGACAACAACAATGAGCTACACATTAATGACCATTAACACTGGACAACAATGAGCTACACATTAATGACCATTAACACTGGACAACAACAATGAGCTACACATTAATGACCATTAACACTGGACAACAACAATGAGCTACACATTAACCCGAAGAGTGCCTATAAGCCGTCAGCTGACGCCGAAGTAAAAATGCTTTCCCAGTGCCTATGGGCCGTCCACTGACGTCATGCATTTTTCTTCAATTTTCACTCGTTACTATTTCTATTAACGGACTTAAATAGAGTGTGCGTAGTAAGCCTTATATGTCTGTAGTATTAAAATGATATGCAAATGACCACACGTGAGGGGAAAGCCCATTTATTCTCATCACTGACTGGATGACCAGCCAGCACTTCGTCTCGCTTGCAAAGATGGCGGCGCAACCTTCGACAAGCGTAGCGACCAAATCAACGTATTTACACAGCTGAGCAGGCTCTGCTAATCATTTTTGACAAAGACAATAATCTTTTATTCAACGACTTACTCGAGCATGAAGGTGAGATGATGATTGTGATGGAATTTCCGACCGTATTCGTCAGTTATTGAGTCGGGCTGTGTGACCTCAGTTTGTGTTCAGCTGACTGGTTTGCCAGCGTCGAACGAGCTCGCCTAGTGTGTACTCTGCACTGCGAGCCAGTGGCCAGTGATGTGATAGTCAGCGCGAGAGGGGAGCGTGGCCTGCTCGCGGCGTGACACGGGGCAGAGGGAAAGGTAGGAGAAGAGGAGGAGTGAAAGAGAGGGTTGAAGTCCAGCAAGGGGGCGTGGTGGGGGGAGGGGGGCGTGGTTGTGGACTGACCTGTCTGCATAGAGTGTGAGCGTCTTGATAGACTTCTAAACTGTTTTACTTTCATTTACATGTGTAGTGTGACAATACAAACTTTATTTTCAACTTTTTTGCTTTGTGTTCTTTTTTGGATGTGAAGCTGTAGTGGTAAATACATATGTTTTTGATTGTGCAAAAAAATCTATCCAAATCTAAATGCCTAAATATTTTTTTATTATCAAAATTAAAATAAAAGAAGCCCAGATTCAAAATCTTCATTCAATTTCCTTCAAAAATCATATATATTTCATTGTTATATCTTTTGTAGTTTCTGAGCTAGAATTTTTTGTTAATTATTACCCCAAAATCATTATATTTCCCTGGCACTGGGAAAGCCTTTGTTTGTAACATTTTCAAGCAGTGAACGAGTTAATGACCATTAACACTGGACAACAACAATGAACTACACATTAATGACCATTAACACTGGACAACAACAATGAGCTACACATTAATGACCATTAACACTGGACAACAACAATGAGCTACACATTAATGACCATTAACACTGGACAACAACAATGACCTACACATTAATGACCATTAACACTGGACAACAACAATGAGCTACGCATTAATGACCATTAACACTGGACAACAATGAGCTACACATTAATGACCATTAACACTGGACAACAACAATGAGCTACACATTAATGACCATTAACACTGGACAACAATGAGCTACACATTAATGACCATTAACACTGGACAACAACAATGAGCTACACATTAATGACCATTAACACTGGACAACAACAATGAGCTACACATTAATGACCATTAACACTGGACAACAACAATGAACTACACATTAATGACCATTAACACTGGACAACAACAATGACCTACACATTAATGACCATTAACACTGGAATGGAGTCTACAGCTGAGGGACTCGACTCAAAAGATGGCAAGTCCAATCCCCGATAGCAATTGGTGGAAGACGTGTGAAGTGAAAATGTTCCATTTGTCCAGGTGAATACATGTCTTAACCTGCCAGCGACTGAACCGAATTTCAGGTACATATCCACTCAATAGATCAGATATGCAAGTTAAACCTCCCGTAATCCTAATCGGTATTCAGGGGGTCACCATAACATTAAAGCTCCCAACATGTACCTCAAACTCAAAGAAGAGGAGCAGACCTGACAAGGCTGCAAGGTGATCACAAGAGCAAGGCATGTGGAGCCCACACAGCATGTGAGACTTCTCTTTTAATGATGCTCACAAGGGTTGAGAATCGTGAAGATGATGCCATAAAATACCACTCTGGTCAGGAACTACTAAAAGGCTATACTCTCGAGTTTCCTCTTCATAATGCTTCACTGTGTGAACCAGGATTGAGAGATACAGACACTTGTGGTGTTGGTCAGGAAATCTGAGCAACACTCTCAGAGACCCATTGAATGGATGGTACTTGACTGCGTGGTGCCCAGTCTTCCCATCTGAATCCAAAACACACTCAACTCTGGCTGGAAGCCAGTTAAGGCCGATTTTCCAATCTCTTCACCTGCTTTTGGATCTGATTAGAGGTCAAAAATGGGTCTCTCCCTCTACTCTGAGCCTCCAGTTACTGTCATAAGACTCGATTACACGTTGCTTAAAATGGAAATAGATACATTGGTATTAAAACTTTGTGTGGACAGGATTCCATGGACAAAGTTAATTCTGAACCAACAATGCAACAGAAAAAATAATATCAGGCCAATATCTTCCTTTTTGCATTCATTTCATATGCTGTAAAGAAGTATGCATAATTAATGAATTTTGAAAAAAAAAAAAAGGAAAAAGAAAAAACACAAGTTCTTGATTGATCACACAAACTCACTCACTCTCTCTCTCTCTCTCTCTCTCTCTCTCACAGGCATTCATATAAAGTATACACGCTTAAATTAATTGTGTAAAAACGGCTTTAAATTTCATTCATATATAACGCATACACACACACACACACACACACACACACACACACACACACGTGCATTCATACACATGCAAGCAGAAAGACAAATTCATGTAAAGATAAACGCACACAGTTCACAATTTCATCTGCATGCCTGCACCTGCGCTTTTATTCACACATACCATCTGTGTCAGCTTCCAACGCTTCACTCTTCCTCTGCCCATGTCTCAGTCTCTTCAGCAAGCGGTTGCGTTTCTTGTTGGACAAGTTGATATTATTTGTCTTGTTCTTCCTGAACAATCAAACACGCATACTGACATTGCTCATCATGCTAATCCTGGAATAGACGTTATTCTTCATGCTCTTACTGTCCATGCAATAACAAAGTATACTTCTGTAATATCTGAAAATCACAATTAATCATGAAGAACACACAACCATCTTATACATAAACATAATGGCATTTACATGTGGGAACTTTTGTGATGACATGATCATGATGTCAAAATGGCCGCGCGATTTCCCCCTGCAATTAATTATCTTGACCACCCAGTTTAGGTCAGACTCAAACTCCCTGCATGAATTTTCTCCGAATGAGAAAAATCAGCCCTGATTGATCACGGTGGAATTTCTGGGCTACTATCAACAACACAGACCGGGCCGAGAGGTCAGGCTGTGCTCCCCATTCGCTGTGCACACAACAGGCTGGTTATCGGAATCACACACTTCCATGAGATCACGCTATTTTCACTTCTTGCAAACTTTACCAGTGCCCTGTCTGAGAGAGAGAGAGAGAGAGGGATTGCTCAAAGCAAGGAGATGGAGGATGGTGGTGGAACAGGGGGAGGGGAGACAAGTCTGTTAATGTATCCATTCAGGCACTCCATTCAATAAAGCTGTAACAAAGGCAAAGGAACAGGGAAGGTAAGCAGGAAGAAAGGTGATGATGAGGAGCAGGAATGCATTAAGGGAGAGTTGTGGATCGGACAAAGCTGGGTTAGTCTTTACCGGATGACGTTTTTGACTACACAGACCCATTTGTGCGGGTCGTCCAAGACCCACACATTTTGCAGAGGCTTTTCCGTGCTTATCCCTATTCAGATCGCATGCGCCTTGTACAGCCCACACCTGATAAAGAGCGGTTCAGCAGCTTATTCTTCACCCGATGGTATGGGTCATATGCGAACCATTAAAATGTATAGGTCCTGGGGAAACCGCGACTGATTACACTGATAACTGATTGTGCCCATATGTGAAATTTCTGCGACCAACGGCTATTAAGATTGTTGAAGAACTCTTAAGATTTTGTGAGCATAGCTGTATCCATTAATAAGGTATGATGTTTTTATTGAGTCACCGGGTCATGGAAGACCCAAGAAGCACGGTAAAGGTTAAAATATTTCTTTTTTTTTTTTTTTCATTTACTGAAAATTTGTTATTTGTTGGTTCTGCCTCATTTTGGGGGCCTCTCATTGACATCACTACGATGCCACTCACTGCTGCTCTCCCTTACACAGCCCCACACCATCCCTCGGATCTGGTCTTACAAGTCAAACAGTTGGTCTAAAACAAAACAAAACAAATTTGCAATAATCTGTTTTTTTCTCATGCTTATCAGCATAAAGATAGTCTGCAAATTTGGCGTTTTTGATGCCAGGAAAAAAAAAAAAGAAACAAACAAAAAAGGTTTCACATTAGTTAATTTCTTAAAGGTTGGTCTATACATAAACTAAAGAAACTCGATCCAAGCATCAGTATGAATATTACAACAACAACAACAAAAAAGAGCAAAAATGTCTTCTGGGTGGAAAAAAAAAGTATATCAAGTGATGAAAGAATTCAAGCAATTGTTATGTTTGCCATGTGCATAGTGATGCCACTAATTTCAAAGAGATACTGACGAAAACAACAACCATTATCAGAACTCCCATGTTCTCATCAACTGTTCAAAGTAGTCTGTATCCCTAACACCTTTTGTTTAAACTCAACAACAAAGACAAGCAGACTACTGCTCCATGCAGAGACCTTCAGGTTCCGCCATATCAGAAGGCTTCACAGACTCACATTTTGTTCTTCAGCATGTCTTTGCTGAACAGCTCCAGGTCCTCCACGTTCAGTTCCGGCTGGTGTTTCTGTTTGGCCACAGAGCGCTGGCGCCGCCGCCATTTCATCGTCTTCCTCTGCTTGTCCTGGGAATATTGAATTCAAAGCTTAGAAAAAAACAACACCTTAATGTGCTATTTCCAATGCTTCTTTTCTTTTATCACCTTATGTTCATTCTCTTGCTTAAACTTTATTGGCATCTTTTTAGGTGTATAGTTTTTTTTATTTTATTAATCCAGTCTCTTAAAATAATATGGTGTGTGTGTGTGAGCGTGTGTGTGTGTGTGTGTGTGTGTGTGTGTGTGTGTGTGTGTGTGTGTGTGTGTGTGTGTGTTTGAGTGTGTCTGTTTGATAAGACAAAATTCTTTATTTATGAGAATAATGAATAAACACTCGCGCTTTCTTTTTTGTGAACATACATTCCTCACCCTAGTAAGGTACTACAATATGCAATGAAATGAAATACTACATGAAAAAAAAAAACTGGTCATGCAATAATATGATAGTGCAACATCAATGAAAAAGAAGAGGGGGGAAGGAGGGCTGTGGGGTGGGGGCACAGAGAAAAATATTTTAATGGATAACACTACAGTCTGAATGTGTAAAACAGCCAATAAAATGAATATACAAAGTATACATGTAACTTGGAAAAGAGACAGACACACAGAGACAGACAAAGACAGAGGGAGAGGAGGGAGGAGGGGGGGGGGGGGGGGGGCTAAGGAACGGACGGGGTAGGTAAAGGCTAAAGCATAAAAAAAAATTCATGTAACATCAGCGTAACTCAAAATTCATATGTAACAGAACATGCGATGCAAAGAACATGCATACATAAAACTCATACACTGGTGTAAAAAAAAACCTGTGAAAGAGAATACAAACCATACACAGCTACACACACACACACACACACACACACACACACACACACACACACACACACACACAAGAGAGAGCAAAGACAAAGATACAGACTGGCAGATAAAAAAAAAAAGACTAAGGAATCATAGTATATTGAAGAATATAGTAAAGGTCAGAACATAAGTACTAATATAAGCTTGCACAAATCATGATTTTGAATAAGCAAGAAAGTAGTAGGTACATACAGTTTACTAAACAGGGTGACGGGGAGGGGTGGAGGGGATATGGACCAAAAACGGAGAAACAAAGAGACAGAGATGATGAAAGACTGAAAAAGAGACATGAGGAAGGGTGGAGGGAGAGAGGGGAGGGAGAGACAGACAGACAGACAGACAGACACAGACAGTGAAAGACTGAGAGAAAGAGAGAGAGGAGTAGTGAAGGGGTGGGTGGGGGGTGAAAAGGGAGAACATGAGAGATGAAAGGAAGTAGCAAAGCACAAATTGTAAGCATTTTTGATATGGCATGAATATATATATGTACAAGGTGAAATGCAACATAGTGACATGAAATTAAATGAGAGAGAGTGAGAGGGGGGAGGGGGGTAGAGAAAGAGAGAGAGAGAGAACGAAAGGAAGAAAGACTGAAAAATATTACAGAACTGAAGAAAATCATTTAACAAGTATATTTAAACCACTGATAAACAAAATAAAAGATTATGCACATTAGTAACAAGACTATTAAGACAGAGAGAAAGTGTGAGCATGCGCTTGCTTGGATACAAGAACACAATAACTGCAGTTATAATACTTCTGTAACGTAGATAAGGTACCAATCCCTTTTTTTGTTTTTTTGCACTTTTCATTTCATTTCTCAAAATAATGATAAAATTAACTAGTTAATGGTGATACTGTAAGTAAACATGATAATATTGCATAATTTATACCCTGGCAAAATATAATCAACAAGAAGTCAACATTAAACAATCGTTGTCAAAAACCGTTCACTTACTGTCTTTTTCTTATTCTTCAGCTGACCAAAGACTCCCATGATCGACTGACTTCTGTGCAGTAAACTGAGAATCCTCCTGGCTTTGTTAAATCTGGTTCCAATGTCACAGACACTAGAAGAAAATTCTGTGAACAAAAAATCATAACATCACCCAAAACAGATCTTAGATATAAAAATGCCAGTGCACTCAGCATAAAATCTAGCTAATGAACAGCTTCCAATTTCCTGAACTGAATGTTGTTCTAAAATGCATGTAAGAAAGTAAATAACCTTGAACAAATTTTCAGTTTGAAACTGGCTGAATTCTCTGAGACTTTGAGAATATTTCCACACTGCGAGTTGTAGACTCATTCTGGAGCAGTGCCCCCTTTCTGGTGTCATGTTTTGAAGAAGTACCACGTCTTCCATGGCTAATGTCAACCTGACCTGCAGAGACAGAGTAATGGGAACATTGTCGGCAATTCTGCCAGGTGCATCAGAGCCATCAGCATGCCAGACAGCCCGAAGAACAAGGACTTTGTGAATAGGAACGAATGAAATTTGAAGTTGAGCAGAACTGCCTGCAGATCAGCGTTGTCTGTCTTAAATCCATATGAATTAGATCCGTAATGACAGCATTGCTCTGGCATTTGGTATGAGTTCCCATAGAGCCGCAAGGTTGGGGATGAACTTTTCACCTAGCGTTAACATTGGCTTTAATTCTGTTTCCTGAAAGCCCTTCAAATGGTACTATAAATGGAGGTTCCACTTGCGAAAACATGCGTCACATCATGTGCACAACACACATTAAATCCCACCTCCATCCTTCGGTGTGGATGATACATACACATAAAGCATGAACCTTGTGTGCTACCTGAAGATTGAAGAGCACGAGGCAGCATAAATTCATATCCCTAACTAGAAGGGAGCAACAACAAAAAATTATGATGATAATGATAATAATAACAATCATCATCAATCATCATCATCATCATAAATAAATAAATAAATAAATGACAAATAACATGTCGGTTGGTGCTGTGCCATACATTTCTGGCAATTGCCACAGTAACCAGAAAAACTTGCCAGGTGCCGCCCACCCCCTCCACCCCCACCCCTGTCAACTAGCACTCTAAGTCTAAACCATAGATTCTAATTGGGTACTTCGAAGGTGTGTGTGTGTGTGTGTGTGTGTGTGTGTGTGTGTGTGGTGTACGCGCGCGCATGTGTGTGTGTGTGTGTGTGTGTGTGTGTGTGTGTGTGTGTGTGTGTGTGTGTGTTGTAGACCTGAGATTTCACAAATGGGTCAACCAATTAATAATAAAGCACGTTCATTTTGATTTTCTATCACAGTATCAGAAAAATAGTATCGAATTTTCGTACCAGTTATTGAGTTAAGTTGTAAACCTGTTTGAAGACCACAGACTTTATAGTCTGAAGTTTAGGAGACATTTCTGTAAACAAGTTTCTGTGAACAGACATTTTAAGCTAAAAGACTGTACTCTTTTACCTGATATTCTCTCGAATGGATCAAAACTTTAAATAAACACACATGTGCGAATTTCGTGACTTACCAGTTACCTTCTCCGAAAACTCTTCACGTCAACACCAAACACATGTTCAAAAGGACTTTTAGAGTAACGTCCCTCGCTTCCCTTCCTTTATTAGGTTTAGGTTTAGGTTTATAGGGACAATTGCCTTTAGCAATTATAGCCAGAACTGGCTTTACATGTCCCTTCTGTATGTTATCTGGTCTTTATACGGTCAGGTCTTTAACTCGCTCAAGTCTTTATTTATCATAGTCAAAATAAATGGTCTTCAATAATACACTATCATCGATAGAGCTTTTGAAAAGGTTAGTATTTTGTGCACGTTTAATGTTAGGGGTTAATTTATTCCAAAGATTTGTTACTCTGTTACTAAAAGAAAATTTCCTTATGTTAGTGCGACAATATTCATGATAAATTTTATCCACACTATTTCTGGTAATATCAACTCTTGATGCAGTAAAAAATTTTGAAATAGGAATATTGTCAACACAATTAAATATTTTATAGACTTGGATCAAATCGCCCCTCACTCGTCTTGTTTTTAGAGTAGGCAGTCCAAGAGCTTTTAACCTACCTTCATAGGGAAGATTTTGTATAATCTTTACAAGCTTTGTTGCTCTTCTTTGTACTCTTTCCAGAGCAGCAGACTGCCTCTTTAATCGAGGATACCAAATTGTATTGCCATATTCCAAATGTGGTCTAACGAAAGCCTTGTATAGTTTTGTAAAAATATCTTTATCTATGTGAATAAAAGTACGTTTAATTATACCAATCATTTTATTAGCTTTATTTATAGAGTTTTGAATATGCTTATCGAATACCAGGCCAGAATCAAAAGTGACACCAAGATCTTTTTCATAATCACATGTCGAAATATCTGCACGCTCACCAGTATTACTGTTTAGCATTGTATATTGGTATCTTGGGTTCATACGTCCAACATGTAACACGTTGCACTTGTCCTTATTAACTTTCTTGGCTCCGTTGTTTCCCTTCTCTCCAAACATAATAAGTAGGGGGTGAGAAAAAAAATGTGTCAATTCTGTGAACCCATCCTCAAATCACCTTAGAATTCAGACAAGCTTGATATTGTCGCTGGATACAAGACAATTTGTTGGGGATTCCCCCCCCCCCCCCCCCCCCCCTTTTTTTTTTTTTCTCGTCTTAACCATGAAACGTCACCATTGGCGTTGGCTACGCTTCATCAGTAAGAGAGAAAAGGGAGAAGAAAGAAAAATTAGGGAAAGGGGATGAAGTTTGACTGAACTTGGTCTCAGATCCGTAATATTTGACACAAAGCAAGCAAATGTGGACGCCAGAGAAGAACTAAGAAAATAATCTTCCTGCTCCACTCTCCATTATCTCCCCCCCCCCCTCCCCCCCCCCCCCCTCCCCCTCCCCCCCCCCCTCCTCGCCTCCGACCCATCCTCGCTTCAGCTCACCATTAAAACGTCAGCTAATAAGTGGAATTTTCCCACAGTTTTGACAAGAAGTTGATTTTGTGTTCTTTCAAACCGATCGAAACTTAACTCTTTGCTCGAAAATGTGAAATATCACCATTATCATTGCAAGGATTTTTCTCTTTTTGTTTTTTTGCTGTCCCAACCTCTGTGCCACCTCGGTGGCAATGCAACCACGCCGCTCATTCCAACACCCCGCCGCTCATTCCAACACCCTGTCCACAACCACACCCCAGTCAGTCCCGCCGCAGCTCCGGCACCGGCAATCCTCAGGAAGCGGTCAATGTAAAGTCATCAAGAGGCAACCCACCGGAGGAGACACTGCAATGCTGCCATGTCACTTCGGTGGTGTTCAGTGGCGCCTGTTCTGATCCAACATATGCAGGACACCACCTACTAAGCTCCCTACTGACGACAATAGATGCTTAGTCGCGGAGCTGGCGTGAATGAGCTCTCCCTCCGGAGGGCGCCACCACGTCCGTCCAACGACAGCGCCCACGGACTCGCCGATACCGGTGACCTCGACGGAACCAAACCAACACTGACATGGAGAGGACATCAAAACTGAGGTCACCATGAGAGCAGGGCATGAAGGGCCACAGAATTTGAGACTTTTTTTTTTTTTAATGCTGATCGATGAGAAATGAGGATGATAAAGGTGGTGCTATGGATTTCCATTTCGGTCTGAGACTACATGACAGGGCTGTACTCTATGCTTCCTTTCATAATATATCCCGGTGTCATCCAGGCCCGAGAGATACAGACACCTGTAGTGTTGATCAGGAAATTTGAGCAACACTCTCAGAGACACATCCATTAAGTGGATGAAACTCGACTGTGTGGTCCCAGTCTTCCGAACTTAGTCCGTAGCAAACTCAACTCTGGGTAGGAGCCGGTTGGGGC
The DNA here is from genome assembly GCA_033310375.1 of Conus canariensis. Lineage (NCBI taxonomy): Eukaryota > Metazoa > Mollusca > Gastropoda > Neogastropoda > Conidae > Conus > Conus canariensis. The sequence goes on from CM065735.1 coordinate 8,255,331, forward strand.
AGAAAAATCCCACATGACTCTAATGGGAATCGAACCCGCGACCTCCCAGCTGGGAGTCCGCGACGCTAACCACTTCACCATGGCGGCTGGTGCAAGGAATTTCTGTTCATGTGGAAGTGCTTCTGATCAGCAGGGAACCAGGATCCAGTGGCAAACCTGAGGAGCTCCATTTGGAGCGAAACAGCTGTCCACTGCTGGGCCTGCTGGCCTCCTCTGTGGGGGAACCCGATTATAGCATGCAGAGCACTCTGCAACTTTATTCTCATGCTCACCTCCCTTTAAATGCAGGTCTGTTTCGTAATGTATTGCTTCTGGGATGGCTTCTGTTTGGATTACTAGAAGCCATTTGGAGTATTTCCCCTGAGGGCCATTCATTGGCTCCTCTACAGGAGGAAAACTTTTCCATTTAATAGTATCAGATTGTTGGTCTTGTGGAATGTTGCTTTAGTGGGATGTCATTTAGTACTTGATTGTTGCTTTATTAGACTTGCTGAACTGGATGTCACTCCACTAAATTTTGAATAATCCTTCCTCATTTAAGTATGCGCTGGATGTCTACTTGTTGCCGTTTTTTAGGGGGGGGGTGGGGGGGGGGGGGTGTTTAAGATCTGAACCATTTTAAGACCAAACATGTCATAAATGTTTCAAATGTTTGTTGAAAGAACAAACCGTTTCCTTGATTAGTAGATCAGAACTCTTTTAATTCCACTTGCATATATAGTAATCATGCGCATGTGAATGTTAATCATTTGTCAATTTTTCCATATAAAAAAATGTTGTCTCTGTCAATGTTGTTAAAATGGAGTTTGTAAATAACATTCTTGAATTTAAAAAAAAAAAAAAAAAAAAAATTCTTGCAGTTTTGTTTGTTTATAGGATGCTCTTCAGTTTCTTCTTTTGATCTGTTTATTTGTTTGGTCTGTTGGTTATATAAATGTTACTGAGATTTTTTTCATTAATAAATACTATTAGACATCAAATTGAGTAAGACTTACAACCAACAGAGAACAACAGAAATCAACAAAGAGGGGTTGGATAAGGGAAGAAGAAGGAGACAGGACAGTGAGACAAAGAGAAAGAAAATAATTGATCAAGGGAGAAAATAGCCCCCCGACACAAAAGCAGAATGAGATAGGCAGACAGACAGTGAAAGAGCAAGACAGACAGACAGAAAAAGGGACTCGGAAACCAACATAGAATGGTGAACAAATATGCAACAGACCGATACAAATTCAGATGAATAAACATACCAACAGACAACTCCACACATTATTCCATACAAACAACAAAGTCAAGTCCAGTTACAAAAAAGTTTATTCACCGACAAAAAGAATCTTTGAAAAATTGCATGCAACACTAATACTCATCTTCCAATAATCACAATTGTCCACACAACTGAGGCTTGTGTAAGTAACTGCAAAAAAACAACAACACACACACAGTAGTACAAAACATCATGCACAACGTATTGTCAGAACACAGCTTTAACTGAAGAATTCCACTTTCCCATGCACTCCCATACATCCATGCTCCCTCCTTTTATGAAACTGTTCCAATGATGACACAACAACTGTAAATCTGCACTTGTTTTCCCATACAATTCATCTGTTCTGGGGGTGGGGTGGGGGAAAATTCCATCAAGTTGTCATGGCAAAGGCAAACAGGCTATGTAACAATGTCTGAATGTTATAAATCCCATTATTCTCCACCCCAGCATCAAAAACATGGTTAAAACTTTCATTCTGGAACACATGTTCTTCTAATGGGTTGTCTGGGGTCTCGTTGGTTTACTGGGTAACGTCTCAGACTTTGGTTACATGGTCCTGTGCTCAGTTCCCATTCGAGACAGCCAGGTTAGAAAAGCTCTTCTCTTTGGAGTTCATTTCTGTGCAGACTGTGATTCTCCATAGTCCCTTGGATAAGACTTTCCCCAGAGGTCCAATGTGTGAATGCATGCATGAAAAATCTTGCATGCACATTAATATCCTATTGCACCTCTCAGGGAAGAGAAGGCCACCATGTGCTAGGGGACTGCATTATACGACAATAAAGTACATGCACAATGGTGTGTGTAGACATCATCCCCAAAGAAGGAATGTTTCTACCTTCAAAGATAGGATAAACAAATGGCCTATGAGCAAAAATCCTCTTAGGATAAACAGTCGCATAAGCGAAAATCCCCCCCAGTGGTGAGATTCAGTGTTCTAGCCAAGGAACAAAATGCGAAAAGGAAGGTAAAAAAAAAAAAAATGTGACATCTACCATCATCATATTGTAATGTGGGTTTGACATTGTGTAGCGTGTGGATGATTGTGGTGGTGAGGGGCGTATGGGGGAGAGTGGCTGCCCAGGTGATCAACATTCACGAAGAACGAGTAGAGAGGGACAGGCAAGGAGGTGGAAGAAAAGGTGGGGAGGGGGGGGGGGGGGGGGGGAGAAGAGAATGATGTTGGGCTGGGGGTGATGTTCCAAATCCAGGAATTGAAACCTTACAGTTTTCTTTGTGTTTTTGATTGTTTTGTCTCAGCTATTGCATTCTTACAAAGAATATGCGCAGGATTTTCAATGTATACCACCACTTGTGTTAAGTACAGATAGGCTCTCAGTGCCTACATTTCATATATGTCCTCATTTTGTAAGTGAAATAGTATATATTTTTTTCAAGTATTTTTGTGAGTGAAACAGCATGATTAAAAAATGTTACTGGGCAAGAAAATGTGGCATCTGATAAGATTTCAAAATTTAGTGCCAACCTGTTTCCATTATATTCACAGATTAGGCTGATCAGGGTTTATGCTGATTCCCTTACATCAACATGTTCAGAGTTGAATATACTGTCTCAATCATCTGAATCAATCATCAGCACATTCAGTGCTGGCTGAGTTATCCTTTTGACTATAGCCACTGAAACAAATTCCAGTTGCAGAAATTATTAATTCATTTTAAAACATATCAACTTTTCATAATGTTTGAATTAACCAGCAACGCATGGTTCCTTGATTAAAAGGGGCCAAATAGATCCTTCATTGCCTCATCAGTACTTCCTATTCCGTCTGATTGTATCACTGCATTTGTGATAGAATGCAAATAAAACTTTACTGTGTCATAGTCAAACATATTTTCTGCAACTCTGCACACTTTATATGGCTTTTGCATTCACACTTTTCAAGTTATTTGCTAAGGTTGTCCACAGTGACTTGATCCAATACTCGCATCAATGAATAGTGCAATATTACTTCATTCACTCTTGGTGTCTTTAAAAAAAAAAATCTCAATAGATCATTCAAAATTTGCTTATTCAAAGTAGCACATAATACAAGAAGGAAATGGCTCCAAAATCTCCCTGTACTTATCGCTTAAATGCTAGATTTGAACCAAGATCATCGCTCAACGCTGCTTGGGCACAGGCGGTCATGTGTTTATGTGGTTGAGCGCCAGGCGAAAGAGTTGGAAAAGGATGGAGAGCAGAGGGATGGGAGGGGGCCTCACGAAAAAAGAGCCTCTTAACAGAGTTACAAAATGTTATTCAGAATATCACACGAAAATTCCAGAGGCTAACCACAATACACTATAAACTATATAAAAAAATTCATACCATGCCACATGCACATTTTTTTCAATTCTACATGATTTTTTTCTTGTATTCCCTTTTCCTTCTCTTTGTACATCCCCAACTTGAGACTTGTTCCTGAAGGCCGAATTCCAGTTTCTTTCCTGTTCTTTTTCTCTGTGACCGTATATGCAAACAGTTTGTGCAAATATGTATACATACACTAAAATATACACTGACAATTTACAAGAACAAGTGTGTGACTACAGAGGAAAATTCAAACTGACTGGCTACACTTCTATACACATCTGTTCCACGCTTCATTCGCAGTGCCCTTAACATGCAAAAATCAAAACAAATCATATAAACAAGTCTCTGCCACAGATTTGTACATATCACAGTAAATAGAAGGAGGATGGGAAAATAAATGGGTATATGGATGAATGCACAGAAACGCATGAACATGAAAAAGGAGATGTACGAAGACAGAAATATTTGGACAAATGGATACCTAAGGTGAAAAGATTTAACCCGTAGAGTGCCTTTAAGCCGTCAGCTGACGCCGCATTAAAAATGCTTTCCCAGTGCCTATGGGCCGTCCACTGACGTCATGCATTTTTCTTGAATTTTCATTCGTTACTATTTCTATCAACGGACTTAAATAGAGTGTGTGTAGTAAGCCTTATATGTCTGTAGTATTAAAATGATATGTAAATGACCACACGTGAGGGGAAAGCCCATTTATTCTCATCACTGACTGGATGACCAGCCAGCACTTCGTCTCGCTTGCAAAGATGGCGGCGCAACCTTCGACAAGCGCAGCGACCAAATCAACGTATTTACACAGCTGAGCAGGCTCTGCTAATCATTTTTGACAAAGACAATAATCTTTTATTCAACGACTCACTCGAGCATGAAGGTGAGATGATGATAGTGATGGAATTGCCAACCGTATTCGTCAGTTATTGTGTCGGGCTGTGTGACCTCAATGTGTGTTCAGCTGACTGGTTTGCCAGCGTCGAACGAGCTCGCCTAGTGTGTACTCTGCACTGCGTGCCAGTGGTCAGTGACGTGGTAGTCAGCGTGAGAGGGGAGCGCGGCCTGCTCGCGGCGCGGCACAGGGCAGAGGGAAAGGTAGGGGAAGAGGAGCAGTGAAAGAGAGGGTTGAAGTCCAGCAAGGGGGCGTGGTGGGGAGAGGGGGGCGTGGTCGTGGACTGACCTGTCTGCATAGAGTGTGAGCGTCTTGATAGACTTCTAAACTGTTTTACTTTCATTTACAGGTGTAGTGTGACAATACAAACTTTATTTTCAACTTTTTTGCTTTGTGTTCTTGTTTGGATGTGAAGATGTAGTGGTAAATACATATGCTTTTGATCGTGCAAAAAAATCTATCCAAATCTAATTGTCTAAATACTTTTTTATTATCAAAATTAAAACAAAAGAAGCCCAGATTCAAAATCTTCATTCAATTTCCTTCAAAAATCATATATATTTCATTGTTATATCTTTTGTAGTTTCTGAGCTAGAATTTTTTGTTAATTATTACCCCCAAATCATTAGATTTCCCTGGCACTGGGAAAGCCTTTGTTTGTAACATTTTCAAGCAGCTTCAAGCAGCGAACGGGTTAAAAACAACAACAACAACAACAATGCAAACGGAGCTATTTTCATCAAAAGAATCATACTTTGAAATTGCATCAGAACAATAATTCAGTTCCTTTATGTCTCAGCCTACAGCGGAGTTTGGTATTCAAACAACGCATGTACAGTAATTTTTTGGACTATAAGCAGCTCTGAAATATAAGACTCTCACTAACCCCTTGATTTTCAACTCAAAATCTTTCTTACGCCTGTTAACCCTAAAAATGTTATTAGCTCTAACCAAAAAAAAAAAATGCACTCTCACCAGGACAAAAATACTGAACAACAGCAGGTAGCATTGAATTTGCCTGAATGGGTGATTCTGCAGTCAGTCTTACAGTACCTGCAGTGAGCATATGTTTATCCAACAGACTATCTTTCAACACCAATATGTTTCACACTCTGGGAGAACTTTCTGCTCCGTCCTTGACATTTCAGGGCCTGTGGCCCACGGCTCTTAGTACGTTTCAGCATGCTGTCGAAGAGGCATACTCAGCAAGATGAGATTTTGTGCATCAGAATCTGGGAGAATCATCGCTCATTGTTCAAGGTATTAAAACTGGCACACTGAGACAATACTGAGCTAAACTCCACTTTGAGTTGGAGGAGGGAGGTACTTTTCATGTTCATGTTCCACATCTTTTTGCTAACAGGTAGAAAATACGCCAATATTGTACCCCCCCAAATTGCTACTTCAACCATAACCAAGGTATTTCTTAATATGATGGTGCTTCCGTAGTGAGAGTCAGTTGACTAGCAAGTTAGACTGAGCCAAGGAGACATGGTGAACTGATTGTGAAGCTACCACACTGGCTGAAATACCATGTCAAGGGACATAAGTCAGCCAGGGTGGGCCCTCTGGTGGAGGTCAATTTTCGTATTCCATAAAATTGTTCAAATCCTGATCAGCATAGTCATACAATGAAGGCTTAAATCTTCAGTCTGGTCAGGTTAGGTAGGAGAAAAATGACTGGCCAATCTGTGATGTACACACTGAGAATGGCCACGGCAGACTACGGAACCTCCTTGACCAACTCAACACAGCCCACACTGATGAAGTTCTGGACCCAAGACCCCAGAACACATCCTTCAGGACCGACTCACCCACATGGTTCTGCCACATCACACTTGGCCAGAGAGCATGAAGCTGCAGATGCAGCTTTGGGGCCACAATCACTACTTAGAGATGACTGGACTTTGTCGAGGCTACCGAGAGACTAGGTCATCTAATACTCACAACCTACAACAAAGGTAAAAACTCTGGAATAAAGGTAACCATACTTGAGAACATACAGAAAGTGAAAGCAGTTCATAACTCATGCGAACAACTTAGCCTTATAGTGGTTCAAAACCAAGTTAACAATACATTCAAAACTGATTCATCAATACAAAATATAAGATACTCAGGGCAAAGTTTGAAAAAAAATCTCCTCTTGTACTTCCACTGATTACTATAAAAAGAGATACACACCATAAATGATCTTATTTACACAATAATACAGCAATCTGTTGTGGAGAACATGCATGTGTTTTCACACAGATATATATATACACTGAATAAATGGACATAAACCACAAGCAACTGGATTCAATGCTGTAAACATACAGTTTAAAGGAACAATGTTAATAATGAACATTCATAACACCTCTGACCTAAAAAAAAAAAGTCTTAACACCTATAATACAAATTAGTACACACATTTGTCTCAAAGGACCGAGCTGCATCAACTTATCGACACACCCATGGCCAACACACACGCTAGTATCACCTACAAGCTACTATGTTACGATTGTGATGTCGCCATAACCTGCACAAACTGCCATTTCTCACACTGAAAAAAAAAACCAATACCCTGAAACCCTTCTTGCACAACAGAAGATAACCTGAAACATTATAAGGCCTCTTTTACACAATAATGGTGAAAACATGTGCAAAGGCCTCTTTTGCAGTATTACAAAATCAATCTGAACCCTGAAATGGAGTGTTCACAGCATGAGAGTAAAACAACATGCCCATGATGATAAGTCCAAATAAACTGGGTGCAAATTACCCTCAATCCAACAAATGTTGATGAAAAGTGCCAGATGGCAGAAGTCAGCCATTGCTAACAGAAATAATTATAAAAAAAAAAAACCTGCCTCAGACTTACCAGCAAGAGCAGAACACTACATCCTGGACACTAAGGTCTTAACCTATGACTTGGATATGAATTGTGCCATGAACAAAGAAATCCCTTGAAAATAGGTCATTTTCTTCTCCTGCAAGTCCAAGTAAAGCTTATGGGGCAGTCTGGTCATGTTTTAAGCATAATGACACATAGACATCGGCCACTAGCACATGCAGTAGACATCCATTACTAAGAAAAAAAGATCTATGGACCAGTAGATCACCACAAAATCTTGCAACACTACAGCCAAGCCTTTGTTTGATAGACTAATAGAGGTAACTTTTTCGGATTGTTGGGGTTTTTGTTTGTTTATTTTTTGTTGTTTTTTTTTTTCACTCCTTGATCCGTTTTCTTTTCTATCAGGTTTGTCCTAAACAAAAGATAGCATCAGCAGTTCTCAAACTCCACTCTCAACAAAGACAAAGCTGACATACAAATGCAGAAACTGACTTGGCATAAAATTACACCAGTTACTGGGACAGAAACAGAGACAAGAGGAAGAGAGAGACCAAGAGGCAAAACATGAAAATAAAAACGAAAGACACCACAACTCACACAGACATTCTGACACAAAGACATAAGGATCTACAGCAGAGCGGACCAACCTACATCGAAACATTGCTAGGGGTGGCTGGGTCCGGTTCTCACGGACACCTGAAAACAGAATTTCCCCGCTGTGGCACGGGGGGACAGCAAACAAGATGTTCAGATGGTTGTCTGCAGGTAGCGCTGGTCCACTCCGATGGGGGAGGTGTACTCCGCAGCGCACCGCATAGTTGGGTTTGGCCCGGTGGACCCGAAAGATCCCCCAGCCAGGTCAGGCACCTTGCCTTGGTGGTACTCCGGGTTCGGACCTTCAGCTGCCTCAGAGGCCCCCCTAGGAAAAAGAGCAAGGGTTATTCAGCATGCATGTATTCTGCAGTGCAGGTGTCAGGTGCTGACCTGTTTACCCATACGATTTCGCCCTATTCTGTACCCATGTTTGGCGAAAATATGATGAATACCATGAAACCAGCCAAAAATACATCGTAAAAAAAAAATCTGGAGACCAAGTTCTCAAGCAGTAGTGGCACTTGTGGTGTATAACCATTGTGTCTGTGCGCTACAACCAAAGAGTGACAAATTGCGCAACATTGTGCGCGCAAAAAAACACTGGTCTAGATGACGTTGGAATAATAGCAGGGACCCCCTGCTTTTAGAAAAATTCACAAATTTGGAAGATGTGTGCACACATCTTTAGGAAAATACACTCATTTTAATTGAAAAATACACCAACAGCAGCTTTAGGGTCAACATGTTTGCAGGTGTCCCATAGCAAGCTGAACAGTCTGTATGTGAAAATCCAACCTTTTCTCAACACCTCCCACAGCCCTGACACAACTGTCATGACCAGCACATCACAACAGCCCCAAAGAACAGCATGACAACCACCACTTTCAACAATAATCATCCCTATTACTTTGACACTGCACTGGTGCAATTAGCCATCTAAGTAAAAGTTGAACGTCCAAGGTTCCTCAAAGCAGAGTATGACATACAAAACTTCACCAGCCTGGGAGACGGGGGAAAATTTAGTGGCACAGCAAACCATTACTTGAAACTTAAGACCAAACACAATCAAGTAATTGTTTTCTATCATATAGGCTACTCATTTTTGTTTTTTTTTCACCCTGGAAACTAATTTCTGTGGAAAGATACCTCTCAATAAAGCTAATCTTGCTTTGAAATTCGACAGAAAATTATATTCGTCTGTATTGATATTCAAATTCTTTTTTCTGCCCAAAGTCCACCATCAATATAACTACAATCCTGTTCTTGTTTTGCTTTGTTTTGTTTTTTGTTTGTTTTGCTGTCTTTTCCCTCCCTTCCTTCCTCCCTCCCCCCCTCCCTTCCCCTCTCTTCAGTGGTTTTACTCAAATAAAGCTCATTCTGCCTCCTCCCTACCCACTCCCAAGGTTTGTCTGCTAAACCCCCTAGCACACTGCAGTCCACTAGAATCAATCCATATCAAGGCACCACGAGACAACCCACTAATGGAGACGCTGCGCTGCTGTCATGTCACTGTGACAGTGCTCAGCAGTACCTGCTCTGATCAACCATATGCAAGACACCACTTACCAAACATCCTCCCCCCACTGAGGACGATAATTGCTTAGTTGCACGCCAGCGTGAGTTCGGAAAGCGCCGCCATGTCTATCAAACAAAAGTCGCCATGAATTTGCTGACACCAACGATTTCAGATATGAACTCACCCCAGAAAGATCTTGGAAAGAAAAACGATTTAAGATATGAACTCACCCCGGAAAGATCTTGGAAAGAAAACTGGTCACCAAAAAAGCAGTGCAAGAATAGCCACAGAATTTCAGATTTACTTGTATGAAGATCACTGAGCATGAGCTAGTGAGCTTCATTCTCACTGCATGTCACAGCTGTGCTCTATGCTTTCTTTCATAACATATCCCCACGTCAACTAGACCCATGTCAACTAGACCCATGTCAACTAGACCTATGTCAACTAGACCCATGTCAACTAGACCCTAAACACGCAGCTGCAGCACTAGTAAGAAAATCTGAGCAACATTCTTAAAGAAACCTCCATTAAGGGGGACAAAACCAGACTGTGTGGTTCGAGTCATCCCACTTAAGGCCACGGCACACTGATCAATGGGTAGGAGCCAGCCAGGACTGAAACATCACACACATACATGCCTGTGATGGGAATCGAACCCCGCAAGCAGCCTGTCACCCTACCCACAGTCTGGTATCGATACAATCTTAATTGTGACACAGAGGGCAGGTAGGTGATGTCATACAGTCCATAAACTTGCACGTGTTCAAAAAGAAAAAAAGTAAGTATGGACTGTACCCACACCAAAATTAGCCACTTGGCAAACTCTGGAAAATGAACATTCCAATGCCAGAAATCTAGGCCATCTTGATACTCTTGAACCATGAACAAGAAACAAAAGGTGACTAATCATGCTACTCTTTGAATTATGAACAAGAAAAAAAAGGTAACTAATCATACTACTCTTTACACTAAAAAAAATAAAAGACAAGGAAAGGAAAAGAAAGCAAGAACTCACTGCAACAGATCCGGATCGGGCCCATCGCACAACTCCGGGTTGGGTCCGAAATATAAGCCAGGCTCTGGGCCCGCACGCAGGTCTGGGTCAGGTCCAGCATGCAGGGTGGGGTCGGGTCCCCGCGCCAGGCCAGATCCGCCATGGTGGACAGGCACCGCAGTTGTCGCAGCGTGGGGCTGAGGTCGCGGTTGAGTGGTCACCACTGGGTCCCGGTCCTGCTGGCCTCCTTGTGTGGTGACACTACAGCGACACAGGAGTCAGGACAATGACCACAACATCCAGACAGAGATAAGTTCCAACTATGCAGTCAGGGACTGTTCTTGAAACAGACAATGACCACAACATCCAGACAGAGGTAAGTTCCAACTATGCAGTCAGGGACTGTTCTTGAAACAGACAATGACCACAACATCCAGACAGAGATAAGTTCCAACTATGCAGTCAGGGACTGTTCTTGAAACAGACAATGACCACAACATCCAGACAGAGATAAGTTCCAACTATGCAGTCAGGGACTGTTCTTGAAACAGACAATGACCACAACATCCAGACAGAGATAAGTTCCAACTATGCAGTCAGGGACTGTTCTTGAAACAGACAATGACCACAACATCCAGACAGAGATAAGTTCCAACTATGCAGTCAGGGACTGTTCTTGAAACAGACAATGACCACAACATCCAGACAGATAAGTTCCAACTATGCAGTCAGGGACTGTTCTTGAAACAGACAATGACCACAACATCCAGACAGAGATAAGTTCCAACTATGCAGTCAGGGACTGTTCTTGAAACAGACAATGACCACAACATCCAGACAGAGATAAGTTCCAACTATGCAGTCAGGGACTGTTCTTGAAACAGACAATGACCACAACATCCAGACAGAGATAAGTTCCAACTATGCAGTCAGCGACTGTTCTTGAAACAGACAATGACCACAACATCCAGACAGAGATAAGTTCCAACTATGCAGTCAGGGACTGTTCTTGAAACAGACAATGACCACAACATCCAGACAGAGATAAGTTCCAACTATGCAGTCAGGGACTGTTCTTGAAACAGACAGTGACCACAACATCCAGACAGAGATAAGTTCCAACTATGCAGTCAGGGACTGTTCTTGAAACAGACAGTGACCACAACATCCAGACAGAGATAAGTTCCAACTATGCAGTCAGGGACTGTTCTTGAAACAGACAGTGACCACAACATCCAGACAGAGATAAGTTCCAACTATGCAGTCAGGGACTGTTCTTGAAACAGACAGTGACCACAACATCCAGACAGAGATAAGTTCCAACTATGCAGTCAGGGACTGTTCTTGAAACAGACAGTGACCACAACATCCAGACAGAGATAAGTTCCAACTATGCAGTCAGGGACTGTTCTTGAAACAGACAGTGACCACAACATCCAGACAGAGATAAGTTCCAACTATGCAGTCAGGGACTGTTCTTGAAACAGACAGTGACCACAACATCCAGACAGAGATAAGTTCCAACTATGCAGTCAGGGACTGTTCTTGAAACAGACAGTGACCACAACATCCAGACAGAGATAAGTTCCAACTATGCAGTCAGGGACTGTTCTTGAAACAGACAGTGACCACAACATCCAGACAGAGATAAGTTCCAACTATGCAGTCAGGGACTGTTCTTGAAACAGACAATGACCACAACATCCAGACAGAGATAAGTTCCAACTATGCAGTCAGGGACTGTTCTTGAAACAGACAATGACCACAACATCCAGACAGAGATAAGTTCCAACTATGCAGTCAGGGATTGTTCTTGAAACAGACAGTAGCTAAGCATCTCTCTTCATACTCAACAAAGCAACAGGGGGAAATAATACATGATGCAGACAGCAGGGGCAAAAAGTGTCAATATCGAAGACACTGAACAGCTGGAGGTTGAAGCAGATGAGATTGACTTAGATCCCATCATGAGGCTGACTGGAACAAATCTGATGAAGAACTGCAAGCTTGCTTTATCCACTGAAGGTGATCTCATTTCTTGACTTGTAGGTTACAAGTTTATCATGATTATCAAACCGGGGTGAATTTGGCATCTTTGTTCTTATCACTTTCTTTGGTATGTTTTCATGGCTCTCTTTTGAACAGCTTTTGAGCTAAAAGCAAAACCGAAAGTACATAGGGATTCTGTGATTTCTCCAGAATTCGCTCAGCACAAAGTAAATAAAACACATGTGCAAGTTAAAAGTTAAACATTCTCTCTCCTTCACCAAGGTACAAGGGTCAGTTGAAATACTTTAATGTTTTCTGCATGAAGTGTAAAAATGCACATTCTTTACCATCTGCGTGTGCATATAGCTATGCATAGTATACTATAAGACACATAATGATTTTTCGTTGCTGAATGGCGTGGGTGTGCACACACCCATGCTTCTTTCATAGGCATCAAAAACATGCTTCGCTATTGTGTAGGTGAGCAACACACTCATACTTCTTTTATAAGAAAAATTATGACTATTTATTTCTATACAGAGTGGGTGAGTGACACATCCATTACTTCTTTTATAAGAAAAATGACGACTGTTTATTTCTTTACAGTGTGGGTGTGCACACTCATACTTCTTTTAAATGAAAATTGATGACATATGTTTCTATATTACGTGGTTGTGCACACACACAAACTTTCATGAGATCATTTCAAATAAAAGTATGGGCGCGCTCACACTCACATCATACAGAAAGACTTCAACTTCATTTTGTTTGTTTTATGTCTGCACTTTTACATGATAAACAACTTGTTTTTGAACAGAAGACAGGCCCTCGGATAACAATAAAGGTAACACAATTTTGGCCAGGTAGAACACTAAATGTGTTAGCCCTCGGATAACAATAAAGGTACTCAATTTTGGCCACGTAGAACACTAAATGTGTTAGCCCTCGGATAACAATAAAGGTACACAATTTTGGCCACGCAGAACACTAAATGTGTCAAGTCCTGATAGTTTGAAGGCATGACTGGGTGCACCATCACCCACAGCATTCACAATGGTTACCTGACACAACCCATACAGGTGTGCCACACTGTGAAGAATTTGTAAAAGCTGAAGGATGAATTGTTTGTATTCAATCGAGTCAATACCCAAGTACCTGACCAACCGATGGGGCAATTCCAGGAATCTCTATTGATGGATTGTTTTCAACTGTCTGGCAGTAAGCCAGTGGACTGATCTGGTTTCATTTCCAAATTCAAATCTTTCACTTGAGCTGTGTCACTTTTTTTTAACTACGAAAATAAACACAAAAAGTCTGAAACACACACACACACAACAACAACACCAATAAAAACAAAAATAAACAAACATATCACAACACAAAATTCAAACATTTCTGTGAAAGTACAGCAACAATCCAGCACAATATACTGGACATAAAAGAACAATCATGCAGACATGTACCAGGTTTACAACCACAAACATACCCCTGGAGGACAACACAAAAACAGGCAAGCATTTTTCTGTTCAGTGAGACAATTGAGGATTGAAGATCCCAGGTGTACATGAATTGCACAATGGAAAATGCTGTCTACTGGCAAGGGTTTAAGAAGTAAAGCACTCAGCTGAAAGGGTGAACTGTGCATTACAGATGGATACTTCATTTCAAGAAAATCTATATGGTGCTGACATACACAACCTCACACTTTTAGATCTTGGCTAATCCTTCCTTTTTCTCCCCTATAATCACCTGCCACCTGTGACAGCTGAAATAATCAATTAATTCATCCTTCATAAAAGACTTCTTTTTTTTCCAGTCCAGCCATATTTACCATCATTTCCTGCCTTAATGTTTTGCATAACATTTATTTTCATCAATAATGAAGGCCCTTCCCGTAGAAAGGGCCCTCGACTTTTGCTGCGAACAAAACCAATCTCAAGCTGAAACTATAGACAACAGATTGTGACAAGAGTCAATTGACCACGCTTAATTGACCAATCACATGCATTTAAAATACAAACTATAAGAAAATGAAATCCACTTAAGTTTTAACCAAAAAAAAAAAAATGCTATCCATAATCAGTCTCACAAAAGGACTCCAGTACAATTTGCACTTGGACTGAAGTCAAGCAGACTGGTATGCAGAAGTCCAACTCCCACTTCCATTCTGCTTTTGTGGAGAGGTAAGTACTTTCTTTTTGTTTTGTTTTTGTTTTTCCTCAGGACTTGTATGTTGACTTCAATGTGGTGACAACCCTGAAATGGCCCTTTGCGGACGGCTGGGCTATAAGAAACATTGCCTCCCTTGCTAACATCTTTATTTCCCAATTTCTAAACAATCTATCATTCATTTCCTACACAAAAAATTTTTTTTGTCACTAGTTTCTTTTTTCCCTATCAATTCACTTAATTTGACACAGTACATAGAGCACAAATACTCTGGCTTTGTAACAGATAATAGGCAGGTCATGTGTTGCTGTCGATTCTGACCATGAACACTGAAGTGTGTGCAAAGGGTTGTGTTTCACTTGATCTGGGTGTCAATCAAAATTGAACAAGTGTACGCCATGGGATGTGTTTTACTTGGATTTTGGTGTCAATCAAAATCAAACTAGTGTACGCAATGGGTTGTGTTTTGGATTTTGGTGTTAATCAAAATAAAACTCTGCACACGCTGTATGCCTGCTGTGCTTGTATTGTTGAAGTGATGTGCCCACTGGGTGGCAGGACAATCTGTGACACAGGCTCTGAACGTGACGACACACCACATCCACTCCGGCCTGTGCAGCTGGTTGCCCATTGGATGTCACCACAGGTAAGAGTGCCCCATGACATGAGTTGTCAGAGTCAGGATCTGAGAGGAATATTTGTTGAATACACCAGAATTTACAATAAGAGACGATTTCTGAAAGGAATTACTCCATTTAACTTTCATTTTTGACAGACGTATGTAATAAGTGAGTTTTTGTACTCACACTGTTTTGGTTGTCTGTGTGTGTGTGTGCGCGTGTGCGTGTGCGTGTGTGTGTGTGTGCGTGTGCGCGTGCATGCGTGCGTGCACGCGCACATTTATGTGTGTGTGTGTGTGTGTGTGTGTGTGTTTTAAGTGGTGTCTATTGTGGTGTCTATTAATTTAAACAAAATGCACCCAAACATACCACGGTTTGACAAACAGTCTGTCAAAACAAAACAGCTGTCATGAATTCCAGCATGACTTTAAAAGATCATTTAAGAAAAGCAAACACAACAAAACAAAAACCAACAACACTGGTGAGAAACAGCTTGTCTGAAGTGCATGAAAATGCAAACACAAATCATCAACAAAGTCTGCAAGACAAAACTACATCGAGCACACAAACAACACAGCTCAGCCAAGGTCTACAAATGAATCTTGTTGATAAAGCCCACAAGAAGCAAAAAACAAAAACAAACAAAAACATACATAACACTTTCAACTTACAAAAAAAAAGAACCCACATAAACACTGAGAAGCAACATTCTTAGTCAAGTCGTTATATTCATTGCTCAGCAAACCATGCACGCCACATCAGGGCAGCAAGAACCGTAACTCCCCCCATAATTCCATGCTGGACTGCAGACTGGTACATCGACTGTGTTAATCTACCCTGGCCATCACTAGGACATACACCTCCCATAACTCTGAGCTATCCTCACTATCAAGGGGAGCAACACCAGACCCCAACAGCCTACCAAAAGCCGCCAGCTATTCTCACTATCAAGGGGAGCAACACCAGACCCCAACAGCCTACCAAAAGCCGCCAGCTATTCTCACTATCAAGGGGAGCAACACCAAATCCCGGCAGCCTGCCAAAAGCCGCCAGCTATTCTCACTATCAAAGGGAGCAACACCAGATCCTGGCAGCCTACCAAAAGCTGCCAGCTATCCTCACTATCAAGGGGAGCAACACCAAATCCCAGCAGCCTACCAAAAGCCGCCAGCTATTCTCACTATCAAGGGGAGCAACACCAAATCTCAACAGCCTACCAAAAGCCGCCAGCTATTCTCACTATCAAGGGGAGCAACACCAAACCCTGGCAGCCTACCAAAAGCCGCCAGCCAGCAAAGAACAGAACAGGAAAACAGAAACGGATACAGATACAAGCTGCAAAATCAATAATCAATCAACAGATACAAGCTGCAAAATCAATCAACAGAACCAAGCTGCAAAATCAATAATCAATCAAATGAATCAGCAAAGAATAATCAATATATAGGGAAACCTTTCAGCCTGTGTCTATATACTTATATGCGACAGGCATGGGTGGATGGGGGACTGGGGGGGGGGGGGGGGGGGGTTGGGGATGAAGTGGGAGTAGAGTTGGGGGGGGGGGGGGTATGGGGATGAAGTGGGAGTGGAGTTGGGGGAGGGAGGGGTAGGGAACGCAACATGATTGTGATGACTGAACTGCCTGCCCACAGTCACTATCCAACCAGTTTGTCTTGCACCTAGCAAAAAAACGAAAATACAAAATATGTGAATAAACAAACTTTAAAACAAAAGCTAATGAACTGGAGACAGGGCAGCACCTCTCTACCAGGCCAGGCCACAACATCGACTCATGCCGGAGTAAATGTGACACCACAATCATGCCGGGAGCGACGTCACCAACCTGATGACAGGAGGCTGGGGGGAGGGGGAGGGAGAGACGGGGGAGCGCTGGGGGGAGTGCGGAGGGGAGGGCGGTTCGGCGGGGCAGCAGGAGGTGGCGGAGGAGGCGAGGTGGTTCAGCATGTCGTTCGTGGTGCTCAGCAGCTGCTCACTCATCCTGACAGCACAGCACACCCCCTACGTTAACTAGGTTCTGCTGTACACCACAGCACACCCCGTAGGTTAACTAGGTTCTGCTGCATGCCACACCACATCCCCTAGGTTAACTAGGTTCTGCTGTACACCACAGCATACCCCCTAGGTTAACTAGGTTCTGCTGCATGCCACACCACACCCCCTAGGTTAACTAGGTTCTGCTGTATGCCACACCACACCCCCTAGGTTAACTAGGTTCTGCTGTACACCACAGCACACCCCCTAGGTAGGTTCTGCTGTATGCCACACCACACCCCCTAGGATAACTAGGTTCTGCTGTACACCACACCACACCCCCTAGGTTAACTAGGTTCTGCTGTACACCACAACACCCCCATAGGTTAACTAGGTTCTGCTGTACACCACAACATACCCCCTAGGTTAACTAGGTTCTGCTGTACACCACACCACACCCCCTAGGTTAACTAGGTTCTGCTGTACACCACAGCATACCCCCTAGGTTAACTAGGCTCTGCTGCATGCCACACCACACCCCCTAGGTTAACTAGGTTCTGCTGTACGCCACACCACACCCCCTAGGTTAACTAGGTTCTGCTGTACACCGCAGCACACCCCCTAGGTTAACTAGGTTCTGCTGTATGCCATACCACACCCCCAAGGTTGACTAGGTTCTGCTGTACGCCACACCACACCCCCTAGGTTAACTAGGTTCTGCTGTACGCCACACCACACCCCCTAGGTTAATCATGTTCTGCTGTATGCCACACCACACCCCCTAAGTTGACTAGGTTCTGCTGTACACGACACCACACCCCCTAGGTTAACTAGGTTCTGCTGTACACCACACCACATCCCCTAGGTTAACTAGGTTCTGCTGTACACCACACCACACCCCCTAGGTTAACTAGGTTCTGCTGTACACCACACCACACCCCCTAGGTTAACTAGGTTCTGCTGTACACCACAGCACACACCCTAGGTTAACTAGGTTCTGCTGCATGCAACACCACACCCCTAGGTTAACTAGGTTCTGCTGTACACCACACCACACCCCCTAGGTTAACTAGGTTCTGCTGTATGCCACACCACACCCCCTAGGTTAACTAGGTTCTGCTGTACACCACAGCACACCCCCTAGGTTAACTAGGTTCTGCTGTACGCCACACCACACCCCCTAGGTTAACTAGGTTCTGCTGTACACCACACCACACCCCCTAGGTTAACTAGGTTCTGCTGTATGCCACACCACACCCCCTAGGTTAACTAGGTTCTGCTGTACACCACACCACACCCCCTAGGTTAACTAGTCTCTGCTGTATGCCACAGCACACCCCCTAGGTTAACTAGGTTCTGCTGTACACCACACCACACCCCCTAGGTTAACTAGGTTCTGCTGTATGCCACACCACACCCCCTAGGTTAACTAGGTTCTGCTGTACGCCAAACCACACCCCCTAGGTTAACTAGGTTCTGCTGTACACCCCCCCCCCTAGGTTAAGTAAGTTCTGCTGTACGCCACACCACACCCCCTAGGTTAACTAGGTTCTGCTGTACACCACAACACACCCCCTAGGTTAACTAGGTTCTGCTGTACGTCACAGCACACCTCCTAGGTTAACTAGGTTCTGCTGTACACCACAGCACACCCCCTAGGTTAACTAGGTTCTGCTGTACGCCACAGCACATATCCTAGGTTACTACGTTCTTTTGTTTCCCCTGTCCCATCTTCTGTGCCACCTCAATGGCAGTGCATCCATGCCGCTCATTCGGAGACCCCGTCCACAGCCACAACCAGCCCGGCCCGCCGCAGCCCTAGCACTGGCAATCCACAGGGAGCAGTCAATGTCAAGTCGTCAAGAGGCAACCCAGCGGAGGAGACACCGTGCTGCTGCCGCGTTACTTTAATGGTGTTCCATGGCGCCTCTTCTGATCCAACATTTGCGGGATGCAACCTGCTAAGCTCACTACTGACAACAAAATTGCTTTGAGTCACGGAGCTGGTGTGAATGAGTTTCCCTTTGGAGGGTGCCACCACATCCCTTCAACGACAGCCCCCATGGACTCGCCAATACCGGTAACCCCGACGGAATCAAACCAAGGCCACAAAAGTGGAAAGGACGTTGAAACTGAGGTCACAATGACAGCAGGGCATGAAGGGCCACAGAATTTGAGACTTTTTTATGCTGATCGATGAGAATCAGGATGATGAAGATGATGCTAAGGTTAACTGTGTTCTGCTGTACGTCAAAGCATACACCCCCTAGGTTAACTATGTTCTGCTGTACACGACACCACACCCCAGGTTAACTATGTTCTGCTGTAAACACCACATCCCAGGCTATGTTCTGCTGTACACCACAGAACACACCCAGGTTAACTATGTTCTGCTGTAAACCACAGAACACACACCCCAGGTTAACTATGTTCTGCTGTACACCACAGAACACACCCCAGGTTAACTATGCTCTGTTGTACACCACAGCACACACACCCGAGGTTAACTATGTTCTGCTGTACACCACAGAAACACACCCCAGGTTAACTATGTTCTGCTGTACACCACAGAACACACACCCGAGGTTAACTATGTTCTGCTGTACACCACAGCACACACCCCCAGGTTAACTATGTTCTGCTGTACACCACAGAACACACCCCAGGTTAACTATGCTCTGTTGTACACCAAAGCACACACACCCCAGGTTAACTATGTTCTGCTGTACACCACCTCATACACACCCCAGGTTAATTATGTTCTGCTGTACACCACCTCATAATACCCCAGGTTAACTATGTTCTGCTGTACACCACCTCATACATACCCCAGGTTAACAATGTTCTGCTGTACACCACAGAACACACCTCAGGTTAACTATGCTCTGTTGTACACCACAGCACACCCCCCCAGGTTAGCTATGTTCTGCTGTACACCACAGCACACACACCCCAGGTTGACTATGTTCTGCTGTACACCACAGCACACACACCACAGCAGACACACCCCAGGTTAACTATGTTCTGCTGTAAACCACAGAACACACCCAGGTTAATCATGTTCTGCTGTACACCACAGAACACACCTCAGGTTAACTATGCTCTGTTGTACACCACAGCACACACCCCCTGGTTAACTATGTTCTGCTGTACACCACCTCACACACACCCCAGGTTCACTATGTTCTGCTGTACACCACAGAACACCCCCCCAGGTTAACTACGTTCTGCTGTACACCACAGCACACACACCCCAGGTTAACTATGTTCTGCTGTACACCACATCACACACACCCCAGGTTAACTACGTTCTGCTGTACACCACAGCACACACACCCCAGGTTAACTATGTTCTGCTGTACACCACAGCACACACACCTCAGGTTAATCATTTTCTGCTGTACAGCACAAAACACACCCCAGGTTAACTATGTTCTGCAATACTCCACAGTACACACCCGAGGTTAACTATGTTCTGCTGTACACCACAGCATACACAACCCAGGTGTTCTGCTGTACACCACCTCACACACACCCCAGGTTAACTAGGTTTTGCTGTACACCACCTCACCCCCCCCCCCAGGTTAACTATGTTCTGCTGTACACCACCTCACACCCCCCCAGGTTAACTATGTTCTGCTGTACACCACCTCACCCCCCCCCCCAGGTTAACTACGTTCTGCTGTACACCACTTCACACACACCCCAGGTTAACTATGTTCTGCTGTACACCACAGCATACACACCCCAGGTTAACTATGTTCTGCTATACACCACCTCATACACACCCCAGGTTAATTATGTTCTGCTGTACACCACAGCATACACACCCCAGGTTAACTATGTTCTGCTACACACCACCTCATGCACACCCCAGGTTAACTATGTTCTGCTATACACCACCTCAAACACACCCCAGGTTAACTATGTTCTGCTATACACCACCTCAAACACACCCCAGGTTAACTATGTTCTGCTGTACACCACCTCATACACCCCCCCAGGTTAACTATGTTCTGCTATACACCACCTCATGCACACCCCAGGTTAACTATGCTCTGCTGTACACCACATCACACACACCCCAAGTTAACTAGGTTTTGCTGTACACCACCTCATACACACCCAGGTTAACTATGTTCTGCTGTACACCACCTCATACACCCCCAGGTTAACTATGTTCTGCTGTACACCACAGAACACCCCCCCCCCAGGTTAACTATGTTCTGCTATACACCACCTCATACACACCCAGGTTAACTATGTTCTGCTGTACACCACCTCATACACACCCCAGGTTAACTATGTTTTGCTGTACACCACCTCATACACACCCCAGGTTAACTATGTTCTGCTACACACCACCTCATACACACCCCAGGTTAACTATGTTCTGCTGTACACCACAGCATACACACCCCAGATTACCTTCTGCTGTACACCACAGCATACCCAGGTTAACTATATTCTGCTGTACACCACAGCACACACACCCCCAGGTAAACGATGTTCTCTTGTACAGCAAGCACACCCCTAGGTTAACTATGCTCTCTTGTACAGCAAGTAAACACCCCAAGTTTGACCATGTTCTATTGTGCAGTACTGCACACACCCCAGGTTAACTATGTTCTACTGTACACCACAGAATACCCCCAGGTTAATTAGACTTTGCTGTACGTTATAGGATATACCTCAGGTTAACTATGTTGTTGTACAATGCTGCATACCCCAAAACTATCCTGCGTCGTACAGCACTGCAATACTGCATCATCCCTATCCCCCATTCAAAAAT
Source organism: Conus canariensis (assembly GCA_033310375.1). Taxonomy (NCBI): domain Eukaryota; kingdom Metazoa; phylum Mollusca; class Gastropoda; order Neogastropoda; family Conidae; genus Conus; species Conus canariensis. Next base: position 8,277,317 of record CM065735.1, read on the forward strand.
GACCTCAATTACCACATTTTCAGACATTTTGAAATTCTGGATTTTTTCCTCTAAATTCAGGATTTGGGAATAATTTCTAAATCACGGAAATTCCAGAAAAATCTGGAAGGGTCAGCAGCTTCGCACTGTACAGGATTTCTGGAAGTCTCACTGCATGGTCAGCGAGGGAGATGGAGCGACATCCGAACACTAGACCTCTGACTGTTCACGCTGGACAGCGATGATCGTCTCACACTTCCGACCAAATTGGGAATTTCAGAGACTTAGGTAATTCAGTCACTGGGTTGATCTGTGTAGAATTTATGCCGTCTTTCCCACATTGTATACACCCCTGCTGCACATAACTTCAGATGTCTTCCTTTTTTTTTTATTCTTCCTCATAAACGCTCTCTTACAGGCTCAATCCAGTATTTCATATGAACTACGCTTTGTGTTCTCTTTCGATTTATATCACCTTACAAATCCATAGAGAGGGAGGGAAGGAGGAGAAAGTGAGGAGGGGAAAAGATAGGTCGATGCGTTTCACTTCAAAGTAAATGAACGGGGAACTGAGACAGGCAGACATGCTGTCGAGAGTCAAAAGTGAGAGAGAGAGAAACAGAGACAAAGAAAAACAGAGAGACAAACGGAGACAAACAGAACAGCATTTTGACAGAGAAACAGAGACAAAGAGAGACAGATAGAGACAGCAGCATTTTGAGAGAGAAACAAGAGACAAAGAGAGACAAAGACAGAGAGAAACAAGAGACAAAGAGAGACAAAGACAGAGAGAACAGCATTTTGCTGTTCCTGTACCCACTGCCAAGCAAACTTAAGGCATCCCTTTTCTCTCTGCTTTAACCAATGACCCACTCACTGGCAATTCTGTTTTCATACTTGACTAACATAAATCTCATGATAACATGACTTTCCTCACTCGACGGTGTAGGAACCTACTCACATGGTAACGTGCTTGGCTCGTCGCTGCTGCTGCTGCTGCTGGGGCTTTGGGGTGGCAGCCTTGGTCGTCGTCTTTTTGCCAGTCACTGAAGAGCTGCCGCCGATTTTGGTTCTGGTGGAGACGGTCTGTCTGCTGGTTGTTGTGGAGCCTCCTGTGGTTCTGGTAGGTGACGGCCTGTCATGAAAGAATGCAGTGATGCTACATGTCTGCGTTCGCTGTGTAGAATGAAGAGGAGTGTGCAGTGATCCCTTTAACCGGTAACTGCTGATGAATATTGTTTGCCAAACTAGAATAATAGTGATCCCATTAACCAGTAACTGATGATAAAATATCGTTTGCATAACTAGAATACCATGGGGATTTTCTACTGTCGGTCCCAGAGACTGGTTTATTTAGCTGGGACTGATAGGTAATTAAGAATGAGGAATACATCAAAATGAAAACAAAACTCTACATGAATTTTCAAAAAGCTGACGCATCATGGCCACATCAAATTTCAAAGCGATCGCTCTGTGTTTAGTGGCTGCCTTTCATCAATAAGTTACATCCCATTCATCCTGTGTCATACATTTTCAGTTCCTACACTATTTCAAAGACATGCTTCATTCTCTGAAAACACATCCCTGCCGCTGGCAATCAACGAATCTTCCTTGGTCTTTTATCTTAGCCTGTTACCATGGGAAAAACTGACAAAAATCAGAATTTCCGTCTTCAACAAACAAGCAAAACAAGATTCTGAAATGTGGGAAAATGTTTGGGGGTTCCTTCTTTAACAGACGTAAATAAAATGTTAGTCTGTCCTGGAGCTCTGTTTCAGTGTAATTGTGTTGCATGTTGTCCCTGGTTTTGGTTTTGCTGAGACAGGTTCCGACCCTTGCTGCTGAGTGACAGTGCAGGACAGTCAGTGTCAGAGGTTTGCAGAGAGAGAGAGAGAGACACACACACACACACACACACACACATACAAAGTGTGACAGACAGACAGACAGACAGACAGAGAGACAGAAAGGGAGGGGGGAAAGGGAAAAACAAACACATACGCACGCACACACATGCAAACACATGCGCACACACATGCATGCTCACATACACATCCTATATGTCTCAACCCACTTATGATATCTGCTCCACAAGACACAGACATCACCACACTTATTCAAACACAAACTATCCGACACATACATGCACAAATACACACACACACAAACACACACACACACAGACGCACACGCACATACACACACACACACTCACACACACACACACACACACACACAGAAGCACACACAGAAGCACACACACACACACACACACACACACACACACACACACACACAACACACCTGTCCTGAGAAAGCGCCACAGGCTCCATAGAAGCCTGCGCCCCTAGAGCCATTGGGGAGGCCGGTCTCTGTGTGCTGGTTCCCTGCGATCCATTCAATGAAGCTGAGGCTGTGCTCCTCTCTCTGCTGCTGTAAACAATGCGTCTACACACATGGAATTCTGTTTACATCTAGAAAAGAGATTTAGGGTGCAGGAGAGGTGGGGCAAGTAAAATTTAGGAAAAAAAAAAAAAAAAAGCAGAAACGTGTACATTTGGGGACAGTAGGATGTAAACAGAACTATTATACCCCAAAACATGTGCACATAAGCATGCACATCAACTACATATTCATATTTACATATGTTTCTGCACTGATATACATAAATGTATCAAGACACAGCAAGACAGCAGACCACCAGTGTTGGTCTATTCACTGCCTAACAAAGCTTGAGGCAGCGTTTCTCTCTCCACAGTAACCAAGCTGTCTACGAATTGCGTTTATATGATAGATAAACAGATGAGGGACAATGAGGAAGAGAATCAGTTGGGAAGACATGCAGTGCCGAGACAAAGAATGAAAATAGGGGCAAGAAGACAAGCGGTGAAGAGTGGCAGACAGACACAGAGCGGCAGACAGACACAGAGCGGCAGACAGACACAGAGTGGCAGACAGACACAGAGCGGCAGACAGACACAGAGCAGCAGACAGACACAGAGCGGCAGACAGACACAGAGTGGCAGACAGACACAGAGCGGCAGACAGACACAGAGCGGCAGACAGACACAGAGCGGCAGACAGACACAGAGCAGCAGACAGACACAGAGTGGCAGACAGACACAGAGCGGCAGACAGCCACAGAGCGGCAGACAGACAGAAACAGAGCGGCAGACAGACACAGAGCAGCAGACAGACACAGAGCGGCAGACAGACACAGAGCGGCAGACAGACGCAGAGCGGCAGACAGACACAGAGCAGCAGACAGACACAGAGCAGCAGACAGACAGAAACAGAGCGGCAGACAGACACAGAGCAGCAGACAGACACAGAGCGGCAGACAGACACAGAGCGGCAGACAGACGCAGAGCGGCAGACAGACACAGAGCGGCAGACAGACACAGAGCAGCAGACAGACACAGAGCAGCAGACAGACACAGAGCGGCAGACAGACACAGAGCGGCAGACAGACGCAGAGCGGCAGACAGACACAGAGGGCAGACAGACACAGAGCAGCAGACAGAGCACGAGAAGCCGGCGGCAGACAGACACAGAGCGCAGACAGACACAGAGGGCAGACAGACACAGAGCGGCAGACAGACGCAGAGCGGCAGACAGACACAGAGCAGCAGACAACAGACAGCAGAAGACGAGCGGCAGACAGACACAGAGCGGCAGGACAGAGCAGAGACACAGAGGGCAGAGACAGAGGCAGACGAAGAAACAGAGCTAGAGAAAAGGGCAAAAGGAGGAAGCTGAGCTTGGAATTGGCTTTATTTGGAAAATGACGATATAGTAAGAACAAGGCCTTGATCATTTGATAACCAAAGTCATTCACCGACAGCAAAATACATAGAAAAAACAAAAAAGCTGAGCAGAACATATTCAATCACTGAGAAATATAAATGAAAACAAAACCCAATCACATGTGTTCAATGGCAATGCACATACTTTTGGAACATCATATTGAAACCTTATAAAAAAAATACCCTCAACAACTATTCCTTTCCTTTAACATAAACAATATTCTCACAACTACCAAAGCACTAAAGAAACTAACACTGAATGAAACACATGTACTTTTTTGTTTAAGAATCACCCCTAAGAATCCCGCAAGTCTGAATCTCGCCTTTTTCCTTTTTCAAACAAAAATTGAGAAGTGGATGCAGTTGACTGTACTAGTGTCCGTTTCTCTGTTGCTCTGTCACTGACCACTGATTTTGGAACTGGAATCAATCTGGAACATTCACCGACTCCCTACTTCTTCGACATCTTGCACGCTGCCAATACAGGCATGCCCACCCCAAAATTTGCTTTCAGGGACAATACAGACAGAAATCAGGGACAAATCCGTAAAATCAGGGACAGAACAGTGTCAAGATAGAAACACGTCTTGCAGAAGGCAAATGAAACTCCTTTCCTCCCTTGTTGTTGACAAGGCCACTTTCCCGAGAATTCTTTTTTGAAGACACAACCTCGCTTCACAGTCGTTTTCTTCTTCTTTTCACTCCTTTCTGACCCATCTGATGAGTCAGAATCCGACTCTGTGTCGACATCAAGTCTCCTCTTCAACGCCATGTTCTGACTGAAAGTGAAATCGAGGCGTTTTTTTTTCTGCGCACATGCATACTATGTCTACTCACTCTAGCAGACGATATTCTTGGCTCAGTTCTGTGCAGCACGATAACAACGGCTTTTTAACTCCCGATTTTTTTTTTCCGGGACGCCTGATTTTTTTTTCTCCGGAACATGTGTTGCAAATCCGGGATTTCCGGGACAGTGGCTTCTAAAATCAACTTTCCGGGACAAATCCCGGATGGTCAGGGACAGTGGGCATGCCTGCCAATACTATCAATGATGTTTGAACCAAGAGCACCTCGTGCTGGTGATATACAGCACAGAGGCGTGTCCCCTGGGTGGCGGATTGGGGATCCCTTGAGCTTGAGGGTTGCACTGGATAATACAAAACAAGGTGACGAGAACCAACGTAGCCTTAGAGACGGAATACCTGGGAGTCCAAACCTGCACTGTCTGGTGCACATTAGCCCTGTAGTAACAGTGTAACCAGGCAACCATGGTCGAATGTAGGAAATGTTCCCTATTCAATGCTTGCCAGAGTTGCCCTGGTGTGACATGTCATTTGCTCAGAAATGTCGATATCCATGTGAACCTTCAGAATAGTCCACCAGTTCTGACTAGGGAGTCGCATGCTTCTTCCAGCTAAGCAGATTTGGTATCAGTGCCGTACAAACAACTGAAATGGCAATCTTCCATGCCAAGCAGAGATAAGGCATTTGTTTGGACAGGTAAGTATACTGTAAAACTACTCTTGGTGGTAAAATTCCTTTCTGGAAGCAATGCAAGAATAATTTTAGTACTGACAAATGCAAGCATTCAGAGAAAATGTCTGCAAGATAAGCTGGCACTGGGATGTGAGAATGGCTGGCACTGAAGAGTTTGACAGCACTTCCAGCAACATCACCAACACACACAATGCAGATTCAGCTAAGAGACGTACCTGCCCTCCGACTGCCACTGACTGGCAACACGGGTGAGCGTGGTGCGCGCTTTGCTCTCCTCATACTGACAGGCCTCCAACGCCATCTTGACCACTTCCCGTTCCAAGGACTTGAACTCCCCGCACAGTCTGTCGAGATCTGGGAAAACCAAAGAACCATGATCTTTACTAATAAAAATTTTTTTTAATGGAAATGAAAAAAAAAAAAAATTAACACCTCAACAACATATCATAGTAACTCCATTCACAAACAACTCCAATGTGCAAATTGATTCAGTTCTAACAAGATAAAGAATACTTCAAAGCCTACATTGGTGTAATGCGGTAGTCATGCATCACCTAAGTTATATAAATGATTCCCCCTTTCCACCTTATATGTTTCTGCTCTTAGTTTGTCTGTCTCTCTCTCTGTCTGTCTGTCTCTCTTTTTTTCTTTTTGAGAGGATAGGGGTGTAAAAAAATTCCTATTGTCCACTGTCATCTCCTGGCTTAGCATATGCAGTGTGGTATATCAGGGCAAGTCTGCTTATTGTGATGACTTCTTGATGACAACGAATAATGGACATCATCACAATCACCTCAAAATCCACCACCACATCTCACAGAGAAACCAGATCCTACCATCACGTGGTGAACTTTCCCAGACGGTGAAAGCCTCATCACACCATACACCAATCCATGAAAAAACCCACACACTCTGTATGAATTCCGACTCAATGAACAACTCTCAGACTGAAACGTTGTCAATCAATTCTCACATTCTGCTGTAAATCTACACAAACCTCACGCACACAAAACAAAACCCCTTCCATTAACTCGAATTCTACAAACAACTCCCAACATGAAACACTGCAAATGCACCTTCACAATCAATTCTAACTCTATGAACAACGCTTACACACACAACAAACCCTGGCTGTTAATTCTAGCTGTATAAAAAGGTATCAAACTGAAACACTGGAGTTTGAAAATAAATGAGGCAGGGAACACTAAACAATTAACAATAAACAAGTAGGGTAAGTCTTGCTCCCTGTTCCCTCCCTCATTTTATTTTCAAACTTCATTTCAATTAAATCAAGGTTATTTGTATTTGTTTCTGTCCGTCTTTGTATTTGTCTTTTGATCTCTCTTGCATCCTTGGGTGGATCCTCAGGCGTAGGCTTAAAGATTGCCCCCTACATTCTGCACTGTTTGCATAATGTCTTTAGTTTTCAGCAACTTTTTTCCTCCCCAAACTTTTGTTTTGTTTCATTTACTATCCTTCGCTGGCTGCTTTGGGGGTGCTGTTGGATTCTTTTTTGAACCCTTGGTGGTGAGAACACCACAGTATCATGGACTGTGGTGTGTCTCTATTTGACGCCAGGAGCACAGGCACAATCAGCCGTGTCTCCCTGACCTAGCGGACGAAAGGCCTAGGAGCAGGCAATACAAATAGATCTGCCTTCAAGAGGGATTACGATGGTTCCCTCATGCAGCCAGTGAAGAGTTTTCATATTTATAATATATTTTCTTCATTTTATCTTCCCATTTTCTTCATCTTCAACCCCACCCCGCCTTAAGTTCAAATCTTTGCCAAGTCATTACTGTGATGACGAAGGGGTTGTTGACCTGCGCTTGTTTTTCCCCCACTATCAGATTGTTCGTCTTTGTATATGTCTGACTTTATTCAAGTTGAAAAGGCTGTGCCAGTCTTGAATAAAAGTTACTCTGTGTTAGGTTTTCTTATGGGAGTAAGACTTACCCTACTTGTTTATTGTTAATTGAAACACTGGAGTGAATCCCATGAACCAACTTTAATTCCATGAACAACTCTAAATACACAAACCAAAGTCTATCATTAACTCTTATTCTACAAACAATTCTTAATATGAGACATACAAACGAATCCCGTGCGTCTTCTCTCACTCCAAAAGAAACTCTTACACACAAACCAAAGTCTGCCATTAACTCTTTCATTGTAAAGAACTCTAACACTCAAACTAAGGTATACCGATAACTCTGTCTCTGTAAACAATTCTCAAACACAAACCAAAGTCAATCGATAACTCTATTTCTGTAAACAACTCTCAAAGACAAACCAAAGTCTAACCATAACTCTATTTCTGTAAACAACTCTCACACTGAGGCACTGCAAATAAATCCCCTGAGACAACTCTAATTCACAAACGACTCTCACAACTACACAAACAACTCTCACAACTACGCACACACCTTTCACAACTACACAAACAACTCTCACAACTACACAAACAACTCTCACAACTACACAAACACTTCTCACAACTACACTAACAACTCTCACAACTACACAAACAACTCTCACAACTACACTAACAACTCTCACAACTACACAAACACTTCTCACAACTACACTAACAACTCTCACAACTACACAGACAACTCTCACAACTACACAAACAACTCTCACAACCTACCGACTACACAAACAACTCTCACAACTACACAAACAACTCTCACAACTACACAAATGTCTCACAACCACACAAACGTCTCACAACTACACAAACACAACTACACAAACAACTCTCACAACTATACAAGCAACTCTCACAACTATACAAGCAACTTTCACAACTATACAAGCAACTCTCACAGCTCCACAAACAAATCTCACAACTATGCAAATAATTTTCACAACTACACAAACAACTCTCACAACCACACAACTCTCACAACTATACAAATAACCCTAACAACTACACAAACAACTCACAACCACACAGCTCTCACAACTATACAAATAATTCTCTCAACTACACAAACAACTCTCACAACTACACAAACAACTCTCACAACCACACAACTATACCAACAATTCTCACAACTACACAAACAACTCTCACAACCACACAACTATACAAACCATTCTCACAACTACACAAACAACTCTCACAACCACACAACTATACAAACAACTCTCACAACTACACAAACAACTCTCACAACCACACAACTATACAAACCATTCTCACAACTACACAAACAACTCTCACAACCACACAACTATACCAACAATTCTCACAACTACACAAACAACTCTCACAACCACACAACTATACCAACCATTCTCACAACTACACAAACAACTCTCACAACCACACAACTATACAAACAACTCTCACAACTACACAAACAACTCTCACAAACTAATGTCACATTTCAGTCAACCATCGCTCTGCAAGCAATTCTTATGAGCAAATGAAACTCTTCAGTCATCTCTAAAGTCAAAAAACTCTCACAGGCAAATCCCAGCAGTCTACTACGAACTCTACAAACAATTTTCGTACGGAAATCTAACGCATCAGCCATCTGAACTTTTACTCCAGAGATAAAACTCTCTCCACACACACACACACACACACTCGCACAAACACACACACACACACACAAAAACACACACACACATGCTCACACACACACACATACACACACACGCATGAACACACACACATGCTCTCTCTCTCACACACACACACACGCATGAACACACACATATGTGCTCACACACACAAACACATACTCTCTTTCTCACACACACACACACACACACACACACACACACACACACACACACACAGAGGTCAACAGACAATGACCCACGTCTTATTTTCTCCGCCTCCGACATCTGAGGTTTAGCAGGGGACTGCTGGCGAGCAGGCGACGCCTTCTTCTTGGGCGTGGCCGAGCTGGAGCGCTGGGGGGAGGTGGTGGTGGATTGCTTCCCCTTGGGGCGGGCAGGGGAGGCATGGCTGGAGGAGGAATTGCCCCGGGACTTGAACCCCAGTTCCATCAGCTGTCTGGCAGCCTCATCTTCATCGTGACCGCACCTGGGTGTTGAGATCGCCGACTACTTTTTATCATGTCTTCTTCGTGAACTGATTTCTAACTGGGCAGATCAACTGCGTATAAAACACACTGAACAGACTTCATTTTGTGACAAGACTGAAGTGCCAGGTACTGTTAAATGGTGCAGTATTTCCACAACACACTGCCAGATCTCACGCACATCCATTTCAATCATTTCATTCTTCTTTAACAATAACCCATCCTGCTCGTGGGTCGACCAACATTTCATCAATTATTAAAAGACCACCTAATGTACCAATACACAAACAGCAGTCAGCACGACACACACTGATAATTACTTAAAGGAGAAATGACCCACTAGTACACTGACAGTAACAAAGACACCTGATGTTTGTGTGCACTAGTAACAGCTAATACACCAGACCTACCAGAGCCCAATCTACCAGTACACTCATGTTAACTAAAACAAAAAAAGGACTAATGAAAATACACATGAAATATTAGCGCTCTGATTATTATACGGGCACCTGACCTGTCAATCCACAAACAGCAACTATAAAAACAATACCAGATCTTTCTGTGCAATGATACTATTTAAAGAATTAAAAAGTTAACTCATCTACCAGAGTACAAATACTCACTGAAACCACACCAAATCAACCAGTGCACAGTTAATAACTACAGACACCTGATCTACCAGCGCACCAATAGTAACCACAGACACCTGATCTTCCACTGCACTAACTAAAAAAAACAAAATTATTTACTGGTGCATAACAAATAACAACACACCTGATTAATCAGTGTACTACTAACAATAATCATTCTCCGTAAACATCAAAGATCTGAGCGACTGCCTGAATGATTGATAACTGACTGAATGATGTGGGAAACAAATGATAGCACCAGCAGGCAACCAATCAGTCCGCTCTACCCAGGTAAGCACTCATAGTGCAAGCATGAGTGTGGACTGTAAAGCGCTTAGAACCTGGTTTCTAACCAGGGATAGTATATAAGTATGATAATGATAATAATGACTGTAATAATAATGACAATAATAATAATAACAACTTGAAATTTTAAAAAAAAAGTGGAAATATTTTTCAGCTTATGTATTAAGTGACTATGACTAACAGTGATAGGGAACAATCCGTTAACCATGATTGCTGAAAATTTAGTAGCCGCAGCACTGCTGAATCAGTAATTATGGGTCTGAAAGCAGTGCGGATTCTACAGGTGTAGTAGCACCTGCTACAAACTTCAGCTGCAGCATGTGAGATGACCAAGAAATGACCTATCAGCCTCTCCTTACAGAACAATTCCAGATTCTGACTCAAGGTTAGACAATGTTCAATTTTCAACATCAACCACACACAGACATACATATATAGCACACCACACCTATTACATCAACCACACACAGACATATATATAGCAAACTACATCTATTTCTAGCTTTTTATACAAAGCTTGTTGTGATTTGGGCTTGCAGGGTTTTGGGCAACTTTTTGTTTTGTTTTTCTGAATATTTTTTTTTTAAACAGTACATCAGTCTGAATATATATCTGGTACTCTTTGGAAGAAAAAGTTTTAAACTCTGACAGGGAATGTTATGTCAAAGCAAAATCAAGGAAGTTAAAAGTTTAACTCTTTCAATGCAGTGCTAGACCCTTGGTCAGACAAATATGAACACATGTCTGCCTGTGCCCAACCTCTGGGTTCAAAATTAACATGACCCCCTCTGAATCAATAAGAAAAATTAGTTACAGGAAAGTATTTTAAAGCTATGCTGGTCTTGTAACATGCACTGTTCTGTGTGAGTGTAATTTAAATGATTTTCTAAGGTATTTTCTTTATTTTTCTTTTCTTCATTTTTTTTCCCTCTAGAAACCATAAGCCAGTGAAGTTATTTCAGGATGTGGTAAGTTTCAGACGAAATCTTTGAGGACAATCTTAGCGAATAACTCTAAAACTTTAAGCATGAAAGCTGCATAAATATACGTAGTTGCAGAAATTAGGTTTGACAATGACACTCTCAAGTCTTATTTGCATTTAATCACTGATTCTGTTGTACACAACCTGTTGTAACAAGTAATGATGAACTATAGCGAGGCATGAAAGTGTTGAATGATCTATTTTAACCCCCCAATTATGAAGAAATCATGCATGACAGGTAAACTCAAACACTATGTAAATCACCAAGTCATACAGAAATCATGTTTCATATCAAAGTACTCTCACAAAGTGCCAATCAAAAGGTCTGACAGTTTGAATAAAGCATCCTAGATCTTCCTACTGAACTGACTAAACATTGCCGGTTCATCAGATTACTCAACCTGTTACTATGTGAGGGCTGCAAGGCTTATATATGCTCATGCATCCCTCTCCTCTCCATCCCTCCCTCCTCCCCCTTTTTTTTTCTTTTTCAAATGCTTACAAAAAGAGCACACACACACGCATGCACATGCGCGCACGCATGCATGCACACACACACACTGCTCACTAATAAAAACAACTATCACAAAATGTAAATGACACAGACTCCCCTCCACTGTTCACTTTCCTGGCATGATAAAAAGCTTAGCTGGCTTTTCAAGTTTTTGAACATGGTCGACTCTGTCCTCATTAAAATTCTACGCTGCATCATCCGTCAATGACATCCCACAAGAACCTCTTGCACTGTCAACAGGTGCAACAACTCGGGCAAACACTCTACACTGAAACAAGCACCTGCTGAAGAGATCTTTGCCAGTGCAGATGTGCCCATCCCTACTCAGACTGTAAAAAAAAAAGAAAAAAAAAAGGATAAGGTAAGGTAAGGCAATGTTGCTTTAGCCCAGCTGACTACAAAGGGCCATATCAGACTGTAACCGCATTGAAGTCAACTCACAAGTCATTTTAAAAACAAAACAAACAACAACAACAAAACTCATTTGCACAACCCTTTAAAATACACCTTCTAAAAGCATACTGGGAATTTTGTTAAAAATCTTTCTTCTGTAAAATCTTACATCAGATGAAAAATGCTGATCTCTTTCAGAAATTCAAAGATCACATCGGGTGGGACATCTCTGAACGAGGGTTTCGTGGAATCTCCTGTAAAATGTTTGTGTGTAACATCATGCAAGTCCCAATACTCTGAAAGAATATGTTTCTCCGTGAGTGGTACATGACATGGAATATACCACGGAGCTTCTTCACCTTTCAAAAGATAAGAATGGGTGTAAAAGCAGTGGCCAGTATGCAAACAGCACAAGACTGTTTCTTCTTTATTCTTATGATCATGGTAAAAACTCTTTCAGGTTTGGACGGATTTTAAATAGTTTGTTATCCGTCTGCAGGTTCCATTCCTCTTGCCAGAGGTCTTTGACGTACGCCTGGGTTTGGGGTTTCAGAATCAGTGTCAGGGACAATCTGCCTAACTCTTTCCTAAAAAGATAAACCTCACAGAAATCTTGGAAACCTCCAAACATCTCTTTCATTGACGAAGCAGGACTCAACATCTGAGAACGCAGTCACCCAAAAAGTGCTGCAAATGCCACTCCAAACCTAGCACTTACAATACTTCGTGTTCGCCAAAAGTGTGTTTTTTCTCTATCATTACCAGCTGCCTCCCCTGGCTGACTGGTCACTTACGAGGTCAGAATATCTTTGATGATGGGGTCCGCCTCTGGAAATCGGGCTCGAAGACGTGTGATTTTAACCCGATCTTCCTCCTGCCTGTCGGTGAAAGTGGTCTCCTCTCCCTGAGGAAATTCAAACATGCAGTCAAATACATGTGCACGCTTACACATGTGATTTATCACAATGTTGTTTTAGACATATCTGCAAAACACAATGTAAAACTGAGATTTTTAAACAGTAAAATAACTTCTCAAATGGATAACTGTAAGTTACCCAACTACATCTAGGCATGCACGCAGGTACACATGTACGCACACATGCACGCGCACGCACACACACACATACACTAACACATATCAACCATATGCAAAAAACAATGCTACTATAACAGCAGTACAAATGTTACACACACACGCACACACACAAACACTAACACGTGAACCATGTGCAGCAAACAAAGGTCTTTAAACAATCAGGATATACCTGACACAACATCCTATCACTATACTGCAAGTACACTAACAAATGAGGAAATACAAAAACTGATGACAAGCATTTCAACTACATTCCAAACCAGTGTACACTATATGTTTGAGAAGCTCAGTTCTGTTCATCAATCAAGTATCCTTCTGTATATGTACTTGCATCTTCACCAGAGTACGTATGCATGTGAGAGAGTATGCTTATGCTTGAGCAAGTCTTTGTCATGATGTTTACGTTCCAGCCAACCACAGTGGCCAATGTGCAAGTGAATGCTCAAATGAATTGGATGTCTGTCATACACTGCACTGGGAAGCTACAGTGAACACAGTTCAGATCAGGGAAAAGTCAGTCAGGCAGTGCCATTATCTGAACTGTTTACAGCCCGCGCCCGCACACACACACACGCACACACACATATATATATATATATGCATCAGCACAGTGCTGTGCACACGCGCGCACACACACACACACACACACACACACACGCACACACACACACACACACACACGCCATTTATATACCCGATATGGTTAAGTGCATGGTTATCTGTGGTCATCATAATTGTGGATGTCAGACTTGTTAAAAAAGATTTTAAGAAAAGGCTTTTAAACAAAGAAATAAACAACAACAAAAAAGTCAGAATTATTAAAAAAGAAAAAGAAGTGTGTGTGTGTGTGTGTGTGTGTGTGTGTGTGTGTGTGTGAAACTAAATGTATGATAGCTGTTGGTCAAGAGTGTCGTACAGTCAGAGGAAAAGAGGTCTGATCATCTGCTTTGCACTTTACCACTGGAATTTTTGCTCTTTACCTTTGGAATTCTTAACTTTAGTGCATCGGATGCCCAGTAAAGTCGAGGCATTGACATGTGCACCTGAAGGAATCAAGGCAAGTAGGAAGGGGCAGTGCCAGGAAACACACCAAAATGTCATGGAAGAAAGTGTGTATCTAATTCTGTTTGAGACAGGAAGCCAGTGAAGACAATAAAACCGCAGAAACATGTGTTCAAGCTGTTGAAGCCTGTCTTGAGACGCCAGCAAAAAGAGTAATGTAAGACGCCCACTTAAATGGTTGGCATAGGCTAACTGACCTTATTATCTTAGCTGAAAGTTCAGCATGTCATCTGAAGCATTCCGCTCCAAAACGCCTTTTGTCTGACAACACCTTTATCAAAGAATCGATTACAACTCCTTTTTACTGAACAGGATATACCTTCATCCTCATCTTGAGAACCTGGATACGCAGAGGTTTCCCACTCCTCGGCTTACTGCTTCCTCTCTTCCCATCTGCTGTGGCACTGTGAAAACTTACCTTTAGGCCTCTGTTGCGGCACAGATTGTCGCAACGGCACAGATTGTTGCAAATTCACGAATGCGACAATCCGTGCCGGACCTGGCGGCATGGATTGTCGCAACAGCACGGATTGTCTCATGCGACAGTTTGTGTCTGACCTCCCAGCACGGATTGTCGCAACGGCACGGACTGTCGCAGTCTACAATTTCTTTGAGGTGCTCGCAAATGACCACAATTTGTTGATCCTCACTCTTTCATACCGCCTCGCCCTCCACTCCCCCTGCCCCCCCCCCCCCCCTCATCAATCTCTCTCTCTCTCTTTCCACTCTCTCTGTTACCCCCCCCTCTCTCTCTCCCCCTCCTCTCTCTCTCTCTCTCTCCACTCTCTCTCTCTGTCTGTCTGTCTGTCTGTCTGTCTCAGTGTCTCTCTCTCTCTTGTCTCTTTCTCTCTCTGTCTGTCTCTTTCTCTCCCTCTCTCTCGTGTGTGTGTGTGTGGGTGTGTGTGCGTGCGTGCATGCGTGCGTGCGTGCGTGCGTGCGTGCATGTGTGTGAACCCAACGCGCACCCTCATAATGGTTTCACGCATTTCAAGTGTCTCACTGATGCACACTCGCAAGACAACACATTACCATCCTCACACACACAAAAACAGCTTTCTTGGTGATCTTGACCTCAATATCTGTGGAATGAACAGAGTTTAAAACACTACAGCTCAGCTATGCAAGTTTGATGTCGAACAACTGATCGAACCCTTTATTGGGGAGGTCTGCTATTGTGGGGCTGGTCAGTTCTTGATTTTGTTCCCGTTTTAAAGGTGAGTCACTGAGTAATGTAGATTTCAAACAAAACACTAAAATTCAAAAAGAAATTCCATGGTCATTCAATAATACACATAAAAACAAACAGATAAACAAAAATCTATTCTATTTGTTAATTTAAGTAGCGTTTTAAATAAACTCCAACTAAAACATTCATATACTGGATGTACAGTTTCGAATGCAGCATTCGAGAATAACCCGCGAAGTTGCGTTTAACAAAATTAATCGTCTACAGCGAACAGGCCGTCCACCCAGTACCCTGAGCTACAAGCCTAAAGTACGAAAGTTCGCCTACGCCCAAAAAAGTCAAGTCTGGGATTTTTTTTACTCTCTCTTTAGTCAAACCTTTATATCAGAATGCAGTTCATACACATAGCTCATGGAATACCTTCATTTCAGCTTCCCTGAAGATAAAATCACTCACACCCCTTTCTACGTTTACACAGAGCTCTATCACTTTTTAAACAATTCAGCCTTGACCTGCAGGCCTGCGGGACTGTTTCTAAAGCATTACATCATTTAGAACAGCTAACTAACTTAACATGGTTTACATATGCCTTCCATATGCCTTCATCCCTGCACACAAAGTTTGGAGGCAGTGAGGGGGGTGGGGGGGGGGGGGGGGGGGGGGATGAAGGAGAGGTGATGAGAAAGACAAAATCAGGAAGTAGGAGTACAATCAGGAATTTGGGGTAAGAGGCTATTTTTTTCCCAGGACATTGAAAAAAAAAAACCATACTTAGCATGATTACATTTGTTCATGTATAACTTAGCATGATTACATTTGTTGATGTATAACACAATCTTTATGAAAAAAAATGCGTATGCTTTCACAGAGACTGAACTATAGGACAGCTGAAAACTGTTTACTGCAATCAAGAATTCTGCCAATGGAGACGAGTCTCTCTCTCTCTCTCTCTCTCTCTCTCTCTCTCTCTCTCTCTCTCTCTCTCTCTCTCACACACACACACACACACACACACACACACAAAATGACAAAACATTTTTCAACTTTCAAACAATCAGACTGTCAAATCCTGTTTCTACTAATCCATCCTGATCAATACATACAAATACTTTTTCCTGCAAATGAAATGAAACAAAATACACCATTCAAGACAGATTACCAATTGTTTAAGAATAAGTTTTAACACATTTCCAACTTCATAAAATAGGTACATGTATAAGAAAACAAAAGGGTGCATATATAGGATGAAAGCAATGACTGCACTCAAAAATCAATTGAATAAAAGCAAATGGAACCAAAACAAATCAGGGAAAGAAAAAAAAACTAACTTAATATTTACATATTTACACATTTGCCGCTAAGCAGTAGAACAG
Organism: Conus canariensis; assembly: GCA_033310375.1. Classification (NCBI taxonomy): domain Eukaryota; kingdom Metazoa; phylum Mollusca; class Gastropoda; order Neogastropoda; family Conidae; genus Conus; species Conus canariensis. The sequence goes on from CM065735.1 coordinate 8,294,201, forward strand.
AAATAAAAGAATGTATGAAACAGAATTCCATGTAACTATCTACTGTTCATTGAAAACTCTTGGCTGATTGAAGTTCTGCTAATTACTTTATTGAGATGCAATGAACTATTGATGGTCTCTGCCTTATGCTCTTCATACTTCAAGCTTGCACTATTGTCCTTTTTTTTTCTTAACCATACACACTATCAGACTTGATGGACCTTTTAAAATTTTGCATTCATGTGTGTACAGTTTTGCAATCATTTCAATTATAACCTGAGTCAAGTATGTCATTTGTTCTTGTTGTTGTTCTTGTTGGTGTTGCTTTCTGAATTTAATCATACAAAAAACAATAAGACTGCATGAAACGCTAATGTTTCAAAGTATGTATTTCCCTCAATCAGACAAAACCAAAACTGAAAGTACTACATTTTGATTTCATTAAAACTGTATATTTTACAACAAAATAATTGTTCACATAACTCACACTCTGAGTCACACACACACGCACGCACGCACGCACGCACGCACGCACGCACGCACGCACACACACACACACACACACACAGAGCAACTACAGGAAAGGACAAGACATACTATGTTAAAACACTTTTTCACAAGTAAGTCAAGCACTAATCAATCATACTATAAATACACACAAAAGTGAAGTACTTGGAGACAGAGCTAGTCAAATACTAATTAGTTACACAATACAATACACATCAAAGTGAAATACTTGGGAGACAGAGCTAGTCAAATACTAATATCATACTATACAATATACATAAAGGTGAAGTACTTACAGAAAGACCGAATAATACAGACATGCACTCAAACTCCCATTCCAGTCTGGTGTTGTTAGTTACAATGAGATTGCAATTTATGTGTAAAAATCAACCACCAAATACTCGGTTTATCACACACACACACACACACATCACTGTAATAAAAGAAACCAGCACTCTCTCATAGATGTTTGTTTTAAGTTATATTACTTTCCTTTCTCTTTTTTTTGCCTGCATTGATTGACATCCCTACCAATACTTGTGTCTCTCTTTTTCTCTCCCTCTCCCCCCTACAACACACACACACACACACACACACACACACACACACACACAGTATCATGAACAAATTCAATTCAAACGAAATTTAAAGATGCCAATCATTTGTCTGGAATTCTTTTATTATCTTTTTTTCATCTCCACTACCAAACCACACACACACACACACACACACACACACACACACACACACACACACACACACACACGCAACACACACACACACACACACACACATCTCTCCATCTTACTCTTCCTTCCAAAAAACATCTCACTTGCGGGGCCGGAGAATGGCGAGGAGAATGGCGAGGAGAATGACGAGGAGAGTGAGAGTGACGAGCGGAGGGCAAATGGCCGGGGAAGCCTGGGGCATGTTGCGCATGGGAATAGCCTCCCCATGCCCATGGCCCTGACCACCAGAAGCCGGTGTGGCCAGCTGCAAAAAGGCGCCCGGCGAGGCATCAAGAGGGAGACGACGAGCAAGACGGAGAAATAAAGGATTAGAAAAAGGACAGTGGACTCTGGTCTCCATGCACAAGAAAATGGAAGGAAAAAAAAGAAAGAAAGAAAGAAAATGAGTCCAACAACTGGTCTCTATGTACAAGACATTTGAAGAAAAAAAAGAAAGAAACAAACAAACAAAGAAAACGAGTCCAACAGCTGGTCTCTATGTACAAGATGTTTGAAGAAAAGAAAGAAAGAAAGGAAAAGAAAACGAGTCCAACGACTGGTCTCCATGTACAAGACGTTTGAAGATATTTGTTGCCAGTGAACAAATCCTGATACATGGTAGCCATGTTTTGGGTTTTTATAACCAAGAATGAAGAAAAATATTTAACAATAATACAGTGGTGCTTTACAAACAAACTGAAACACTTCTAAACAACGAACATGTTTCCTTAAGAACATAAAACCTGCTATTCTTCAAACCTCAGCCTAATTCTCAATTTGTTAAGGCAAAAGTAATCATCCTTCCTTGGATGCTGATGGGCAACATGCAGTTCAGAAAATAAAATACAGCGTGGGTTTTTCTTCCTTTTTTTCCCTAAAGGTGTATTGAAGTAAGGTATTTCTACCTAAAAAAAAAAAAATAAATCATGATAATAATTTTACAAGTCAGGTCCACTCTAAAACAAAACAAAACAAAAAAAAAAAAAAAAAAAAAAAGAAGAAAAAAAGGGAAAAGAAAAAAATTCTGATGACAAAATTGAAACATAATCTCTGTGGAAGAGTGGGTATTGCATGTATGGAAATGGAAACATCTGGTTCCAACCCAAGGGCATTCTCTTGTTCACATCTAAATTACAACAAAAACAACCTTTAGATGCATCGTTCTTTGTCATTTTCTCTATCGTTATTTTCTCTTTCTTTCAACTGGACAGGGGAACTTATCACCTCCACCATCCAGTCACTCAAATTCAAAACCCTGGCACAACAGAGAATTGAAGATGCGCTTTTCCTGACCCTGAAAGTGCACTAAATTTCTGGGGCTTGTAATCCTTGACAGAAACAACCCACAGTAAATGTTGGAAAACGTAAAGCAAAATTTAACAGCTGAAAAACAAAAACATTTCTTCACAAAAAAAATGTGAAAAAAAAAACGTTTAAAAAGCTGAAGCGAGCAAAAACACAATGGACAAAAAGAACAGTAAGATTCAACAGTATTCAAATCTGACTCCTTGAATTCAACCTTATCAGATTCGTTATCACACTAATGGTTTCCTTCTTTCTGACATTGGCAGGCCATCACTGAACAGGATGAGTAAAAGTGTCCCGACACATTAAAAATGATTCATGCACCCTACCATACAATTTGAATTTTCATCACTTTCAATGACTATTCCCTGTCATTTTTTTTCATTGGTGATTATCTGTTTAGGTGAACTTGATGAAATCTGATTGTTTTTCCATCATTTTATGATCTAGCTGCCACTGCACCTTGCATGAGCTACTACATTATTTTTTTTCCTTTCATTAGTTTGATCTTTTGTTGTGTTTGTTTAAACACACACACACTACACACATTCACACTCATACACATGCATGCACGCGCGCGCACACACACACACACACATGCACGCGCACACACACACGGGCATACACAGGCTGGCTTTTGTCACCAGCCCTGTTACCTGATTCACTGAGAAGAAACGTAACATAGGTTCTGATCTACTGGTACTGCCAATCCATTAAACTCACCACACCTGAATAAATTTCTGCTTTACACTTTTACTATCTACAGACTGGCAAGTCCAGTCATGCCGTTTTTAGCCCAGCTGACTGTGGAGGTCACTTTAGGGCTGCAGGTTAGAAACAGAATTATGTACAGCTTAAAATACCAGGACACAAACAAGTCATCAATGAAAAGATAAATCTTATACAACGTCTATTGTAAGTCTTTAATGAAAAGACCAATCTAAAACAGAGTCTTATCAGTAAAACCAATCACATACACTGAATGGCCTACGTGTAAACTTGACAAATACCTTAACTTATAGCAATGATGTAGACTGAACATTTTTTTCTTAAAAATTCAAGCTTAACTTTGCAGTTACAGAATGGCAACATTCAATGCAAACTGATTTAAAAAATCAATAATTCAGCTATAAACAGCTTACGGCACAGCAACAAAAAACTCAGCAAACAAATTAGAATCACCCTCAGCTTGTTTTGAATAGACCAGAGAGGCAAACTGAAGGTGACAGAGTGCGGCCTGTACAGTTAAAGTGGTGAGAACAGGAGCTGGGTCAGCGTTAGGTGGAGAGTTACAGGCACCACAAGCAAGAAAGCCTCCCCCAAAAAGGTGATAAATAAAGACATGACGGCTGCCTACCTTTTGCTTGTTGGCCCAGCGAGGGTCCTCCCATGTGGTTGTCTTGGTGGAGTGGTCGATGAAAAAACTGAAAGAAAACAACAACAACAACAAAAAAACATGCAACCCCTTTATGAACCAATCACCTTGTCATCTCCAGTTGTGTCATGGTGCTCACAACTAAGTCAACCACCGAAGCCATATCAGGGGTGAAACCAACTAAGGATCAGAACCATGTGCCGATTTAAATAGAAAATTAAATGTCATGGTTAAGTTAGCCCCTGAAACATGGAGACTGCTCTAAAAACAACAACAAAATGTTTCATTGTCCACATGTCAAGTAAGATAAAATGAGAAACATTTCTGAACTGATATACAACAGGAGCAACATCTTTGAATGAGACTTTGCTTCGTTTTTGTGTTTGAAACTTTACATTGCTATACCAAAATGCTTTGCTGTTCAGACATCCATTGCAAATTCATTGTGTACATTCACTCTTAAGATAGGGCTTTATATAAGTATTTCTTGTTGCCCTATCTCATTTACTCTTGTAACATTTGTGACAATGTTGAAATAAAATACTGTTTAAACCATTCATCGAATCTGAAGTGACAAGAAAGCAAGACAATCCACTGCTCTAAAAACGTTAATTTCTTTTTTTTTTTCTTCAAAATACAAAACCTCAAGACCACAGAGAGAGAGAGGAGAGGGAAGAGAGAGAGAGAGAGAGAGAGAGAGAGAGAGAGAGAGAGAGAGAGAGAGAGAGAGAGTGAGAGAGAGGAGAGACAGAGAGACAGAGAGAGACAGGGAGAGGGAGGGAAGACAGCGAGATTGAGAGGTATGGAGGAAGGGAGTGTGGGGCAGGATCTAGAGAGAGGGAGAGAAAGAGGGAGAATTATTACTTGAAGCTTTTAATGATTAGGTGAGTTGTCTGTTTCTGGAGACAGGAATATTTGAAAATGAAGATGCTTCATTTTCTGGGTCACAATGGTGGGAATGGGCAAGAAAGCAAGACAATCCACTGTACCCAAAATGCTGGTTCCTGGCAAACTGAAGTGGTCAAGACCAGAGAGAAAGACAATGAGAGAGAGAGACAATGAGAGAGACAGAGAGAGAGAGAGAGAGAGAGAGAGAGAGAGAGAGACAGAGAGACAGAGAGACAGACAGACAGACAGACAGAGACAGAGTAGAGACTGATAATCTTTATTCCTATGGGTAAGAGATGAAATACACTTGTAAGAAGATGCTATTTTTTTCCATCTGTCCCTTGGCTCTTCAACACATTAGTGCTAGTGATTATAACAAAACTGTGATGATTCAAATTTTGTTAGTAAAAAAAAAAGAAGTGAGTGAGAGCAAAACAAAAATTAACTACAGGAACAAAGTTTAATGATAAACTGCACAGCAGAGTCCTTCATTTCTCTGTGGTATTAAAAACATGTTCTATCCATTATAGCAGTAGGTCTAATAAATACATAATACAAAAAAAATACGTTGTCTCTCTCTCTAACCTATGGTCTACAAGACAGACAGAAAGACACTGAGAGAGAGAGAGAGAGAGAGAGAGAGAGAGAGAGAGAGAGAGAGAATAAGAGAGAGAGAACACTGGATGAAAAAATATGCACTGAATACAGACAGACAGACAAGATGGAGAGATGGAAAGCTCCCTTCGCTCCCTCTTATTCCCTTACCATTGACTTAGTCATGCCTGGGACAGACAGACTTTGCTCTCATCCCCTCGCCCCTCTCTCTCTCTCTCTCTCTCTCTCACACACACACACACACACACAGTGACACACACACACACACTACACACACACACACACACACATACACACACACACACATACACATACACACATTTCAACACGCCCCCCTCCCCTCCACTGCCACCTCTCATGTGTGGAAACAGAGACAAGAGTGGCTGAGTGTGGCTGCACATAGTAAGCTGAGTGGGAGAAGGAGTTGTGGGTGGGAGGGGGGGGTGGGGGGGGGGGGGGGGGGGGGGGGGGGGGGGGGGGGGGGGGGAGGGATGGGGAATAAGAGGATGGGAGTGATGATCAATTTGGGGGAGAAGAGAATCTTGCATACCAATGTGACAGGCTGTTTTTTTTTTCCCCTCTCCCTTCTGTGAGTGAGTGTGTGTGTGTGTGTGTGTGTGTGTGTGTGTGTGTGTGTGTGTGTGTGTGTGTGTGTGTGTGTGCGTGTGAGCATGTGTATATGAGACAGAAAGAGATAGAGAGTGGCTGTTAGCTGATAAACTGGCTGGGAGAACAAGGGGTTGTGGGGAAGTGAAGGGAGAGGGTAAGCCCAGTTGGGAGCAAACTTGAGCCATGAGGGGAGGGGTGGGGAGGTGGAAAGTGGCTGAGGGGAGGAGGAGAAGGAGGAGGAGGAGGAGAAAGAGAGGTTGGCTTGGGCCTGTAACTGGCTGGCTTTGAATGAAGCGCAGAGTTCCACACATGTGTTGAGCTGATTAGGGTCATCCCTCCCTCCTTGCCTCAAATCAGTTAATCAATTACTCTGATTTGGAGCATGTTCATGCTGTGAGAATTTGCCAGGAACCTAAAGCAGGTACCAAAGAACGCATGTCCTCAATTTCTCAGCGACGTATGAAATCCTGTCCACACAACCAAGTAACAGGAAGAACTTTGAGGGCCAACCTGATACATGTACTAAATCAAACTAAATCTGCATCATATCAAAACAAAAAGATAGTATGAATGAGTATGCTGTTGCTGTTGTGTTTCTCATCATATCTGAAATAATTCGTGGTTTTGTTGCCAAAGCAATGAAAGCAGGTACGAGTTTTTGGTATTTACTAGTTTGGCGAATGAGAGAGTGGGTTTGGCTCATTTGAGGGAGGGTTGCGGTGAAAAGTTAACATAAATAATCTGATCAATTTAACTGCTCGACATGCCAAATCATAAAGGTTGCAGTTTCACTTGTCAAACAGCATGATTTTTAATAACATAGAAAACAACTGAATCACGAGTTTCTCTGGTGTAGAAGGACCCCTGATGTGTCGCAATCCATTTTCACCAAGAGTGAAACTTGCACAATGCTAAATCCGCGAAAAGATTCGTCTGCTTCCCTTGACCGACACTTGTAATGCTAACATACATGCATTTTTCTTGCCAAACATATAACAGGTACATCTGTAGTTAAAGTGATATTTCGAGAACGAGAAATCAAGTCCATTTACTCACAAAGCTCTTTGGTGTTGATCCCAGCGCGCTTCCCAACCTGGAGGCAGAGGTGGATACCAGTTTTGGCTCGCCATCTTGGATATTATGATGCGTTTTATGTTTGTCTAAATACTGAAACAGTACACTCTGAACAGGGAAACTGTTTTTGTCATTGCGACATCGTTCACAAAATAATGTCCTGTTGCATTTCGAAACGTGATCATTTGTAATCATATATGAATTCAGAATATAAATAACAGATTGCTGAACAGACAAAATGATGACTGAAGTAGAAACAAGTCCAAAAAAAAAAAAAAAAAAGTTAGAGAAAGAGCGAAGGGGGGGGGGGGGGGGGGGGGGGGGGGGGGGGGGGGGGGGGGGGGGGGGGGGGGGGGGGGGGGGGGGGGGGGGGGGGGGGGGGGGGGGGGGGGGGGGGGGGGGGGGGGGGGGGGGGGGGGGGGGGGGGGGGGGGGGGGGGGGGGGGGGGGGGGGGGGGGGGAACGTTAAGCGCTATCGGATTCCATAATTCATTGTTTATCTCGATTTTGTTTCTCCTTACGATGCAAAATTAGCCGGCCAGGCATAAAACTTTTGTCTTTTTTTTTCATATAATTTCAAAGTCCACACAATGTGTAGATTGTTACATTGTATCAGTGTTTACACTATAATGTGCCTGCTTCAGTGTATTATGCTCTGTATAATATAAATCAACAGACAGACGAAGAACCACACACACACACACACACACACACACACACACACACACACACACACACACACACACATTATCAATCTTTCACGAACTGTAAGAAAAATCGCCAAATTAATACGACCTCCTCTTTCGCCGTGTTTAGTCGTATGTACGGGTGGGTGTGAGGTGAAGCGAGAGAGTGCTTTCAAATAAGTGCGTGCATGCTGGCTCCAGCGTAGAATTGTGGCATGTACTACAGGCATGAAAAGTGCGAATTTAAAATCCACTTACTGGCTCCACGCATAGCAGCTATATAAAAACAATAAACCACACACACACACACACACACACCACACACACACACACACACACACACGGGGAAAAGAGCCAACGAAAAAAAAAGAAAGAAAAAAAAAAAAAAAAAGAAGAAGAAGAAAAAAGGAAAAGAACGCTTCTTTTCTGAGTTACTTTACGAATGTTGTGACATTATGCAACACACATGACAGTTGTCCGACTTGGTGAGGTCATTTTTTGTTTGTTTGTTTGTTTGTTTTTTTTTAATGATAACAACTGTCACATTTTGATTGAAGCATTTCATCACAAACAAAAGCAACAGTCCTCCAAAGGGAAGAAAACATGATTGAAAATCACAATGCCGCTCTTCTAATTTTCGGTCACGTGGCCTTTTTCAAGAGAAAAAAACAAAACAAAAACAATGCAACTACGTGATGTCCATTTTTGGCAACTGGTCAGAGCTCTGACCAGTTGCCAAAGATGGACATCACGTAGTTGCATTGTGATTTTCTATATCACTTTATCACAGTTTCACTAGATTGTGTAATTTGTTATGCCTGAGTTAAAATATCCTTTGTACAGTTGAGAATAGCTTTTCTTTCAAAGCAGTAAGTGTAAATGCATATAGGCCTAACATTGTAAGATTAGGCGAGCTATAGATTTAAGCAAAACCTCATTTTCCATATTTTCTTAATTTCATGTTCCCAGTTTCTCCATCTTCAAATTCCCCCGCCCCCCCCCCCCCCCCCCCCCCCCCCCCCCCCCTTAACTCCAAATCTTTGCCAAGTCATTACTATGAAGATAGTTCAGTTGTTGGCCTGCGCTTGTTTTTTTCCCCCACTATTAGAATTGTTCGTCTATGTATTTGTCTGACTTTATTCAAGTTTAAAAGGCTGTGCCAGTCTTGAATAAAAGTTATTCTGTGTTAGGTTTTCTTATGGGAGCAAAAAAATACCCAACTTGTTTACTGTTTATAGATTTAAGTCTAAGTATTTAAGTAATAAGTACCGTAATAAACGGTTGTAACTCTGGCCATTGCCGAGGGTGTCAATGCCGTTGTGTGGGAGTAATGTCAGTCAGCATACATGAAAGTGGTTTTTCAGTGTCGTATTCATTCGTTCATTCATCTTTACATTGATTTACAGCAGCGAGTACTCGATTAGAAGAAGCACGGCAGTTTTAAATGAAAACCCCCCTCCCCCCCCCCCCCCCCACACCCCTAAAAATCGACGCACGCTCCATGTCCAATTGGCTCCCCCCCCCCCCCCCCCCCCCCCCCCCCCCCCCCACCTCCCTTCCCCACCAAATCGTAAAATAGGAAAATGCTCTGCTGCATCGCAGCAAAGGGAGATAATCCGAATCTGCTCCTCCAAAACGGAAAAGGCAACTCTCTAGCAAATTAGTTCGACCTTATTCTTCCGTATTTATTCAAACTGGATACATCTGGCCATAAAATTCAACAAATAACTAATGTTTATATTAGTTTAGAAATTAGCGAAAATTATGCGTGTATTTTAAATCTATATACTGTATAGAGATTGCATTATTATATTCAATGAGATAAACCTTAATTTTCTTACAAATGTATTAAAACATATGTGCAAATTTACCATGCCTCTACCTTAATTTAACTCCGTGAAGAGTCATTTAAGACTTTTCTTTGCCTCGCCTAACATCTATTTCTTAGGCGTATAAAATATATCAATGCATGCAATAACACAAATTTACAACGAGACAGACGATACTTTCTCTTTATAACGAACTAACCGGTTACCCGGAGTCGCCCGGGTATTATTAAGAGAGAGAGAGACAGAGAGAGGTCTATAGGACTACATTACTCAGGTCTTCAGCCCTCGTTCAACCGTTTATTTCCTATAAACCGATTTATATAAAAATGTAGTGAAAAATAACAAAGAACGGTTTTTAACGGGATTTTATTTCGATAAGATGTGGTGAATGGCGTTCCTAACATCCCTCTGTATCTGTAAACCGAACGATCCTTACAATAGTAATCAGGGCTTAAAACGAACTCTAAAATCAGGATTTTTTCAGGTTCTGCTGAATTTTACTTTGCCTTCAGTACTAAGTCATGATAAAGCGTTCTGTTTTTACCTTAGTTAAAAGCAATATCATACAGAACATGCTTTTGTTTCTTTCTTAAACAGCAAAAGCAGTCTTTATCTGTTCCATTTATCACTCAAACGTCTTACATATTAATTCTACTTTTCACATAAAAAAAAACCTTATGCCAGCGAAAGTGAAACATCAGAATATTGTCAGGTTGAGCTCGGTGCTTACTGCAAGGCCTGGGGATAAACAGTGTTTTTTGTTTTTCCCTGTGGAGCCAGGATGAACAGGCGGTCAGGGTTGCAAACTCGTGAGCAGCCACGTACGGCTGTCCGTGCGCGAAGCTGGGCATGTCCAGGTGAAGGCCAGCCACCGTCAGCGATTGTCCCTGGACCTTGTTGATGGACGCCCATCCATAAGGGTTGTGAGAGTGCAGCATGGCTTGCGGGCGCTGAATGATCTCTGGTTTCACACCTGGCATAACCTCGCAGCGTCTGGTAGCTTCTTTTTCACTGTCTCCCATACAGTAAATCTGGAGAAACTGTGGCCCGGTTGATGGCTGCAGCAGCAGGGACCCAATGCTGTGGTAGACCTGTCCCTGCACCTTGAATGTAGCATGTATCCAGGCAGCTTTACCTCCCGTGCACATCCCAAGCTAGTCATTTGGAAAGCAGAGTTATAGTTTCGTATGTTTGAAAGGACATGACTGGTGTCTGCAGAGTTCCCAAGGAGATAGGATCGAAGAGGCTCTGGCGCTTCAATCAGGGGTGGTAGTCTGACCTTGCCACTGCTGCAGCAGATTCCTGGTGCCTCCCCTCTCCACTTCAGAGCATGGCAATGTGGGCACTCTGCTGACAAAGTGCCGATGAAAACGTCCGTGTGGTTACTATAGAGGGTTGAAGCGCTGTAATGAAATGCTGAGTTAAGCCATCTGATTTTGGTTGGTTGTGATAAACCCCTAGCACAGGCGGCGGAAGCAGGGGGGGCGGGGGGGCCATGCCCCCTCCAGAAAATTATTGGGGGGGGGGGGGGGGGGGCAGCCTTATATACCCTTGGCTTCACCTATGCACAACAGACAACAAGGTATGTTGTTTCTTCTGCATGAGGGCTAATCATTAAGGCTGCAAACCTGATGCAGCGTTTGTATGGAGCAGTTTTGACAACTGGAAGAAAGCACGGGAAAAGTTCTCAAGCCACGAAAAATCATCTTCACATGGAGCAGCAGTGTATGACGTAAAATGTAGGCAGTCTACAACGTCAGTTTATGCTCCAGTGACGTGTCAGCATGAAGCAGAACAAAAGAAACACTGCAAAGCCTGATGAACAAACTAAAGAGCCTTCAGTTTCTCCTGCGTCAGGGTCTGCCTCTCCGTGGACATGACGAGCAGGAAGGCAACCTTCAACAGCTGCTCAAGTTCTGCTTTGGAGAGGGCTGCAAGGAAAAAAACAAACACAGGTTCAAAATATCTGTCACATGATATTGTCAACGAGATCCTCGGGATTATGGCACATAAAGTCTTGCGATCTGTTGTACTTGAAATCAGAGAAGCGAATTGGTTTTCGATACTAGCTGACGAATCCCGTGATGTTGCAAACAGGGAGCAGGTTGTAATTTGCATAAGATGGGTAACTGAGCAGTTTGAAGTCGTAGAGGAGCCTGTGGGACTGGTGCATGTTGACAATACCTGTGCTGAGACAATTTTTAATGCGCTAAAGGATTGCTTGATCAGGCTGGACTTGCCAGTGCAGAAGTGTAGGGGTCAGGCCTACGACGGGGCCAGTAATTTTCAGGGTCATGTTTCAGGAGTTGCAAAATGGTTCAAAGATGAGGTCCCGTCAGCAGTGTCCATATACTGTTTGGCACACTCAGTCAATCTTGTGTTACAAGAGGCTTCCAGAAAGGTCAAAGTAATAAGAGATGTCCTTGACTTTGCCACAGAGGTCATTCAGTTGATCAAATTATCACCAAAACGACAGATCCTTTTTGAAACAATCCAACCTGAAACATCAACTTCGTGCAGCCCGTCCATTAAACCACTGTGTCCAACAAGGTGGACTGTTCGAACAAGAGCTTTTGACTCTCTCATTGAGAACTATGAGGCTTTGCAAGAAACACTTGAACTAGTCTCACAAGGACATGATGAGAATGCCAGGAGGGCATCCGGCCTTCTAGCACTTATGCAGCAGTTCTCCACCTGTCTTGGGCTCTCACTTTCACGGGATGTCTGTATCTGTATCTGTATCTGTTATATTTCGTTGCTACATCCAGGAATCTGGCGTCGACGCAACGGGTGGGGTGCGCAGCGAAAAAGTTAGTGGCGTTGGACTTTGGCCACTGCTTGCTTGAAGGCCTCAGTATTATCTGATGTCTTTGCTGTGACTGAAGAGCTGGCGACTGCTGTTCAAAGGAAACAAACGTCCTGTGTGGATGCAACAAACGCTGCAAACCTCTGTCTGAGAACGCTTGAAAGTATGCGCCAGGATAAAAGTTTCCAGACGTTTTTTGCCGACGTCTCAACCACGGCTGCGTGTGTGATGAGCCCCGCATTCCGAGACAGAGACAGCCTCCACGAAGACTTGATGAGGGCTCCCAGGGTCACAGCTACTCTGACCCTTCTGCTTATTACAGACAGCAGTACTATGAGGCCATAGACAACGTCAAAGAGCATATAAAGCGCAGGTTTGACCAACAAAGTCTTAAGTTGCCAAGGAAGACTGAAATTCTCTTGGGTGCCGGAGCTGCAGGAAAGAATCCAGATATTCCTCAAGAGATCAAAGACACATATGCTGCGGACATTGACATGGACAGACTCAAAACACAGTTGGTCATCCTTCCACATGCTCTGGGGGACAAGAAGAAGTCCATTTTTGATGCACTGCTAGAAGAACTGACAGCTTCTGACACTGTTAAAAGAATGTTGAGTGAGGTAGACAAACTTATCAGGCTGTACTTGACCATTCCAGTTACAACTGCAACAGCTGAACGCTGTATTTCTGCCTTGAAGCGGGTCAAAATATACCTCCGAAGCACTATGACTCAGAAGCGCCTAAACAACTGTCTCATTATGCATGTGTTCAAAGACAAGGTTGATCAGCTCAATCTCGCTGAAATTTCTTCCGAGTTAGTTTGCAGAAACGAACGACGTCAAAGTTACTTCGGAAAATTAAATGTGTAAAGGTGTAACCTCCCAGCTGTTGGTGTAACCTGCTAATGTACAGACTGTGACAATCATGACTTAGTAACTGCATTTTACTGTGCCTAATGTCCAGTGAATATGGAGAGAAGGTATGTTATTACGCTATTCAGTCAGAAAGTCTGACAGTTGTCCCCCCCCCCCCCCCTCTCTCTCTCTCTCTCTCTCTTTCTCTCTGTCTCAGTTTCTGCAACGTTTTAATTGCAGCTATACAAAGTGTATTTCAAGTGTGTGTGTGTGTGTGTGTGGTGTGTGTGTGTGTGTGTGTGTGTGTGTGTTGTGTTGTGTGTCGTGTGTGTGTGTGTGTGTGTGTGTGTGTGTGTGTGTGTGTGTGTGGAACTGAATATTGCATGCTGGATTTTTTTTTTTTTTAATCGAACATTGACATATTGTGATTGTCGGAGTTCAATGATTTGAAATATCCATTGCCCCCCCTAATCCTGGACAGCTTCCGCCGCCACTGCCTAGCGCTCACACGTCTGTCATGTTCTTGTTCTATTCTAACCTGTCTATGCTGTTGACTTCCTTGCTGTCTATTTGTTTGCCTTGCGTTCTCTATCACTTTTTCGTCTACCTTCCCTCTGTTCTAAAGTTTCTTGCTCTCTACGTGCTGCTTTGCGTTCTCTGTCGCTTTTTCGTCTACCTTCCCTCTGTTCGCTTGTCTCTTGGTGTCTACGCGCTGCCTTGCGTTTTCTGTCTTTCTGTTGTCTTGCATATCTCTCCTCACTGCTTTCTTCTGATCGAGAACGTTGAACTCTGGCCGTAGCAGAAGAAGAGCGTGTGAGCCGGGTTCTCTTTTTGGGCGGCATTGTCACGATTGTAAATTCGATTGGAAGAATAAAACATATATAAATAAAAGAGGGTTAATTCAGCCTTTCTAGGCGTGTATGTTTTGCTATTCAAATCTATAGAACAGAGAAGAAATTAGATGGAATCGCGATGCCCGAAAGCACAGACTTTTTGGATGAGCCGAAAAGTTCGTCTGCTTCGGAGTTTGTACTAAAAGAATCAATAATGTTACGTGAATGCCGACCCGACGTTGCTGTTTGTAGGACACCAAGGATACTTGATACCAAATTTGGTGCCGATCGGCCTAAAACTGTGGCCGTGTAGTGTTCCGATGTTCAGTTTTGCGTCTGTGGACGCAAATTGCGTCACGACGCAATGCGTCACGTGATTGCCGACCTGACGTTGCTGTTTGTAGGACACCAAGGATACTTGATACCAAATTTGGTGGCGATCGGCCTAAAACTGTGGCCGTGTAGTGTTCCGATGTTCAGTTTTGCGTCTGTGGACGCAAATTGCGTCACGACGCAATGCGTCACGTGATCGCCGACTCGACGTTGCTGTTTGTGGGACACCAAGGATACTTGATACCAAATTTGGTGCCGATCGGCCTAAAACTGTGGCCGTGTAGTGTTCTGATGTTCAGTTTTGCGTCTGTGGACGCACATTGCGTCACGACGCAATGCGTCACGTGATTGCCGACCCGACGTTGCTGTTTGTAGGACACCAAGGATACTTGACACCAAATTTGGTGGCGATCGGCCTAAAACTGTGGCCGTGTAGTGTTCCGATGTTCAGTTTTGCGTCTGTGGACGCAAATTGCGTCACGACGCAATGCGTCACGTGATTGCCGACCCGACGTTGCTGTTTGTAGGACACCAAGGATACTTGATACCAAATTTGGTGGCGATCGGCCTAAAACTGTGGCCGTGTAGTGTTCCGATGTTCAGTTTTGCGTCTGTGGACGCAAATTGCGTCACGACGCAATGCGTCACGTGATTGCCGACCCGACGTTGCTGTTTGTAGGACACCAAGGATACTTGATACCAAATTTGGTGGCGATCGGCCTAAAACTGTGGCCGTGTAGTGTTCCGATGTTCAGTTTTGCGTCTGTGGACGCAAATTGCGTCACGACGCAATGCGTCACGTGATTGCCGACCCGACGTTGCTGTTTGTAGGACACCAAGGATACTTGATAACAAATTTGGTGGCGATCGGCCCAAAATTGTGGCCGTGTATAAGCGAACAGACAGACAGACAAACTCAACTTTATATAATACAATAAGGTAGATTGTACAGTAATGATCCTCTATGGAATACATGGAATATAACGTAGATTGTACAGTAATGATCCTCTATGGAATACAACAAAGGTTGTACAGTAATGATTATTCACAGAAATAACAAAGATTGTATAGCAACGATCGTTCATGAGAATACACGAAGGCTGGCTTTTTCTCCCATAAGGACTTATTCAAGTGGTTGCGATGGAGATTACGTAAAGATATTTTACGACAGTCTGAAAACATTTTGACGTCATACAGAGGTGTCAGGCTTAATGCGTCATTTAACCCAAATTCAGAACGCGCTTCGACCCCGTCTCGGCCCGGTGAGTTTGTCTGTCGCGTAGTGTTCCGATGTCCAGTTTTGCGTCTGTGGACGCAAATTGCGTCACGACGCAATGCGTCACGTGATTGCCGACCCGACGTTGCTGTTTGTAGGACACCAAGGATACTTGATACCAAATTTGGTGGCGATCGGCCCAAAACTGTGGGCGTGTATAAGCGAACAGACGGACAGACAAACTCAGCTTTATATAATAGATTAGTTTTTGAGAATAGTGTTCAAATAACCTGACCAATACGGCAGGTACCTTGTCAACCGTAAATATGTTATAAAAATATGCACAGTAAAAGTATGCTGCAGCCCTGATTTGGTCCGAAGGAGAAATCCGTAGCATCATCATCTACATTCTTGAACTCACCAATCGGCATTGAAGTAATCACAAGTTCTGTGCCTTTAACTCCATGCTTTTTGGTGACTTCGCTTAAGTCCCTGCCTGTGGCCTGTAGTTATGAGTTCATGTTGAGGTCGCTGGTATTGGCAAGTTCATAGGGGGCTATCGCTGGACAGGCGTGGTTCTGCCCTGCTGAGAGGGACGTAAACATATTCTGGCTCCGTGACTGATGTCAGTATTGGGCTTAGATGGCCTCCCGCTTATGTTAGCTCAGCATAGACATCACAGAACACCACCAAAATGTCTCGACAGCGGGGCAGTGTCTCCTAGTACTCCGTCACGAGAAGCGGCTCCCCCCCCCCCCCCCCCCCCCCCAAAAAAAAAAAAAAAAAAAAAAAAATTGTCATATGTATTTTTGATACATTAGAGTGTATAGATCACGAAAAATCATGTTAACTTAAAAAAAAATCTTGGGACATACTGTCCCTTGTGGCTTCATTTTGAAGGGTACCCATCTCTGGTGCCGTGGCTGCTTTTCGTCGGTCCGAAACGTTCCATAAGTTTGGTGATCACCTGTGTCTTTGTTATTTAAGCTATGAGAATTTCCTTTATGTTGTTGTTGACAGTAATGCCTTCTGCACGATACGCAATAATCAGAACGATAATGTATGCAATAAGGTGACCGCAGTGAAGCTACGTGTGTACCCACCGTATGTCACACGTTGCAAACTGTAAATTTGCCAAAGTGTTTGCAATAAACCGTCTCTCTCGAAAACTGTGCAACTTATTAGAAACAAAGTACACCACAGTTTCAAAGAACAGTCTCTTGTGATTCTTTTGAGCTATGCCACATCACCATGGGCCTATGCTGAAGTCCTCTGTTGCCGGGTTATCTCCCCTACCCCCTATTTGGCTTCGACGCAAATTTAATTCTTTACAAATTCATATTCGACTTTTTATTGAAAATAAAGTTAATGTGCACTTTCCAAGTGTGAGCGCATATGTGTGTGTGTGTGTGTGTGTGTGTGTGTGTGTGTGTGTGTGTGTGTGTGCGCGCGCGCGGCGTGCCCGTGTGTGTGTGTGTGTGTGTGTGTGTGTGTGTTAATGATGATGATTGTTCTCAGATGCTGGCATTGGAAGGCATTCTGTTTCATGGCGACATCTGCCATACTGTATTTAAATCAACCACAATCTCATCATTTTGAGTCGCTTCCCTCGGGACAAGCAGAAAGCGACTCTTCCGATACGTAGGCTATGACAGCTTCTTCCTCGTCGTCCTCAGAGTCTGGAAAATCCACAAGGATGTCAACCATATCTGCGGGCAGGATGACGTCCTCCTCTTCTGCGGACCACACTGGTTCCAAGGTGCCATCAACGTCAATCCATCCATTTCCATTGCTTGCTGCTGGAACATCAGACATGGGTTCGAGAGCCCTCTTCCAAATGGCAACTTGATAGTTGCTCCGTTTGGTGTGCTCTTGAAGAGTTTGTTAGCACGGAGGCATGCTTGCCATGTCAACGTTGTGGTTTGCGCGCAATGGCTCATCTCAACATCTCTCCTTGAGTAGCTAGTAGCTAACGTACATGACACAGGTGAAGGTCTCAAGATCGGCTTTGAGTTCTTCAGCGATGGCCCATATGAAGAACTTTGATGGGTTTAATTTTCCCAATGCCCTTGAATGCACTTGTTGTGTCGCAGCCGGTATAAGCATGAAGAGCCAGGTAGGCGGTGCAGTGCTGTTGCCCGTATGTTGTAGCGATGTCAGTGACGTTGATGAGCCGTTGTTTGTTCCCCATTCCTGTGTCGAACAGAATCACCACGTCCTTCAGCTGCAGAGCCAAGTGCAGGAAAATGAAGAAAACGTCCGAGTCGGGACTCGACGCGGACGAAGCTGTAGCCATTCCGTTCAGCGTACGCACAGTAGAGGGCAACTCTGGAATATGTCTCTTCTTGTGTGGATTTGAGCGTTGCGGTTGGCGTCCTTGTTGTCGTCAGCTCATCTGCCGATTGCAGCAGGAAGGCTTCTCCCTCACATATCAGCATGAATTTTCTGTCCTTGAATTTTGGCGCATTCTCATCTTTGCTCCAAACGTCGAGTACTACTTGGCTGAGCTGCTTCTTGTTTTCGTCGTTTGACAGAAACTTTTTCCAGTCTGCAGGACGCTTGGTGCTCTCTCCTTTCATGATGATCTTATCGCCAGTGCCTCTCCTTTTCCTTTCCATCGCTTTGATTGAGTCCGTTTTGTACATGTCTGTACTGAACACCATGCCCGTTCCCTTTGGTAGCATGTCAAATATCTTCTGGCTGATCTCCCTGAAATTGGAGGGAGCTGTTGCAAACAGCGAAACACTGTGTTGCCATCGATCACAACCAGCGTCACGTCATGGGGAGGTAGAGCAGCATCTTCCATATCTTTGGTGAGGTGGTTGAACCCTTTTGCTTTCTCGGTCTTGGCAAGGAAATCGTCAGCAGTGGCAATACTGTAAGGTACAAGAGTAAGTTGGTATGTCATCAACTGTTTCAGATTGAGCTGAACACCTACTTCTGTGCCTTCACAAGGAGTTGAAAGGCAAGGTTCCCTTGTTGTTTGTATTCCGCAACCTTCTTCTTGGTAGTCTTCATGTGGACGGTTTTGTTCATCGATGCCATCGTTTTCAGGTTTAGCCGCTTGACTGGTTCAAAGAAATTGTCATTTGCCATCAGTCTCTGCGTGATAAACGCCTCCTTCACGGCTTTACCAGCTTTTTCTGCCCTCAACACATCATGCTGAATGCCGGCTGGGACAGATGCTCCAGATCACAGGGCAATGAGTTTGACCGAGGCTTCCTCACAGAAAGGGTCGATGAAACTTTCGATTGCATCCTGAGTCTTCAAGACGTTGCTTTCGCTCCTCAGTATCTCAGAAGGACGCAAGTCACGATATCTACCGCCAACCTCATCACCTTGTGCCATGCCAGCCATGTCGAGAGTTGCATGAAGATACTTTGACCTCTCATGGGTTGTCCTGACCAATCATTGGTAGGCTTCCTGGTTGGACAGCAGTCCCGTGAGACCAGCGCCACCTCCGCCAGCTCCTCCTCGGCTTTTGGCGTGCTTCATGAACGTTTCTTCCATGGTCTTGTCCACTGCACAGCGATTGCTAGGAATGAAGGACCTTGCCACGCTGAAAGCACCTCTCTGCACCATCTCCTTGGCTCCAGGATGTGACAAGTCAATGTTTGCCAAGAAGACTGAGAAGAAGCTCAGGTAGCGTGCGTAGTTTTGTCCACCGAAACTGAAGAAGAGGTCTGGCATTTGGGACATCGTTTGTGCGTACAGCAGGAAGTCGTTGATTTTGACAGCCTCAAGGAGCGCTAGGACAAGCCATACATGATCGATGTACGACAACCAAAATTATGCAGTTGGTCCAAATGCTCCTTCTCCGACTCTATCTCTGAACTGTTCGTACTCTGCCATAAAACCGAAGATAGCTTCATCTTGCTGAAGCTCAGTCAACGTCTCTTTTGAGAAAAACATGAGGCTGTCTGAAGTTTGATCATGCTGTCTTCTGACAGTGTCGGAAATGACGTGTCTTCATCTCTGATTTCAAGATATCTTTCCAGCAGCAACTGTTCTAGACTCTCAAGCATTGTCTTATGGCAGAACAATGCTCGTTCATATGTTTGCCAGACAGCAACCCTTGCAGAGAACCAGAAGAGATCAAACCTGCCTTCAGAAGGATATCTCCGAACCCAGAACCATCCAGCTTTTGCCCAAGCATCTTGAGGTACGCACAGGCAAGGTGGAAAGTACCGATCAGAATAATATGCTTCTTGTAATGGTCAGGTTGGTTCCCGACGATCAGGTAGGCTTTCATACATACCCCAAGTTCAAACATAGTGATAACGTACTCTTGTCCAACCTCTCTCGTGGCCTCCTCTGCAAGTCGCAAGCACTCCTGGACTGTCTTGTACTCAGTGATTTGGTGATGGATCACAGGGTAGTAGTCCAATGTCGTCTTCTTTGCCGGGTTCTGCCCACACTGTGAAATGAAGCCAGCCCACGCTGGTATTTCCTGATCTGACATGCTGCTGTATTTCCAGAGAAGAATCCAGTGGAGGTTTGAACTTTGAACTTTCTTGAGAGCATCTTCACCTCCATCAACTGTCCAGTGCCTAATTGCAAAAGGTGGGCTTTTCCGCTGGTTTACGAAGCATTCTGGTACATCCTCTTGTGTCAAATGCAGACATTGCAGAAGAAGAAGATGTCATATCCTACATATTAGAAGAGTCGCATTCTACTTGTGCCGAGGGAAGCGACTCAAAATGATGAGATTGTGATTGATTTAAATACAGTATGGCAGATGTCGCCATGAAAACAGAATGCCTTCCAATGCCAGCATCTGAGAATAATCATCATCAACACACACACATGCACGCACGCACACACGCACGCATGCACACACACAAATATGCGCTCACACTTGAAAAAGTGCACATAAGCTTTTTTTCAATTAAATGACCAATGTGAACTTGTAAAGAATTAAATTTGTGTCAAAGCCAAATAGGGAGTAAGGGAGATAACCCGGCAATAGAGGACATCAGCATAGGCCCATGGTGATGTGGCATAGCTCAAAAGAATCACAAGAGACTGTTCTTTGAAACTGTGGTGTACTTTGTTTCTAATAAGTTGCACAGATTTCGAGAGAGACGGTTTATTGCAAACACTTTGGCAAATTTACAGTTCGCAACGTGTGACATACGGTGGGTACACACGTAGCTTCACTGTGGTCACCTTATTGCATACATTATCGTTCTGATTATTACGTATCGTGCAGAAGGCATTACTGTCAACAACAACATAAAGGAAATTCTCATAGCTTAAATAACAAAGACACAGGTGATCACCAAACTTATGGAACGTTTCGGACCGACGAAAAGCAGCCGCGGCACCCGAGATGGGTACCCTTCAAAATTAAGCCAGAAGGGACAGTGCGTCCCAAGATTTTTTATGTTAACATGATTTTTCGTGATCTATACACTCTAATGTATCAAAAATACATATGACAAATTTTTTTTTTTTTTGGGGGGGGGGGGGGGAGGTGGACCGTTTTTCATGACGGACTATAGTGGATTATACACCATGGTGACAAATACATTGCACACAGATTTGAAAAAAAGTCTTTTACATTGCCCACACGATACAAGAAGCTATGATGAACTATGATGGACCTCGAACACCTGACTCATTTCACCTTTAAAACGCAATGCTTAAAAAAAATTTGGAAAGGGCAAGAAAGTTGTAAGGAATCGAACTATATACCACATTCCTTGCAGGCCTTCTCAATACCACCACCCATTCTGTCTTATCTTGTCCAACCTACAGGTAAACATGTGCTTGTGTTCAAAGCATGAGATTAAAGAAACAGATTCTCATAAGAAATGAATAACCACAAGCGCATGCACACATGAACATACACAACAAAGGGCATTGAACAGATGCACACACACACACACACACCAAAGCGTTGCATGCGCACATGTGACTAGCATGCTACGAAGAAAGACTGCAGTATTACTGAAAAGCCAAACGCACCAGAGCGCAAAGGGACGTTTATTCATTGCATGATATACAGTGAAATTTCAAATGATGTCTTCATCAATTTTACACAGGTGAAGCTTCAATGACTGCAACATCAGAAATGCACAGAACATTACAGATTGCTGCCAGCATGAGAATGATAGATGAAGTGGACGAGGGCAGTCAGAAACACAGGAAAGGGGGGATGGCCGGGGGATGGCAGGGGGTAGGGTGGGGGTGGGATGGATGGAGAAGGGAGCTGGATCTCCTCAATCACAAGGGACGTATAGGGAGGATGGGGGGGGGGGGGGAGAGGGGAGGGCTCTCTCACCACCACCATCACTCTCGAACAAATGAAACAACAACAAAGATGAAGAAAAAAGAAAAACAAAACAATGACAAAATACTAAATGGGTATTCAATAACTGAGCTGCATGTGTGTATATGAGTGCTCTTCTTTTTGATGAAAATATTTTCAAATGATTTGTTGCGATTCGAGGATTTTACATCATTACAGGGCCAGGAGGGAAGGCAGAACTGAGGCTATGGAGGGAGAAGGGTCTGAGATGCCCTAAGACGATGAATTTTCCAATGAAACATTGATCTTGCATCTGCACTTTGTGCATTCAGCAAAAAATGCATACCAAACAACATTAGGAGCTGGACTGACACAGGAAAGCACACCCCTGACAGTACAAATCTTAAAAACTTTTAGTACTCCATCCGCCAAACATGAACAAACGAATCACAAGACAAAACACGACGCGTTTCGACCTCTTATGTCTTCTTCAGGCAAGACAAACAACACTCAGGACAACGAAAATGATGAATGAGCAAACACTTATCAAATTGGGAAACGTTTTTTCACCTTCATAATCTTTATTGTTATTGATATCAGCATTATCATTATCATGATGAGTATTTTAACTCACACTATTTTAACTCACAGTCTCTTTCCCGACAGCCTCGTTTTCATTCAACACAACTGACAGGACAGCCTATGTGGTCTGGTATGTCACAGGCCCTGCCAAATGTGGATCTGTCGCCAAATCCATCATACATTTTTGATACATCTCTAAAACTATTACAGATACACTGAAACTGTACCAAACATAATCCTCATTGTCTTAATTCAACTTCACAGCGGTGACAAATTACAGGTTTCTTGTTCAGTTTGTTAAAGTGCAATGACTAAACATGCACTCATCCATCCCCGTATCAAATATTATTTTGCTCACTGCATCTAGGTACATCAGATTTACATCAAATCTTACATGTCCACCGATAGCATGTGGCAACCCTGATTTTAAAGACAAAAAATCATATATATAAAAATATTCCTTGCGATATGACTTACAGCTATAACTTTATCATAGTTTTCTTGTGAAACAGGATAAAATAGGTGATAAGAATTTGCTGACTTACAGCTATAACGTTATCATACTGTTCTTGTGACAGTTAAAATCTGTGATAAGAATTTGACAACTTACAAACTATAATGATATCATACTGTTCTTGTGAAACAAGATAAAATATGTGATAGAGTGATCCAGGATCCTCTCTTTGATCCACATCTTTGCAATGGACCCCCCCTCCCCCTCCCCCCCCCCCCCCCCAAAAAAAAAATGTAATAGGTTTGTGCCAGGCCCATAGGCCATATTTCAGACAAGTTTTGCAGGTTTGGCTTTTCCTTCCGTTTTTGTTTCACAATCCTGTGCAATGGGAAACCAACAAACCAACAAAGGATGAAAACATACCTTCAGAGAGAAATATAATGTGGCTTATAGGCCAGCTGACTGTAAAAGGGCTAGTAACAGGGCTGTCATCTCCTCAAAGTCAACTTTCAAGTGAGATTTACACACACACACACACACACACACACACACACACACACACACAAGCCATACACATACAACTTGCTAAACACTCATCTTCCATAAAAACACAGGAATCTTCATTGAAATCCTTCTTTCATAAAATCTTTGATCAGACGGAAAATGCTGATCTCTTTCTCAAAAAAAAAAAAAAAAAAATCATATCGGGTAGTACATTTCAGGGTTTTATGGAATCCATTGTGAAGTGTTTACGTCAGACATCATGTTAGTCCCAACACTTCATGAAAACACGTTTCACTGCGAGTGGTAATCACATGCAATGCACCACAAAGCTTCTTTACCTATTAAAAGATAGAAAGAAAATGGCTGAACAATATTTACCTCTTCCATGAAAGGTATGTTTACAGTGTACATCATCCCCAATATAAAAATCAGGATCACGGTTAAGCAACTGTGTTCTGGATTTCAAACCTGAATTTCTTCTAGTATCCATCATTTTTTGCTCTTTTGCTGTCTTACCAACCATACCACGTCAGTGGCATTGTCCCCGTGCCACTCATTCCGGCTCCCTATCCACAGCTATTCCCCGTGCCACTCATTCCGGCTCCCTATCCACAGCTATTCCCCCATGCCACTCATTCCGGCTCCCTATCCACAGCTATTCCCTCGTGCCACTCATTCTGGCTCCCTATCCACAGCTATTCCCCTGTGCCACTCATTCCGGCTCCCTATCCACAGCTATTCCTCGTGCCACTCATTCCGGCTCCCTATCCACAGCTATTCCCCTGTGCCACTCATTCCGGCTCCCTATCCACAGCTATTCCCCTGTGCCACTCATTCCGGCTCCCTATCCACAGCTATTCCCTTGTGCCACTCATTCTGGCTCCCTATCCACAGCTGTTCCCCTGTGCCACTCATTCCGGCTCCCTATCCACAGCTATTCCCTGGTGCCACTCATTCCAGCTCCCTATCCACAGCTATTCCCCCGTGCCACTCATTCCGGCTCCCAATCCACAGCTATTCCCCGGTGCCACTCATTCCGGCTCCCTATCCACAGCTATTCCCCCGTGCCACTCATTCCGGCTCCCTATCCACAGCTATTCCCCGGTGCCACTCATTCTGGCTCCCTATCCACAGCTATTCCCCGGTGCCACTCATTCCGGCTCCCTATCCACAGCTATTCCCCCCCATGCCATTCATTCCGGCTCCCTATCCACAGCTGTTCCCTCGTGCCACTCATTCTGGCTCCCTATCCACAGCTGTTCCCCTGTGCCACTCATTCCGGCTCCCTATCCACAGCTATTCCCCATGCCATTCATTCCGGCTCCCTATCCACAGCTATTCCCTTGTGCCACTCATTCTGGCTCCCTATCCACAGCTATTACCCCGTGCCACTCATTCCGGCTCCCTATCCACAGCTGTTCCCCAGTGCCACTCATTCCGGCTCCCTATCCACAGCTATTCCCTCGTGCCACTCATTCCGGCTCCCTATCCACAGCTGTTCCCCTGTGCCACTCATTCCGGCTCCCTATCCACAGCTAATCCCCTGTGCCACTCATTCTGGTTCCCAATCCACAGCTATTCCCCGGTGCCACTCATTCCGGCTCCCTATCCACAGCTATTCCCCGTGCCACTCATTCCGGCTCCCTATCCACAGCTATTCCCCATGCCACTCATTCTGGCTCCCTATCCACAGCTATTCCCCCATGCCACTCATTCTGGCTCCCAATCCACAGCTATTCCCCGGTGCCACTCATTCCGGCTCCCTATCCACAGCTATTTCCCAGTGCCACTCATTCAGGCTCCCTATTCACAGCTATTCCCCCGTGCCACTCAATCTGGCTCCCTATCCACAGCTATTCCCCCGTGCCACTCATTCCGGCTCCCTATCCACAGCTATTCACCAGTGCCACTCATTCCGGCTCCCTATCCACAGCTATTCCCCCGTGCCACTCATTCCAGCTCCCTATCCACAGCTATTCCCTCGTACCACTCATTCCGGCTCCCTATCCACAGCTATTCCCCGGTGCCACTCATTCCGGCTCCCTATCCACAGCTATTCCCTCATTCATCCTGCCCCAACCCTGGTACCAGCAATCCAAAGGAAGCAGTCAATGTAAAGTTGCCATGAGGCAACCAACCAGAACAGACACTGCACAGTGGCTGAGCCTCTTTGGCAGTGTTCCGTGGTGCCTGTTCTGCATCCCTTTACAAGATAACTGTATTCTAATAAGCAGGTGGGAATGTCAGAAGACCTACTGGATCCATTAACTTCACTTATACACAAAGTGTTTATCCTAAACACACAACTGGTCTCTGGATTTAGAACAATGATCAACTCAAAGATTCCTCAGCCCTTTGACTGCCTCCACGTCCACGGCCCCGGCCCCGCCCACGCCCACGCCTCCTCTGTCGTCCTCGTTCGCTTGTGTGGTGTACTCTGAAAACTGATGATCTGTCGATTTTCATCACTTTCTCTTCTTCATCTGCAAAAGGAAAAAAAAACACGTACATTTCAGTAATTACGTTTGTTCAGATTAAAAGACGAACATGTGTGTGTACAAGGTTACGTAATTACAGCTACACATGTGTGTAAACTAACACACAGACATGTGCAAACACACATACTGCATTATCAGAAAACAGATTAAGACTGTCCGCTTTGTATTCTTGTATCAGTGAAAGAAAATCACAAACATCTAACAATTTCCTGTAATTTATTTATTTTTTTTCATTCATCATGAAGAAACTACTGTTGGTGAACCCATGAGTGTACTGCGTCCCCTCTTTGACATGAATTCCGAAAGGCTTTTGCTGGGCTGAACCAATTTATCACCAGCAGACTTCCAAATTTTATCCTTGTAAGACAGTGACTTACAAACTACCCTGTAACACTGGATTGAGGTTTGCTTCACTGTATTTGTTTACACTACAGATGGACAGACTAAACTGAAGATGGTGAAGATGATGCTACGGAAATGTGCTCTGGTCTGAGACAACATGACACAACTCTACTATGTGTTTCCTCTTAACACTATCCCCTACTGTCAGCTAGGCCACAGACCAATACCAGTTATTCCTTTACATAAAAGACCCTGTCACAATCAAATAAAAATCAAATCTTCTTAAACACACACACAGAGAACACACACACACAGAGCACACACACACACACACACACACACACACACACACACACACACACAAACACACATATCCACGCAAAAGAACGAAAAAAAAAATCCCTCAGTGGAGCGATTCCAACCTCCAAACTCAGATCAACTCTGGGTTAGTACTGGCCGGAAATGAAAATATTCCTACAACTAAAGTTCTCTGATGAGACTCAAACCCATAACCTCTCAGCCTGCAGCCAGTGGAACTATATAACTGATGCATCATCGTGGCTAATTCAGTACAGTACTTTTGAGTGCCTTTATATTCTACTTTTGGCCTTAGCTCTCAACAGTTCTTGAGATTTTTGCATTTTGCATGGATTTTTCGTAACATTCTGCGCATTATTTCTAAAATAAAAATATTTTTGTGATGAATGTGTCTATTTCAGATTTTTTAGGTGATACATTGCTTCAGATAACAAAAATGTTGTTTCAAATACCATAATTCCGGAAAGAAAACTGTCTATCACCGGTGATCGAAATTCAAGGGAAAGAACTGAAGAAAGTTAAATCATAATATTACCAGAAGAAATAGGGTTAGTTTCATAGAGAGGTGACTGAAGGCAGAAATTCAAGCAAATTTTTAAAAGAAAGGTTGTTGGTTCCACACGACAATACAGACAAACAGACTGCAGGACAAAACACAATACATTTCGAGCTCTTGGGTCCTCTTCAAGCAAAAACAAACAACATTTAGGACAATGAAAATGAATAACAAGCAACCACTTATCTTCTCATACTGGGTGCAAGAATGAATAAACAACTTACAAATAAATAGCTTACAGCATACTGAAAAGGAAAACTAAAAAAAGGGGGGAAAAAAAAGAAGTGAAAAAAAAAGCAAACGACTGACCTGCAGTCAGTGTACAATATTGGTGTGCGCACTCTTCCCTCACCACGAACAGGGTAGGGAACTCCACCACCCGTTTGCCTACCAGGTTTTCATACAGGCTCTTCGTCTTTTCCAGCAAACAATACCTGCCACCACCACACAAAGCCATGTTACAGCCTATGTTAGTAGCTTCCATTGGAATTATTTTTGCATGTGTGTGTGTGTGTGTGTGTGTGTATGTGTGTGTGTGTGTCACCGTGTGTAAGTGTGTGTGTGTGTGCATGTGCATGAAAGAAAGAGACAGTGTGAGAGAGCGAAAGAGAGAGAAAGTGTGTGTGTGTGTGTGTGTGTGTGTGTGTGTGTGTGTGTGCATGTGTGTATGTGTGTGCATGTGAGTGTCTATGTGTATGCCCTGGGTGTGTACATAATCCTGTATACAAGCGTAGGCACACATACACTTTTCAGGGGTACTTTCAAATTAGTTAACTGAAAATAAATGAGCTGGTCTTAAGCGGTTTCTTTTGACAATGAGTGGAATTCTGTTATGTGTTACATTGTATTTCACACACTTAGGGAGAATTATATCTGACACACAGCAATTCAATAATGTCAAGATAATTATGATCATGCCTAAAAACTTTAAGAGCAAGAGAGATCATTATAGAAGGAATTTTCAGGTTACAATTGTTGATCTCTAGTCTCTCCATTAGCAGCTCTTATTCACTGCTTTTGCTATGAAAGATGATGATGATTTATACAACAATGTCTGCGTAATTTACTTTCTTCGAGTGCCATGATTCGATGGACTTGAGATCATAATTCATGCAGCACACTTTATAACCTTGTATGATAGTTCAGTGCATGATTAATGCCAGTTATTGGAATTTGTTCGTTATGTGTCCTTTAAAAAAAAAAAGATTTCTATAAATGTTCATACCTCCTAATGTCTTTTTCACAGATTGTTTTACATATGTGAATTTGATTTGATTACTGAAACAGTTTGATGTGTTGGTGGAATGTATTGTACCTTTAGTTTATGGATGGAGTGCCTTGCCTTTATTTTCTGTGATTATGGAATGTTTTTGTAATTGTGCAAAAAATAAAAACAATAAGAAAAGATCCTATGAAGCATGGGAATAAACAGATAATGATGATGGTGATGAATGATCATAGTAATGATCACCATCATCATTAAAGTAATTTAATTTGTTACAGATCTGATCAGATTATTATCAAATTAACATCAGAACTAATGAAAAATACACACCATCAACAAAACACCAATCTAATTCCCTGCAACCTACTTCTGCCCTCCATACAGGTAACCTTAGAACTAATGAAAAATACAATCAACAAAACACCAATTGTAAAATACCCTGCAACCTACTTCTGCCTTCCATACAGTTTAAGCAGGATGCGGTAGCGTCGGCCGTTTTCTGCTGTATAGGGCTCCAGAAGATCCTTCTCTGCTTGGGTGAGAGTCATCTGCTCTTGGTGCTCCTTCAAATGGCGGTCTACGCCGTCTTGAAGAATCTGGACATCAGGAAACCTGCCATGCACGAAAGAATCAAGCAGACTGCATCAGTTTCCTGAACTGTTATAATACTGAATGATGCATGAGTATCAGCCTAAAATTCGAGGACAAACATTCAAAGACATACCTCTACACAAATGTAAGAAGTTATGTTTTGCAGTCACAGTGACATGCTTGGTTTACGTTGTTCTCATTTTTCTGGTCTTTTTTGTGGCCTATTTTTTGTCTATTCCATCATGAATGTTTCAACAGCTGCGTAACTACCAACGCACTCAATCCTGCACCCCCTCCCTGACCAGTTATTCTCCCTAAACAGTAATCACTAGTCTTAAAAGTGAATGCACCTTGCATGAAGATCCCATGAATACAGTAAAACCTAACATGGCTCATATAATGATACTATGCCTAGACTTCTCAAGATCCCATTTTGTTTAAAAAAAAAAAAAAACCCAGCGAAACACTATTTATCTTATAATGCAACGCACACATCAATTTACTCAACCATTCACACAGATCTACAGCATACTAAATTTTATATATATAATCTCAACAATGCTCCTGCACATGATTATGACTTGTGCCCAATCACACACACACACACACACAGAGAACATAATTCCAGTGTCTAACCTTTCATCTGTGAAATTAATGTTTTCCCCAGGGAAGTTCCACTCAACATGCCAGTGAATGGTTTTACTTCTGGAAAAAGAAGACACCAAAGATCATGATACAAAAAGTATTAAAAGAACTCATAATGAATAAAATGCCACATTCTGATAAAATGAACACTGCAGCACATGAAAAGAAAAGATGCCTAAAACTTTAACAACATTTATTCATTCCATTCTTTCCCATTATTTCATGATCAAACCGTGAAATATTTCAATCATCATTTGTAATAAGATGACTGCTAAGACATACCTCTCACCAGGATCAAACTACTGCAAGTAAACTACAATAATCTTTGGAGAAAAAGACTCCTTTGGAATTATGTTGGGTGGCTGTGCACCCCAAAATTTTCAAACAAAAATCTAATTTTGTACAATACAAAATATAACAATTTCGCAGTACACAAAACTGGACTATGTAGCCATCTGACTTCAGACAGCAGAAACACCTTATCATCTGTGTGCTGCGTCTGTGGACTGTCAGTCTCATGCTTTCACATGTGTACACAGACGCTGACCTTCACTGATTTAACCACATACAGGACATTTAAACAAAAGATGCCCTAGCCATGATTTGAGATGTTATCATCTTGTAGTCTGGGCGATGCCATGGTCATAATTTGGGACAAAATTATCATCTTGCAATCTGGAAGATGTCATGGTCAGGGTTTGAGATAAAAGTGTAATCTTGAAATCTGAGAGATGTCAAGGTTATGGTTTGAGATAAAAGAATCATCTTGTAATCTGGGAGATGTCACGATCAGGGTTTAAGATAAAAGTGTAATCTTGAAATCTGAGAGATGACATGGTCACGGTCTGAGATAAAAGTGTAATCTTGATATCTGAGAGATATCAAGGTCATGGTTTGAGATAAAAGAATCATCTTGTAATCTAGAAGATGTCATGGTAATAAACTGAGATAAAAGTTTCATCTTGGGAGATGTCATGGTAATAATTTTAAAGTTTTTATCTTGTAATCTGGAAGATGTCGTGGTCATAATTTGACACAAAAGTATCATCTTGTAATCCAGATGACATCATGTCATAATCTGAGATAAAAACATTATCTCATGATGCGTATGACATCGTAGTATTAATTGGAGATAACAGTACTGTCTGTACTCTAGAAATCAGAGTGGACACGATCATTGTTTAGCATTACATCACAGGACACAACTATGAAGACACTCATTCATACATTAAAAAAAAAATCCTTTCCATGTGGTTTAGTAATTCCCATAGTATACAATTTATACCTGTTGAAATAATGTCATTACCACAGACACTGTAAGACAAAAAAGTGGACCATGCATAATTTAACATTCAAGTGTACATAGGATTGAGAACATGGGAACTTCAGGTAGAAATCAGAGGTATGGGTAACGCATAGAGTATGAACGGCATGATGTAGGACTGGATTGTGGATTCGTGTGTGTGTGTGTGTGTGTGTGTGTGTGTGTGTGTGTGTGTGTGTGTGTGTGTGTGTGTGTGTGCATGCGTGCGTGTGTGCATGCGTGCGTGTGTGTGCACATGCGTGTGTGTGTGTGTGATGCATATGTGCATGCAAACGGAGAAGAAAAATCTGCTCTGTGAATTGGTAATGTTTTGGAGCCCTCTTTACTCGGAACATTCAATGGCCATGGACATACACTGATATCATTGCCAAGATCTCGATGGCAAACAAAATTGATTTAAAAAAAAAAAAAAAAAAGCAACCAACCAAACATAAAAAAAAATTACTTACTCAAAATGGTACATTGTAGTGTTTTGCTGGTGTCGAGTCATTCTTTTTGGCATCAGGTCAATATAAACACCTCTGCTTCTTGCATGGATGAGCAAGGATTTCACCTGTTAGTGTAAGAATATAAAAATATAATCTGTGAAAAAATACTATGAATACATTTAACACTGCTGTCATTCAAAGACCAATTGAATTTGATCTCTTCTTTTAACCAGATTTTGTTTTCAGTCTCTCTAATTAGTAATACCATCTAGAGGTAAACAACAACAACAAAATCAGGAATGATGATTCTTTTTCTAATTTCTTAAAAAAATGTTATGACTTATGACCAAGCTGAACTAGTTTTTTTTTCTTGATTAAAAGTGATCTCTTCATGGATTTCCTGGCTTCAAACAGATTTTGATTTAAAAAAGATCAAACAAGTATTATGAACCTTGTCTGAGACTCTTTGTATTCAAAAGAAATCAGCTGCCCAATCTCTTGTGAAAAAAATCATTTCAGGACAACACATGTCACAGGTGTGTTCAAGCTACAGCCAAGCTACATTTATAGTATTATACTGCCGACCAATTAAAGCAATACCATATTATTCCATACACGGACACAGTGCACTCTAACATAATGTGAAATTAAATCTACCATGTTGTGTTAGCAGAACAAGCTACATGTGACATAACCACCCCAGTAACGTATTAACTACATCACATACATGTAATGCAATGCATTTCACTGTTAGAATGGTACACTAAAAGATAAAAGTGTCAAGTTTAATGATTAAAAAAAAAAGAGAAAAAAAAAGACTTTTTGTTTCATCAGTTACACACTCTACTATAGTACTAAAGTCTACTGCACTGTTACTCACTCTCTTGGAAAAATCCTTGCTTTCATATTTTTTACTGTTCTTTTTGCTCTGCTCCACTTCTCTTTTCACCTCCTCAAGGAAATGTAAATCTGGAACAGGAAAACCCAACACACATTAGCATTCCATCTTTCCTGTTTCATTTCTTTATGTTGTTCACTGAAAAGCTGATGACAGGATACTCAAAAGACCTCTGGACTTTAAGAAGTTTACATGATGTTGACGTCTTGTGGTAAAATACCAATTTGCACACATACATGATGCAGACACATATGATCAATATGAATTTATGAGCACATCTTTGTACTTATGCTAGCTGATTCAAACTAGAAACACTTAAAAACCAAATGACTTGCATTAACACCAAACCCAAATGAAGAAAATTAATCTGGCTCACAGTTTCTTTAAAAAAGTCATCATTCATAATCAACAATGATCTCTGAAATATGTGCATGCATGTGTGAATACATCAATGGCTACAAATTCAGACTAATATATATATATATATATATATATATATATATATATATATATATGAGGGCTCTCCATTTATCAGTTTTGGTTCTCACCACTGCGCAAGTTAGACTCTGTGAAATCCTGTATTGCCACAAAAGCAGTCTTGTCCCTCTTGCCATCACACTGTCTATCCTCCTTGTGTTTCACTACACAGGGCAGTGAACAGGTACGAAATGAACACCTGGGGCAGGTGTACTTTGCCTTCTCTGACTTGCACACTTCACACCTGCACACATCAATTGCAAACACATAGCAAGTTCATCTTTTATCACAGACAGGTGTTTTCTACAAATCCACAGGCTGTATGCATGAAATAATGACTCTTTCTGTAGCACATTTACAATAACAACAAAACAATACCTGTTTCTAAAATCTATAAATGATAACAGACTAGCTTTACAACAGTCCACCGCATGGTATCCTCACCCATCATTACTTTTTTTTTTCTTGCTTTCTCATCTTCTGTGCCACTTAAGTGACATCAGTTTGATTAAACCCACATTGCTCATTCTGGCTCCCTGTTCACAGCCACATCCGGGTTGTTCCACAGCAGTCCTGACACAGCAATCCACAGGCAGCAGTCTATCTCAAATTATGAGGCAACCGATAGGAAGATAAGCCAGCCTGTGTACCCAACCCCAGTCATTCTTCTTGTGTTTAGGCAGCCAACATCTACAGTCAGACGAATCAGCCACACTAATTTTGGAGAAAAAGCTTCCGTTCCACCCGAGTATTAAAGTTTTCAAAGTCCAGGGGCATTGCCAAATCCGTTACCAGTTTCTTTCTTTCTTTCTGCGTACGCAGGCTGATACTCCTGCGGACACTGCCTGTTTAGACAGGCAGTGGAGTTTTGTGTGTATGACCGTTTTTCATCCCGCCATTAAGGCAGCCATACTCCATCTTCGGGGAAGGTGCATGCTATGTGTAACGTGTCATCCATACCAACGGCCAAACTGGCCTTCTCTTCCGAAAGTTGGTGATGGGATTTTACGTGTGTGCAAGATGTTGTGCGTGCGTTCACACACGGAACCTCGGTTTATAGTCTCATTCGAAGGACTGATCCGTTACCAGTGATGGGGGAGGGGGGGGGGGGAGGGGTGGAGGGGGCAGAGGGAGGCAGTTTCTTGGGGGAGGGGTTAGTGAAGGCGTGCCATCCTGGCCTGGAAGGCAGCCAGGGATGGCGCCAACACAGTCTCTGCAGAAAGGCTGTTCTACTCCGGAATGGTCCTTGGGAAAAAGGATTTGTGACGGTAGTCAGTGCGGCTCTGTGGGACGTCATAGCGGAGGTGGTGGGTGCGCCTTGAAGAACGTCTTCTGGCGCTGACGTGGGGAAGGTGCTGGGAGTTGACGCAGGCCATGCCATGGTGGATTTTGTAAAACATGGTGAGTCTCGCTCTTTTCCTGCGAGTCTGCAGCGTTGGCCATTCTAGATTGCTGAGCATCTCTTCAACGCCGGATGTTTGCCGGAATCAGTGCGAGACCCATCTTGCCGCCCGTCGCTGAATCTTTTCCACTGCCTTGATGTTTTCATCAGTGAAGGGGTCCCATACTGTTCCAGCATATTCCAGTATGGGTCGCACCAGTGCCTTGTATGCAGCCTGCTTAATGGACTTGCTGTTTAGTCTAATGTTTCTTCTGATGAAACCCAGTGCTTTGTTTGCCTTATTAATTATGTTGATTATGTGGAGCTTCCAGTCCAGGTCATGCGTGATGGTAACGCCCAGGTATTTTGCCTGGGATTCCTCTTGGAGCGTATGGCCGCGGAGCTGGTAGTCATGGTGGAGGGTGGTCAGGCGCCTGGTCATGTGAACTGTGGTGCACTTCTGGGGGTGGAAGCACATTTTCCACTTCTCCTCCCAAGTGGCGAGTTTGTCGAGGCCTTCCTGTAAGTTCTCCTGGTCTTGCGCTGAACAAACATTCATGTGACAAGCTGTGTCATCTGCAAAGAGCCTAGCTGTAGAGGTCAGACCGGTCGGCAGGTCACTGATGAACAGTAGGAATAGGGTCGGGCCGAGGACCGAGCCCCGTGGTACCCCTGACTCTACTGGAACAAACTCTGATTTTGACCCATTGACGACGATGGACTGTTTCCTGTCATGTAGGAATTCCTCAATCCATGCGTTGACCTGACCACAGATGCCAAGGTGACGAAGTTTGTGGACAAGGAGGCTATGACTCACCTTGTCAAAGGCTTTACTGAAGTCTGGGACCAGTAAGTCTTTCTGCAGTCCGTCTTCGAGCACTTTGGAGACCTCATCGACAAAGCCCAGTAGCTGTGTCTCACACGAATGGGCGCGACGGAAACCGTGCTGTTCCTTGCAGAGGATCCGGTGCTCCTCGCAGTACTCCATGATGGCACTGACCAGTACATGTTCCAGCAGCTTGCAGGGTATGCTGGTCAGCGAGATGGGCCTGTAATTTTCTGCCTTGTATCTTTCACCCTTTTTGAATACAGGGCTGACGTGGCGGTTTTCCAGTCCTTCGGGATGCATGGAAGAGGAGTGCAAACGCTGGGGCTAGTTCCGTCGCTAGTTCTCTCAAGACTCTGGGGCTGATCCGGTCTGGACCTGGGGCTTTGGTAGGGTCGAGGTTACGAAGTAACTTCTCGATGCCAGAGGTAGAGACGGTGATGTGCTCAAGGAGAGGTTGCTGGAGGTTTCGAGGGGGCATGGGACATCTTTGATTGAACTCCTCTATTGTGAAGTCTTCTCTGGAGCTGAAGGCAGATTGAAATTGTCTATTTAGTATTTCAGCTTTCTGCTTATTGTCAGCAACAAGTTTTCCAGATTCTTTAAGGGGTGCAACGCCGTCGATTTCAGTTTTCCTTGATTTCACATATGAGAAGAGTTTTTTGGAAGGTTTTAGTTTATCTGGTTCGACTTCAACAATTAAAGTTGAGCAGTACTGCCAATATTGTTGACGGAGCTCTCGCTGGATTTGTCACTTCAACCTCGTGTATTCTTCTTCGAGGTCTATTCTTCCAGTCCTTTTCATTTTCTTGTGAATTCGGTCTCGTCGCCTGATCAGCTTGAGAGTCTCTGGTTTGATGTGTGGAGCATTCCTCTTTGTGCGGAGCTTCACGTGAGGGATGTGAGTTTGAGTAATATTGGTGAGGCCATCCTTTAGGTCAATCCATACCTCTTCAACCGTTTGTTGATTTGCATGCTTATCCAGTATAGTGTTTGCGAGTTCTTTGGCAGCAGTGCGCATAGCCTCCCAGTCAGCCTTCTTGTAGCAAGGGACCATACGGTCCGGCTGGCACGCACGATTAGCATTGAACTGCAACTCTGCATAGACAATATCGTGGTCGGAAATTCCAGGCACAATTTCGATGCGTGGAAAGAGGCCCGGGTGATTGGTTACAAGGAGGTCGAGGACATTTTTGCCGCGTGTCGGTGTTTTGAATATCTGCTCCAATTGAACTTCTTCTAAGGATTCTTTAAAATCACGATGAAGGCGAGGGTAGCTGCAGTTGCTCTTCAAAATACTGTTTTCCCAGTCCCAGCTCGGGAAGTTAAAGTCTCCGCTGAGGACAACAGTGGCGTTCCTGGAGTCTAAGCTAGCTTGAGCGACTCAGCCATCCATAGTTGACCAGGTTCATCTCCATCGTCGGGTCTGTAGTAGCTACCGATGAGGAGGTCTCTTCTGTTTTTCATTTTGATTTTGATCCAGAGGATTTCACAAGGGAGGTGGGGGCACAGTAGGGGTTCTTGGGTGGTTACAAGAGTTTTGAGAACAGCACTGAGGATACCACCTCCATTTCTGTTCCTATCCTTCCTGTAGACCTTGTATTCAGGCGGAAAAAGTTCTCTTGAGGCGGTCAAGCCATGTTTCAGTCCCTATAAGCACATCAGGTCGTAGGCTTTGAAGAAGGTGGTGGATTTCTGGGGCTTTCCCTGCTGCCGAATGGAAATTTACATTCTGGATTCTGAGGGGGCGGTTTGGGATTTTGTTTTGCTGGCTTAAGCGAGTTGGAGTTGACGTATGGGCGGGGTGAAATGATTCATTTGAACCGAAGGAGAAGTTGACTTGTTCAAAGGTTTCCTGTTCGATGCCATGCAGATCGAACGCTACGTTGCTGTAGTTTGGCGAGTGACAAAGTTCACAATACCAGTTAACAGCTGAATTTCCTAGATCTATGTAGGACTGGGTTCCAATATTATGACAGGACGCATGAAACCAGCGACCACAAGTTTCACACGTAACACCGCGCTCGTCCCATCCCACCACTCTGTCACAAATGCCACAAAGCGCAACAGAAGAGTTGTTTGGGTCTGGCACTTCTGGTGCTGCACTCTGGGTGGGGGAGGTGGGGGGAGGGGAAGGCATGGTTGGGAGGCGGAGGGAAAAGCAGTAGGTGAAGGTAATGAAGAATGACACCAACATAATGTTGAGTTACATGGTGACAAGTGGGAGATGGAAACACGAAGAACAAATTCTTGCTGGAAGTGAAGTGAAGTACTTAGCGTGAGTTACGACGCAGGATGCACACAGCTGCCGGTACACTGAGCAAAGTTTTTAGGTCTTGTGAAGTTCGCAAACTTTGGGTGGCAGGGAGTTCCGGGCACAATAAATCTTCAGTGGTAGTTAGAGGTAAGTTTTATGTTGAATTTAGTTCAAAGGAGATGTTAAGTCAAGTTAAATTTCGAAATAGACGCCAAAAAAAAAGGAGAAAAATTTCGAGAGCAAAACTACGAGTGTTCACCCAACCGGAACCCTCATTTAAAAACAATGAATCCAAAAAACAAAGACAAAAAATGACCCCTCGTACCTACTGTAACACTGAAATCCCGAACTTCAAACAAACCATCACCTATAACAACAAATCATACATTGTTGTGGATCTTGAAGTACTCTCCGTGTTCTCTTCCATTTTGCTTCTCTTGCAGTGTGGATGTTGCTTTAGCACGTGGGCACAAGAGGAAGTGACATATTTTTACAAATTTATCTAAATACCGATCTGTCAGCAATTTATATCTCTCCAACATCCGTCATCTGCAGAGTAATATTTTTCGGCTTAGAAGTTTTCATTCAACCTTTAAAATCAAGTATAATATTACATTGTTTTGTCATTGCAAACTGTGTTGATTAAGATTATGCGGAATATTGCACGCAATATTGGTGAAAAGATTATAATCTCCGAGCAAGAACAATCACTCTCTTCACCTGGTATCTTTGGTGTCTGCTTGAGACTGATCCATCGAACAGAAACTCGCTATTCTATTTTGATTTTTAGTCTCAAGTTATCCTCATTAACAATGACAGACACAGGTATGTAAATATAAGTATTGAACACTTTGCCATCCATCCATTCTCGTTAGAAGAAATTTCAACTATCACCGTAAGCGGTAACAAAGTTAACATCCAACGTCGTTTCTCAACAGTCAAGGTAGGTAGGTAGGTAGGTAGGTAGGAGCTTGTATAGCCTCGCGGCTTTCATGTGCTCCGTCAATTTATTATGTCAGTATTGCACAAGGGGTGTAAATCACAGCGTGTTACGGTGACATATATATATATATATATATATATATATATATATATATATATTGGTATGAGAAAAGTCTCAGTCATCAAAATCAAATTCTATGTCTTTAAAACTTACATCTGCATCAAGGAGGCTTTTAAAGTTGTTAAGTGTGTCAGTGAGTTTAATGTTGGTTGGAAGAGAATTCCACCTGCTAACTACTCTGTTAGCAAACGAATTTCTCCTTAGATTAGTATTAGAAAAACGAACAAACAATTTGCCTTCATTGCCTCATGTGATATCAGACTTACTCACTTGAAATAACGAGTTAAAATCAATATCGTCCACATGGTGAAATATTTTATATACTTGGATCAGGTCCCCTCTTACCCTTCTGGCTTTTATAGATGGTAACTCAAGATATCGTAGCCTGTCTTCATAAGTCATGTCTCTGCATTCTGGTAATAACTTAGTCGCTCTTCTCTGGACCTTTTCTATCGACACCGATTGTCTCTTAAGCAGTGGGTACCAGATAACATTTCCGTACTCTACATGTGGTCTGATAAGTGCTTTGTACAATTTCAGAAATATGTCTTTATCAATAAAGGAGAAAGACCGTCTAATCAACCCAATCATTTGGTTGGCTTTACTGATCGCTTTTTGTATGTGTGGGTCAAAAATAAGATCGCAGTCAAAGGTAACACCAAGGTCTTTTTCCTCTGAGCATTTTTGAATCGTTTCATTTGAATCTCCTAATTTCATTGTGTAGTCAGTTTTAGGATTTTTTTTACCTATGTGCATAACCTTGCACTTTTGGACATTGAAATATAAGTTCCACTTATGTGACCACTCCTGCACATTGTCAAGGTCCTTTTGTATATCTGGATAATTGACAGAGTCACCGTAGATCTTCGTATCATCGGCAAAAATTTTACACGTACTCGATATCACGTCCGGTAAGTCATTGATAAATATAGTAAAAAGGACTGGGCCCAGGATGCTTCCCTGTGGGATGCCACTTAAAACTGGTTTGTCCGAAGAGTACGCCGACCCTACCCTCACCCTCTGTCTTCGGTCATTCAGAAAGTCCTTGATCCAATCTAGGAGGGGGCCGTCAATTCCATAATGTTTCAGCTTGATCAATAGTCTTTTATGCGGTACCGAGTCAAAAGCTTTACAGAAATCTAAATACACAATATCTATTGATTTTTTGTCATCAGCAAGTGTAGTTAAATCATCCATGACTTGGATCAACTGGGTCATGCAAGATCTTTTATTTCGAAAGCCATGTTGACAGTCAGCAAAAAGTTTGAAATCATTGAAATATGTCACAATAACATCCCTCACAATTGACTCCAGTACTTTGCATGTAACACAAGTTAGGCTGACTGGCCTATAGTTACCCAGGTCCTGTTTTGAGCCCTTTTTAAATATGGCAACAACATCAGCAGTTTTCCAGTCATCTGGGATACTTCCCGTCTCTAAGGATTTATTAAACAGTATGCTGAAGGAAATTGAGAGTTCCTTACTTAATTCTTTTAGGACTTTGGCCGGAATTCTATCAGGTCCCTGAGCCTTTGAGGGGTCAAGTTTGTTCAGTTTGGCCTCCACCGCTGCTGGGGTGACTCTTATTTCTGAAAGAGTTATACCTTCTAAATTTTGACACTTAGTCATATTAGGTAGGTTGTCTACTTTCTCTCGGGTGAATACACTTGAAAAGAAATCATTGAGCATTTCTGCTTTCTCGGAGTCAGTGACTGCCATTTCACCTGAATCCCTTTTTAAAGCATTAATACTAGTGCTTATCTTCAATTTTTCTTGCACATATTTCCAAAAATTTTTGGGTTACTCTTTGCTTGGCCAGCTATTTTTTTCTCATACCTTTTCTTTGCCTTTTTAATCATCCTCTTCATGAGGTTTCTCTCAATAATGTATCTCTGGTAAACTATTCCAGATTTAGTTACAAGATATCTTTTAAAAGCATTATACTTTTTCTTGATTTGCCTCAAGTTCTTTCTATCCATCCATTTTGGTTTGACTTTGGTAGTTGCTGACTTTTTAATTTTCACCTTTGGTATATGCCTGTCCATTCCTGACTGAATCCAGTCACTTACATGGGTCCAGCATGTATTAACATCCATTTCATCAATAGTGCGCCAGTCAACTTTAGTTAAATAATGACTAGCACTACCGCTGCGGGTAGCAGTTAACATGACATATTCTTTTCTATGCGGAGAACTGAAATAGTTCAGCTGTTTGCTAATCATTAATTCAATTCATTAGATTATATACAGTGCATTGTACTTCATTGCTTGGCAGACGAGGTGTAGTGTCTTCTTCTTCCTAAAAGACTGGTTCACTCAAAAACGAGTAGGTCACCAGCGCGTTTGAGAACTTAATTCAGCTGTTTTATGTGTTAATTGATCTTGGAATTTATTAGATTATTTGTGTCAGAGTCTTGGTCTGGGTCTGTCACTATGCCATCATGTCAATCTGTGGCTATCCTGTCAAAGTAACTAAGGCAAGACAGTCTCCTATAACTGGTGGCTGTAGTGCTGAATGTCTCTGGGTCTGTCAGCACGGCCATGCTCAGGTACTAACCATAAGTTGAGAGAATTATCCCCTATGAACCCAGATACTGTACTTCCAGAGTTCATCCGCTTGTTTGCCTGACTGTAAGTGAACACAATCGA
>CM065735.1:8337606-8362606 GCA_033310375.1 Conus canariensis
GTTAAAGAGAAAGAAACAGACAGACCCAACAACAGAGAAAGAGGGGAAGATGATTGATAATAATATTTGTCATGTTTTGTCTCATGGATTATTTCTAGTACCGAGTAAAAGCCCTCCTCCTGCAAAAGAAGACGCCGCAACTGCTGCAGTTGTTAGTGATGGCAGTCACCAAGCAGCCGTGGACATGGCAACACATTGTTTTAAGAAGCCAGTGAAAGAAATCAGCTTGCCAGATCATATGGCCAAATGGGAAAAGTCAGAGGCAAGTTGGAAAACCAGTGATGGTGAGGGAGAAGGTGGGAGAGAGGGTAAGGGTAGTGGTGGTGGTGGTGGTGGTTGCTTCCTACTATAGCTGTTGTTATAATCTAAGGGGTTTGTTTATCATTCTCCTGGAGTTCATTTGTGTATATCGTCTTCATTTTCTGGCAATTTATAATTTCTTCTTCTTTCGCTTTTCTTCCCATCTTCTTGTTTTTTCTTGTTCCTTTTTTTTTTCTTCTGTCTGTCTTATTTCTGAAGTTTTGGTTTTCATTCATGAATTAGAACTAAAAGTTAACTGTTTCCCCATGCTTTCATTTTAATTTGATGACTAAGTGTTAATTCTTTTAGACAATTCTTTGGGGGGGGGGGGGGGGGGGGGAGGGGGGGAGGGGGAATTAACTTTCATTTTTTACTCTCAAAAGTATTTTCATTTGTTTTTTTAATTGGCTTACTGCTTAGTGTATTTGGGACATTAAGTACAGTTTAAAATCTTTTTCAAGTCCATGTTATGAATTATATGTTTACTGTAGTGAGGGTGTATTGTGTTGTGCTTGTTTGGTCTTCTCAGGCTGACACTGATTTAATGAGGTGAATCACATAGAATGAGATCATACTGATAGTCCTCAGGCTGTGCTGATCAATGTGTTCATAGTTTTGTTATCTGGATGGATTTTAGTTTCAAAGTTAGGTGACTGCAGGTGGACATTGAAACAAATTTTATGAATAATTCTAAGTGAATCTGCAAAAAACAAGGACAAACAAGTTACAAGACAAAGCACGACGCATTTCGATCTCTTAGGTCTTCTTCAGGCAAGATAAACAATATCGGAAATGAAATGAGGCAGGGAACAGTAAACGATAAACAGTAAACAAGTTGGGTATTTTTTGCTCCCATAAGAAAACCTAACACAGAGTTACTTTTATTCAAGACTGGCACAGCCTTTTAAACTTGAATAAAGTCAGACAAATACATAGACGAACAATCTAATAGTGGGGGAAAAAACAAGCGCAAGATAGTTCAGTTGTTGGCTTGCGCTTGTTTTTTCCCCCACTATTAGATTGTTCGTCTATGTATTTGTCTGACTTTATTCAAGTTTAAAAGGCTGTGCCAGTCTTGAATAAAAGTAACTCTGTGTTAGTTTTCTTATGGGAGCAAAAAATACCCAAGTTGTTTACTGTTTAAGATAAACAATGTTCAGGACAATGAAAATGAAGAACGAGCAATCAGTTATCTTTTCTGAATAGGAATTTTATGATTGTCCTGAACGTTGTTTATCTTGCCTGAAGAAGACCTAAGAAGTCAAAACATGCCTTGTTTTGTCTTGTGTCTTGTTTTTCCTGGTTTGGGGCAGTCTCACTAAGAATTATTCACAAAATTTGGGTAGATTTTGTACAACTATTGTATACCCTCTTTCTCTCCTGTTGCATTACATTGAAGGCCCTGCGATCAAACTCTTGAAATAGTGTACTTATTCAGTGAGGGCAGGTGAGAGCTGGGGTGAAGGGGACAGGATACGAAGGAGGGGTGTGGGTAGGGTGGTGCGAGAGGGAGCGGGAAGGGTTAAGGATATGAAGGGCATGTGGTTGTCTTGTAATTGTAAAAAAGATCTCTGTTCCATTTGATAATTTCTTTATGCCGTTTTTACACCTCGCCTTCCATGTCTCTGTTTAGTTTTTACTGTGTGAAAAATGAAAGAAAGCCTGAACCGTTCAACCAGCTCTAGGTAACCTTTACCTGCTGCTCCTGAACAGGCTTACCAAGACCTGGTCGGTTTCATTATGACCCTGAACGAAGCTGTGAAGGACAAGAAGATCTCTGACGACTTTCCTGTGTCTGATGTGAGTATGCCTGGTGCACATCTGAGTGAGGTCGCTCTCCTCTTCTCCGCCGTCAGAGAATATCCTTAAATGTGAATCACACGGGTCTCAAATATGTAGGACTTGTGTGTGTATTTTTGTGAACAGAATGTAGATTAATTTGTCGTAAATGTTTTGTCAGCCTGAGCCATGTGTGAAGATCTGACCGTGCCATTTGAAAGTGATTGTCCTCTTAGAATTCAAAGAATGATTGGATAGACTGTCACCACCTGCAGGTAAATCCATAACAACCTCATCCTGAGAATCAGATGTCTGTAAACATTCACGAATTATAAATCCATACATATTTGACATCACCAACAACAACAGCAACAACAACAAACCAAGACATATGTAGGCTTGGGTCGAATTTGTCTAGAAATGTGTGCAGTGAAAAATATGAGCTGGAATTGGAGTGGCAAAAAAAAAAAGAGAGAAAAATAGTTAACTGTTGTTCATCTTTAGGTTATAATCCCAAGTCACCACAGCTTATACCAAATTCAATAGAGACAATAGGGAGAAGATTTTGATGTGACTGACATTTCTTGCCCCACTGCCATAATGTATAAATTTCTCACCAAAGAAGAAGAGGAA
Source organism: Conus canariensis (assembly GCA_033310375.1). Classification (NCBI taxonomy): domain Eukaryota; kingdom Metazoa; phylum Mollusca; class Gastropoda; order Neogastropoda; family Conidae; genus Conus; species Conus canariensis. The sequence goes on from CM065735.1 coordinate 8,340,319, forward strand.
GACAAAAACCGGTGTGACTTTTAGGACGAACCATCTGTTCCTTTGTGTTTACAGCTAACAGAAAAAATCATGAGTCTGCTGGGTGAGTTGGAGAAATGGATCGACGACATCCCGCCCATCGACCAGCCACAACGCTTTGGAAACAAGGCGTTCCGGGACTGGTTCCAGCGGCTTGTGGAGGTGGGTAGGCTGTCTCGTTTTTATGGTGGAAAGTTTTTTAATTCTGTGTCGTATTGACTCCTCCTTTCTCTTTCCTTTTTTTTTCTCCGTATTTGATGTGGGTAGAAATTGCTGGTTTGGTGAGCTATTTGTCTTGCAGGTGTGAATGCCAAAGTCAGAAGCATACATTTAAAAAGAAATGTTCAATTCATAGCAAGCAATATGTTAACTGAATGATGTATGGATATTTACATTTACCATAGTTTTCACCTTCAACAAGGTGATTTGGAGTAATAGGTTGTGGCCCTTGATTTTTACTTTAAATCTATTTTCTCCAGAAATAGATGCTTCCAAGACAAGGTAGCATGAAACCAGACTTCATCCAAGTGTATGTGCACGAAATTGTACCAAAGGTCCATTGGTAGGGTCCAAAGTAATAATTGATTGTATTAAAAACATATGCCCCTATCTCAAAAATGGCCAAGCACAACTGTAAAAACCAGTCACAGTTGTATGGAAATGTTTAACAACGCAAGACATAATCAATATCTTAATGAGACCCAGTCAAATCATACTGTCGGAGCACAATGAAGTGGACTTGCAGGAACAAATATGAAAAGCCACTTCAGTTTCTTTCTGAGTTAAGAGTGGTCATGTTTTGCTTCTGCTTTTTGGAACAGGTCAGTGCTAATATCTTTATTTTTTTATTCAAAAACTGTGGTTTTTGTTTATTTCAGTCTCAAAACTGGCTTTTCACTTGCTAATTTCTTTTGTTTCCACTCGCCTTATTCAAATTCTGTATACAGCGTGAATAGTTTAGTATTTACTAAAGTAACTGGATGAGTGTTGCTGTCAATTTTGATGATGAAGACTGCATATGTTTTGTGTCTTTTTTTCTTCTTTTTTTTGCATTCAGTTGATGTGCACACTGCATGACTTGCTATCAGTGCTCTGAGCTGCGTTGAGGTGACACTGAAATCAGTTGCAGAACATGTACAAGCTGGCCTGTATAATTGGTTGGCAAACCTTGATTTTGCCATGAGAGGGCATATCCAAAGCGGATGGCAAAAGCATGAAAAGGCATTGAGTGATTAACAAACATGAGAAAAGGCACTTCAATAAGTGGATTAACAAACAAAGCCTGAAAAGGCACTTCCATAAGTGGATTAACAAACAAAGCCTGAAAAGGCACTTCCATAATGGATTAACAACAAAACTGAAAAGGCACTTCTAATGGATAAAAAACATAAGCCTGAAAGGCACTTCAAAGTGGATTAACAAACATAAGACTGAAAAGGCACTTCCATAATTGGATAAAAAAAACAACATAAGCCTGAAAAGGCACTTCCATAAGTGGATTAACAAAACTATAAGCCTAAAAGGCATTTCCATAAGTAGGGTATAAGGAAAAACGTAAGCATGAAGGGATCATTACTGCTGCCATGCGTGTTGTCTCATTTTGCAGTAGCTCCCCAAAGGTGTATCTGTCTCATTTTGCAGTAACTCCCCAAAGGTGTATCGGTCTCATTTTGCAATAGCTCCCCAAAGGTGTATCTGTCTCATTTTGCAGTAACTCCCCAAAGGTGTATCGGTCTCATTTTGCAATAGCTCCCCAAAGGTGTATCTGTCTCATTTTGCAGTAACTCCCCAAAGGTGTATCTGTCTCATTTTGCAGTAACTCGCCAAAGGTGTATCTGTCTCATTTTGCAGTAACTCGCCAAAGGTGTATCTGTCTCATTTTGCAGTAACTCGCCAAAGGTTTATCTGCTGCAGCAGCATTTTAGCATATCTTTTTGACGTCATGGTGGAATTAGCTGCAGCAGCATTTTAGCATATCTTTTTGACGTCATGGTGGAATTAGCTGCAGCAGCATTTTAGCGTATCTTTTTGACGTCATGGTGGAATTAGCTGCAGCAGCATTTTAGCGTATCTTTTTGACGTCATGGTGGAATTAGCTGCAGCAGCATTTTAGCGTATCTTTTTGACGTCATGGTGGAATTAGCTGCAGCAGCATTTTAGCGTATCTTTTTGACGTCATGGTGGAATTAGCTGCAGCAGCATTTTAGCGTATCTTTTTGACGTCATGGTGGAATTAGCTGCAGCAGCATTTTAGCGTATCTTTTTGACGTCATGGTGGAATTAGCTGCAGCAGCATTTTAGCGTATCTTTTTGACGTCATGGTGGAATTAGCTGCAGCAGCATTTTAGCGTATCTTTTTGACGTCATGGTGGAATTAGCTGCAGCAGCATTTTAGTATATCTTTTTGACGTCATGGTGGAATTAGCTGCAGCAGCATTTGGGTGAATTCAGATGACAGCATGTAGGTGTGGGGGGTGGGTGGGTGCGGAATAGCTCAGTTGGTAGAGTGCCGGACTCATAATCTAAGGGTTGCGGGTTCGAATCTCGGCCGGGTCGTTTCGGTGCAGGGGGATTTTTCCTCGGAGTTAACATTGGTTCTGACTCCATTTCCCATACAGTCCTTCGAATGAGACTATAAACTGAGGTTCCGTGTGTGAACACACGCATAACATCTTGCACATACGTAAAATCCCATCACCAACTTTCGGAAGAGAAGGCCAGTTTGGCCGTTGGTATGGATGATACGTTACACATAGCATGCACCTTCCCAGAAGATGGAGTATGGCTGCCTTAATGGCGGGATAAAAAAACCGGTCATACACACAAAACTCCACACCCTTTGTTGGGCAGATGGGATTGATCCTTGCGTGTCTATACAGGGAGTGTCCGCAGGAGTATCAGCCTGCGTACGCAGAAGAAGAAGAAGAAGATGACAGCGGGGGTCAGAATCTCACATAACAAACAAAGTGAGCAGGAGAGAGCTGTTTGACAATGTTGTTTCAAAGGCGACGTTGGTGCTCAAAATTATGGACATAAATGAATGAGGCTGTCAGTCCAAAGGACAAACTTTGAGCTTTTTCACTCTTTCAGTATGATTACTTCCAGAAGTCATTGCAGCGTCAGCTTTCTTCGAAACGAGCCAAGCTTTTTCTACTAACATGGGGTGTTCATAATGTTAAGGGCAGCAACTTTCTAATTACATAATGGCAAAAGGAGGGAAACAGTGGCTTGCTTGGTTATCTCTTTTTAAAATTATGGGTGTGGCACTCCATAATGTAAGATGTCTTGCTTAAGAGTTAAGGGGGGAAAAAAAACCATTGCTGTCAAGTCCAAAAATGACAGTGTTTTTTTTTTAGTAAGATTTTTCACATGTATTTTCATTTTCCATCAGGAAGAATGCATGAAGTATTTTTGTTAAAAAAGAAAAAAAAAGGGAGAATGAAATTTTCTGCTTGCAGAATAAGCATGGGGATGACTTATTTGTGTCATTTTGGCATTTGTTTCTTCTTGTGTGATTTGAGAAGGCGATGAGGGAGGGGAGGGGGCTTGGAGTATTGGAGTTCATTTTTACCTGCTACAGTTTTTCCACGGATTCATTATGATCAATTTTCAGAGGTCAGAAGAACTGCTGAAAACAGTATTACCTGAGAAGTATCACCAAGCAATACCAGAGCTTAGTGTGTACCTGACAGAAAGCTTTGGCAACAGCACACGCATCGACTATGGCACAGGTGGGTATGGTGTCATGATCAGCGTGGCAGAATTGTCAGTGTGACATCACAAATGTTGGAGAAATTGTTTGAAGTTACTAGAGGGAGAGGTGGGTGTGAATGCAGTTATTTCACAGGATTTCAGACTTTTCCAGTAAGAACATGTGGTGGATGAGTTAATGGGGGATTTTAGGAGTTGGCGGAATGCTTTAATGAATTTTTTTGGTTCGAAGACCTGTATTCAGGTGTTTTGGGATTGACAATTGACAGTCTCAGCTTGCAAGGTTGTATGTGCATGACCTTGTTTATGTGTCTCCTTGTGATATTTGTGTGATGTGTGTGTGCGTGCGTGCATGTGCTTTTCTGCTTTTGTTGTTGTTGGTGCTTTTCCTGTATTCTTTTGGTTGGATGAGTATGATAATTGATGAAATGTGTGTGTGTGTGTGTGTGTGTGTGTGTGTGTGTGTGTGCAGGTCATGAACTGGCATTTGTGGCATTCCTGTGCTGTCTGTGTAAGATTGGGGCCACGGGAGAAGAGGATTACTGTGTGCTGGGTCTGAAAATCTTTGACAAGTAAGTGGTGGGTGTAACCAGTGAGTGCATGCAGACTGACAGGCACATGATGGTGGAGTGTGTGTATATGTAGGTGTGCAAAGTGGTGGGCATATCCATCCATCAGTGGATGTCTCCATGCATGTCTCTTCCAGTGTGCATGAGGTTGTGTGTTGTGTTGTTTGATTTTGTTCATATGTCTATGGGCAACAGATGAGTGACACGGTTGTGTCTACAAATACAAATCTCTTGCAGAGAATCTAGAATTTGAGGGGCGCAGGCATGTATAGTCATCGTTATTGATGATCTCTTTCAAGACTGTTGCCATCATCACGTGGTTGGTCTCACAAGTTCAAAATCCCTTAGTTGAAAACAGCAGATGACTGTGGTGTTTATCATCCTTTTGTATCTTTACTTCTTCCCCTCAACGAAGACCAGCCTCTGTGGTCTAGTGGCTTAATTTTGGACTGGCAGGAGACGATGTTGTGGGTTTGATTCCCACCAAAGACATCGGTTTAAAGAGATTTTTCATCCCTAACCAGCTCCTACCCAGGGATCAGTCTGCTGTGAGATTCAGTGGGAACCGCATAGCTGAGATTTTGTCCGCACAATAGACACCTCATTTGTGTAAACGAGTGTGAATTGTAAAGCGTTTAGAGCTTGGTCTCCAGCCGAGGATAGGTGCTATGTAGGTATTCATAATAATAATAAAAATGAATACCTCTTAGAGAGTGTTGCTCCAATTTCCAGACCAACACTGCAGGTGTCTGTATCTCTCAGGCCTGGTTGATGATGGGGTATATTATGAAAGGAAAGTAGAATGCAGCCTTGTCATATAGTATATGATCGGAATGGAGCTCTTAGTAGGTACTGCAAAGTGATTTTTAAAGTGTTTTTGACTGTTGTTTTCAATAGGTCAAGGTTATAGAACAACTTGAAACTAAGAAAATTATGTAAAAATTATAGCTGTAGCTTAATTAGGAGCAAAGTTATGATTTTTTAAATATTTAATTTTCTTACGACAGTCGGAATACCCCTTAAGGGCCATGTTTGGAGGCCTGTAACTTGGCCATTTGGCAAGTGACGTGTCTGAAACCATGGGTGATTGATGTCAACTACTTGTAATATATACTGAATTTTTTTCAGACCTGAGGCTCTTACAGAGTCCGACTACCACACTCCTAAAAATGCCAAAATCTTCATTTTGACATTTTTTTTTTTCCACATCGGCAACCAAAACAAGTTATAAAATGACAGATCTCTGCCTTCAATTGACATACAAGCATGTAATTTATATCAAAATGATCAGGATTACTAGATCTATCCAATAAGAAGACATTTAAGCATGTCAGCACAACTGTACACCCCCATCCCACCTCCACCCCACCCCTACCCCCACCCTTTTACCTAACTTCTTGTGTGCCATATAAACATTACGTATACAAATTAAATATCTCTGCTTGGCATGATCTTATGAAGACATATGATTGACATTTGTATCAAAAGTAATGCTCAGAAGATTGAAAAGCAAGAAACTTTGCCTACCCCCCCCCCCCTCCTCACTGCTGTCCCACCCCCTTTCCTCCACTCCACCCTAATTCTCCAGTGCCTGTGCTTTCCATATATTAGTGAAACTTATATATATGATTGCCAAGAAATACTGAATATAACAATGTCATTACAAAATAAATACATTCATCCCTTTAGTTTTTACCTTGGCCCCACACCCCCTTGCCAGCAGGAACTGAACGGACAAACAAAGGTTTACTTAATTGTAGTTGAAAGCCTGAAGAATTGCTCCTCTTTCTAATTGGCATACATTTTCAGAATTGATAAATATCCCGACGAGCACAGTGTAGAAAACCAAAGGAGGGGATAGGAGTGAGATGTGCATATGCTGGCCAAGGCTCGCAGCTAATCAGTAAACAGCGCCAACTTTCAACACACGCTGACACACAGTCACCATCAAAAGTACAAAAGACAGTGTATGGAAATGAAAGATGAATAACAGATTTTGTCTGGTGTATTTTCATTTGTTGATTAATTTACAAACATTTGGAGAAAATAACAGTCAAATGTGGGTTAACAGCCCACTGCCTCTTTCTTCGTCATGAAGAGAAAGTTTGTGTAGAATTGGCCATTGTCACAGTGTATGTTAACCAGAACAAGGCCCGTTGTAGCAGACGCTAACCGCACAGTTTTGAGCACCTGAAAAAAAAGTAATAAATAAATTGAGTTAGGGTTGTCATTCATTGATAAATCATGATGATAGCTAATCCATTCCATTCAGTCACACACACACACACACACACAGAATCGCATACACACACACACACACAGAATCACACACACACACACACAGAATCACACACACACACACACACACACACACAACACACACACACACACACACATAACATACATATCACCATAACCGCCAATGACAATGAAGTGCATGAGACAAGTGTTTTAGAATCGCTGCTTGATTCATTTAATAAAGGAAATACAGGCACAAAATCAATATTCTGTACAAAGCTTAAATAAATATTTGCGAACCACCCAAAAAACGTGGACAAACGAATCACAAGACAAAACACATGTGTTTTGTCTTGTGATTCGTTTGTCCACGGTTTTTTGGCGGTTCACTAAAATTTATTTAAGATTTGTTTAGATTTCCGCCTGCAATCGTCTCACTTTGCAACTAGATCTAATATTCTGTACGTTTTCCTACTGCAACTGTGCTAGTTTCAGCTGTTCATTTGACATAGGGCCTCAAAAGCGTTGTTGGGCACGGTCACGTGACCTATTAAAATGTGATATTTAAGTCGAACAGGAAAGGTCTGGTTAAAAAAATCGACAGAAAATAAACCTTGAACTCATACAAACTACACCTGTAACATATCCATAAAAATCTAAGCAGGAGTTTTAATTTGGTGTAAAATACTGAACACATACTACCCTCATCAGCACGACCCCACCATTACCCCGGTCTGATGTTTCGGTCGTCAAACAAAAACAAAGTAATCTTAAAAAAATATGACAGTAATATAGTTAAATCGTGATGTAAAACTGTTGGAAAAGGTTGCAGCTTACCATTCAAAATAGCTGGAACTGCGTGGTTTGAAGACGACTCATCGATATTCGATAGATTCCGTTGAGTATTTACAGGTCGCATGCCGTCTTGTAGTTCCGCCATTTCAATTTTCGAGTCGGCGTCGAAGCTGCACCATGGCTTGTTTCATAGCTTTGCGCTCCGTGGCATTTGAATGGACAAACTTAAAATTTCTGCTCAACTGTAGTTTAAACCCTGAAGATTTGCGTGAGTGTATAAGTATAAATGTCACTCTCGGTTTTATTCCGGAAATTTTACATGAAAAATTTTTAAATGGTTTTTCACTTCAAATTTTCCGTTAAATGCCTACGGGGATGACTCTTCTTCCTGTTTAGCATACTATTTTTAAAACTACTAACGGTGCCACCGAGCGCATAGCAGACGACCAAAGGCAGTGATCGGAGAGAGACGCGCGCATGGCGGCCGACGCTCACGGCTACTCAGTAACAGTGCAATTTTTCAACACACGCTTACACACACTCACAACCAAAAATACAAAAGACAGTGTATGGAAATGAAAGATAAATAACGGGTTTTGTCAGGCGTACTTTTATTTCTTCATTTATTAATAAATATTTGTAGAAAATAACAGTTGAATGTGGGCCAACAGCACACTGCCGCTTAGTCATAGAAAGAAGGTTTGGAGTACCTGCTCTTAGCCATCGTCTTCATGATTCTCATTGATCACCACGGAAACAATGTCAACATCTGTGGCCTTTGATGCCATCCTCTGGTGGCAGCCAGTTTTGATTTCCTCTCCAGGTCCATGTCCAGGGCTGGAAACACCCACCTGTCCTTTTACCTGGGACAACTGAATCGTCTGGCAGACAAGTGGCAATTCTCTCTGTCCACTTGTTCATCGTGCAGTCATTTTTTTTTTTTTGTATGGTGCATGTAAAAGTATGGTTGAGAAGTAAGATTCCATGTCCAGGGCTGGAAACACCCACCTGTCCTGTTACCTGGGACAACTGAATCGTCTGGCAGACAAGTGGCAATTCTCTCTGTCCACTTGTTCATCGTGCAGTCATTTTTTTTTTTGTATGGTGCCTGTAAAAGTATGGTTGAGAAGTAAGCTTCAGTGTACGCCAGTCTGGTTTCCATCTTTCCCTCTTCACTTTCACACCGTTACTATACCCATCTGCCCTCCTCTTGTCACCCACTCCCGTCATCCTCCTGCTCTGTTTGCTTATTTGTGTGTGTGTGTGTGTGTGTTTTTTTTTTCATAACGGAATCCTAATAGACTGCTGTCTTCCTAAGGCGAGGAGTGTGCTTTGAGGAGTGTGCTTTGAGGAGTGTGCTTTGAGGAGTGTGCTTTGAGGAGTGTGCTTTGCATGAAACATGTGAACAGCATGTACCGGTAAGCATTGTGCTTGGTCGGCATGGAAATGACAGATCTGCTCTCTTAGTGTTGACTTCAAATATATGTAGGTATGAAGCGGATTTATTTCTGAAAGTGTGTGGGCTGAAGAGAGAGAGATAGAGAGAGAGAGAGAGTGAGAGAGAGAGAGAGAAAAGTTCATTGTTTTAGGTTCAGTCCATGATTATGTGAATGGTGCAAACATGACATTTTATTTCATTTTCGTGTACACTCATAAACACAATAATAGGACATTTCTTTTTTTTTTTTCAATTCATATCCTGGTGAACAGATTCTTTTGTATCATATTTCTCTCTGTTAGGCCTCAGCTGCACATGTGCAGAACAGATCATGCCGCTGTTGAATTATGTTTGATTGCTTGTAACTGCTCTGTCAATAGTTTCTTTTGTCAACCATTTTTTGCTTGGTGAGAAGGGGGACGGGTTGGGGCAAGTAAAAAAAAATTTAGGGACAGGTTGGGGAGTTGGGGAGGGGGGGGGGGGGGGGGGGGGCATTTCTGATCTGCTTGTCCCAGGACAACTAGAAATTACTTGTGAATTTTTAGCCTTCTTGTCCATTGTGGGTTTTTGTCAATGCCATTAGTGTCAGCAACATTTTTGGGATAGACATGGTAGCATCATATTGAGGGATAAGGTAGTAATACTCTTACAATAAAAATGGGCATTATTTTTCAGTCTTATTGTCATTGCAAACATTGTCATTGCCATTATCACTCTGATGATTAACCACTAACACCATGGTGCCCTGTTCATGGTGACCATTAACACCATGGTGCCCTATTCATGGTGACCATTAACACCATGGTGCCCTGTTCATGGTAACCATTAACACCATGGTGCCCTATTCATGGTGACCATTAACACCATGGTGCCCTGTTCATGGTGACAGATATCTGAAGGTGGTGCGACACTTACAGATGACGTACCGCATGGAACCAGCCGGCAGTCATGGCGTGTGGAGCCTGGATGATTACCAGTTCTTGCCCTTCTTGTGGGGCAGCTCTCAACTGCTGAGTAAGTGGACAAGACCTGAGCATTTTTGATGTTGTTTTGGAGAGACAGGACGGCTCTCAACTGCTGAGTAAGTGGACAAGACCTGAGCATTTTTGATGTTGTTTTGGAGAGACAGGACGGCTCTCAACTGCTGAGTAAGTGGACAAGACCTGAGCATTTTTTATGTTGTTTTGGAGAGACAGGACGGCTCTCAACTGTTGAGTGAATGGACAAGATCTGAGTGTTTTTGATGTTGTTTTGGAGAGACAGGACTGCTCTCAACTGTGAGTAAGTGGACAAGACCTGAGCATTTTTGATGTTGTTTTGGAGAGACAGGACGGCTCTCAACTGTTGAGTGAATGGACAAGATCTGAGTGTTTTTGATGTTGTTTTGGAGAGACAGGACTGCTCTCAACTGCTGAGTAAGTGGACAAGACCTGAGCGTTTTTGATGTTGTTTTGGAGAGACAGGACGGCTCTCAACTGTTGAGTGAATGGACAAGATCTGAGTGTTTTTGATGTTGTTTTGGAGAGACAGGACGGCTCTCAACTGTTGAGTAAGTGGACAAGACCTGAGTGTTTTTGATGTTGTTTTGGGAGAGACAGGACGGCTCTCAACTGTTGAGTGAGTGGACAAGACCTGAGTGTTTTTGATGTTTTGGAGAGACAGGACGGCTCTCAACTGAGCAAGACCTGAGCGTTTTTGATGTTGTTTTGGAGAGACAGGACGTCTCTCAACTGTTGAGTGAGTGGACAAGACCTGAGTGTTTTTGATGTTGTTTTGGAGAGACAGGACGGCTCTCAACTGTTGAGTGAGTGGACAAGGCCTGAGTGTTTTTGATGTTGTTTTGGAGAGACAGGACGGCTCTCAACTGTTGAGTGAGTGGGCAAGACCTGAGTGTTTTTTTTATGTTGTTTTGGAGAGACAGGACAGCTCTCAACTGTTGAGTAAGTGAGCAAGACCTGAGCGTTTTTGATGTTGTTTTGGAGAGACAGGACGGCTCTCAAACTGAGCAAGACCTGAGCATTTTTGATGTTGTTTTGGAGAGACAGGACGGCTCTCAACTGTTGAGTGAGTGGACAAGACATGGGCGTTTTTGATGCTGTTTTGGAGAGACAGGACAGCTACAAAGGTAACTTTCTTCAAAAGAATACAAGAAAGACTTGTTTTTCTCTTTTATGCTGTTTTCACCAAAAACAGACCATTGCTGGACAGGTACCTTTCACGGTCACTTCTCTGCTCCTTGACAAAATGGTGTATATTATCAGTAATGACGAATCAATTATGAATTAGTTTCACACAAAGTAGTTATGAGTTTACATAGTAATAAAGTCAGTGAACTGCAGATATTTTGATAACAAGGAAAAAGATCTGTCAGCTCTGTGACGAGGTGATTACTATTGCAGTAGAAATAGTTATGATCAGAGATTTGTGGAAAAGGTAAAATCAATCTGTGATGCTGCTTGGATTGTTAGTGCATGCTCTTGTTGGATATGTCACCCAACTTTTGTCAGCAAGGCTGTAAAGCCTGACACCAGGGTGACGCTGACAGCTATAGCTAGGACAGAACAAATGGGAAGACACACATTGGTGAATGTGGCGTTCTGTTTTCAGATCACAAGCGGATTTTACCCAAATCTTTTGTGAAACCGGACGTCTACGAGAATTTCTCCAAAGACTACCTCTTCTTAGCTGCTATACAGTTTATCAATAAGGTCAGCATTTGCCTCTTTTCTTCCACCCACCCCACCCCCACCCCCTTTTTTGTGTTCTGTGTATTCCTGTGTTTTTATCTGAGGTCATGTGAGTACACTGTTGCTTGCGTGAGCATTTGATTCCAGGTGAACATCCATTCATCTCATCACTTTTTCATATGTCCATACAAGAATGAACCAATGTTGTGTTTGGAAGCATTTATTTTTTTCATACAAAAATGAATTGATTTTGTTTCTTTTGAAAAAACTCTTTATCAGTACAAGATTGAACTGATTGTGTTATTTAATGCTACTTTTTTTCCAAAGAAGACTGATCAAATATTGTTTATTGATGCAGGTACAGTACAGTGGTGCAGGGCAGTGTGTTTTGCTTCTGTCTGTCAGCTTGTCTGTCAGCAAGATGTTACGTGCACCTTTTTCTTTTTTAACTTGCTTTCTGATCTGATGTGGCACCCCAATGGTTGATTGTGTTGCATGTTAACGTTGGCATTTAAAGTGATGACTTGGAGGTGAGAGAGTGGTTTTGTTGAACCACTGTGAGCGAAAACTGGTTGATAATGTATGAAATAGCTTTGATTTGATACTTCTAAATGCGTGTTACGAACTTGATAAATCTCAGTTTTCTTTGAGAGAAGTGTGCAAAAAATGATAGTTACATTAGGTCATTATCACACGCCTTACTCATTTTCAAACATGTGAACTACTAAATGATGAATTTGTTTTACCATGAGCGATTCTTATCGTCATTTTTATCATGAGCAGTGCGTGTATTGCAACATGTTTGTGTATTGACACGGCTTAAAGCATATGTTGTTGTTGTCGTACCCTGGCTAAAAGACTCCAGGGATCATCCAAACAGCCAAAGTACTTGAATACTATGGTACAAATGCATCAGCTGGGGATGAGAACATTACGTGTATGACAGTTTTTGATTACCCCGCCACATGGGCAGCCACACTCCGACTTCGGGGGATTTTGGAGACTGATAATGTTATGCTAGGAGCTTATCACAACTGAAGACAATCCCCGCATAACTATGCAGAGCTTAACAGCATTTTGATGTAGCCTTGGTGTTCTAGCCAATGTCAGTTAGCCTGACACAGCCTTAAGCCAAGGCGTACTTAAAAGCATTTGATCTGTACTGTTTGTCCAACCTCTTGCCGTCAATCTGCAGGTGAAGACGGGGCCCTTTGCTGAACACTCCAATCAGCTGTGGAACGTGAGTGGGGTCGCCAACTGGGGCAAGGTCAACACTGGCCTGATCAAGATGTACAAAGCAGAGGTCAGCCTATCGATGGCAGTAGCAGACCTCTTCACCTTTATGAGTTAGCTGCATTTTGTACATGTGTGGTGAAAATACTACAAATACAACAAACTGGAAATATGACCAAAAAAAATACGAGACACTAAGGTTTGCAGGGTAATTGCTTTAGCAGACTGTAACCAAAGTGGGGGTGGGGAGGGGGGGGGGGGGATGGTGGCTTTGACCACAGAGTGACAACTCTTACTAACACCCATGGATGAAATCGAATCAGGCTGTGTCTGTTTCTTTGACAACGTGCCCTGAAACATAAAAAAGAAATAAAAAAAAGAACAAGCGAGCATGAGTTTGTGTAAAAGTATGCTGATGAATCAGATTTTGAAAGTAATTTGTGTTAAGGAGAACCTGTTTTTATCATTGTTAATGCAAGTTCAGTTGTTTCCCCACCTTTCTTTTACAAAAATCTATAATTTTATACACACTCTTTGATGAAAAAACACTCATTTTTTTGGTTAAAAGTGGACCAATAGAATTGTAGGGTAAGCGGGTCTGCAGCAGATCGATGTGGATTATTTTAACCCTTTCACTCCCGACCACAGATATCAGAAATTCTGGGATCATGAAAAAAGTTGGGAAACTGGGAACACATGCATGGTGGGAATGACTTTTGTACATGAATTTTTTTTTTTTTTTTGGAGAGAATTGAATTGAATATCCAGTAAACCATAATCAAAATTGAAGGCATTACTGAATATGGACAGACAGTACGTCAAACTGAAGGTCTTGAAAATTAGAGTTAAATCAAGGGAGGTAAAGGGTTAAGAGAGAATCCCCAGCACACATGAGATGAAAGTAGAATATTTAGAAAATGTAAGCTTTGACCTTTGTAAGGGAATAAAAGTCATAAGGGCATCATGTATTTTGCATACGAAGCCAAACTGAAGCAACCTGAAACTATGTTTGGTATAAAAGAAAGAAAACTGTTACACATCATGTTAATGAATTCATATTCCCATGTGATTTGCAAGTGCATGCATGTGAATGCGTCTGTCTGCTGTGTTTGTGGAGTTTGGTCATGTGTGCATGTTTTTCAGGAAATTTACAGTGGAGCGTTGTTGTTTTTTTTGTAACTCTGGAGTTAAGGCTTATCATTATGAGCAATATTACTAAGACATTACATCAGTGGTTTTCCAGCAGGGCATCATCTGTTAGTCCAGACTGTTTTCATTTGGGCCATGATGTCAATATTATTCGCAGTCCATGCACATGCAGAAGTCCAGCTTTCACATCATGCCTAAGACATTCTTAGAAGGGCCCAGGGTGTCAGCCATGGGACAGCGGTCAGCGCCTTGGACTGATCATTCTAAGGATGTGGATTTGATCCCCATCAGTAGCTTGGATATCACAACTCTGAACTTGCTGTAACAGTATAATTTTAAACTGAGAGATTGACAATCGTGGCATTTGTGATTTACCTCAATAAAACCACTAATAGAACAGCAAATATGACACTTTATTGCACAAAAGTTGTCAGCATATAGGCATTGTGCTTGGTCAGTGGGGAAATAATAGATCTACTCCCATCATTTTTGTTTTTAAATGCATGTCATTATGAAGTGGATTTATTTTTGGAATGTTTGTGTGGTGGAGAGAGAGAGGGAGAGAGAGAGAGATTGATTTTAATTTAGTTCAGGAATGTGTGAATGGTGGAAACATGACATTTTTCTTTTCTTTTCGTATACACTCTTAAGCGCTAAATGAACATTCTTGTGCGTTGATATGCTGGTGAATGAAGAAACTGATATATATTTCTCTCTGTCAGGTCTCTTTTACACATGTGCAGAACATGCCATTGTTGAATTGTTCTGCTGACTTGTCACTGCACTACTGATAGTTACTTTTATTAACCGGGGGGGATGGTTGGGGGGGGGGTGGGGGGGGGAGCTAGCAGAAATTTGGGAGGGGAGGGAGGGTGGGGGGTGGAGGAGGAGCATGCAGATGTTTTTATCTACTTGTCCATAGGACACCTAAAGATTACTTGAGAATTACCAGCCCTGCTTTGTCTAGAAGTCTTTAACCAGATTTCATTAGCATTGTTATTTTCATTTTATAATCTTTCATTGGTCAGTTGCTAAGTGAGGTAACTGAAAGTGGAAATCCAAACAAAATCTTTAAAGTATTTTAAGGACTCTGCTAAACGATGTGGTCAAACGAGTCACAAAACACATGTTTCGACCATTTAGATCTTCTTCAGGCAAGATAAACAGCACCCAAGACAGTGAAAATGAATGAGCAATCACTTATCTTCGTCATATTGGGAGCAAGATTCAGCGCCCATCTTGCGCAGAATTTTATGAATATAAGTGATTGCTCATTTATTTTCGTTGTCCTGAGTGTTGTTTAACTTGCCTGAAGAAGACGTAAGAGATCATGTGATCTCGTGATTCGTTTGTCCACGTTGTTCGGCGGGGTCATTTACATACTTTTTAAAGTTTTTGATTGGTCATCAAAATCCATTTGTAAACAAATCAAAAACCAAAAAGAGGTAAAAAAGGCAGAAAACTGTCATTTTCTTTTATCCAGTAAGAAAGGATCTAAATCTCTGGCTGTTGCATTCTGTCGGTGTGATCCTGTTTCAGGTTCTGGCCAAGTTCCCCATCGTTCAGCATTTTCTCTTTGGCAGTCTACTCACCATGCAGCCAGCCACTCCAGCCTCCTGAGGTCTTCTCTGATTAATGATGTTCGTCAATATTGCTCTGTTCATTGACTTTGAGATAATACTGATATCTTCCATTCGTTTATCAACGCCACTGTTTCGACCGTTGCTCCCATCCCTGTGGTTAAATTGTTTAAAGTGTTTGGCATTTTGCCCCTTCATCCACCACATCAGCAGACATGAGTAACATTGATAAATGTTACATCTGCACAGGAGAAAAAGAAGTTCGATGTTTCAAATTTGTTTTTGTTCTTTTGTACTTGTTAAGAGATGTTGATCACGATAAGTCATGATTTTTGTACAGTTTTAAGAGCAGTTTGTTTTTCTGTAGTCGTTATTGTCTGTTTTTCAGGCAGATTATTATTATTGTTTTGTTTGTTGTTGAATTGTTTGGGTTATGACGTGCACAACAAATGACTGTGGATTGCTGTGCATGTTTATGTCCCATACACCGCACTTGAATTCGCTCCTGCTGACTAGAAAATCTTAAATTTCAGTGGCAAAGTGATTGTTTGTGTAGAACAAGCTTCACACTATGTCATTAGGGGAGATAAGTGTTTAATTCTTTGCTATGCATAGATTTAGGAAAAGTGCTGAAGGCATTTGTCTGTCTAACAGTTTGTTTTTGTTAAACGTCTTCAAAATGGCAGGCTTTACGTGTGCCATGTGTTTCAGTCAGTCAGTTAATATCTCAGAAGGAGTAAATATAAAACAGTGGTACAAGTTACGTTGACATGGTTCTGTAATGTGAGAGATGTGACTGTGTCATAATCATTTTCAAATTTTGACTGCACCTCCTTCAACTTTTCCACCAAATGACCATATCAATCCAAGCGGCATTCAATGGCTAAGAAGTCCAAATGGTCTGCTCAGTGAGTAAAAGAATGGCAAACAGCATTCTCTCTCTCTCTCTGTCTCTCTCTCTCTCTCTCGCTCTCTGTCTGTCTGTCTCTCTTTTATTAGCTCCTCAGTTTGGGCTGCATTTTGAGGGCAGACAAAGTGTGTCTTTCAAATAATACGAGTCCCAGTGGGCATTCCCAGGGCTGTGTCAGTATAACCTGTATCCTGCTTTCTGGTAATTATGCGCTATATTTCCTTCTTCTCCTGTCACTGTCTGTAACGCAACCCGCTTTTTTTTTTTCCTTTTTATCTTCTTTTTTGTTTGTTTGTTTGTTTGAAGCGGCCTGCTCCAACCTGTGGCTTGAATGGCGTGTGGCAGCAGTGCTTTTAACATGTTCACCACCAGTGGTATCAAGGTGTTTTGAACAGAATGCACCCAATTTTCTGGGAGGCTAAACAGGTTGGGGAACTCTTTTTGAAACAAGGTCCAAACAAACTACAGGAAATTGTCCACTTATAGAACTAGAAATAATCCAAACATTGTGCTCGATTAAGATTGTTGTTTTATTTTGTTGTCGTTGTTCTTGATTTTTTGTTTGTTTGTTTCTTTCTTTGTTTTTGACAAGCATGGGAGAAATGATTGGGAAGAAACAGGAGGATGGAGGCCTCACAAAACAGAGGAAAAAGAAGGTTTGAACTAGTAAACTGGAGATCCCACTAAAAAAAAAAAAAGAAAAAAAAATGAACCTAGCTAGGCAGGAGGATGAAATGTGTTATTTTTTAAAAATCAGAACAAAGAAGTCATTAAGTATTCAGTCACCATTTGTTCATTTTCCAAAACTTAGATGAATTTTCAAAACAATCCAGTAATTGGTGTCGTTCTTTGCTTCTCTGGCCACGTCTTAGTAGAGCATGCCCAAGGTTTCTGTCAGACTTCTGGTCAGTGTTACTTCACCGATCTTTGCGGAAAATGTGTGTGTTGTCTTATACTTGTGATTGCAAGGTAAAATGATGTTTTATGTGTTGTTATGCTGGTCCAAGAATGTAGGGGAAGGAATGGAAGTGGCATGTTTTCTTGCATTATACAAGTTCTGTTTGTTTTCTTGATACTTCTTTGGGGGGGGTGGGGGGGGGGGGGGTGAGTGTGAGAGAGAGAGAGAGAGAGAGAGAGAGAGAGAGAGAGAGAGAGAGAGTGAGTGCATTAAACTCCAGTTGTGTAATTAGTTTGATGTTTGTTACTCTTGTAAACATCCAAAGCAGTTTTCTATGTTAGCATACAAGTATTCTTAGCATACAAGTATTCTTTATTTTTGTTTATTCATTTGATTTTTTTGTTTTTTAATTTTTCTAAAGAATATCAATGCTTCCTGAGTTGTAGGACACACAGTATTTTTTCTAAAGAATATCAATGCTTCCTGAGTTGTAGGACACGCAGTATCAGATTTGGCTTGCTCAGATTTTCATATCACTCAAGTATTCATGGGTGGTTAAAGTATGTCATTTACAGCTTCAAGTCCTCATAGTTTGCTTATTATTTTTGGCTTGTTTGTTTGCCTTTATAAGTACATGAATAAAAACTAGCCGCTTATATAGGAGTGAAAAAGAAAAGCAAGAGTCACTAATGTTTGTATACCCTTTGAAGAATTTTGTGAAAAAGTTGTTGAAGATATTCCTTTTCTTTATTTTATATATATATATATATATATATATATTTTTTTTTAAGTGTCAGCTGTTTAATCAAGGGTATTCCTCGGGTTCTTGTTGAGCAAGTAAACACTCTTAACTCAGAATTTCATCTTTATTTTATGTGGTCACTTCTGTTGCTCATTGTTGAGGATATGGAATGTTTTCTTTAGAAAGAAGTACAAAGAAACATGTAAATGTGAATGCAGAAATAAAGACGTATTGAATGATGAATTAGGAAACAGCAGTATAGACAGTTGATTCATAAGTAATGGTACAGCTAGTGGATTTGGCCCAAAGATTGTGAAATTTTAAGAGATTTTACTCCCAGATCTATCCAGAAATGATTGAAAGATAAGTATTTGCTGCTGCTTTATAATTAATAGGAAAAAAAAAAAAAGCTATGCCGTAAGTTGCACATGAGCATATCTGATCTGAAAACCTTGCCAAAATTCAGTGTGATCAGGTAAAGAAGGAGGAGAAGACCACCCACAAATCAAAATTTCAAGCTGACATGTTCAGCTCATGAAGACATTAAAAAAACAATTACATTAAAAGTGGGAAGAACTGATCTGAGTGGCTGTTGTGCCAAATGAAGTGATATTAATTAAGCTCAGCATATCGATGCAGCTTTTTGTAGCTTGGTATGCTGTTTCTAATTTCTATACGCACATGTACCAACTTGATGCAATAGTTTATATGTATCTTTATATATAGCATAGTAGCATTTTTAACATACTTGTATTCATGCACAAACAGATTCGAACTTGGTCTTTGAAATTCACATGGAGAGTACACTTCACCTACACAATCTATGCTTCATATGTGGGCATTGTACTTTAACTAACACATGTGAAACAGTGAATGAGATGCTATATGACAAGTTTCCTTTTGCACTTCTATTTGCATGTAGATGATGCATGGATGTTTTTTTTTTCTTTGTATATGAATGAATAAATTGTTTTGGACAGAACAGTATGAGTCTTGGTTTTCATGACTGCTTCTGTACACAGAGATCATCAATGGGGTGAAAGTTATTTTGCATCTTGTCCATTTTGTACTTTCTACTACTTCAGTACACTCGCTGGAAATGAGAAAATCTGAACTAGGATTTTTTAAATGTCTATAATTCATTAGCAAATTGAAATGGTACCTATTGAAATTGAAACAGTACCTGTTGAAATTGAAATGGTACCAATTCAAATTAAAATGGTACCTATTGAAATTAAAATGGTACCCGCTGACATCAACCATACATGAATGAGAAAGAAAACTACTGACATTGTGCAACATACACTAGGAATCGGAAATCAAAAGTTACATTTTGATAATAAATTGCATTTTAAACTGAATTGATGTTTACCTGGGAGTGAGCTTGAACAGAAAAAAAGAAAGGCACATCAGCGAATGCAACTGACACATGCACTTATTTGATATAGGACACTGTGCTGAAATAACTTTTATTGCATGAAATATATGGCAATTTTCTGGAGAATCCTGCAAGTGCAGTTTGAAAACATCCCACAAGAAGGTTTAGAATATCTCGGACAAGCATACAGGATACACAGTGTAGGGCCAAATGAGAACAGGGCCAAATGAGAATAAGGAGTGGTCGGTCAGCCCTGTTGCCATACTGTGAAAGACAGGGGTCATTTAAGGAAACGGGTGAAGTTGGGTTTGCGTGTGAAAGGAGAGTGTAGGACTGACAGAGAGTGCATGAGGAGAAATGAGAGACAGAAGAAAACTGGAGGAATACAACAGAAGTCCTGCAATGAGTGAGACAAGACTTAACCCTTTCCCTGCCACAATATAAGAGCGTTCTGTATTGCTGAGTGCCGGGGCCAAATTTTGCTCTTCGCAGTAGGTTCACTCATCTGTTCACTACTCATTCATTTATTGAGATATCTCTTAGATTTTTTGCATGTTTTTTTTTTCTTATACCCTGTGCTTTGATGTGGTATCATAATAATTCAATTTTGCTGGTCATTAGTGTGATAAAAATAAATACAACCAATTGTTTTTGTAATAGGTACCCCTTAGTAGACACGGTTACGGGCGTACAAGATCGTGAAAACGACCCCGTAATAGACATGGGGCAAGAAGGGAAGAGGTTAAACACCACCCTGGGAAGGTACCAAATTGATAGGAACACTGTAAAAGATATGGGCTGTTGCGAGATGCCAACATCAAGACAAAATGCTCACTTACATTCTTTTTACCCATCCATTGTCAATTTATGGAATACGGTGGCAGAGAAGATTATGAAAACAAACAAACAAACAAAAAGTAGTAAAAGATATTTGCATTGAAAAAGCAGACTGACTACAGTCAGATTAAAAAGCAAGTTGGTCGGAGTCACCATGTACACAGTTTCATTGATCGTCGAAAGGAATCTGTTATTTCAGTGGAAGAAGAAAAACAGGAGACTGAGGGAAAGCCAGTGCAGTACTCCAGGAAACAGAAGGGCTGAGGGGAAATGTGTATATAGATGAGCATGCAAAACCTATAAGAAATCTTAATGGAGTGAAAGAATAATATAAAGGAGAATACCGTGGATTAATGAATAAGAAAGACAGGGAAGAACGGAATGTATGAGAAAGAGGACTAAAAAAAGTTCAGAGAAAGATCACAGACTGAAGGAGAAAAGGTGAAAGGTGTCAGAGTACAGGAGACAACCAAAAGGGTAGGAGAAAAAGTGTGCACGGGGAAACAGCATAGGAAAAACAACAGCAACAACAACAACAGTTTGACTGCATGCAGACACTGAAAAAAAAAAAAAAAAAACAAGTGTAGAAGAAAGTAGAGTGCAGGAGAAAAGTACAAGAATGTAAGGGAAAACCAGGAGAATGAAAGAAAACCAAGTGAGGAGAGTGGGGGTGGGGGGTAAATCTGTGTGTTTGAGGAAATGGAGTGCAGGAGAAAGGCAGGCAGCGGTCCTTCAAGGCGCCATGGTGGTGGTGGTGTCTTTTTCTTCAGCCTCCAGACCCAGGATGAAGAGCACCTCAAACAGCTGAAACGGTACCATCAAAGCTTGTTTGTCGTCACTGAATTTGGGCAGATACCAAAACTGGATCATTGAAGTTACTTGTTAAAAAAAAACAAAAAACCAGTGCATACCACACAAATCCAACAACAGACGAAAAAAACACACACATACACACACACACACACACACACACACACCATACACATGCTCTCTCTCTCTCTCTCTCTCTCTCTCTCTCTCTCTCTCTCACACACACACACACACACACAAGCGTGCACATTCGCGCGCGCACACACACACACACATACACACACACATACTGGCATAAACATGGCCTACATATGGAAGTCAGTGGCTCATTCAATAAGCTCATTGGCCATTGAAGAAAGGGTACAACGCCTCTTGAACGACAAAATTTGATGTCAAATGTGAGAGTGAAAAAAATCAGTCCTGGAAGAAACTGCCAGGGAAGATGAAAGAGGTGAAAAATAATTGACACTTTTCAAACCAAAGTTGATCTAGCCGCAGTTGTGACAAGAAAGTGACATTCACTGAAGTGTCGCTAACTGTAGTTCACACTGTACCCCTGATTCACAATCATTCAGAATTATCACATGTCTGTGTCTTCTACATCTTACGCACGACTGAGAATCATTGAATACACTCCAAAAGTCTGACGCATACTTTTTTTTTTAACACATCAGAAGTGGCATGTCGACCAAAATCATATTTGCCAGGATTTTTTACATTGCCGGGGAAAGAGAGGTCCCGCGCGAGGAAATAAAGGGAGACTACACTAAGAGTGATGTCTCCCAATAAAAAAAACCAAACCTGTCGACTCTTTAGTACATAAAGCGTAAAGTTGTCACAAAACCTCATATAATTAATCAAATAAATACAATTCATCATGCTTGTTTGAAATTTAAAGCTTGTTGTATTGTTGAGAAGTATAATAATAAATAAACATAATATTTAACGGCGCTCACACTCACACCTTGCATTTACGAAGACATATGTAGAAGGAGTATGCGCTCGAGTTGCAAATTCAGTAAAAGGGCCTTTACCTACAATGGTACCCGGGGCTTCACGGCTCCGGGCGGAATCGCAATCAAGAGATTTCGGAGGCATAATTTCTGTCAACGGAGCAGTTGGTGCTCAACTGGCCTGACGCTCCACGGATTCAAAAGGAAGAGCAGACACAGCCAGCCACTGTCATGGTCTCATGACGAGATAGCTATATATATATATATATGGGTTGCTGTTACAGGGTAGTGTACATTACAAATGGCCTTCTCATTAGGCTAGCCCCGTTACTAATTTATTTG
>CM065735.1:8372606-8395106 GCA_033310375.1 Conus canariensis
GTCTTTGTTACTACCTACGCACAACAACACCCGGATGATTGAACGATGAATTTTAAGCATAGCCCCTTTGATGGCTTGTGAGTAGGAAACCAGCGATGAAATGCGACCGCAAAAGTCAAAACGTGTTTGGCGGGTAGCTGTTCCAGCATCAAATACTGAAATACAGGTGATAACAAAGAAAGAAAGAAATAGACATAAAAAGAAAGTAAAACAAACAGGAAAAAAGAGCATACCTGCGAGATACCACTACAACTAATGCCCAGTGACTAATTTAAGTCTACACAACCGGATCCAGGGCCGGATCCGTTACATCAGAGGAGGGGGTGGTCCAAAGCGAATCTGGTGGTCTTCCCTTGGTGGGAAAGACAGGGAAAACATGCTTAGACAATAAATAACCACAAAGCTATATATATATATACATTTTTTCTTTTCTTTTTACACACACACACACACACACACACATACACACACACACACACGCGCGCGCGCGCGCGCGCGCGCGTGTGTGTGTGTGCGTGCATGCGTGCGTGCGTGCGTGCGTATATATATATATATGTGTGTGTGTGTGTGTGTGTGTGTGTGTGTGTGTGTGTGTGTGTGTGTGTGTGTGTGTGTGTACGCTCACGCGCATCAACATGCATGCCATGTGGCTCTATGCAGATATATCAAAACAGACGAAATGAGCACATGGCTGATTTGGGAAAGAAGCCCACCAGCTGAAAGATCACCAGGTTGTAGGTGAGTCAGGGGGCCTGAGGTTTTCGTCAGACAGGAACATCGTGGTCCATGCTTTAAAAGATTGTAAGCGATCGCACGTGCGCCGGGTATTGTCCCTTTGAAACTGAGTGAAAAGATTGACTCTAGCGATGGTGGCAGTAGGGAGAGAGAGAGAGAGAGAGAGAGGGGGGGGGGACGTTTCGGCCTGTTCTGTTTTGCTTGGAAGGAGGATCGAGGAGGCGGAGAGAGAGGGAGGGGGGGGGGGGGAGGGCGGCGATCGGGAAAGGGGATGGGGGTGTGGGGCGAGGGGGGGGGGGGGGGGAGAATAGGGTGAGGTGGTGGATATGAGAGCTAATGTTAGGTTTCAGTTAATTCTGTGGCGTTTGAAAAAATAACAACTACCGTTTTTCAGAAGCTCACATGGATGGATTACGTCATATGGTAGCATGTTGATACATATCAGCATTCCTGACAGTGACTACACACGCTACGTGTGTGTGACATGCAGATGACAACAAGAAGGAGTAGCGCTCACTGAACACACTTGTGATCATCCGATGGGAGGGGAGATAAGCCTTCATGTGAACTGACCAGGTGAGTGGTTCCACGTCCATGTCGTGGTTTCCTTGAAGAAGATAATACTTCAGAGGGGGCACAACCTGACGTTCATTGAATGGACAGTGGAGAGACTGAGGGAGATTAATGCAAATCTGCTCATAAGATTTAATGTTCTGCTCTGTATGTGTGTGTGTGTGTGTGTGTGTGTGTGTGTGTGTGTGTGTGTGTGTGTGTGTGTGTGTGTGTGTGAGGGCGCGCGCGTTCTCTCTCTCTCTCCCCTCTCTCTCTCTCTCTCTCTCTCTCTGTCTCTCTGTGTCTGTCTGTCTGTCTGTCTGTCTGTCTTCTCTCTCTCTCTCTCTCTCTCTCTCTCTCTCTCTCTCTCTCTGTGTTAAACAAGACTCATTCATATATCAACACAGTGGGCGGAAAGAGGTCGGGGTATGGTGGGGGCGGGGAAGAGGGAGGTGAGGAGGGGGGGGGGGGGCACCCCGCTAGGGCCACTCTTAGATACATGGATCACTTACAAATGAAAAGATAAACTAAAAGCCACTCAACACCCACGACTAGTGCAATATTTCGGTCTGCTTGTACCTATTCCTCAAGCAAAACAACTGGCCCACTAAGCTGACAGAACGAAAGTTGGAGGTTGTACGCTGAAAGGTGTTCATTTCGTTAAAAAAAAAAAATTCAATAAAAAAGGTGTCCGTATCAAGGGCGGTTCTTTTTGACACAAACAGAAAACATGAAAAAGAATTGCTCTTTGAATCAATAATAAAACGGAGCTAATTAACTACAAGAAAAGCTGCGGCTGGAAGTGTTAAATGAATATTTCTGAACATCCGAATTTCAGCAGATTTAAAAAAAGAAAAAATCTCTAAATTCAGTTTTTGTTCCTGTGCCTTTCATCCCATAGATCTTTATTTCAATTTCCTTTGGTACAGTTAATTTGTAATGGTTTAATTAACCTTTTTCCCCTTCTGGACAGCATTCCAGCGTGCGACAACCGTCACCTGCTCTGATGGTACCAGAGATTTACTGGGCGTTGGAGGGGAGCGACGCTTTGCAAGCTGTTGTACGCACACAAAGTGAATCGAGAGCAAAAAGAGAATGACTGGGCCGTCCTCTCTTCAGTCTCCGCCAGCAGTCACCCCACTGTGCAGCCCACACTGAGAATCGATCGATCGTCCACTTTCTTTCTGCCTTCAAGTTTGGGAGACCAGTCAAGCTGGCTGCGAACAGTTCAGAGTCGTGTGCTGTGTGCACGTGCACAGACGTGAACAACTCCGACATGTTTGCTACAGAATTCAGGTGAGGTAGCCGCACAGGTAGTTCCTGACTTTGCTCGTCTGGGAGTATTGGCAAAAATACCAGATTGTTGGTGAAAAATACCGCAAGTATTGGTAAAATTACCGAAGATTTAGAAAACGATATCGGGGAGTATTGTTAAAATACCGGAGTATTGGTAAAGAATACCGGAGTATTGGTGAAAATACCAGAGTATTGTTAAAAATACCTGAGTATCGGTGAAAAAAAATATCGGCGGCTTATCCTACCAATCACAAGACGTTTTCATTTGTGGTGTATTTGGGGGGGGGGGGGGGGGGGGGGGGGGGGGGGGCTGAATATAATCATAAATTTTTTTTTTTTTTAATCTCCAGGTTTTAGAAACATCACTTTGTATTGAAGGGGATATTAACAGGAAAGAAGCTGATGAAAACAGAGTGTTTAAATTGTCTTTGGTTTCCATCTCTCATTTATTTACATCATGGGACTTTGTGATTCTCCGAAACTCTGTAAACGTCCTCGCAATAAATAGGAAAAGGCATCGACATTCACCGCTTGCTTCTTGCGGAGTCTCTTATCACATGCTCTTAGCGACCTACATTACATACAGGTCAGAGTTCGGGGTTACGGTAGAGGTCAAGTAGTTTGAATGGACGGAAATCACCCGCTTCTGTTAAAAAAAAAAAAAAAAAAATCAATGTGGAAAAAGAAGACTATCGTTTTATTTAGGTCTAGTAAATTATTTTAATGCCAGATTGTCACCGATCGGCGGTACTAAACCAGTACGTCCATGTGGTTAGAGTGGTGAGGATTCAAGATATAGAGCGTGCATGTATGCGTGCATGTATGTGTGCTTGTGTGTGTGTGTGTGTGTGTGTGCGCGCACGCGCGGGGTAAGACTGGGGTTTAGTTAGTTGGGGTTAGGTTAAGTTCCTCGGGGCTAGGTAGTAAGGTTAGGCTAGGTAGGGGGGCAGGTGAAGTAGGACATACAGTATTTTTGCCTTCCAGTCTTCATTTATTGAGGGAGTGGTAGGAGGAAGTTGGTTTCGTTCCCGATTGTTACCCTTTTATTACTTTGGTTCTATGCCAGAGAAGGCGGTGCAGGATATCGGCTGTTGTTGTGTTGTCAAGTCTGTGAGTTGTTGTGGTAAATTGTCGTGTTGTTGCACGAGCAACAACTAGTCCGTTGGTCAGGTGTGTCAGCTCTGCGGAGGGATACACTGCTCTGACCAATCGTTGTTTTGTGTGGTGAGTAGAGTTCGCTTGATTCCGACCAGGGCGGAATGCGTTGGGGTAGCTTCACTTCGGTCCCTGGTGTTCGTCGGAGTGGACGTACGCCTTGTAGGTGCGGCGGCAGCGCCGTTAGTTTTTGAAGAGTGACTTCAAGTCATAGTTAGTGCCTGGTCCTCGTCGGGTTTGGGTGCCCTTGGCCTGTGCTGAGTCGGTGTCGTCCTTGTTGGCAGCCACTGTCAGCCAGTTGCAGAACTGGTGTGGTTGATCGTCTGTATGTCCAGTTGTGTCAGCAGGTATCCTGTTCCGTCCTGAGGCTGGGGCCAGATCACCGCAGTCTACTGCCGCGTGCCGGCAGGTGAGTGGCGCTTTCCAGGGCCTGCTGTTTTCCCGGGAGAGGGAGACCATCCAGGCCGTCTGCCTTCTGTGGGGCAGCTCTCCTTCGGCTACCGGTGCTCTTCCGGGAGTTCTCCGGCACTGGTTCCTCGTCCCTGTTCAGGCGTCCTGTGAGAGGGCGCTGCACCAGGCCTTTTCCCTCACCCTCAGTGTCCGGCGGGGCCTTCAGGGGAGGAGGCGTCCTTCGAGCCCCGGACTCGTCGAGAGGGCGTCTGGTGTGTGTGTGTGTTGGGGGTCGTGCACATCGGGGGAGGACTCAGACTGTGGGAAGCCACGGTCAGCGCCAGGGTGCAGAGTCTTCGGGGAGGGTGTCGGCCCGCGGAGGAGCCACGGTCAGCGCCGGGGTGCAGAGTCTTCCGGGGAGGTGTCAGCCTGTGAGGGGCCACGTACAGCGCCGAGGACTGGAGCTTTCCGGGCCGGGATGGGTTGTCCCATGTTTGTGGTAGAAGGGGTGTAGCGTTAGGCAGTAGGGTTAGGGGTGGTAGCTACTGCCTCCTTTTAGGACGTAGTGGCCGGCACAGTGTAGGGTACTTGTCGTTGCCTCCCTTAGGGACGCAGCGACCAGTTTGGTAGTGGTCCCGGGTTAAAAGAGAAGGGTGAGTCCTGGGGAGAGGTGTGGGTGGTAGCAGTAGTTAAGAGATTAGAGTCCCTTTGGTAAATCCTTGTCCCTAGTAGTTAGTCACCACGTGTGCGGGCTATCGCTGTGTCCCCAGGTCACAGTGATATACCGCAACTGGTGTTTCAGGTTAGGTTAGGGTCTTCCAGGTCATTATAGTAGAGTAGGGTGAGTCAGCGGGAATTGGGATACTTGTGTGCAGTTGTGGATGTGCGCGAGTGGTGGCGCCATAGAGTGTGTGTGAAATAAAGAAGCGTGCGTGATTGCAAAACTGTATTAGTGTGCTGTATTGTCTGACCTAGTGTGTGATAGGCGTGGGTAAGGGTGGTAGGGCCGTCCGGCTTAGCGACCGTGACACTTTGGTGGAGATGCGGGGTACCATAAGGGGTTCTGGGTAGGTGATAGGTAGCTAGGAGGGAGGTAAGGGGGGTGTTGTGTCCGGTGTGTACGTTGTGTGAAATGTAAGTGGGTGGTTGGTGGGAGCGTACCAGTACCCTGGGAGGTGGTACGTAGTGTCCCTGTTCACTTCAGGCAGCTTTCCAGTGGCATAGGGCAGGGCACTTGTGTTGGTGTGAATGGGTTGGCGCTACCGTGTGAGTGAGGTATGAATGGTCAATAAACATTGAGTGGTTGTTGGAAGTGTGAGTGATTACACCGTACAGTGTAGGTGAGGTACCGGAGGGTACCAGGTGTCTTTTGTGTCCCTTACATATGGTATACCCCAGTGAGTAGGTAGAGTGGTACCCGGCCCGTGACTGTGCACGCTGTGTGCTCAGATATCCTGTGGGGATTAAGGGCAGAGTAAGCCCAGGTGACTGTGTGTGGGAAGCACGAGGGTGCGCAGGGTTGTGACACTAAGGTGTGCTGGGAGTGCATATGGACTTGCGGGGTGCAAATGCACTGTGATCGTGTGGGTGCGGCCTACCAGAGACAGTGAGGCCTGTGACTGTGGGTAAACTGGTGCGCATGCACAGTGGACGGTGGACACACGGTGTCACGTGGTTCAGTCAGTGACCAGACAGTGCATTGGTAGTATCGTATGGGTTGGAGCCCATGTGGGTATATGTATGAGGTACACAAGTGTGGGTGGAGTTATGCTTGGTGCGTGACTCATTGAGAGTATTGTGTACTTGTGCTGAGTTGCTTCCGGGGCTAGTGCGTAGTCAGGAACCTCCAGTTGCGCTCAGATCGCATACTGTCCGTTGCTAGCTCTGTGGTGGAAGGGGTACCCTATGTCTAAACACACCCGAGCCCATCCGCAGTACGACCCCGATAGTGTCATGGATCCACAGGCCCCTACGGCGGATACCAAACCTAAGGTTAGTGACCAGGATGCGGGGGTGGATCAAGAACAGGGGACGGGGGCTTATGCAAAGTTTGCCAAGTTGGGAGCGGCGATGGGTTTAGCTGGGGGAGACCTCGCCAAGTTCGTCACAGACTCAGTACGTAATGAGGATGAGAAGACGGCGAGAGAAGTAGAATTGGAGCTCCGGATGGAGGAGAAAGTGAGGCAGAAGATGAAGGATGAGAGGGAGCTAGAGATGAAGCAGAGGGAGCTAGAGATGCAGCAGAGGAAGATAGAAGAGGAAAAAGCTGATAGGCAGAGGGAACTAGAGATGAAGCAGAAGAAGATCGAAGAGGAGAGGGAAAGGTTAAAGCAGAAGGATGAAGAGGAGAAAGCTGCTAGGCAGAGGGAACTAGAGATGAAGCAGAAGAAGATCGAAGAGGAGAGGGAAAGGTTAAAGCGGAAGGATGAAGACGAGAAAGCAGCGAGACAGATGGAATTGAAACTGCAGAGGAAGAAGATGGAGGAAGAAACGGCGATAAGGGAAATAGAAGCTCAGACACGGCAAGCCAAGTTAGAGGCAAGGGAGCGAGAGATACTGATACAGGAGAGGCAGGCCTTAGATGAAGCAGCGCATAGGAAACGTTTGATTGAGGTGGAGGAAACGAAGCATGTCCACCTTGAGCCGTTGGGAGAGAACGACGACGTGGACGCTTTCATCGCCCAATTTGAGCGTGTAGCCCAGATGTGCAAGTGGAGCAAGACCTCATGGCCCACACGTCTGATGTCTCTGCTGAGAGGAAAGGCTAGAGAAGCGGTGATGCGGTTAAGTGCGGATGAGTTAGGCGACTATGATCAGATAAAGAGCGCCCTGTTAAGCCACTTCAGGCTAGATGCTGAGGCATACCGAGAAAAGTTCAGGAGCATCAAGAAGGACGCTGCTGAGACTTTCGGCCAGATGCTGGGAAGGATGAAGCGGTGGTTTTCCCTCTGGTGTGCAGCAGCGGGCAAGGATGAGAGTGTGGCAGAGGACGTAAAGGATCTGCTGTTCCAAGAACAGTTTTATCAGCTATTGTCTCCAGAGTTCACAATTGAGGTGCGGAAGACATGCCCGAAAACTGTGGAACAACTTGCAACAGAAGCTACTGTTTTGGCAGAGGCCAAAAGACTGGGGAGGAAGGCGAGACAAGACCGAACAGTTAACCAGCCCAGCCTGGGTAATACACGTGAAACAGCAGGGAGCCAGCCCGCAGGGAGGTCCCAACAAAGTGATGGTGCACTACAGCAGCTGAACAGGAGATCAGAAGGGCCTAGATCGACCATAGTTTGTTTCAACTGCAAGAAGCCAGGCCACATCGCTAGGAAATGCCCTGAGCCCCATTCTGTTGGAGCTGTTCATTGTTGTGACCAGCCCCAAGCTCGAGTGGTCCCTACGTTGTGTCGCCCATGCGCTGAGCAGCAGTACGAGCCTGCGTGCATCGTAGAAGTTAACGGGTCTCCGGCCAATGGATTACGGGACACTGGTGCGGACACACCGTAGTGGCTAAGTGGTTAGTACCAGCAGATGCGTACACAGGAGAGACAGTCCCAGTAGTGTTGGCTGAGTCCAGATGTAGGTCTTTGTTACCTGTGGCGGTAATAGAGTTGAAGTCACTATTCATCGCAGGGAAGTTGGAGGTTTTGGTCATGAATAGCCCTGTGCAGGAAGTCCTGATCGGAAACTTCGCAAAGAGAGTAGGAGATCCCGGTTGGACACGTGTGCCTGTATACGCAGACCCGGCGTTGGTAGGGGCAGTGCAATCACGCGCGCAGAGAGCCAGGGAGCAGCAAGAACCTGTACCACTGCCCGTCGAGGAATGCATTCTGAACACCTCTACCCAGCAGTTACTTCAGATGCAGGACCAGGATGAAACCTTGAGGAAGGCTCGGAGTGCATGTGAGGTAGGGACGCACTTCCACACCAAGTTTGGACGAGTCGAGTACGCTCGGAAATCTGGTGTACTGGTTCGGCGGTTTGAGGGTCCTAGGGACGTAACGAGTCAGATCTGCGTCCCAGCTGAACTACGGACCACGGTGATGAAGCTAGGCCACGACGTACCCATGTCTGGTCACTTAGGTACCACCCGAACCAAGGAGCGAGTTGGTCGCCATTTTTATTGGCCAGGCATGCATGCTGACATTCATCGGTACTGCCAGTCATGCTTCCAGTGTCAGCGCACTGTGGACAAGGGAAGAGTCTCAAGAGTTCCCCTCGTGAGGATGCCACTGATGCGTGAGCCGTTCGAGCGGGTTGGGATGGACATCATTGGTCCCATCGTTCCAGCATCCCAGAATGGGTACAGATACGTGTTGGTGACGGTCGACTTTGCGACAAGATATCCGGAAGCAGTCCCTCTTCGCCAGATCACGAGTGAGTCGGTGGCAGAGGCAGCGTTCAACATGTGGACACGAACGGGAGTCCCTGGGTCGGTACTGACTGACAGAGGAACCCAGTTTACTGGTCAGATCATGCAGGAGGTCTACCGACTATTAGCCATTCGAGGTCTGACTTCCACACCATACCATGCGCAGTGCAATGGATTGGTGGAACGCTTCAACGGTACTCTGAAGCGGATGTTGCGCAGACTATGTCAGGAGAAACCAGGTGATTGGGATCGGTGGATACCAGCACTGCTGTTTGCGTACCGAGAGGTCCCACAAGAGAGTACCGGTTTTTCGCCTTTTGAGCTGCTATATGGACGCCAGGTGCGCGGGCCGATGCAGATATTGAGAGATCTGTGGTTACAACCGGAAAGGCAAGAGCTCCGTACAGGGGCAGAATACGTCGTCAACTTGAGGAACAAGATAGCTGAGTCATGCGAGCTGGCAAGGGAGAACTTGGCAAGGGCAGCGTATAGGTACAAGCGACATTTTGACTTGAGGGCGAAACCCAGGAAGATAGCTATGGGGTCCAGAGTACTAGTACTTCGGCTGACCAAACAGAACAAATTGGAACTGGCATGGAGGGGTCCCTATAAGTACTAGAAAGAGTGGGTGAAGCAGATTACCGCATAGCAGTAGGGGGAAAGACGAAGATTTTCCACGCAAACCTACTAAAGTCGTTCATCGAGCATGCTGCAGATCCAACAGCCTCGGTAGCTGCGGTTGTTGTGCCGGAGGAGCCTGAAGAGGAAACGGTAACTCCCTTGATGAGCAAGGACATTCCTACCATTCCCTTGGAGGCCACAGAAGGCCCTAAAGATGTGGTAGTACTTACTGAAGACCAGCACTTTACAAGGAAGTTGCACGAGTTAGTGGCCGAATTCAAGGAAGTACTGACTGATGTGCCCTCATGCACAAACCTAGAAACGTGCAGCATCAAGTTGACGTCAGACATCCCTATCAGGTCGAAGCCATACCAGTGCCTTTTGCGCAACGAGAGACGGTTAGGGAGGAGGTTAAAGCCATGATCAGGATGGGTGCGATTGAGCCATCAACGTCGCCATACTGCTCACCCATCGTACTAGTTAAGAAGAAGGACGGGAAGATCAGGTTTTGTGTGGATTTCAGGAGGTTGAATCGCATCGTACAGTTCGATGCTGAACCCATGCCGGATATCGAATACCTGTTCGCCAAGCTTGGAGAGAAGAAGGTGTTCAGCAAGATCGACCTCGCTAAGGGGTATTGGCAGATCCCGATGAGTAGAGAGGACCGCGCGAAGACTGCTTTTGCTACACCGGAAGGACAATTCCAGTGGAAGGTTATGCCATTTGGACTGTGTACCTCAGGGGCAGTGTTCACGCGCATGATGAGAAAACTATTGCAGCCACTTGACAGCCCGGATGTCGATAATTTCATTGATGATATCCTGGTGGCCACAGTTGATCAGGACAGCCATATAGAGGTTCTCAGGCGTGTGTTCCAGAGACTCAAGGAATGTTCTTTGTCAGCCCGGCCTTCAAAGTGTGAGCTGGGAGGAAGGGAAATCACCTACTTAGGGCACAGGATAGGTGCAGGGAAAATATGGCCTGAGCAGGATAAAATGACCCGCATTATGGATGCGCCTAGGCCTGAGACCAAACGGCAGGTGCGGGGATTCCTGGGATTAGTGGGGTACTACAGGAAATTTGTGCCCCGGTTTGCTGACATTGCCAAGCCCCTTACTGATCTCACTAAGGGAACAACCAGGCAGGTGGAGTGGGACGACGAGTGCGAACGTGCGTTCCAAGCTTTGAAGCAGCATTTCTGCCAACCTCCCGTCTGTAACCTGCCGGTGCCCGGGTTGACATTTGTGCTCCAGACTGATGCATCAGAAATGGGAGTGGGAGCTATACTGTGTCAGCAGTACCCTGAAGAGATGCGCCCTGTAGCATGTGCCAGTAGAAAATTAAGCCCTGCAGAGCAGAATTACCCTATAGTAGAGAAGGAGTGTCTGGCAGTGGTGTGGGGAATACAAAAGTTCCAGGTGTATTTGTATGGGACTCCCTTCATTGTCCAGACAGATCATTCCCCACTCCAATACTTAGAAAAGATGAAGTCTGTTAGTGGGAGAATCACAAGGTGGGCACTGCAGCTGCAGCCATTTCAGTTTACGGTGCAGGCAGTGTCTGGAAAGGACAATGTGGCGGCAGACTTCTTGAGTCGCTTGCCGTAGAGAAAGAGAGAGAGAGAGAGAGAGAGAGAGAGAGAGAGAGAGAGAGAGAGAGAGAGAGAGAGAGAAAACCTGAGGGTTCCATTAACCTGTGTCGTGAGAGGTTGACATTGTCGAAGCTATACATGTGTCATGGGAAGAGAATGGCGTAGCAAAGTGTTACTGAGGGTGTGGTATTTGTAGCACGTGTTACACAGCAGTTGTGCGTAATCAGAGCCCCCTCAGTTATGAAATTTATATGTAGTGCGTAGTGTAACGGCTGCCTATAAGTGCCTGCGTTAAGGTCGGGTGAAGCAGCGTTAGACCAGGTTGATTAATGTAACCTGTGATTGTTGATGTATTTAAAAGTTGATGCTGTTGGGATGGAAGATTTGGAGTCATCAAAAATAACAGTAGGACAGAATGAGTGATACAGAATTGGATTGTCATAGGTAGGGTGTGGCTAAAACGCCGATCGAGTGAGAAGTTGTTGGTTTTAACCTGTAGTTAAAACTTAGGCAGGGGGGTATGTCACCGATCGGCGGTACTAAACCAGTACGTCCATGTGGTTAGAGTGGTGAGGATTCAAGATATAGAGCGTGCATGTATGCGTGCATGTATGTGTGCGTGTGTGTGTGTGTGTGTGTGTGTGTGTGTGTGTGTGCGCGCACGCGCAGGGTAAGACTGGGGTTTAGTTAGTTGGGGTTAGGCTAAGGTCCTCGGGGCTAGGTAGTAAGGTTAGGCTAGGTAGGGGGGCAGGTGAAGTAGGACATACAGTATTTTTGCCTTCCAGTCTTCATTTATTGAGGGAGTGGTAGAAGGAAGTTGGTTTCGTTCCCGATTGTTACCCTTTTGCTACTTTGGTTCTACACCAGAGAAGGCGGTGCAGGATATCGGCTGTTGTTGGTGTTGTGTCAGCTCTGCGGAGGGATACACTGCTCTGACCAGTCGTTGTTTTGTGTGGTGAGTAGAGTTCGCTTGATTCCGACCAGGGCGGAATGCGTTGGGGTAGCTTCACTTCGGTCCTGGTGTTCGTCGGAGTGGACGTACGCCTTGTAGGTGCGGCGGCAGCGCCGTTAGTTTTTGAAGAGTGACTTCGAGTCATATAGTTAGTGCCAGGTCCTCGTCGGGTTTGGGTGCCCTTGGCCTGTGCTGAGTCGGTGTCGTCCTTGTTGGCAGCCACTGTCAGCCAGTTGCAGAACTGGTGTGGTTGATCGTCTGTATGTCCAGTTGTGTCAGCAGGTATCCTGTTCCGTCCTGAGGCTGGGGCCAGATCACCGCAGTCTACTGCCGCGTGCCGGCAGGTGAGCGGCGCTTTCCAGGGCCTGCTGTTTTCCCGGGAGAGGGAGACCATCCAGGCCGTCTGCCTTCTGTGGGGCAGCTCTCCTTCGGCTACCGGTGCTCTTCCAGGAGTTCTCCGGCACTGGTTCCTCGTCCCTGTTCAGGCGTCCTGTGAGAGGGCGCTGCACCAGGCCTTTTCCCTCACCCTCAGTGTCCGGCGGGGCCTTCAGGGGAGGAGGCGTCCTTCGAGCCCCGGACTCGTCGAGAGGGCGTCTGGTGTGTGTGTGCGTTGGGGGTCGTGCCCATCGGGGGAGGACTCAGACTGTGGGAAGCCACGGTCAGCGCCAGGGTGCAGAGTCTTCGGGGAGGGTGTCGGCCCGCGGAGGAGCCACGGTCAGGCGCGGGGTGCAGAGTCTTCCGGGGAGGTGTCAGCCTGTGAGGGGCCACGTACAGCGCCGAGGACTGGAGCTTTCCGGGCCGGGATGGGTTGTCCCATGTTTGTGGTAGAAGGGGTGTAGCGTTAGGCAGTAGGGTTAGGGGTGGTAGCTACTGCCTCCTTTTAGGACGTAGTGGCCGGCACAGTGTAGGGTACTTGTCGTTGCCTCCCTTAGGGACGCAGCGACCAGTTTGGTAGTGGTCCCGGGTTAAAAGAGAAGGGTGAGTCCTGGGGAGAGGTGTGGGTGGTAGCAGTAGTTAAGAGTTTAGAGTCCCTTTGGTAAATCCTTGTCCCTAGTAGTTAGTCACCACGTGTGCGGGCTATCGCTGTGTCCCCAGGTCACAGTGATATACCGCAACTGGTGTTTCAGGTTAGGTTAGGGTCTTCCAGGTCATTATAGTAGAGTAGGGTGAGTCAGCGGGAATTGGGATACTTGTGTGCAGTTGTGGATGTGCGCGAGTGGTGGCGCCATAGAGTGTGTGTGAAATAAAGAAGCGTGCGTGATTGTAAAACTGTATTAGTGTGCTGTGTTGTCTGACCTAGTGTGTGATAGGCGTGGGTAAGGGTGGTAGGGCCGTCCGGCTTAGCGACCGTGACACAGATTCAACAAAGATAAAGAAAACATGCAATACTTGATAACTCGTTTTGTTCCTACGCCATTCTTGCGGCAATGGGATTTCGGAGTGAAAAGTCTAGCAGACGACAGGAAGGTGGGTCATGTCGATTGTGCTTGAACATAAAGAAAACGAAACATTGGGGGCTTTGTCAGAGTCAGGCACAGTTTTTATAAAAGGCTGAACTGTGCTGTGACTTTATTTCAATGAGGGCTGATGTTCTGATAGACGTTATATGTAGTTTTCAGTGTAATAGAAAACGTAAGCAGGGGGAGTGGGGTGGTGGTGGTTAGGTGGGTGTCTAATTCGTAACTGTGGACTCGGACCTAAAGATGCTGTTTTCGCTGTTTCTAATGACTGAAAACACATCCGATTTGTGCTGATACCTTGACGTGTATTTAACGTAATTTTTTTTTTTTTTCTGAGTAAATGAAGTCGTTTTGTGCCTCATAGCCTACAGTGTGCATATGCGAGTGTTGCAGAAACAGTTTGTTTCTGCTCCTCATTCTTCGTTGCTCTTCGTGGCAAGGCGACATGTAGCTTTGGTTGGCCGTCAACTCAACGCACAGCGCGCGTGATGCTGTAGCAGTGAGCTGTGTGTTGTGTAAGCCACCCTGTTGCTCTTTGCCTCAGTCACGCGAAAATAACAATGATCGCTTTTAGTGGTCAGCGTGGTAGCTTGTACATTGTTTGTAAGACATATTCTTCTTCGTATGGTTGTATCCTATGGTTTTTAATCGTGTGGTTTTATCTCATGCTTTTATTGCTGTATAGATGAATCTCATGCTGTCATTGTATGATTTGTATCCTAACCTACACAGTATCAGTATATTTATTACTCTCTCTTTCTCTCTGTCACTGTCTCTCTCAGTCTCTGTCTCTGTCTGTCTGTCTGCTGTCTGTCTGTCTGTCTGTCTGTCTGTCTCTCTCTCTCTCTCTCTCTCTCTCTCTCTCTCTCTCTCTCTCTCTCTCGGGTTCGATAAAAAGAAAGCATGTGTCTGCTTTCCAGTTACCCATGGAAAGAAAGATCATCATCATCATCATCATCATCATCATCGTCATTCTGTCCGTCTGTCAGTCTGTCTGTCTGTCTGTCTGCCTCCCTGCCTATCTGCCTGCCTGCCTACCCGTCTGTCTGTCTGTCTGTCTGTTCCCTCTCTCTCTCTCTCTCTCTCTCTCTCTCTCATTGTTTGCCTGCTTTAAGGGGTATTGACAGAGGCGTGCTTTTCATACTGTTGTTGTTTACATCCTTTCTTATACTGTGATCTGCTAGCTGCTTTCTTTGGTTCAGTGGTTTGTATCATATCAGTCTGTTCGAATTCGGGAGAATTCTATGGCATATTTGTAACTGGAAAATTTTCAGTTCTCTTAACCCTTTCTTATATGTTTATCCAATCGATAGGTATATTAAGACGTTGTTCCCATTGGACGGAAGGCACCCATGTTTAAAAACTTTATTGGCTTCTGTCATGCTATCTTAAGGAATGCGTGTTCTTTCTGTAACACTGCATTTGTTACTATCTGATTATAGTACCGCCCTTTTCTGCCCCCCATTGCTCCGCCCCCCCCCCCCCCCCCTCTTTTTTTTTTTTTTTTTTTTGCTCCCGCGTCACGGAGCGCAAGTGAAGAGAGGTCGAAAGGTAACTGGTTCACGGGGAAACACGACGGACTCCATAAACCGTTTGCCACTGCAGTGAAAAGTTTGCACCCCCCAAAGGGCAAATCGGGCCCTCGTCATGTGTCCGTCCGTCTGTCTGTTTATCTGTAGGTCTCTCTGCTTCTGTCTTCCTCCTCTTTTTTCACTCGTGCTCAGTGTTGTCATATTCATGTAAAGGCATACTCTATCCATGTGCGCGTACATGCCCACAGTATGTGTGTGCGTACACGAGAGCACACACGCGCGCGCGCGCGCGCGCGCGCGCGCGCGCGCACACACACACACACACACACACACACCCCAAATGCGCGCGCATGCCAAAAGTCTCTGTCTCTGTCTCTGTCTCTGTCTCTGTCTCTCTCTCTCTCTCTCTCTCTCTCTCTCAGTCTGTCTCTCGCAGGCAGACAGGCATGCTCGCATGCACGCACACTCATACACGCCCACGCACATTCATATACACTCACTCTCTCACTCATACACACACGCATATGCGCGTGCGCGCACGCACGCACGCACCCACGAATACGCGCACCCACACTTCAAAACCGTTGATAAGAAGACTGCATGGATCAGTGAACCACAAGGGATATGTGTGCTGTTTGCCAGACAGACCGTGAATACCCATTCAAAGTCATTCATAACTGCATGCTTACCCGTCTCCAATAGTGCCAACAATCGGGAACAGAAGTAAACGCGCCTGATCAGTATTCGACATAGTGTGTTAAAGAGTTTCTTCCCCTGTCATTTCTTTCTGCCGTTTAAGGCTTTTTTTTCCTTCCAGTTCTGAGATGTGAAAAAGCCTGCATGGCGGGACATCGTAGAATGTCATGTGTGATGTGCTGCAGGCAGTGAAAGTGTCAGTTATGCTATTAGATGTGTGTGTGTGTGTGTGTGTGTGTGTGTGTGTGTGTGTGTGTTCGTTCTTTAATTTAACGTCTATCCACCTAACAGTGATCTTAGACAGTATGTAAGTGTTATGTGTGTGTGTGCATATGGTGTTCTGGGGTGTATGCATGCGAACGGTTGGTGTTGATTTTGGGCGTACGTAGGTATGTATAATGCAATTAGGCCTTGATAAAATAAATAATAATTAAAAAAACACATACACCCCCCCCCTCCCCCCCCCCCAAAAAAAAAAAACTCCACATAACTGAATCCAAAACTTTGATTAAATTAAAATCAGAAATAAATTTTCCTAAACGGGCACAAAAAATCGATTCTCTAAAATCGATAACCTCATACACATCTCTGTGTGTGTGTGTGTGTGTGTGTGTGTGTGTGTGTGTGGTGAACTTTAAAAAGACTACAAGTTGATTTTTTGTTGTCCGTAATATGAATCATTTATGTGACGTCTTTTTCTTATTTAGTTGTTCGTTCGTTTGTTTGTTTGTTTTTTCTTATTGTATTTTCCTCCCATTTCTTTCTTTTCTTCATTTTTTTCAAATGTATTTATGTAGTTATTTATTTATTTATTTATTTTTTTTACGTTTCCCAGCTAAACACTGCCAGAAGGGTGATGGGGGTGGGGGGTGGGATGGGGGTGGGATGGGGGGGGGGGGGGGGGGGCGGAGATACAGTCGGCAGGCGGGAGCAGATGTGTGACAGATGAGGGTGAGAGGAATCACGCGGCATATGCGCGCTTGACTAGCAAAATTCACACACACACACACACACACACACACACACACACGGCAGCATAATTATATTTAACGGGCTGGGAGATGGGACTGCAAGTATCTGCTATTTTTGATCAGGATTAGACGGCAGTTTTTGATTTAGGTTTGTGAGTGTGGACGTTTGGAATCAGGATCGTGAGTATAGCCGCTTTTTTTCTCCATTTTATTTATTTATTTTGTAAAGCATTGTGAGTACGGTCAGTTTGGATTATGATTGTGGATAAGACCGTTTTTTTGATTGGGATCGTCGGTGTGGCAGTTTTAGGTGAGGATTGTGATGCAGCTGGTTTTTTTTTTTTTCCTTCATTTTTAAAATTTTAAATATGGCCATTTAAAAGGAAAATTGGACTGTTCGGATCGTCGTATTTGATTAGGATTGTTAGTATGGCCGTTAGGACTCTGGAAACAACCGATTCTGATCAGATTGGTGAGCATAGCCGCATTTGATTGGGATTGTTAGCGAAGCTAAAAAAGGTTGAGAAAAGAAGAACAACATCTTCCCACCCACCCCCGAACATCCACCCTCCCACCCCCTCCCTCCTCATCTACTCCCCCCTCCCCACCCCCTTCACCTTGTCAAGCTGTTGACAACATGTTGATGAGACATTGCTTACACATGTATCTGTCTTTGAACATGGTTACAATGTGATATACAATAAAGCATTCAATAAAGCGTGCATATCTTTTGTTGTTGTTGTTGTTGCTATCGTTAGGATTGTCAGACTGGCCGGTTTTAAACTTTTTTTTTTTTTTTTTAAATTAAGACTGTGAACACAGCCGCTTTTTTTTCTCTTTTAAATTAGGATTGTGGGTATGGCTGTTCTTTTTTAAATTGGGATTGTGAATAATGGTCGTTTTTGACCGGGATTGTGAGTTTACCCGTTTTCGATCAGCATCGTGAGTACAGCGGTTTTTGGTTGGGATTGTGAGTACAGTGGTTTTTGGTTGGGATTGTGAGTACAGTAGTTTTTGGTTGGGATTGTGAGTACAGTGGTTTTTGGTTG
Organism: Conus canariensis; assembly: GCA_033310375.1. NCBI lineage: Eukaryota > Metazoa > Mollusca > Gastropoda > Neogastropoda > Conidae > Conus > Conus canariensis. The sequence continues at coordinate 8,389,970 of CM065735.1, forward strand.
GGTTTGTGAATTTGGCCCTGTTCGATTAGCTTTGTGAGTGTGGTTGCTTTTGATTATAATTGTGAGTTTTGTTTTTCGTTTGTTTGTTTGTTTGTTTGTTTGTTTTGTAACAGAATAGTGAATATGACCGTTATTGATTAGGATCGTGGTACAGCTGTTTTTGATAAAGATTGTGTGTGTACCTGGGTATTTTTTGTTTTTGTTATAAGAATTTTTTTACATGACTGGTTTTGATAAGGATTATAATACAGCCGGTTTCGAGTGCGCGCGCGTGTGTTTTGATTAAGACTGGATGTGTGACTGTTTTCTGTCTGTCTGTCTGTCTGTCTTTCTTTTATCTATTGATTGTTTTTAAATCTGTAATTTGAGTATTGCGGTTTTTGATTAGGATTTAGTACTTTCATGTTTTTGATAAAGGTTGCAAGTGTGTGTGTGTGCGTTTTTTTTTTTTAGAAAAAAAATTGGATCGAGAATATGACTTAGACAAAAAGTGATTGTGAGCATTGTCTGTTGTAACTCTGATTATGAGCGTGGCTTTGTTTCGAAAAGGATACAGTACGGCTTTCTGTGACGATCGTTTGTCATGGGCTTTTTTTCCTCTCTCCTTCTTCTTCTTTTTCTTCTTGTTCTTTTTCTTCTTGTTCTCGTTCTTTTTTGTTATTTTTCTTCTTCTTTTTCTCTCTTCTTCTTCTGCTTCCTCTTCCTCTTCTTCTTCTACTTCTTTTGTTATAATTTTTTCTCTCTTTTTTTTTTCTCTCTTCTTAAATCCAGATTATATGGCCTTCTTTCGTTGCCTCATTTGAGATGATCGTCAGAGGACTTAATTTTCATTTGTTGTTGTTGTTCTTTTCTTTTCTTTTCTTTCTTTTTTCTTGTTTTTTTTCTTTTCTTTTCTTTTCTTTATTTTTCTTCTTTTTTTTTTTTTTTTTTAGTTAGGAGAATGATATTATGACGCAGGCTAGCAGCTCGCTCAGATTGCTGATGTCGATACCCACATAGCAGCATTGCATTGCATAAGAAACGGGTAGGTCTCGGGCCGGAGTTTCGGCCTTGAACCGAGTACCGACGCAGCCCACGTCAAAATCAGGTCATGTGGTGAAGTGTGTGTGTGTGTGTGTGTGTGTGTGTGTGTGTGTGTGTGTGTGTGGTGCGTGCGTGTGTGTGTCAGGTGGACGGGAAGGAAAGAGCGAAATAGGTCGTTGCAATGACCCTGGTTGGACGACATCAGCTCGCGTGTATGAGCAACCTGTTCTTCCACTTTCCTCGGGTGGAAGCGATCGAGCGAGCAGACGAACGAACGTTAGAGCTTTTCATTACAGGCCACGTCAGTCTCGCGCTCAACCGTTATGAACAAGTTGAAAAGAGTCACGCACGCTTTGAAATGCCTTTGTATCCCCAACACCCCTACGCAAGCTCCGTGACGCAGGTCGTTTCTGGGTTAGCAAAACTTGACAAACGTTCGGTACAGAAGAAACGGTTTCACTTGTTGTGTTGTGTTGTGTTGTGTTGTGTTGGCCCCCCCCCCCTCCCCCCGCAACCCCATGGATATGAGGGTTCAAAACTTCAACGGGAGAACACTGGGACGGCTCTTGCTACCTATGGCATGGAAGCTGATGGAATTCGGGGAATCACGTAGCCCAACATGTATGTTACTACTAAATATCAAAGACAAGAGATGAATACACACTCAAATAAACCAGACACGAATTTTTAACAATCTAGTTTCTAATTTCAGCTTCTTTTCGTTTGAAACGCACCTCATCTTCAATGCAAACGTTGTCTTTAAAGGTTAGAGGTCAAACAATAAACTGTTTCTACTTAAGTTTGGCCATCATTTTATATTTCACATGCACTAAAAAAAGTAACTCATTTGCGTCGTTCTTTTCGTTCTCTCTCTCTCTCTCTCTCTCTCTCTCTCTCTCTCTCTCTCTCTCTCTTTTTACTTTTAAAATTAGAAAAAAAATCTTACCACACTCTGGAAAAGGGCGATTTCCTCAGAACAGGTGAATGCAGACAACTCGTGTCAGTCATATGGAAGCTTTCGGCAGAGTTTGGGAATCAGCTAGCCTGACATAATTATGTATATATTAGTGTACATAGGTAAAAGAGACAGAGATGAAAAAAAAAACCGATGAATTAAATGTAAACAATCTTGTGTCTAGTTCACAAAGAAGAACAACACAGACGAATTCAGTATACACAATCTACTTTCTAATTCACCGAGATGAACAATAAAAGACGAATTCTGTGTAAAATATCTAGTTCCTAGTTCGGCCACTTTTCGTTTGAAACCCACTGCGTCTTGTTATAAGTCAGAAAAAGAAAACCTTTTTAATCATGTTCAGCCATTGTCTGGCAAGCTGTGCGGGTAGTGTGTCAGAGCAAACTGCGTGCCCATATACCCTGTACCTGACACATCTACACAGCAACAACAACCGGAGACGTGAACAAACGCAAATAAACGTATATTCAAGACTGGCACAGCCTTTTTTCAGTCTTGAGTATGGTCAAACAAACACACAGACGAACAGTAACAAACACAAGTACTCTCTGTTTGATTGGCACGAAAGGAAATAACAAGATGCAAAGCATATAAACGTATTCCCAGTTTATCTTGAATGCGCATGTAAAAAAACAACAAAAAAAAAAACAACAACGTCACAATCAAACATGCGTCATAATAAAAAAAAAAAAAAAAGATGCAAAGCATATAAACGTACTCCCAGTTTACCCTGAATACGCGTGATATATTCCATAAACAGGAAAAACCGTCTTGGGCTGGTCTAACCGTTAGTAATGGCTATTCTGGTAAACATCGGCCATCATCTGTGACCTATAATGAACATACTTGCAAATTTTCAGAAAGATTGGCCAAGAACTTTCTGAGATTTTCCATAAAGAAGAAAACCATTATGGGCCGTTAGTAACGGCTATAACGGTAAACTTGAACATCGGGCATCATCCGTGACCCATAATGAACATACCTACAAATTTTCAGAAATATCGGCCACGTACTTTCTGAGATATTCCATGAAGAAGGAAAACCATTATGGGCCGTTATAGCCGTTAGTAACGGCTATAACGGTAAAATAAAACATTGGGCATCATCCGTTACCCATAATACCTACAAATTTTCAGAAAGATCGGCTACGTACTTTCTGAGATATTCCATAAAAAAGAAAAACCGTTATGGGTTGTTATAGCCGTTAGTAACGGCCATAACGGTAAACTAAAACGTCGGGCATGATCCGTCACCCATAATGAACATAACTGCTAATTTTCACAAAGATCGGCCAAGTACTTTCTGAGACATTTCATAAAAAAGAAAAAAAAAGTTATGGGCCATTATAGCCGTTAGTACCAGCTATAACGGTAAACCAAAACATCGGGCATCATCCGTCGCCTCTAATGAACATACCTACAAATTTTCAGAAAGATCGGCCAAGTACTTTCTGAGATATTCCTTAAAGAAGAAAAACCGTTACAGGCCGTTACAACCGTTAGTAACTGCTATAACGGGGCAAACTAAAACATCAGGCATCATCCGTGACCCATAATGAACATACCTGCTAATTTTCACAAAGATCGGCCAAGTATTTTCTGAGATATGCCATAAAGAAGAAAAACCGTTACAGGCCGTTACAGCCGTTAGTAACGGTTATAACGGTAAACTAAAACAGCGCTCATTACTCGTGACCCATAATGAACATACCTACACATTTTCAGAACCACGTACTTTCTGAGATATTCCATAAAGAAGAAAAACCGTTACAGGCCGTTACAGCCGTTAGTAACGGCTATAACGGGGTAAATGAAAACATCGGGCATCATCCGTGACCATTAATGAACATACATAGAAATTTACAGAAAGATCGGCCTCGTACTTTCTGAGATATTCCTTAAAGAAGAAAAACCGTTACAGGCCGTTACAGCCGTTAGTAACGGCTATAACGGGCTAAACTAAAACATCGGGCATCATCTGTGACCCATAATGAACATACCTGCTAATTTTCATAAAGGTCGGCCAAGTACTTTCTGAGATATTCCATAAAGAAGAAAAACCGTTACAGACCGTTACAGCCGTTATTAACGGTTATAACGGTAAACTAAAACATCGGGCATTATTCGTGACTCATAATGAACATACCTACAAATTTTCAGAAAGATCGGCCAAGTACTTTCTGAGATATTCCTTAAAGAAGAAAAACCGTTACAGGCCGTTACAGCCGTTAGTAACGGCTATAACGAGGTAAACTAAAACATCGGGCATCATCCCTGACCCATAATGAACGTACCTGCTCATTTTTTTTTTACAAAGATCGGCCAAGTACTTTCTGAGATATTCCGTAAAGAAGAAAAACCGTTACAGGCCGTTACAGCCGTTAGTAACGGCTATAGCGGTAAACTAAAACATCGGGCATCATCCGTGGCCCATAATGAACATACCTACAAATTTTCAGAAAGATCGGCCCACTAGTTTTGTCTGGAGCGAGTAGAACACATTTTGACCAGGGACACACAGACAGACACACAGACAGACACACAGACAGCATTTCTTCGTTCCCATTCTAAAGTACTCCCTGTTCTATAAGAACTGGGAGTACAAAAAGAAGTCACAATCAAACATGCGTCATAATGTATTTCGTCACTGAGATAAGAAAATGGCGAAGTACTTTCAGAGGTATTCCATGAAGAAGAAAAACCGTTTTGGTTCGTTATAACCGTTACTAACAAACAGTAAATAACAAACAAGTACGGTAACTCTTGTTCCCATGCAGATGTCTTGGTGAAGCTAGTCATGGTGGAACAGGGAAGCAACTACTCTGTAGACCCTGGCCGAAAGCAAACTGGAAAGAGGTCTGGGAGTAACAATAGATGAAAACCTCACATTTAAAGATCATGTGGCACAAGTCACAGCCAAAGCCAACAAGATAGTGGGGTTGATTCGGAGGTCCTTTGATTATCTTTCAGAACAGACTTTCAGCCAGCTGTTCAAAAGTCTTGTTCGTCCACTGTTAGAGTATGGGCACTGTCTGGCAGCCATACCAGAAAACGCTTTGCAACCAGCCGCCGTGGCGAAGTGGTTAGCGTCGCGGACTCCTGGCTGGGAGGTCGTGGGTTCGAATCCCATCAGAAG
>CM065735.1:8400106-8405106 GCA_033310375.1 Conus canariensis
GCAAGAGGAATGGACCTTGCAGACGGATAACAAACTATTTAAAATCCGTCCAAACCTGAAAGAGTTTTTACCATGTTTCCGAGGCGGCCGTAAAGACGAAACAGTCTTGTGCGGCTTGCACACAGGCCACTCGTTTTATACCCATTCTTGTCTTTTAAAAGGTGAAGAAACTCCGTGGTGCATTCCATGTCATGTTCCACTCACAGTGAAACACATTCTTTCAAATTGTTGGTACTTGCACGATGTGAGACATAAACACTTTACAGAAGACTCCATGAAAACCCTGTTCAGAGATGTCCCACCTGACGTGATCTTTGGAGTTTCTGAAAGAGATCAACATTTTTCATCTGATCTAGGATTTTACGGAAGAAAGATTTTTAACGACGTTTCTGGTAGCTTTTAGAAGAAGTATTTTAAAGAGCTGTGTGTGAAAGTTTTTTGTTTTTTGTTTTGTTTTTTGGATGACTTGTGAGTTGATTTTAACGTGGTGACAGCCCTGATATGGCCCTTTGCGGTCGTCTGGGCTATAAGCAACATTACCTCACCTTACACAAACTCACACAGACACACACATACCCACACACGTGCGTGCACGCGTGAGCACACACAGACAGACAGACAGACACACGCGCGCGTGCGCACACACACACACACACGTACACACACACACATGCGCGCGCGCGCGCACACACACACACACACACACACGAGCATTCATATGATCACTATACCAGTACAACTTTGCGTCACCGACGGTATTAGCCATTATGGGTCTCCTGAAAGCTTCATCCCACGTCATTTACATGTTCCGCCCGACGATCACATTGTTCTGGACTGTCATGACCTTTGTCCTGTTTCATGACGACGTGTGGTCGCCGTAAGTAGGATTACAGTTTGTAAGTGGCGGGTAGTAAGGTCTCCAACCCCCCCCCCCCTCCCCCCCACACACACACACACACTCTTCATTCTCCATTTTTCGGAGACAGGCCACGCAGGGCTTTGAGTGTAAACAAACCGCCTGAAGAACAACAGAGCTAGCACCTGCCCCCCTCCCCCCCCCCTCCCTTCCCTGGCCATTGAAACCCTCACCACGTCTCCTCCTTGAGGAAGCATGTCTCATCCCCCCTTCAGCTACGTTGAGCTTTGATGGATGTCATTCGGCGTTGAGAGAGAGAGAGAGAGAGAGAGAGAGAGAGAGAGAGAGAGAGAGAGAGAGAGAGTCCAAATGGGCTCGGGGGGGGGGGGGGATGGTGAACATGTAATTTTTGCCAACCAGTGTGTAATAGAAAGTCTACAATAGAAAGTCTGTAACAGAAAGTCTGGAATAGAAAGTCTGTGATAGAAAGTCTGCAATAGAGAGTCTGCAATAGAAAGTTTGCTACAATAGAAAGTCTGCAATAGAAAGTCTGTCATCACTTGTTTAAGTAAACTGATATCTGGAAATAAAATAGTTCTATTGAAAAAATTGCCAAGTTTCTGAAGAACAGTCAGTTTGCCTAATTTACAACCCCTTTTTTGTTTGTAAAACAAAAAACAAACAAACAAACAAAAATACTGCCGCTTTTGAATCTGTATGTTGCGTATTTGACATACCCAAAGAAATGTTGTGTATATTAGCAGGGAAAGGTTTATGTTTATGACATATACTCCAAAAAGTCAGTGCTTGTTGCTACACTGGTTGTATTTAATCGTTATCTTCCACAGCCCAAAAGGGATGAAAGGATTAAATCGAGTTCGAGTCTCAGAGTGGCAGGGCGAGGTGGCGATTCCGATATCCTGTGACCACTGATGCAATCTAAAATATCACAACGCAGAAATGTCCGCGACGAATGTAACAACGCTGCAGTCTGGCCGAAAAACAAAACAAAAAGCATGTTACATTTTTCGTGCTTGATGCGTGAAAAACTTAACACATTTTTGCATGTTTCGTCCAGAATGTGTCTACGAACAGTGTTAATTGTCAACATTTTTTTTTTGGCGAGACTGCTGCTTTCTTAATGTTTTATTGGTCAGCGTGTAAACCGCTGAAGCCGATGTGATATTGATTTTTTTTTTTAATTTTATTTTCCTTTCCTTTCCTTTCCTTTCGTTTTATTTCATTCGTTGATTTTTTTTTTTTTTTTTTTTTTTTTTTTGCTGTCGAAATTAATTAAGTTATTTCCGCCTCTTTGAAGTCTTTGGCACTTTCAAGTGTACTGACAGTAACTGCCTGTACACACTTTGATCTCCGCGCTGACAACAGAAACCTTATTGTCAGGTGTTGCACATGAATGTTTCTGTAGGATGATCATCTCTGATTAAATTTGCCTGTGAAAAGTGAGTATTTTTTCTGCTTTTATTTTTTGTCCACATTGCACTGCTCCGAAATGCTGAGTTAGTTTGTTGAAAACGACCTACACAAAAGGATACTGATACAGCGTTCTCCGGGGAAATTATTAGAATTTGTTATTTTTTTGTGCTTTTTTGTTGTTGTGCTTTATGCACCTGAAATGTAAGAATTGTTAACTTTTTTTGGATTATGCATAAAACGATTCAGCCTAACAATGACGTGGACAAAGCAGCCGAACATTGCAACCTCGTTTGATGTTTTGTGAAATGCTGCATTGTTATATTTCACGTTCTGTTGATAGTTCACCATAGTCTGTCCCTTCTCTTTTGGCGCAGGATACACCCACAGATGCTAAGCACTGTTGCAGATGCTTTCGTTTTTAATTTAACATTCTAATAGCTTTTGTTGAAAAGAATAGCGGGAAAATCAACAACAACAACAAAACCCAAACAACAACGTAGGAGGGTAAGCAAAAAAGATCAAAGAAAACAATTCAATTTCACATATTCCCACAAACAGTCTAAAACTAGGTGGAGAGAGAGAGAGAGAGAGAGAGAGAGAGAGAGAGAGAGAGAGAGAGAGAGAGAGAGATGTCAGTCATTATATCATGCTCACAGCGACAGTTTTCATGTAAGTACATTTGACAAAGTAATGATCTTAGGTCTCTAAATAATTGACACGCAACATCGTGCACATATGAATATGATAAAGCAAGTTCGTTTAAAACAAAACAAAACCAAAACCAAAAACAAACAAACAGTGAAAGAGTATCAAATAATGGTACGTGTGACAACCTTTTAGTGAAAACATCTGCACGGGTTAATATGAAACAAGAGACTCCTTTAAAAAAAAAAAAAAAGTTTTCCATTAAAATTTTAGTTTGTTCGAGAACCCGCATTTTTTGTGGCAGGGTAGTCTATTTTACAAACGTATATACTCAGCGAACAATTTAATCTAATAATGAAGCATATTACTAGTAGTGACGTCATCATTTGCCGATTAGTAGGCTACAAATGATTCAGGTAGACTACTAATTTCAGCATTCGCACATCTTTCTTTCATCAGTTCAGTAAGTGCATTCCAGGAACCTATACACATTTCCAAAACGTGGTCAATACCATCTTTGAGCATGCGCAAATATAATTCATTTCATTCAGGAATCCCAGCGTCCTTTAAAACGACATTTGTGCAGTACACCTGTGTAATATTTTGAATGGAAACCATCTCAACTTTCCATCATGCACCCTATACGCATGCAAAAGGCAGTATTTCCAACTGATACATCTGTCTCGTGTATCACAGGTTTTCGCCACAGATTATCTGCGATAAAGATGTCACAACACAACTTACAACTCTTCTTATGGGAAAGAATTATCTAAAATACAGCGGTGTGTCTTGATAACGTATCCTTTTCTTATACACTACTAGACTTTTCTTAAGATGTTCATTTATAATTGATTTATAGCCAGCAAAAGTCGCGAAATTTATATGTTTTTCTGTGAAGCGTCTATGTGAGAGAAACTGTCTTTTATCATGAAAAAGTTAATATTTTTTCTATCTAGTATTTTCGAAACTGTTCTTCACTTCTACTTGAAATCTTTTAGAACGTCAAAATGGTTGAGCTAGAAGTTCAGCAGAGTTTTGGGGGGTACACTTCTTGTAAAATATCATAATTATACGCTTCAAGGACTTCAGCCCCAAACTGGTAATAGTTTGTGAACTTTGAAACAAATTATGGACCACATTTCTCAACAAGTGACCACTGGGGGAAGTTATGCCACAGCACACATTGCCTGTTATGAGTTGACTTTTCACTTTTACCTGTCCAGAACAGCATTAAAGATAAAGCATGTTTTTTTTTTTTTTTAAATTTGAAGACCACTTCTTTGATATTGTGCAATTTTAGGGATTTAATCTTATCTGGCTTTTTCTTCCAAACAAATTAATAAGAGCTCTGTTTGCGTGCTAGGGAAAAAAAAAACACATCTAGTGTATTTGATAATAGTAACCACATGTGATTCAGTTTTGAAAGGATATGACATTTTAATATTACTATCCTTCTAAGGGATGTCGACTGGCGTTTTACCCATATTGTGAGTAAATATTCAATATCTCAGGATCCTTCCAAGTAATTAATATCTACACATTCTTCCAGGTCACTTGTAAACCAGACTTCTAATGTCCAGAATTTTGACGGTTTCCACTCCATACGTAAATGATGCATAGAACGGATTTAGTTTTTCCTGCTTCTCAGCCAAACGACACTAGTTTGGCCCACAGTCATCTAAGGGCCAGACACCGAACCAAACCTGCCAAGAAAGTCTATACAGTTTTCGAATTAATTCTTATCTCCAGCAACTACAAATTCTGCATCATCAGCATAGTGAGATAACTTATGTCTAACATTGTTCGCTGTGATGCCATGGATATTAGTATTCTGCCTTACCAAGATGGCCTAGATTTCTAGGCGTAACACAAAACACATACATGGATAGAGAGTCTCCTTGTCTGTAGCCACTTTTGATGTTTGTCTGAAACCTATCAGATTTGATATCTCTCTAAAATGTACCTATCCATCTGCATATATCATATGGAAAACCAAAGTTTTAACGTTTAAACATTAAGTCTCAATCTATAAAATCGAAACTTTGTTGTTGTTGAAATCTTTATT
>CM065735.1:8412606-8432606 GCA_033310375.1 Conus canariensis
AGCATCAGCGTTATGCACAAATCATCGGTGTTTCATACGGTTTTCTAACGGCCACCGTGCGCCAACCCAATCCATACGCGCCACATCCTTTTGGACTGTTCAAAATAACTGGCGCGCAAAGATTTTCTGAATTTACGGGGACTATACGAGATGTTACCGTGAGATATACGCCTTCCATACGCAATAATTGCGTCGAGTGCGCCTTTCTTCCGTGTTGCATCGGTGCTTATGCGTGTTTTTAGACAAATTTGCGCAAATCCGCGTAAGTTTCACGAAAGTTCCACGCGAAAAACACAGAAGTATCACTTATATACCACGAATTGAGCGGACATATCACGTTATAATACACGTATTAGACGCATGAAATACTAATGATAGACTGATAAAACACGAATGCATGGCGCAAGATTGCAGGATGAATGGCGTACATGTGGCGTATGGTCGGAGGGCTATAAATTGGCCGATGTTTCCTCTCAAACCTCAGTCTGTGCCGAGCTGCCGAGGAGAACACATCTAGGATCCTTCAATCAGACCCCCTTGAACAACCCTAGAAGTCATCACATGAACCCCCAACGGCCAGATGTGGCAGTGTTCCTCCTCCAGCAGCATAACAACCAATTGATCCAGCTCCATGCCATCCTGAATCGCAGGCGCAGAAGAAGGAGGGAGAGAAGGAGAATAGGGAGAGTGTGGGTCCGGCCATGGATTGGTAGAAGAATGGAGCAAGGCCTGTATGACAGACTCATGGTGGAACTGAGGAATGAAGACCCAAGCTCATTCCATAACTTCATGAGAATGCCTCCGGCCATGTATGACGAGATAGTCCAGAGGCTGACCCCCCTACTCACCAAGAAGACCACCAACTGGAGAGCACCCCTCGAGCCTGGCCTCAAGGTGGCACTGACCCTACGCCACCTAGCATCTGGGGCCAGGTACAGTGACATGCAATATGCATGGAGGGTGCCCCACAACACCATCAGTTTGGTGGTCAGAGAGGTGTGCGAAGCCATCGTAGAGGAGTACACAGATGAACAACTGACCCCTCCCAGCACTGAGCAAGGATGGCGAAGACTGGCTGACAATTGGTACGAGCGCTGGCAGTTCCCCCACACCGTCGGGTCCATCGATGGCAAACATGTGGCCTGCAAAGCTCCCCCTGATTCTGGCTCAGAGTACTACAACTATAAGGGGTTCTTCAGCATCATACTCTTCGCCATGGTCTCATCGGACTACAAGTTCATCTGGGCTGATTGTTCAGGAAAAGGATCCTCGTCAGATGCTCACATCTACAACAACAGTGAGCTGCGAGCTGGGCTGGAGCATGACGACATCGTAGGGTGGCCACGTCCGGATCCACTCCCCAACGACACCCAAGATGTACCCTACTTTATTGTAGGAGATGATGCTTTCGCACTCAGGACCTACCTCATGAAGCCCTATAGTAGCAGGAATCTGACCAGGCACGAGAGAATCTTCAATTACAGACTGTCCAGGGCCAGGAGAGTGGTTGAGAATGCATTTGGCATCCTTGCCAACCGCTTCCAGGTTCTTCTCACCACCATGGGCCAGCATGCAGACACTGTTCGGCTGATTGTGAAAGCGTGTGTGCTCCTTCACAACCTCATGAGGACCCGCTACCCCGTTCTACAGAACAGGCTCATCGACCGTCCAGGTGCAGATGGAAACATGGCGCCTGGGGAATGGCGTCAGGAACGGAACCTCTTGGACACTCAGTATCATCAAGTCCAAGCCCCCAACAGAGCCTCCAGGGAGGGAAAGATGCAGAGGAATCTCATCAAGCACTGGTGCAACTCACCAGCAGGATCCGTTCCATGGCAGGACAGGATGATCGACCACCCCTAGACTGTGTCAGGATTACTCCGGATTACTCATGAGACTGCCAGTGACAGTACTGAGGACTGATCTGCTCTCTACAAGTGTGTGTTGCTGGTGTAATGTTGATATTTTGAAATGAAAGTAATTGTATGTTAATATGTTAAAATTTTTGTCTGTTGTTTATTTCACATACATCGCAATGTAAATTTTTGATAGTAATGTAGAAATTAAAAATATCTGTTTCCATTATAGGAAAGTGTGACTTTATTAGCGACAATCGTTAAAATCAAAACTAATTTGTAACAAATAATTTTTGTGGAATATGTATGAAGTAAATGTAATTTAATCTAAGATATTCTATGTTAAAAGGGCCATTGTTCAAAGTTAAAAGGGACAAGTTTTCTAGGGCCAATGTGTATGTTTTTTTTCTAAGTTGAATAGGACACTGCATAGAATGTTACTTGGGACAAGGGATAAACTATTGATCGGGACATTTTTATTTCAATTTAATTACATTTCAAGTAATTAAAACAAAACACATTGTTTAAACTACAATGCAAAGAATTTATTACATTAAATCAAAAAGTAACTGAAGTGTAATTACAGCAATCACATGCATACTGACAACTAAGTAAACTAACAACTGCAATCAGCTCATGTCCTTGAGAACACTTCACAGTTTACACTTTCAACAGTTCCTTGTACTAAGCACTAATCGTAAGCCTCATAAATGCTTTCCTCGTCAGGGATGTGTAGCACAGGGGCGGTAGTAACGGCTGCAGAAGTCACAGGGGGTGAACATGGACGTCTACTTATGGTGGCAGCAGGTGGAGGTCGACCTGTGAGAGGTGGGGTGTTGAGTGATGGCTCCCCGGATGGCTTGCTGTGAGGGCTGCCCCTGCTGAACGGGCTGTCCATGCTGACCTGGGAGAGGTTCATGCCCATGTCCGACGTGTTGAGCACATCACTGGTCGAACGGAAGAGGTTGGAGAAGGAGTCACTGTCCTGAAATGAACGGATCTGCCCCTGCTGCCCATCAAGCTGCATGCTGTAGGGACTGGACTGTAGGGGACGCACCGGCATGTTGTTGTAGCCACCCATGTGCTGTGTTCGTAGCTGGGAACCTGGCTGAAGCTGATGCTGGAGCTGAAAATCCATCTGCAGGGATGGGGCTGACTGAGAAGGAGGAGGATGCGTCTGGCGACGGGCAGGAGCCTGAATCATTGCTGTGATCCGCGGTACCAATTCCTGATAGCGGTCCTCTGGCATATTCCTCATGGCGTCACAGACATACTGGATGAAGGACTCTCTCTCAGGATTGGGGTTAGGCCTGCTGGACACCATCCTCCCGAGCATCTCGGTGTTGGCCCTGATGGAGTCCCGTAGCTCCTGCATCCATGCCTCTTCCTGGGACTCGTCTCTTCTCCTCCGCCTTGACCTGGACAGCTGACTGCTGGAGTGAGTACGAGCTGCCTCGGCCTCCATACCCGCCAGGTCCTGCACCTGTGATGTGGAGGGCACCTGTGATGAGGAGGGCTGTCTGTGGTCCAGTGTCTTCCCAGCATCAGAATCATCCGAGTCCATGAGTGGCAGATCTCTCCTGGGCTCACGACGGGAGAGGTGGCTGAGTGGCTGGCTCTCTTCCTGCTGTGACTTGAGCTGCCCAGAGTAGAATGCCAGCTTCCTGAGGACCCACTGCTCCCTGTCTGTGTACTGCTTGGCGGCCTGTCCGGATTTTTTTGTTGTTCAGCCTCACATACCAGTCCTTCTGAGACTTCCACCAGCCCTCTAGATGCTTCATGGTGGCTCCCATCTCTGCCGCCTTGGCCTCCCACAGGTGCTTCCGGGTCTTGTATTGGCTGCTCCCCCTCCTCCAGATGACATCGTTGGCCTGGATCCACTCCACCAAGGCGTCTTCCTGCGGGGCTGTTAGGGCGTAGGACTGTCTATCAGCAGGTTGGCTCTTGCCCTTGCCAGGTTTGTCAGAGGCACCGTCTTCAGGCTCATGCTCTTCAGGGTCAGGCTCGTCTCCAGCACCATCACCAGCTACAGCACCAGCACCATCAACAGCGGCAGCACCATCAGCAACCTCTCCTTCTTCGCCACCTGCAGCCTCCTCGACATCTTGGGCCTTATCCACCTGCGGCTCAGGGACAGGCTCTGGAGTAGGGGACTTGGCCTTCATCCTCTTCCTCGTCTTCTGGGGACTCTTGGGAGTTCTCTTCTTGCCCATCTTTGCTGGTCGAGAAGTCGGCGATGTTATGCTGAACCACTCATCGGCACTCGGCTTATATTTGCGCGGTGCGCACGTGATTCAGACGCCTAGCAACCGCCGACCAATCGAGAAGCGTGCGCGGAGCTTCCGTGTTTCATCAGTGGAGCATCCGTCTTTCATTCGCGAATGCGTGGAGTATACGCGGGTTACACGCGGAGGATACGCCCGCAATCAGTGGATTTGCGTGTCCTGCAACAGAAATTGGACATTTGGGCGGTATTCGCTGATATACGTGGAGCATCCGTCTTTCAGTCGTGATTTGTCAGTGCTTTATCAGGGTTTTATTCGTGATACATATGTCAAAATTTGACGCAAAGACCCCAAAAATTTCTCATTTTTTCCACGTATCAGCGCGTACCAGAAAATCTGCCAAAACTTTGTAAGTGGTATATGCGCATTTCATCTGTTTTTTCTGTGTGACAGGCCTTTTAATCCAATAGGTCTGTCCGCACAGCGGGCGTGCGCTAACACGTTCTTTGCTATAGCGTGAGCTGCCTCTTTCTCTGTTCTTCATCGCGCTTAACTAGTAGTTGCAGGCCAGCCCGACAACGAATCACTGCACAGCGCCCACGCACATCCTGTTCAGTCACAAAGCAAGTGGCTGACATATCAAATGACAAGTGGTCCTACCAGTTCCACTTTTCACCCCAAGTCCTTAATTAAGTCACCCCAAGTCCTTAATTAAGTCACCCCAAGTCCTTAATTAAGTCACCCCAAGTCCTTAATTAAGTTCTTAATTAAGTCACCCCAAGTCCTTAATTAAGTTACCCCAAGTCCTTAATTAAGTTACCCAAGTCCTAATAAATCCCCAAGTTCTTAATCAAGTTACCCCAAGTTCTTAATCTAGTTCTTAATCAAGTTACCTTAAGTTTTTAATCAAGTTACCTCAAGTTCTTAACTTAAGTTACTTTAAGTTTTTACTTAAGTCATCCTCTATGTACAACCAAGTTCTTATTCAAGTCAATTTATAATTATTTATTAAGTTCTTGAAATATTATTCCATCTGAAATGGATCAAAATGATCTTTTGTTGTTGGCGGTTCTGGCATGCTTTTTTGTTTGGCTTCTGTATTTAGTGGTTGAGATTTTTTTGACTGCTTTGGTTTTTGCTGGCGTTGTTTATATATTTTATAACCGTAATAACCACCCCCAGCAGCAATGCCGCCAAAAATGACAATTGTTTTAAGTTCAATATCCCATAAAGACTTTGGTGTTGCAGGCCTTGAATCAACTTGTTCTGGTGTATTTACAGCTGGCATTGAAACAACTGTTGGCGTTGGCGGTGTTATGTTTTCATTATGAGTTATATTCTGTGATTGCAACATTAATTTTTTTTGTTTGTTCCACTCTGCTAATTTTTTTCCTGCTGCAACGCGCCCAGGATGAGGAGGCTTTTTACTGGTCACTTTCTCCACCTGATTCAATGTTTTCTGATTCTGCTGATTTTCTGGCTCGGTCATTTTGAAGGGAAACAAAATCTATATGATTAAAAGTAATTAATCCCATGATTAATGGCGATAACAATGTTCCAAATCTGTAATATAGATCACATCCTAGAGACTCTAATGACTTTGTTAAAACTGGATCCTGCGTTAAATCATACATAAAATCTTGTTCAGAATCAATGGGAGCAAATCTACTAACTAGTTTAGTGTACAAACTAAGAACCGTTTGCCCAACACTTTTTACCATTCTTGACCCCAGTTGCGCTTCATACCTGTTGTGATACTTTACAATGTCTTGTTGAATCTGTTCTATGCTGAATTCATTTCCAAGGTACTGTTTTGTTTTTCCACATGCTGCTAAAGAATACAGCCCTTCCTTTTTGCGCATAATAGCTTGGTCATCAACTTGATCATTTGTAATAAAAGTTCAGGAAGTAAATCATCGCAGTTCATGTTTTATTAATAATTATAATTATTTTATTTTTTAAAAATGAGCACCGAAAAAACTATTACTAACCTCGTATACCATTCTGCTGTTATTGGAGGCCTAAGTGTAGGATACACAATGCTTGGTAAAAGCCTGTTAAAAATAAAACCAGCAGATCTTGGCAAACTAGACTTTGAAGACTCAGCAAAGCTGATTGCTGTTATTACAGCTTCATTTGCTACGAAAGATTTTTTAGTTAAGCAAGGAATAATTCCAGACAGTATCAATATGTAAAATTAAAAAAAATACATTTATAAAAATGGCTTCACTCGTAATGATGATTGGTGGCGCTGTGGTTAATGCGCTTGCTTTTAGCAGAAGTAATTACGCATTTAGTAAACTACGGGATGACGGCGAGAGAAAAAGACATAACAAAGCTATGGAGCAACTAGCCGCAGCACAAGCTGCGTATGAAAAGCAGAGAATTGAGCAGTTAGATTTTATTAACGATGAACTGAAAAAACAGGGACATGCAGCTTACACATTTAAAGATGTTGATCAAGCAATAAAAGAATATTATCTTGTAACAGGCAAGCCAATCGAGACATTGCCTCCACCAAAATTCAGCGATTTTTATCAACCATCAGAAAAACAAAAGATGCAAGAAATATTGTTTATTGCCTTTGGCATGACCGTTGTGTATTTTGTTGCGCATAATATTGGCTGAATAAAAATGAACAAAATCTATTATTCACCAAAAGGATATTGGAAGGGAATAACAGCAATTAAAAAGCTAAGCCAAGCAGCGGGAGTCAGTGAACAAACAGCAAAAGAATGGTTATCTAAACAAGCGATTTGGCAAATTTATCTACCAGCGCCTAAACGAATACAGAGACCACACTTTGTGAATACAACTCCAAACGACACCCATCAAATGGATCTTCTATATTTACCCCATGATACGATTAGACGAAAAAGATTTAAGTACGCACTTACAGTCATTGATATAGCTTCAAGATACAAAGATGCGGAACCATTAACACAAAAGAGTGCTTCTGCTGTTGCTGTTGCTATACAACTGATATATCAACGAGGCCCTTTAACTTATCCTCGCATGATTCAAGTCGATGATGGAAAAGAATTTAAAGGTCAAGTGAATCAATTATTGTTAAAACATAGAGTTACCATTAAAAGAGGCATTCCAGGAGTTCACAGATCACAGGGTTTGGTTGAAAACTTTAACAAACAGTTATCTGAAAGACTTTTCTCCTACCAGTATCACAGAGAGCTGATTGACAATTCTCGCAACACAGAATGGGTAAAAAGACTGCCCTCAGTTTTGCGCGCAATGAATAATGAAGAATTTAAAGGGCTAAAACCAGTACAAGCAATCAAAACCAAACGAATAAATGTTGCTATTGAAGACTCATCCAGTAAACTATTACCATTTGGTTTAAAAGTGAGGTACCTTTATTCACCGGGAAAGCGGAAGGGGACACTCGCATCAGGGCAACAGATCCAGTTTGGAGTGTTGATCCATATGAAATAAAAAGAATTGTGAAAATGAATCCGCCCGTGTATTATTTACGAGAAACTGACACAACAAAGCGACCAGCCCCCTGAAGATCTTTTGTGAAGGAAGAACTGCAGATAATCCCGCCAGACACAGTTCCAGTCGCTTAGTTAATTTAGGCAAATACATTTCTGAGTTAAAATGGAAGCTCAAAAAAAATTATTTGCATATAGATTTATTATTAAAACAATGATAAAGAATAAACTACCCATTGATCCTAATATTTATGAAAAAATCAAAAATCTTGAAACAACAACCACAAATAATCCAGCTATACTGGATAAAGAAATTACTGAGTATCTAATTGCACTTGACCAAATGTCCTCCAGTGCCCAATTGCATATGAATACTCTGGATTAACAAATACTCGTTTAGTGTTTGTTCTATCTAATGACTTCTTTGTTACAACTGTTGTGTTAATCTCATGCAGATTAGATCGTAGTTTGTAATTGTCATGATGAAAAGTCTTTTTATTGAACAATGCTTCTTTGTAGTTGTCATGTGATATGTTTGACTGCACAACACTGCGAGATATTCCCTTTGCTTTTTTAACAGTTTTTGTTTGGCTAGCAAGACTGTACATTTTTGACCTTAAACCAATAAACTCCTTGATCACACCTCCAGATAATTCATCCTTCATCTTACCTAAAACCTTCTTATTAATAACTGAATGCAAAGGTGAATCTTTAGGGTAATCAGATGTGTCGTACCATCCCGCATGCCCTTTTGCTACTTCTAATTCCATGTCTTTGTAAAAATCTTCAGTAGGGATGTCGATTACAAAGGAATCTGTATCTGTGTACAGAACTCTGGACTCTGGATACAAGGGTTTAAAGTAGTCATAAAGAAATTCTAACATCAAAAGCTTCGACAGCTCTAAAACAGTAAACCCAATAAAAACAGGTTTGTCCAATTTGACTTTCTTTTTTTTCATCATTATTCCAAAAAGCTGATCATGAAATCTTCTGAAGTCTTGATAATTTGGTTTTGAAGTCAACTTAATTGCTTCGTTCTCTCTAGTGACCAATCTGACATCTTTGCGCTTGTGCGGATTTTCCATAGTCTTTCCAAAACAGCTGTTGTTCATCAATTTGAAAAAGTCTTTTTCTGAAGCATCTGTGGATTTAGTTCTGAGATCAGTATTTTTCATGATGTATGGTTTCATGAACTGTTCTTGATCAAATTCAATTATACGATGAACTGCTGTTAACTTTAAACCATGTCTTAAATAAAATTGGAGAAGTCTGTAATGACAGACATAATTTTTTTTGTCACGAAGATTAGGCACAAGTTTAGGCGGTTCTGTCATTGACACTTTTAGGGTTTCTGCCGCTAATGGATAGTCATTATGAAGGTCATGAAGTTCATGAGGATATTCTAAATCAACTTCAAGAATAAAGCCTTGCGGTTGATCAGCTTCTAGACTCTGAAGCCATTTTAAAAACTTTTGAATGTCTTTTATACCTCCTGTGTACATTTTAAAGTTACGTAATGGAAGTGATTGACTCATAGCCCAACCATACAGATTGTTTGCATCTAAATACATAAGATAGTTAGAAGTTTTACTTGGATCATAATCATCCAAGTATTTGTTGTTTGCTTTACAGTAATGGTGAGACGCCATACTAATTCCGCCACGCAATCCGTTTTCAATCACCCGAAGCATTGGTAAGTCAGTTAGTAGGTCAATCTGTACACCAGTAAATTTTAAGAATGCGTCCCAACTCATCCCGGGTGCAGAAATATAATGCGCAGGATCTAGACTATAATGTTTCATGCAGGTCTTTCTGTAATTTTCAAAGATATCCGCCAACAAACAGGTATCCGCCATTAAATAAGAATCATGATAGTCTCCCATTGTTTTACACTCTAATTTCTGCCACGCTTCTTGAGCATGCTGGTAATCGCAGTCACTGATGTCTTTTCCTCTAAGACTAGAAAAGAACGCACCTTTAGGCGGAAGGGCTGGCTCTTCAAACCTTTCCCAACTGTTCATGTACTCATAAGGATAAACGCCCTTTCTAACGAGCGTTGGGTCAAAATATTCTTCCGTTATTGGGCAGGACTTTAAGGACATAGCCAGTGACTCTAAACTCCCCATCAGGTGTTGCATAGAGTCATAAAAAGATAAATTATTTAAAGTGAAACACATGTACTTTTCTGATGACTGCGCAATGCATGACACCCTAAAATCGCTAGTTACTGCTTGCAATATAAGATGAGAGTCGTAACCTCGCAAGTTATGAAAGAATATAGGAAGTCTCCAAGTCCTAGGATCAAA
This sequence comes from Conus canariensis, assembly GCA_033310375.1. NCBI lineage: Eukaryota > Metazoa > Mollusca > Gastropoda > Neogastropoda > Conidae > Conus > Conus canariensis. The sequence goes on from CM065735.1 coordinate 8,422,443, forward strand.
CTTTAGTTGAAGATTGCAATTGTTATGCGCTGCTCCTCTAAACTTTCCGCTAATGTGATCATGGTCTCTTACTGTTGGATTTAAACTTTTAGGTGTTAGCTCTAAACCACAAATCCAACAGTGAGTGGCTGAGTCATAGCGATCTTGATCTTCAGGAGTCATCTTAAGATCGGATAGGTCTAGATTATTAGAACAGACATTACGAACTTCTTGCATGCGTTTTAAGAAATGTTTTGCTGCATGTGGTCCTCTGTATAATTCTGGCTTTGAATGTTCACCATCTGACCTAACAACAATGAAAGCATATGAACAAATCTGGTGGTTATTCATTATAACTGTTTTTGGTAAATGTTTTGGAGCAGGTCCTTCATAAGGAACAATAAGCGATTCAAAGTCTGCGTAAACAACGTATGGAGACCTCTGGAGTTTTTTGTAATTCTTAAAACTAACCTTACTGCCTTCTCTTGGCATAATTAGTTCTGTATTGCAGTCAACTGGACTGAGACAATGTTTTACATGTTCGCTCGCAGCTTGAACGGACGGAATTCTTGTTAAACATTTTCTACAAAATTCTTGTTTGCTATGTTGTTTTGTAGTATGCACTAGTAATCTACTCATTGTGCGTATTAGAGTGTAGTGCAACCCATTAAGGCTTTGCATTAGGAGTAAGTCTACATGAGTTTTGGTTGGTTCGCCTATTGTTGGACTGTTCTTTGACACTCTAATTGGCAGAAGGTTGGTTTCTTCAGACCATGTGTAGACATTAACAGTTATTGGTGGATTTTGTTTTTCAAACTGATCAATTTTGTCTACAGCCATAGGAAATTCAAGGCCGTTAAAGTTAAGATCATTGGCCCACTGCAAATAGTTAGATACTCTCTCTGCATTTTTGGCAACGTGATGCAGCCTAGCAAGAACGCACCACATAAAACATTTGTCGTCTGAATTCTTTATGTTCAGAACTGCTTTCTTTGCAACTAATGTTGGAGGCAGTGGAATGTAAGACTTGCCTACAATCGGCTCATACTTAGCCTGTCTTAATCTGATGTCTAGGACTTCACCCTCTGACCAACCAGAGCCTCTCATTTTAGCTGCTTCAGAGGCTTCATTAAACTGTGTAAGAAGTTGATCTGCCCAACCGGGTGTTAAGTCATTATAAGAAAGAATAGTCTGCTGTTTAGTTGAGACCCAGACTTCTAGATTTTCTTCGTTTATTGTTATATAGTCGATTAAAACAACTAACCTTACTTTAACTGGAGGGTTTATTGTTAGTTTACTTGGAACTTGAGAAATAGCATGTACAACGCTTGCCTGCACGTTTGTTGGATCAATAACTTCTAAAACGACCTCATTTAAAGCTTTTGACAAACGCTCTTCCTCTTCCATTGCATCTAACCAAGAGTCAAAACTGTCATATATCTTATCCATGTTGAGCTTCTTTTCTAACTCAAAATATTTATTTAAATTAAAAAAAATACTTAGTCAGAATCAATATCAACGGTCTTTTTGTGCTTGGACTCGTAAACTAAAGTATAAACGCCCTTTGGTGTTGTTAATGTGAGCTGTTTAGAACAGAGTTTAATGTCTCGTTTACTTTTTTTAAGCATTCCTTTTTTATCTGGTCGGTGTCTGGCTGTTGAGAAAAAGTTGCCCTTGCCTTTCTTTGAAGATCAAACTTTTGTCTTTTGTAGTCCTCAAAATCAGCCTGTAGGCGACTAAATTCTTCATCCGTGATGTTCGAGTCAGCAAGTGCTTTATCAATTATCAGTTTGAAGGAACTAAGTTTAGCTGTTATTAGTTGAACCATAGCTGTGTGCTTTTGGAGTTTAGCTTTTATTTTTTTGCTGACAGCACTTACAGCCAATGAACACAGGCCAAGAGTTAAAGACAAACCACCTAGAGGTAAAGCTGCCGGTGCACCTACGCCTGTTGCTAAGAGACCTACACTTGTTCCTGCTGATAGAGCACTAGTGATCGATGCTCCAGTATTAACATATGTAACAGCATTAAAGGCAGCAGAATACCTTCGTTTGGTTTTACTGTATTTTGAAAGGTCCTGCTCTAGTTGGGTTTGCATTTGTGTTATGTTTGTTAATCTGAAAGTTTTTATGTCTACAGCAACAGAGTTCTCTTCTTTGGGCACTTTTGGATAAACCTGAACAGACATGCTTTTTAAAAATAAAAATAATTTAGTATTGGATATCTTTTGATCTGTTATCTTGAATATTCAGCTGCGCATCATATATTAAAAACAAATGTACATTAAGTGGTTTATCACTCTCTTTTTCTTTATCAATTTGAATGTTTATTACGTCTTTAACTGTTCTCCCACTCCCATGCAACTGATTATCCTCTGTTGACCTTAGGTCAATCCATAAACCGTATTTCGTTGTTAAATATTCATCAAGTCTAACACTGTGAAGGTGTAGATCTTTAGACACAAGGTCTACTGTTGGACTTCTAGACCTCCCGCTTCCGAACAATTTTCTTATTTCATCAAAATGATGATAAGGTTTAAGCCCGCTACCGTAGACTTGGTTAGGACTACCCTCAATTGAACATTGTACTTTCGTTATTTTAGGATTGATAAACTTTTCACTTTGTCTTTGGTATGGTTCTTTATCATCTTCACACAGCAATAAAATACCTTTAAGGGATCGTGCTGCGGCGCTAAAACTAAAATTCCATATAGTGTCTGCTCTGCTTTTAGGATATTTTGAATGATGAATCACTCTTTCGTAATATATTGCTAATTTTGACTGATATTGTTGCTCAATCAGCCTTGCTAAGTTAGGGTTGCTAACAATGTCAAACTCTAACGAGATGTCGAAAATGCGGTACTTGGAATCAGTGTCTGTAGATTTAATGACACGTTTGTATTCATTAAAAGTTAGTTCATATGACAATCTGTCTTTTAATGCTCCTTGAAAGTATGGCGCATGCGCTTTTAACAACTCAAAATCTAAGGGTATAGAAAAGCGATTTCCATAAGCAAAACTTACAGCTTCATACTTGTTGCCGGCTTTAGCATCTTCGGCGTCTATTCTGTGTTTTAGTGCTTCGTTATTTTCGATTCCTTGAAACGCAAGATCGGCCCTTTCATTATCGGTTAGCCATAGATCAGAATAGATTAGAAATATGTCTGCATTGTGTAAAGAAAATATTTCTTGCCCCTCAAGTTTTATAGAAATTTTCTTAACGATTGCCCGTCCCAGATTCTGTACAACTGTCCTGTTTGCGTCTGTTGCTGAATCAAGTTCTATTTTGAAAGTAAGCCGTGCAGATCCCGGCACAATCACTTCATCTGCTCCTAGGTCTGGAAATTTAACAGTAAGAATTTGATCTGAATCAATAGTAGATGGATTATTTGGAACAATAATATTCTGTTTATTTCCCTTCACGCCAAAGGGCTCTTTCAGTCTTCTATGCGGGTCAAGAATCGAACCATATGCTTGTGACATTTTTTTTATAAAACAAAATAAAAAGTTAATTATTTAAAAACATGGCAGGCATTGAAGGTGAAGAAGATTATGATGTTTTTGATCCTGGAGACGACATGAGTGAAATGACTCCTTTGACACAACCATCGAGCTCAGTGCAGCGTGAATTAACAGAAGAAAGGGCCGAAGCATTTTACAAAAGTTTAGGCCTAGAACCTCCCGAATTTATAGACCCTGATTTTGAATTAAAAGATGGCCATTTGTCTGTGAGAAACGACCAAGGGCAACTTGTTCAGCTTACAACTAAACCAGACCCATTAAAGTTTTTAGCTAAGAGTACAATTAGACAAAGACTCAGTGTGCGCGATCAAAATCGCCTTGGCATTACTAAACCAAAATTAGATAGGGAAGCAGTTGCTAAACTTCAAAACACACTACAGAAACTCCCAACAGAAAACCAAATTCAAAACATACCCCTTAAAGATTTAAGCCCAACAGCAGACGAAATAATAGAAGCAGAAACCAGTTTTTCAGAAGAAACAGTATTAAAAACTATGCACGATCCGCCGCTACCTATGAGAGAAATAACGGCCCTTGATCATGCTTTGAGAAGCATCAGAGGCGAATTAACAAACAATTTAGCAAAACTGGGTGAACTAGATGAGCATATAAAAAGAGAAAAAGAAAAACTAGTTGAGGCTGATGACCACAACTTAGGACCTGGTGTTAAAGAAAGAATAACACAAAGACTAAAAGATCTTGAACAAGAGAGATCAGCAAGACTAGAAGTGTTGTCTAATAACCGAGAACAATTACGAACTCAAGTGAGCAGAATAAGAGAAACCATCAACAAAATTTTATATGAAGACACAACGTTAGCAGAACGAATAAGAACACTGTTTAGAGAGCAAGGTGTCACATTAGCAAGTGTTATAACAGCCTTAGGATTTGCAATAAGTACACTGGTGTTGGCTATTACAGGCGGCGGTGGGCAAGGGTTAGTGCCTCCGCCACCATCACCACCATCAGATAAATCATGTGTAAAAAAACAACTTGATCATCTTGCAAGTTTATTAAAAAAATTAGCCACTAAGGCCATAGACTCTTTACCTGGCATATTAGGGGGGATCGTTAGCTGGCTTTTGTCTACTGCAAGTAAAGTAGTTGGCTTTATGGCTGAGCACTTATGGGCATTAGTTGTCTTAATAGTTGGGTTACTTTATAGTAAGATAAAGACCAAGTAATCCTAGGGCTGTTAATCCAATAACAAGTGCCGTCTTTTCATATTCATGGTCATCACGAACAAAGTCCGCGTCTTCAATGGCCTTTGGGCTTTGGGCCTTGGGGATTGGATGGGGTTTTGAGGGGGCCACGGGGATTGGGACTTCTTTTTTTATTGCTATTGCTGGTTTAGAATTTATGTCGTTTTTTCCGACCTTCTCTTCATTGCCAGCCACAAGGATTTCATTATTATAGTTTATTATTGTTCCTATCTGAAGTCTGAGGTCAGAAGGCAGCATGTATAAACCAGTGCCGACAGCAAAGTCTACTTTCGATCTTGCGTATTGCAAAACATTTTGGTACCTTTTAATACTTGAAGGCAAATCAATTGCAGAATTAATGGCGTCCTCTAAATTTGCTAAATACTGTTTTTGGGCGTCAAAGCCAGTAGAAGGATCAATTATGTTTGATCTCGTTTGTGCTTGCGAACCTAGCAAACACCAAACATAAGTACGAATAGAGTCGTTTATTCGTTCTATTCCCGCTTTTGTTAGGCCCTTAGAAGCGTCCAAAATAAATGTAGTCCACGCTGTTTTATGCTCTTGCTCTATGGACCCGAGGTGAACAGTTGTGCCTGAAGAGAAAGATGTGTACGGAGGATTCCAGTCATAGTTATACTTTCTGTGCACGCCCCAAAAATAAAGGGTGCCTAAACCATGATTAAGATCCAACTTTTGTCTAAAGTCTGTCTTTGGGTCAATATCAAATTCGTTACAGATCCTTTCAAAAGCCTTGTAATCTATTCTGTTGCTGAATGGATTAAACGTTTTGTCATTTGGTAATGGCGCTTGCAGTTCAGATAAAATACGTCTGAAGGTGTAATAAAAATGAAATCTATACACTGACCTCACCAAAGGATCAGGATGATTTAAATGATCGGCATACGACACTCCACACCCAGTTGATGCGCAAAACACAGCAAAGTTTAACTGGTTCTGATAAAACTGCATCGGATGACTAAACCACACTTTCGGGATGTAGTCGTTTTTAATAGGAGGGTTAAGATATCTGTTCAATGGAGTACTAACCTTTACTTGAAAGGCGTCAGACTGAGTCACAGAAATGTCAAGGGTGTCAGTTGTTAATTTTTTAAGATTGTAGTGCGGCCCAACAGAATATTTTGCATTAGTATATTTGAATGCACTCATTTTTAAATTTGTTTTAAAAATGTTTGTAACAATAACAACTCAAGACAGTCCTTCGTTTTTAGAATATGCTATTGATAATAACTGCGGAACCCAAAGGGTCGCACTCCATGAAATTTTTTACAAAGTCGTATGGTTTAATATAACTGAATCCAAGGAGAATAATAAGATTAAAAAATTTGATAATAGAGGAAACTTAGTTAGCCAGTTAACCATACCTGATGGTTATTACGGGTTTTGCTCGCTAAAAGAAGCAATGAGTAACTTCGACATTACTCTCAAACTTAACAATGCAAATTTGAAAATAATACTGACATTCAAACCTGAAGAAGAAGTAGACCATTACCTTTTTGATGGAGAGCTAGCTAAAATGTTAGGCTTTGCAACTGACAATCATGGTTTTAGAGTTACATCAGACGAAACTACTTATGAGGGAGAATATCCGCTCGATCTTGCATTACATTCATTACTGTATGTTCATTTGGACGAGCTGAGCACTGATGAAAACTTATATGATGGAAGGCCCTCAACTGTTTTAAGAGCTCTTCCATCAGGGAAAGCTGCATATTGCGATTATGAAATTATACAATTCCCTAATTTACAGTTTAAAAAATTAGCTTGTGGGAGGGTCAGATCATTTAATATAAAGATCACAGATAAAACAGGGAAAGTCGTGAAATGTGATAACCTGCACATTGTTTTAGAAATAAAATAATAAGGTGTACTAAAAAATAATGTCTCATGGGCCAGAAGAATCAGGAGTTACATTAGCGCCTGAGAGGTGTGTAACTTTAGAATTAAAAGACCTTGCAGACGTTGAAGACTTTGAACAGAACGGTGAGATAGGCACTTTGTATGGTTTTGAGTACACTAAAGATGGTTATTATAAACGCAAAGAGGTTGACGACAACAAAAGGTTTCCTAAACTAGAACAACTACGCAATGTAGAAGCAAATAATGCGGGTCAGTATGAATATAAAATAGTTCGAAAAACTGACAACAAATGGCACTTAGAACCATATTTAGAATGGGACATAAAATTTGAATTCTTAAGCCCATTTACATTTTTTGACCGTCAAAAAAGTTTCAGAAAAGCATTGAACTCTGGCCCTTTACATGTAAGTCTTATGCCAGAGGACAACAGTCGGAAAGAGATCGAAATAAAGCCGTTTGGGGACAAACAGTACATCCTCCACAGAAGAGAATCGGTTTTAAAGAAAGCTTCTACAAAATTACAGTTTATTCCACGCACAAAATTAGGAGACACGTTCACAATGATATTTAAAATTTCTGTCTTAAAGGATGAGGCGAGAAATGGAGCTCTGGGCGTCAGTGACAATCTTATGAAAGGAATTCTTATTAGCTGGCAAAACTTAGACGTTGACAAACTTAAAGTTACTGTTGTTGTTCTTTACAATGGCGAGGATATTAAGGTCATAACAACAAGCAACAAAACTGATATTAGTCTAAATAGAAACGATCTTACAGAACTAAACTGGATTAATCTTACACATTTGGGCCTTATAGGGTTTTATTATACTGAACAAGTTTTGACAGAGAGTATGATAAAAACAATAACTGGATTAGATTAAATTCTGTTTTAAAACTATGGAGCAGACGACTTTGGTGTCAATGCCAATGTTAAACTTTATGACAAAAACCCCTCATTGTTCATTGATTTGTGGACAGACTGGTTGTGGAAAAACAATATTTGTCCTCGACCTATTACAAACAGTTTATAGTTATAATTTTGATCATATTGTAATTTTCTGTCCAACACTCAAATGGAACAAAGCATATCACGACAGAAGGTTTATATGGATGGATGATGAAATCTATTTGATTGATCCCAGCAATAAACTGAGTGAGTGTTTAGAACACTTTTATAGACAGTTTGAGGGAACGCAGACACTATTTATTATTGATGATTGTTCAGCAGAAAAGGATATAGTCAAAAAAAGAAACGCTTTGTCAAAACTGGCTTTCAGTGGAAGACATGCTGGGATAAGTGTGTGGATTTTATGTAAAAAATATAACTCAGTTTTAAAAGACTTTAGAGAACAATTAAAGACTGTAGTTTTATTTCACATGAAAGACAGAGACGCATTTGATGAATGTATGCGTGAAAATGATGTTATTGAAAACGATCAAGAAAAACGAAGGATTAAGCAAAAACTTAAGTCTCAAAAGTTTTCTAAATTAGTGTTAAAAACAGATAATCCTACACATTATGTATGTTTGTAAAGTGTTTACTATTAGAGAACTATAAAATAGGCATTCTGGGTAAGCCGGCGGAGCAACAGCGGAGCCGGGTGAGCCAGAATGCCTATTTTATAGTTCTCTAGGGGCGAGAGGACATTTGTGTCTTTACTCACACGGGCACTTCCAAAAGACGGGCAACGAACAGACTTTTCGTTTGGTTGGTTGGTTGGTTGGTTGTTTATGTTTATCATGTTGGACGCCAAGGGGATTCAGGCCCGAAACCTTGGACTACGTGAACTGAGTGATGTTCACTTGATGTGGAAAACCTGTCATCTAGTAGAAAGGCGTTATCTCGAAGACGAATGTAACTAGTGAGATTAACGTCCTGTTAGCCCACGGCTTTTCAGTACATTGGTACTGTTAGCCCATGGTTTTTTCGGTACATTGGTACTGTTAACCCATGGCTTTTCAGCACTTTTGTACTGTCCACCCATGGCTTTTCAGTCCCTCGACTGATACCAATCTAGAGTCGGGTACAAACAGCACAGCATCACGGCTACACCGGCATGTCAACCCGACATACCTCTTGGGCTGGGTCAGGAAGTAAAACACCAGGTTTGCTGTCCTTGGACAGACGTGATGGCGCCCTCCGGGGGAGGGTGTGTGTGTGTGTGTGGGGGGGGGGGGGGGGGGGGGGGGGGAGAGAGAGAGAGAGAGAGAGAGAGAGAGAGAGGGGAGAGAGAGAGAGAGAGAGAAGCGATTCACGATATTTTATTGTCATTACCATTACGGTCTGATGACAAGGGGAGTAACAATAGGCTCAAAAAGTAATATTGCTGACATATGAAATCAATATAACAAATTACAAAACATATCTCAACAAAACTTCAATCAGTTATAATAATCATTTAACCACATAAATACATATCCCAAGCACTCACCCACCAGCCCACCCAATTTCACACACACCACACACACACACACACACACACACACACACACACACACACTCGCACACACACACTCGCACGCGCGCGCGCGCGCGCGCGCGCGCGCGCCACACACACACACACACACACACACACACACACACACACACACACACACACACACACATATACTCACGCACACACACATACGCCGACGCAGACATACCCATGCACACACACTCCCGCCCAATAAGCACGCACGCACACGCAATCAAAAATATATGAAATTCGACCATCCACTTTATCATATAATATCTGAACATTCACTTCTATCTTGATCATATTAATGGATTATGCATCATAGTGAGTTAATCTTTTCTTTTCGCAATTTCTGAGCCTCTGCTATAAATTTTGCAACTGATTTGATAATCATTTCGTCATTTGAAAGTAAAATAGATATAACATTATGAGTCTGAGCTAAATCTGTATGAAAAAAATCACATTTGTTCCGTAATGTTACATATCCTGTACCGTGGAACAAGAAATGTTTTTCATCCTCAACATCATAACCACACATAGGGCATGAAGATTCTGAGGAAGCCCCAGGCAGATACCATCTTTTCTTTGTATTAAATCCGAGAGTTCTGAATCGAATTCGAGCAAAATTAATCCTATGCCATTTGTCTGTTATAATATATAGATAATTTTCAGCTTGAAAGACATTTTTAAATGAAGAAAACCAACTGTATTTTTCATTGTTCTCAATAGCCGAATGCCAGTTTTGTTTGTACGAACATATCAGTCTGTCTTTAAACTCTGAAATAAATTGTCTATCATTTCCAACTCCCTGTGACATCCATACAATACCAAAACCATTTACATATAATGCCTTTTTTTACTTGATAGGCCCAATTCTCTTTACCAGTCTCGAGTTGAATTACCATCATGTCGTATGCTTGTTTGCACAATCGAGACTGAGGCAATTTTACAATTTTTAGCCAGTATTTTATGCACTTGACAAAAGATCTTATGTACAGAGGATATCGGCCGGTTTCTCCGTATAGCATAGTATTAGAAGCATGTAAAGGTAAATGAAGAAAACGTTTTATAGCATATGTATGCACTCTTTCCATTTTCTGATTAGAGCGCAAACCCCATATTTCAGCA
>CM065735.1:8437606-8505106 GCA_033310375.1 Conus canariensis
GAGCCTGCAGCAAGTGTTTTCTGATGACGTCTCGGTTAGTTTTGTAAAATGCGCATCACGTACATGTTGGTAACGCCTATGTTGGGGCACCAGTATTTTATTGTATGGCAAAGGCTGAAACCAATCTGTGGCAATGTCAATATCTTTTCCTACTTTTGTTTTCTCTTGTGCATAGCACAGCAGAAGAGCTTTGATCCTGGTCATTTTCCTGCTGAGAAAAATGGTAGTAACGTACATGTTGCTGGTGGTGAACCACACACATTTTTCAGGTTAACTATCCTGTTGTGGTCTTCAGTAATGTCTCAGTTGAAAACCCATTATTTACCTAACTAGGGGTTTCAGTTAACTGTCATTTAAGGACATTTGTGGGTTATTTTATTGGAATTGTAATACGGTAGGGCTTCATGAACAATAGACCTACTTTTTTTCTTATCTTCGGGAACAGATGGTTACAGGTCGATTTACTGGAGACAACGCAGCTTCTGCATAAATGAGGTAGTGGAACATTAAAAAGGATGATTACTCATCATAACAACGCATAAAAGCCTATTATCAGTTCGATTTTGTATTTTTCTTCAGCTGCTGAAGCTGTGGAAACTCAGTGGGAACAGTCACGTACATGTTGTTTTGAGTGACATTTAGTTCCCTCATGCACAGGAATAACGGTCCCACAGAAGACTAATACCTGTCTGTTGTAGGCCCTTGGCTATGCAGTCTCACAATGTATGGCTGCAAGCAATTACTCTTTTAAAATAAATGGAGGACAGCGGAACCTGTAAAACAGCTCATGTGCCATTCTTATTGAGAATGAGCGTACAGCCGTTAGTAATGGCTATAACGGTAAACTAAAATATCGGGCATCATCTGTGACCCATAATGAACATACCTGCTAATTTTCACAAAGATCGGCCAAGTACTTTATGAGATATTCCATAAAGAAGAAAAACCGTTACAGGCCGTTACAGCTGTTAGTAACGGCTATAACGGTAAACTAAAACATCGGGCATCATCTTTGGCCCATAATGAACATACCTACAAATTTTCAGAAAGATAGGCCCAGTAGTTTTGTCTGGTGCGAGTGGAACACATTTTGACCACGGACGGACACACACACACACACACACACACACACACACACACACACACAGAGCTTTTCTTCATTCCCATTCTAAAGTACTCCCTGTTCTATAAGAACTGGGAGTACAAAAAGAAAAGAAAAGGCGCAAACAAGCACACATCGAGACATGTAGATCTTCCGTTCTAGCAAACTTTGCGTCATTTCATAGACATCTGTTCACACAGTAACGTCAAACATACGAAATGACGTCATATGCGTTCTGAAGACGGCCCCAGAGATGAAATGGAAACATGTGGTAGTAGTAGTAGTAGTAGTAGTAGTAGTAGAGGACCGGCTTTTTTTTTTTTTTTTTTTTTTTTTTTTAGCCTTAGGCCTTACGGCCTATTTGCGTTCCCTCATTATTTTTCAATTTAATTTCGGTCTGGTTGCATGCCTATCTTATAAATAACATTATATTCAATCCACACTAAAGAAAAGATCTTTCAATTTAGGGTCTTCATCTAGGAGGTTTTTTTTTTTTTTAAGTTGTTGGTGTCAGGTGCATATTTGGTGTTAGTAGGTAGTGCATTCCAATAATTAGCAATTCTGAAAGTAAAAGAAGACTTTCTTTGTTAGTATGGCAATGTCTGATAAAAATCTTGCCTTCATTATTTCTCGTGCAATCCACTTCTGAGAATTTGAAAAGCGCATGCACATTAACATCATCATAATTATGGAATATTTTAAAAAATTGGATTAGGTCTCCTCTGATCCTCCTTCCTTTCAGTGAGTGTAATTGGAGATAATGTAATCTTTCTTTATAGTTTAAATTACTGCATTCTTTCAGGATTTTAGTAGCTCGCCTTTGTACATTTTCTATCATTTTTGACTGTCTCTTGAGATGGGGACTCCAAATTACATTAGCGTATTCGAGATGGGGCCTAACAAATGCTTTAAATAACTTGACAAATGTCTCCTTTTCTAGAAAGGTAAAAGTTCTCCTAATGAGTCCCATCATCTGATTTGCTTTGTTCACAGCTCTCTGGATGTGAGGATCAAAGGATAGATCTTTATCAAAGGCTACTCCCAGATCTGTTTCTTCATCACATGTATTAATTTTCTGCAATTCGTCGTTCACAATCATAGTATATTCAAACTGTTTATTCTTTTTGCCAATGTGCATCACCTTACATTTTGCTACATTGAAGTAAAGGTTCCATTCATCTGACCATTCTTGTAGCTTGTTTATGTCCTGTTGGATCTTTGTGCTGTTTGTCGCCTTATCATATATTTTTGTGTCATCTGCAAACATTTTGCATGTGGTTTGAGTCATGTCCGGTAAATCATTAATGAACACAGTGAATAATATGGGCCCTAGGATACTACCCTGTGGAACTCCACTTAGGATCTCAGATGTCAGATGCTGTGTTGTTGTTTGTGTTTGTAGGACAAGTTCATGAAAATGTACTCAGTGTTCCGTACTTGGAGTTTGTGCGTGTCACTTCGGTCATGTATCGTCATGGTTCATTGTCGTCGTCCGCTTGTTGGACTTTGGAGGTGAGCAGCGCACGTGCAGCTGTTGGTAGTTAAATGACACCACACACACACACACACATGCGCGCACGCGCATGCGAGCGCGCGCGCTCGCAAACACACACACACACACACACACACACACACACACACACACACACACACACACACACACACACACCACACAAGATATGAAAATTGAACCATCAACAGGAGGGAAAAATGCAAAGAAATCAAGCAAAAAGTATGTCAGTCGGACATCCGTAGTATAAGTAGTAGTAGTAGTGGTGGTAGTAGTAGTAGGCATAGTTCTAATGGTGGTATTATTAGTAGTAGTGTGTATTAGTAGCAGCAGCAACAGCGGCGGCAGCAGCAGCAGCAGCAGCAGCAGCAGTAGTAGTAGTAGTAGTAGTAGTATGATGTGTGAGGGAGGGGGGGGGGGGCAGGGAGGGATGGGCTAGAAGGGTGTTTGGGGAGGGGGTGGGTGCAGGGGGTAGGAGTGGGGGTGAGGTCTTTATTTATTCATTTTTCAGAGCAGAAATTTGGGAGTTGAAAATTGAAGGAAATAAACCTCCAATAGACTTTTGTTTTGCTAGTTTGCGCGCGCGCGCGCGCGTTTGTGCATGCATGCTTGTGTGTGCGCGCGCACGTACCGCGGGCACAGGCGCTCGCATTTTTGTGTGTGTACGTGCGGTGACAAGTGCCAGCACACAAAACGCAAACAGCTGGAGAAGGTTGGGGTGGTGGAGGGGATGTCTTGTTTACTCAGGGGGAACGCTTAGGAACTCTCTGTACTACATACTAGATGATATCTCTTCAATTGATCTATTGAAAACTAGTCTTGTTTACTCAGGTGGAACACTTTGGAACCTTCTGCCCATCAATGTTAAACAAACAAACAAACAAAATGTCGCATCGGTTCTTTTAAGACAGCATGTAAAAAATCATTATTTCGAACAACAAAACATAATACATTAACAGCATACATATACGTTGATATTTTAGCTTGATCAAGCAACACCAGTTTATTATCTTGCAGTATCTGTAGTGTGTGTGTGTGTGTGTGTGTGTGTGTGTGTGTGTGTGTGTGTGTGTGTGTGTGTGTGTGTTTTCTTTCTTTCTTTCTTTCTTTCTGTCTTTTAAGTGAATGTCCTTTTTGTGATCTAAGTTAAGTAGAATTGCCATAATTATGCTACCCTTTCTTTTCGACCCCAACGTGCCCCCTTTGTTAAGTAGAATTGCTGTATGCTACCCTTTCCCTTTGTCCCCCTTTGCCGATCTATGTTAAGTAGAATTGCCATATGCTACCCTTTCCCTTTGTCCCCCTTTGCCAATCTATGTTAAGTAGAATTGCCATATGCTACCCTTTCCCTTTGTCCCCCTTTGCCGATCTATGTTAAGTAGAATTGCCATATGCTACCCTTTCCCTTTGTCCCCCTTTGCCGATCTATGTTAAGTAGAATTGCTATATGCTACCCTTTCCCTTTGTCCCCCTTTGCCGATCTATGTTAAGTAGAATTGCCATATGCTACCCTTTCCCTTTGTCCCCCTTTGCCGATCTATGTTAAGTAGAATTGCTATATGCTACCGTTTCCCTTCGTCCCCCTTTGCCGATCTATGTTAAGTAGAATTGCCATATGCTACCCTTTCCCTTTGTCCCCCTTTGCCGATCTATGTTAAGTAGAATTGCTATATGCTACCCTTTCCCTTTGTCCCCCTTTGCCGATCTATGTTAAGTAGAATTGCCATATGCTACCCTTTCCCTTTGTCCCCCTTTGCCGATCTATGTTAAGTAGAATTGCTATATGCTACCGTTTCCCTTCGTCCCCCTTTGCCGATCTATGTTAAGTAGAATTGCCATATGCTACCCTTTCCCTTTGTCCCCCTTTGCCGATCTATGTTAAGTAGAATTGCTATAATTATGCTACCCTTTTCCTTTGTCCCCCTTTGCCGATCTATGTTAAGTAGAATTGCTATAATTATGCTACCCTTTTCCTTTGTCCCCCTTTGCCGATCTATGTTAAGTAGAATTGCTATAATTATGCTACCCTTTTCCTTTGTCCCCCTTTGCCGATCTATGTTAAGTAGAATTGCTATAATTATGCCACCCTTTCCCTTCGTCCCCCTTTGCCGATCTATGTTAAGTAGAATTGCTATAATTATGCTACCCTTTTCCTTTGTCCCCCTTTGCCGATCTATGTTAAGTAGAATTGCTATAATTATGCCACCCTTTCCCTTCGTCCCCCTTTGCCGATCTATGTTAAGTAGAATTGCTATAATCATGCCACCCTTTCCCTTCGTCCCTAACGTGCACCCTTTCTCCGAGCCTTCCTCCTTTCCTATGTTCACATGTTTTTTTTTCTCTTAAGTTCGTTTTTCAATGGTGTGGGCAACAGCTTATGTGTATTGAACTGTGCAAGATCGTTCATTGTTTGATCCCTATAGATATTTTTTCCCCCTTGATTTGATATTTAATTTGTTTTTTCTTTCCTTCCTTTTTGCCACAGGGCTGGGTGGGGAAAAAAGCATGTATATTGCTTATCTCATTGTCCTGGTACATTAAAATTTCATTTCGTTTCGTTTCCTTTATTTATTTACTTGTTTATTTGTTTATCTATCTAGTCATTTATTTGTTTATTTCTATTTCGATTTATTTATTTATTTATTCATTTATTCCTTTATGTATGTATTTATTTATCTATCTGTCTATGTATTTATTTATTCTTTTATTTGTTCATATGTATTTATTTGTTATCTATTTATTTATCTATTTGTTCATTCATTCATTCATTTCTCCTTTTCCCATTCGACCCCTCCTTCGCCAGCTCCAGAACCATGGCCGCCAACAAGACGACCGCCGCCGCAGCCACCCCGGAATACGGCTCCCCCATTGTCCGCCGCTTCAACGATCCGGCCCTGAACGACCTCCAGCACGTGGTAGAGCTGGCCCGGCGCACCAAGGCGGACCCCGAGGTGATCCAGGGCCTGGAGAGGGTCCTGCAGCACGTGGACCTGCGTGAGGAGTTCACCTTGCGCAGCAGCTCGGAGGAGAGCGACGTGTGCCGCCAGGTGGCGCAGAAGACGGTGGCCTTCCAGTGGCAGGAGCTCAAGGACCAGGGCAGGACGGAGTGGATGCTGACGCCGCGCATGCTCAGCGGCAGATTGGAAGGTCGGTTCTCGTTTTGTTGTTTTTCATTATTTTATTTTATTTATTTATTTATTTTTATTTATTTTTTTTGGGGGGGGTGGGGGGGGGGGAGGGGCTTGGGTGAATGTGGGTGAGAGGGTGTGGGGTGTGAGATGGGGGTGGGGTGTGGGGGTGGATGGGGGGGGGTGTGCAGGTGGGGATGTGGGGGGTGCAGGTGGGGGTTAGGGGGTGGGGTGGTGTGTGTGTGTATGTTGTGTGTGTGGGCGGGAGGGAGGTGAGGGAGTGGGTGGGTGGGTGTGGTCTGTGTGTATAGTATGTGTGTGTATGTGTGAGTGTGTGTATGTGTATGTGTGTGTGTGTGTGTGTATGTGTGTTGTGTGTGTGTGTGTGTGTGTGTGTGTGTGTGTGTGTGTGTGTGTGTGTGCGAGAGAGAGAGAACTCGGAACTCGGAACTCGGAAAATTTTAATTGCAAAGGCCACCGACCTATCTGCAATGAGGTCAAGAAACAAAAATGAAATCACACACACTGACGCTGTAACATTTCTACTGATCACGCTCATTTACAAAACTTGCTCACACCAACTGTATAATCGTAAATTGAGAATACCGCAAGATACTTACAAAATCACACCCGTATGTAGCACTCTCCCAGACTCGCACAGCTCGCACATACAATTTCGCTCGCACTTACAATTACGCGCGCGCAAACCACACACACACACACACACACACACACCACACACACACACACACACACACCACACACACACGTACACAAGCATACATACACACACACACACACACACACACACACACACACACACACACACACACACTCACTCACTCACACACACACACACACACACACACACACACACACACACACACACACACATACACATTTTTCATCATGATCCCTAAGTATACACAGGACGTATCGACCACGAAACAAGGTAAAACAGATAAATTTATGAAAACATATGGTACTCCTAATGTTCTCTCCCCAGTAACAATTCTTCTCTTTTCTTCAAGGCATAGAAGATATACATCGCAACAGAGCGAATTACGTCCCTTTTCTCGTTTTGCAGCAAAAACTTCAACAATGGTCCGTGTACATTTGTTACATATTTCATGATATACTTATTTCTTAAATCTTGATATGATGGGCATTCCAGCAAAAAGTGTATTTCATCTTCAGTTTTGACACAAAAAGGGCAGCTTTTTGAGTTATTTTTGTATCTGTCGTGGACTTTTATATCACGGATTCCTAGTCGAAACCTTACAAGAACTTTTCGAAACTTTGGGATTGTGATATCTGCAAGATACTTTTCAGGCTGTAGTAATGATTTAAACAAACGATAAGTAGAATACCTGTCACTATTTGACAGTTTGGTGTTCCACTCTTGCTGATAGCAATCAATCATTCGTTGTTTTAGTTCCTGTAGAAACAGCTTTTCGTGACCAACTCCACCGTTAAGCCAGACAAGAGAAAAACCATGTGAATCAAGACAATTTTTTTATAGACTTTGCCCAGTTTGAATGTATATTAGAATGTCTTGTGGATTGCAACATTTTTGAGTTTTCCATTTCGTATGCTTGTTTTGGTATTCTTTCAATTGGTAACTTTTGCAGTTTAAACCAATAACGCATTGCTTTCATGACACTATCAATATATAAAGGGTACCTGCCTAATTCACCGTACACCATAATGTTCGGGGTTTTAGGACTTACGTTCAAAAAGCGCTTGCATGCAAACGAGAGAGAGAGAGAGAGAGAGAGGAGAGAGAGAGAGAGAGAGAGAGAGAGAGAGAGAGAGAGAATTCGAGTTTATACAGATTATGTATATTACACACACACACACACACACACACACACACACACACACACACACACACACACACACACACACACAATATCTATCTATATATATATGTCTCTCTAGGTGCGTGTGTGTGTGTGTGTGTGTGTGTGTGTGTGTGACTATAATGACTGAAGAATTGTTAGCCTGCACTTGTTTTCCCCCACTACTTAATTGTTCAGCATTATATTGTTTGGTCAATCAGTGGGAGATTGCATCTCTTAGGAGATCCAAGTAAAGGGTGTTCTGTACAATTCTTAGCCACTTACAATGCTTGGGTTATTGAACAGCAGAGCTGACCACTCAGACTGTTCCACATCTTTTGATCTCCCTTGTATCCTTGAATGGATCCTCAAGCATAGGCTCAAAGATTGTCCCCTTATACTGTGTGCATAATGCTTTTAGTTTTTCAGCAACTTTTTTTCCTCTCCATACTTTCGTTTTGTTCCATTTTGCTACCCTTCGCTGGCTGCTTCGGGGTGCTGTTGCATTCTCTTTTGAACCCTTGGTGGTGAGAACACCACAGAATTATGGACTGTGGTGTGTCTCTATTTGACACCAAGAGCACAGACACAATCAGCCGTGTCTCCCTGATGAGTCCGATCCAGCGGACGAAAGGCCTAGGAGCAGGCAATACAAATAGATGTGCCTTCGAGAGGGATTGCGACGGTTCCCTCAGGTGGCTAATGAAGGGTTTCTCATATTTATAATATATTCCCCCCATTTTCTTCATCTTCAATTTTTTTTTCTTTTTTTTCTAAAAGTTCAAATCTTTGCCAAGTCATTACTATAATGACTGAAGAATTGTTAGACTGCACGTGTTTTCCCCCACTACTTAATTGTTCAGCTATATATATATATATATATATATATATATATATATGTCTCTCTCTCTCTCATCTGTCCTTTTCAGGCCAGTTTCTGAAGTCTATACTGAGTGCTCAGCGCGCGCGGCGCGTGCTGGACGTGGGCATGTACACGGGCTACAGCGCCCTCAGCATGGCCGAAGCGCTGCCCGCGGGCGGTGAGCTGGTGACCCTGGACAAAGAGCCCTACCTGAAAGAACACAACCAGGCGGTTTTTGACTCTGTGCCGCATGGCAAGAAAATCTCCATCAAGATTGGTACGTGGTCCAGTTTTGATGTGTGTGTGTGTGTGTGTGTGTGTGTGTGTGTGTGTGTTAGTTACTGAGTGAGATGATAACTTGGTCTTTGCATGCCATATCTTGTGGTCACACCCCACAATTAGGATTTTACACTAAAACGCTATATAATCCGTGTAAGCGTTTTAAGGCCTAGCATACATTTGAGCCAGCATTTACTGTTAAACTGGTAACTGATCAAAAGAACAACTGCCCACCAATTATTTCCCTTGTTTTCGGGGATCTTCACTGATGAAATCACAAACAATCTTCAAATACATGACCTTTCCCGTAGTTGACACACATTTCAGGTCTTTGCATTCTCCCGTGACCCAATCTTTGCGTCAGCTCCAAGATCCCCAAACAATCCCATTCCTTTGATTCTAATCGGTCTGCTTGGAACCACCTGGCTTGTGCCTTGACGGCCATATGAAAGAAAATGAGGAGAATCAACTTGCAGATACGATAAAAATGTTCAAAACTATTCAATTGCGCCAGTCTATAAATACTCGATTTCTCAAGCAAGGCTTTGGCGGATTAATTTTTGGTGTGCAGCCTGTTGCTGTTTCACCCAGTCATACAAGAAGCTTGGCGAGTTCTTTGCTCAATACCTGCCGGTCCAACAATATCGTCAGCAAACAGAATGTTTGTGATGTTCTTCCTCCAACCTCAGCTGTGTTTGTGATGGTTCTTCCTCCATTGTTAGCTGTGTTTGTGATGGTTCTTCCTCCAGTGTTCACTGTGTTTGTCATGGTTCTCTCTCCAGTGTTCACTATGCTTGTCATGGTTCTCCCTCCATTGTTAACTGTGTTTGTCATGGTTCTTCCTCCAGTGTTCACTGTGTTTGTCATGGTTCTTCCTCCAGTGTTCACTGTGTTTTCATGGTTTTTCCTCCATTGTTAACTGTGTTTGTGATGGTTCTCTCTCCAGTGTTCACTGTGTTTTGTCATGGTTCTCCCTCCATTGTTAACTGTGTTTGTCATGGTTCTTCCTCCAGTATTCACTGTGTTTGTCATGGTTCTTCCTCCAGTGTTCACTGTGTTTGTCATGGTTCTTCCTCCATTGTTAACTGTGTTTGTCATGGTTCTCTCTCAAGTGTTAACTGTGTTTGTCATGGTTCTTCCTCCAATGTTAACTGTGTTTGTCATGGTTCTCTCTCCAGTGTTCACTGTGTTTGTCATGGTTCTTCCTCCAATGTTCACTGTGTTTGTCATGGTTCTTCCTCCATTGTTAACTGTGTTTGTCATGGTTCTCTCTCCAGTGTTCACTGTGTTTGTCATGGTTCTTCCTCCAGTGTTCACTGTGTTTGTCATGGTTCTTCCTCCAAATGTTAACTGTGTTTGTCATGGTTCTCTCTCTAGTGTTAACTGTGTTTGTCATGGTTCTTCCTCCAGTGTTAACTGTGTTTGTCATGGTTCTTCCTCCAGTGTCCACTGTGTTTGTCATGGTTCTTCCTCCAGTGTTAACTGTGTTTGTCATGGTTCTTCCTCCAAATGTTAACTGTGGTTGTCATGGTTCTCTCTCCAGTGTTAACTGTGTTTGTCATGGTTCTTCCTCCAGTGTCCACTGTGTTTGTCATGGTTCTTCCTCCATTGTTAACTGTGTTTGTCATGGTTCTTCCTCCAGTGTTCACTGTGTTTGTCATGGTTCTTCCTCCAATGTTCACTGTGTTTGTCATGGTTCTTCCTCCAGTGTTCACTGTGTTTGTCATGGTTCTTCCTCCAGTGTCCGCTGTGTTTGTCATGGTTCTTCCTCCACTGTTCACTGTGTTTGTCATGGTTCTTCCTCCATTGTTAACTGTGTTTGTCATGGTTCTTCCTCCAGTGTTAACTGTGTCATGGTTCTTCCTCCAGTGTTCACTGTTTGTCATGGTTCTTCCTCCAGTGTTCACTGTGTTTGTCATGGTTCTCTCTCCAGTGTTAACTGTGTTTGTCATGGTTCTCTCTCCAGTGTTCACTGTGTTTGTCATGGTTCTTCCTCCAGTGTTCACTGTGTTTGTCATGGTTCTTCCTCCATTGTTAGCTGTGTTTGTCATGGTTCTTCCTCCAGTGTTCACCGTGTTTGTCATGGTTCTCTCTCCAGTGTTCACTGTGTTTGTCATGGTTCTTCCTCCAGTGTTCACTGTGTTTGTCATGGTTCTCTCTCCAGTGTTCACTGTGTTTGTCATGGTTCTTCCTCCAGTGTTCACTGTGTTTGTCATGGTTCTTCCTCCAGTGTTCACTGTGTTTGTCATGGTTCTTCCTCCATTGTTAACTGTGTTTGTCATGGTTCTTCCTCCAGTGTTAACTGTGTCATGGTTCTTCCTCCAGTATTCACTGTGTTTGTCATGGTTCTTCCTCCAATGTTAACTGTGTTTGTCATGGTTCTTCCTCCAGTGTTAACTGTGTCATGGTTCTTCTTCCAGTGTTCACTGTGTTTGTGAAGGTTCTTCCTCCAGTGTTCAGTGTGTTTGTCATGGTTCTTCCTCCAGTGTTCACTGTGTTTGTCATGGTTCTTCCTCCACTGTTCACTGTGTTTGTCATGGTTCTTCCTCCACTGTTAACTGTGTCATAGTTCTTCCTCCAGTGTTCACTGTGTTTGTGATGGTTCTTCCTCCAGTGTTCACTGTGTTTGTCATGGTTCTTCCTCCAGTGTTCACTGTGTTTGTCATGGTTCTTCCTCTAATGTTCACTGTGTCATGGTTCTTCCTCCAGTGTTCAGTGTTTGTCATGGTTCTTCCTCCAATGTTCACTGTGGTTGTCATGGATCTTCCTCCAGTGTTCACTGTGTCATGGTTCTTCCTCCAATGTTCACTGTGGTTGTGATGGTTCTTCCTCCAGTGTTAGCTGTGTCATGGTTCTTCCTCCAGTGTTCACTGTGTCATGGTTCTTCCTCCAGTGTTCACTGTGTTTGTCATGGTTCTTCCTCCAATGTTCACTGTGTTTGTGATGGTTCTTCCTCCAGTGTTGACTGTGTGATGGTTCTTCCTCCAGTGTTGACTGTGTGATGGTTCTTCTTCCAGTGTTCACTGTGTGATGGTTCTTCCTCCAGTGTTCACTGTGTTTGTCATGGTTCTTCCTCCAGTGTTCACTGTGTTTGTCATGGTTCTTCCTCCAGTGTTCACCGTGTTTGTCATGGTTCTTCCTCCAGTGTTCACCGTGTTTGTCAACACTCCGCCATCGCACTCGGTGCTGGGCTGCTCGCTGAATGCCTGTCCAGTTGGTCCCCTGCCTCTTTATCTCTGCCTCAGTGTCTCGCCTCCAGCTGCTGCGAGGTCGGCCTCTCTTCCTTTTCCCCTGCGGGTTCCATGTCAGGGCTTGGCGTGTGGTGCTGGATGCTGGCTTCCTGAGAGTGTGTCCAATCCAGCCCCACTTCCTCCGCAGAATACGCTTGGCCACTGGTTCCTGTCCTGCTTGCTTCAAACAGGATTTAGGGGCTGTGCAAAATCAAGAGAAAAAAACAACAAACACTTTCCATATCTCTGGCACTTTCCCAACACATCCTTAATTCAGATTTGTAGCATGAGAGTGGAAGTGGAAACGAACCGTCATGTGTGTGATGAATATATTGTCATGCCATTGAGAGCATGAGAGAGTTGTTGAAGGAAGGGAACCGTCATGTGTGTGGTGAATGTGTCAGGTCGTGCCATTGAGAGCATGAGAGAGATGTTGAACGAAACAAACCGTCATGTGTGTGGTGAATGTATCAGGTCGTGCCATTGAGAGCATGAGAGAGATGTTGAAGGAAGGGAAGCAGTTTGACTTTATCTTCCTGGACGCGGACAAGTCCGAATACATCGACTACCTCAAGGTGAGTTTCTTCTTCTTTCTTCTCCTGCATGCTCCTCCTCCTCCTTCTCCTTCTTCTTCTTCATCGTCTTCTTCTTCATATTTTGTTTGTGTATCTTAAAAGACACCCATCCTGAGGCCCGCTCTGCTCCCTTCTTTATCGTCATCTTCATCCTCCTCATTGCGTTGTAACCATTGTTACTGTGTTATAAGATTTGTTCTTAATGCATTGTCCTCTTTTCATCGGAGACATCATCGTCACCGTTGTTTTTAGCAGTATGTGGTCTTCCTGCATTTAGTATGCTGAGGTGATGGTGTGGTGGTGGTGGTGATGGTGGTGGCGGTGCTCTGTCTCTGTCCCTCGCTTTCTCTCTCTCTCTTTCTTTTTCTCATTCTCTCTCTCTTTCTCTCTCTCTTTCTCTCTCTCTCTCTCTCTCTCTCTCTCTCTCTGTGTGTGTGTGTGTGTGTGTGTGTGTGTGTGTGTGTGTGTGTGTGTGTGTGGTCTTTTCGTTTGCCGTTGATTGTAGTCAGTCAGTGCTGATCTTGTTACGGATGGGTATCTGACAAATGTACGTATTCTGTTAACTACTTACTCGGTAATAACTTGCTTGCTTAGGCCCACGTATTTTACATCACATATTCAGGTTTTACTGAAAGGATGGTTCAGCCAGTCACTCAATGAGTAAAATGAACGAACAAATGATTTTTGCATCATTCTCATTTTGTCATTGGTGACATCATCATCACTTTACTGAAATGATGTTTCAGCCAGTCACTAAAATGAACGAGCAAATGATGTTTGTATCATCCTCATTTCGTCATTGTTGACATCATCATCACCATTGATGACGTTACAAGTATGTCGTCTTTCTTTGTATGGTGGCTTTGTCAGTTTATCGGTTTGGTGGTGGTGGTGGTGTGTGCATGCGTGCGTGTGTACGTTTATGCGTGTGCGTGTGCGTGTGCGTGTGTGTGTGTGTGTGTGTTTACATTAACAGATATGCCTAGACGAGGGTTTACTTGCGGAGAACGGAACGATAGCGGTAGACAACGCTTACTTACACGGAAAGAATTACCTCCCTTCTGACCAACCGCCCAGCGCTTCTCGGCTCTTTGGCGATTACGTCGCCAAGGAGGAACGTCTGCATAAGGTGAGCGATTGTATCATTCCTTCACGTAATATTTACAGTGATTGTTCACACAAGATAAGAACATGTTTTAGGGATGCCAAAGGAAGTGTGTGTGTGTGTGTGTGTGTGTGTGTGTGTGTGTGTGTGTGTGGTTTAGAGATGACAGAGAAAGTGTGTGTGTGTGTGTGTGTGTGGTATGTGTGTGTGTGTGTGTG
Source organism: Conus canariensis (assembly GCA_033310375.1). Lineage (NCBI taxonomy): Eukaryota > Metazoa > Mollusca > Gastropoda > Neogastropoda > Conidae > Conus > Conus canariensis. The sequence continues at coordinate 8,451,457 of CM065735.1, forward strand.
TGTGTATGTGTGTGTGTATGTATGTGTGTGTGTGTGTGTGTGTGTGTGTGTGTGTGTGTGTGGTGGGGTGTGTAGGTGGTGGTGGTGGTGGTGCACGGTGTGGTATGTGTGTGTGCGTGTGTGTGTATGTATGTGTGTGTGTGTGTGTGTGTGTGTGTGTGTGTGTGTGTGTGTGTGTGTGCGCACGCGTGCGTGTGTGTGTGCGTGTGCGTGTGTGTGTGTGTGTGTGTGTGTGTTGTAACTAATTATGTTCCTCTCATCTTTTCATCATCTTTCTAAGAGTCCGGCCTCATATTTGCCCACTGCGGTTGGCTGGACCATTAACAACACGTAACTGAATTTTCTTCCTTCTCCTTTGCACTTCTCCTAATGTTTCTCCTCCTTCTCCTTCTCCTCCTCTCTCTCTCTGGGGGTATAGTTCTAAAGGCTGGATGAATTTAATGTATTGATTCAGATTGCTTATGATATCACAAGCTCCCCCCCTCTCCCTTCCTCGTTTCTAGTTTGTCTTATCTTTTTAAAAGATTTTTATTTTGTTTCTTTCTAGTGGATTTCTTTATAAGTTTAAGCACATTACAAGAGGGCTGGATGCAAAAAGAAAAGTATTATTTATGCTTATTCCACTTTCCTCTTTAAAGCAAACTTATTTGTTCGTTCGTTCGTTCACCTCCAACTTCGTTCTGTGCAATTTTGATGTTATTTCCTTTGCAAAGTGATGTAAATTCAACTGCAGTGTGAGGTGATTTCAAACACTATGTGATGTTATTGTAACCGCAGTGTGATAAAATTTCAATTCCAGTGTGACATCATTTCAATTGCAATATGATGTAATTTCAATTGCAATTTGACTTAATTCTAATTGCAATATGATGTAATTTCAATTGAAATGTGACGTAATTTCATTTGCAGTTTGACGTAATTTTAATGGCAATGCAACGTAATTTCAATTGCAATGTGACGTAATTTCATTTGCAACGTGATGCAATTTCAGTTGCAATGTGACAAAATTTCAGTTGCAATGTGAAGTAATTTCAACGGCAATAACATGAAATTTCAATTGCAATGTCACATAACTTCAACAGCAATGTGATGTAAATTTCAATTGCAATGTGATGTAATTTCAGTTGCAGTGTGACGTAATTTCGACCAGTCGCAATATGACGCAATTTCAAAAAAGCAATGTGGTGTAAATTTTAATTGCAATGTGATGTAATCTCAATTACAGTGTGACGTAATTTCAACCAGTCGCAGTGTGACGTAATTTCAACTGCAGTGTGATGTTATTTCAGTTGCAATGTGATGTAATTTCAACAGCAACGTGACGTAATTTCAACTGCAACGTGACGTAATTTCAACAGCAATGTGATGTAGTTTCATTGACAGTTCCCCGCACGGAATGTCTGCAGTATGTACGTGTCTGAGCAAAGTTTATTTATTTATTTGTTTATTCTTTTTTTTTTCCAATTGTCTGCTTCAGGTTCTGGTGCCCCTCCGTGATGGCGTGCTGCTCCTTAGAAGACTGACTGAAGTGGAACCAGACCTGCCTCATTAGATCACACCCACACCCCCCATCCGACTCCCGACCCGACCCTTCCCCTACTCTGCAACGACGATTGACGCATATCTTCATCAACTCTGTATGGTCCTGTGAAGATGCAAATTAATTTCTGCCGAAGAAAGGAGGAGAAGAAAAAGAAGAAGAAGAAGAAGAAGAAGAAGAAGAAAAAGAAGCAAAAAGAAGAGAAAAAAAAAGGGAAAAAAATGAGAGGTTTTCTTTTCAATTGAACATAGGCAGGTGATGTACAAAAAACAACAACAGAAAAAAAAACAAAAAAAAAACAACAACAACAAACCCAAGCCCCCCCCCCCCCCAAAAAAAAAAACAACAAAAAAACAACAACAAACAAACAAACAAAAAACACACAAAACAACAACAACAACAACAACAACAACAACAACACACACACACACACACACACACACACACACACACACACACACACACACACAACAAAACAAAGAAAGAAAAGATGCCTGCGCAGACGTGCCACCTCCCCACCCTCTTCCTTTCTTACTTTCCACCTACCCTTGAAAAAGTTGCTTTTTTTTTTTTTTAATTAACGTCAAACGTATGGGAAATGCCTCAACTGTTTTCTTTTAAACCTTACGTAAGCATGTAGACAATTCTTTCTGGTATTCCAGATTGTTCATTGGATCCAATATATGAGATGACTGTAGCTAAGTTTTCTTTTGTGTGTGTGTCCAGAACTGTGTTTATGCACGCACGTCTTTTTTCTTCTGTAATTGCAGAGTATTTGTGTCGAATGTATGTTAAGTGCTGGGTTTTGCTTCTCTGTCTCTCTCTCTCTCTGTGTCTCTCTCTCTCTCTGTGTCTCCCTCTCTCTCTCTCTTTCTCTCTCTGTGTGTCTTTCTGTCTCTGTATCTCTGTCTGTTCCTCTCTTTCTCTCTCTCTTCATAGATTGATTGTAGCGATTATGTGGAAAATGCTATATTTTCCCACATTAGTAATGCACTTTAATAAATCTCCTTATGTGGCTATAGAGGTCATGGCAACAAATTGTTGTTGTGGTTATGCAAATCATTTTAACATACAAACATCTGATTGTTCATGGCATCTTGTTTCCCACCATGAATTATGCGATGCAGCAATAAATATGTGAATTTATGTGACGTTATGGATATTCCCAGGCATGTGTGAATGGTGTGTGTGTGTGTGTGTGTGTGTGTGTGTGTGTGTGTGTGTGTGTGTACTGACAATAGACAGCTCTTAACAGGCACCCATGCACACACACACACACACACACACACACACACACACACACACACACACACACACACACACACGCACGCACAGACAGACACACGCACACCATTAATCTTTCTCTGTATTTTCTTTTTGTCTCGCAACAGCTCTGACAGTTTCAGCCATGAAATCCTTCATTGCTCACTTCCATATGTTCAAATAATGCCTTCAGCAAACAAACTACACGTAAAGAAGCAGAGGACATGGTCATTTACGCTCAATCATCACGCTGCCCCTTCACGCCCTGACCTCGTTCCCCCAAGTCCCCCCTCTTCCTCCTTCGTCAGTCCGCTCACGATCAGCTGTCCCACTTACACGCTAAAACAAACAAAACAACAACAACCCCCCCCCCCCCCCCCCACAGAAACAAAAACAGAACCCCCCCCCCCCCCCCCAACAAAAAACAAAAAAGAAAACGCCGTGCCCTAAATATCACCAGAGGGCTTACAGAGTACGCTCTAAACACTTTTTTTGTTCTTTTTCTTTCTTTATCTTTTGCCTCCAACCTCCAATTTTGCCACGGTTTTTTTTTCCCCTCCAACCTCCAATCTTGCTACGTCTTTCTTTTTTTTTTTTTTTTTTCTTTTCTTGTTTGGCCTCCAATCTCCAATTCTGCCACGTCCCCCCCCCCCCCCCCCTTTTTTATTTTCATTTTTTCGGGTTTTTTTTTTCTAAAATGGGGCCTCTATCCTATTTCCCCCCCACTTTTTCTTTTTTCTTCTCATTTTCCACTGACACTTGCTCGCCATGTACAGAGTCGATTGCCAAAAAAAAAAGTACACAAAATGAATGACATTAAGTGTGATTGGGCCCCAGTGCAATAACTTTTCCCAAATTGCATTATCCCAAACACAAGAAGCAAAGAAGGAAAGACATGCAAACCCCCCCCCCCCCCCCCCCCAACAGCAGCATAATGGGAGGCTACTCCTGTTGGCTTAATTTTCACAATCTGTATGAGTGATCGCTTCCAAATTGTTCGTCTGCTTTTGGAGTGAATGTGAGGATGGGCTCAGTATCGAGCAAAAGAGATTAATTTTGCAATTAGTTTCTGATGGATTAAAAGGCAGAACGATCGCCCAGCTGCTGCAGATACCACTTTCTGCTGTTTACAAGTTTTTGAAGCGGTGCAAGGAGACAGGATCGCTCGAAGCAAGCAAATCAAGTGGCAGGCCAAAGAAGACAGATGAACGTTCAGATCGAAAGTTGTTTCGTCTTGTGAAAAGAGAGAGAAGAAAGCCTTTGAAGGAGCTGTACATCAAATTCAATGAAGAACAACATGTGCAGGTGTCTGCTAGGACTGTGTATAGGAGGTTGAAGGCTGTGGGCTACAAAAGAAGAGTTGTGAAGAAGAAAACAGTGGTATCACAAGTGAACAGAAAACGTCCACAGGGCATAGTGCCGATCTAAGCTTCATTATACTGTTGAACAGTACTGGAAAAGGGTGATTTTCAGTGACGAGACGCAGGTTGTGATTGGTAAGGACCGGAAAATGTATGTGTGGCGAAAAGACAACGAAATCTACGATCCCCAGTGTCTTGAAGTGCATGCAGATCCAGACCCAAGATGCAAGGCCTGTGCCATGTTTTGGGGATGCGTTACATTTAACGGTATAGGAACACTTGTGCCTGTTGAGGGACGATCAACTCTCAAAAGTACGTAGAAGTCCTTGACACCAATCTTTGGCCTATAGTAGCCAAAGAGTTCCCACGAGAGCCTTGGATCTTCCAAGATGACAATGCGCCATGCCACACCTCTCGATTCACCACCCACTGGAAACAGGTGAACGGAATTCCGACCATGACCTGGCCCTCACAAAGCCCAGACATCAACATTATTGAAAATGTGTGGAGAACTCTCAAAAGCTAGTTACAAAGGAGAATGCACGAGGTTGTAAACAGAGACACTCTGATCAGCACTGTGCTTGACATCTGGGACCACCTCACTCCAGGCTACATTCAGGGGCTCTACCACTCGCTGCCAGCTCGAATGAGGCAGGTTTTGCGGGCAAATGGATGCATCGCCAAATACTGAAAGCTCAGTGAGTAAATTGCTTTTTTTCTGTGTTCAAAATGCACCAGATCTAACCACTGCTGAACCGAGATCTAGCGGCCATTTTGTGTACGTCTTTTTGGCAATCAAGTGTAAATCTGTGTGTTCTGTTCACCGATGAACATTCGAATGCGAAGTTTAATGTTTCAGCGTATGATACACAGCGTCTGGGTTTATTTCTGTACTAATGTATGGTGTACTGACACTTTCACCCTGTTTGTATGTGACAAAAGGGACCTCTCTCTCTCTCTCTCTTATATATATATATATATATATATATATATATATATATATATATATATATATATCACAACGTTGTAGTTCGGAGACTCAAGAAATCTTGTAATATGCTCCTATCCGGAAAAGGTGAGCACTCTTCAATTCTACGAAAATGAATCAATGTTCATGTTAATGTTCATGTTTATGATAAGCTCCTTTAACAGTTGAGCACTTTGATAGAATTAAAAATGGAATGAGTCAACCTCAACTTCTCAACAAAGAACATTCCTTTCTCCAGCCCAGAAAACTACATGAAGAGACTGATTGAGATGACGGAAAAATTCATAAGAAGAATGCGTTGGAAAGCCTTCCATTTCCTCAACCCATCATCGGAAACGGAAGTACAGGAAAACTACGGATTCTGCTCTACAAAAACACCACCAACCATTGCAGAAATGAAACCATTTGAAGAGAAAATTGAAAATTTGATAAAAAATATCGAATTCAGAAAAAGAGAAAACAACTTCCAGGACACGCTGAAAAAGAAAAAAACAAATAGCCAAAGATGACAAAATCCTCGTGAAAGCCGACAAGACATCAAATTATTACAAAATGACACCAAAAGAATACAACCACCTGCTAGATAAAAACATCCAGGCAGCCTACAGGAAAACATCAACCAGTGATTGTGATGACACCAATAGAGAAGCAAAAAACATTGCATCAATGCTGAAAATTGATGACAGAGTCGACAAAACGGCAGAGAAAGAAGCATTTGTGACCCTGAAAGACCACAAACCAAACTTTGCAAATAAGCCAAATTGTAGACTGATCAACCCAGCAAAATGTGAACTAGGCAGAGCCAGTAAAAGAATATTACAGAGAGTCGTAAAGGATATCGGAAACAACACACATCTCAACCTCTGGAGAAACGCCCAAGCTGTGATCGAGTGGTTCAAAAACATAGAAAAAAAACCACCACAACAACATTCATCTGCTTCGACATTGTGGACTTCTACCCAATCTCAGTCACTCAAGAACTCCTTGAAAAAGCCCTCAAATTCGCCTCAAAAACAACAACAATAACTGAACAAGAGATGGAACTAATAAGACACATAAAAAAATCCCTCCTGTTCACTAAAGATGAAACGTGGATGAAAACATCACAAAACCCACAAAACAACTTTGACGTAACCATGGGTTCCTACGATGGGGCAGAAACGTGTGAACTAGTAGGTCTCTTCCTCCTGTCTGAGCTCCAAACAGAGCATGGAAACAACATTGGATTGTACCGAGATGATGGGCTAGCAATCCCAACTTTTACCTAAGGGCATGTTGAATATTTACTTTCCCCTGATGAAGGGGATATGAACATGCTTCGAAACGTGAATGAGTTGATACACTTCAATACATGTATGTGTTATCAGGAGCCTTGATATGAATTCTGCAAGTTCTTAGTAACTACAAAAACAAGATGCGAAGCATATAAACGTACTCCCAGTTTTCCAAGCCGCTTATAAATCGGCCAAGTGCTTTGTGAGATAAGAAATAAAGGCAAAATAACGGTTTTAACGGTTATTTAACCGATGTACACTTTTGAAACTGGTATTTTAGTCATCACTGGGCTAAAGCCTGTGTACATACCAAATTTCATCCAAATCGGACAATATGTCAAGAATAACGGTTTTTAACGGTCAGATTTTGAAACACTACATGGAAGTGCCATTTGTGTGTGATAACCTTTCTATATACACAATTTTATTAAAACCTGCCAATATATAAGAAAATAACGGCAAAATAACGGTTTAACGGTTATATAACCGATATACACTTTTGAAACGGGTTGTTTAATCCATTTTCAGCATTACATCACTTACATATGGACAGAGGCTCCGATTTGTCACAAGATCATCCAAACCGCTTATAAACTGGCCAAGTACTTTCTGAGATATTCCATAAAGAAGAAAAACCGTTATAGGCCGTTACAGCCGTTAGTAACGGCTATAGCGGTAAACTAAAACATCGGGCATCATCCGTGGCCCATATTGAACATACCTACAAATTTTCAGAAAGATCGGCCCAGTAGTTTTGTCTGGAGCGAGTGGAACACATTCTGACCACGGACACACAGACAGACAGACAGACAGACAACATTTCTTCGTTCCCATTCTAAAGTACTCCCTGTTCTTTAAGAACTGGGAGTACAAAAATGGAGACCATACTTTGAAACGTCGGCTGCAGGATCACATTCAACGATAAATTAAGATGGAAGAAAAACGACCCTTTCCGTGGAAACAAAGATCGTGACAGTCAGTCCCTGAAAGGCTTCGTCAGGCGTCCGCATGTTACCCTCCTCTATCGCAGCCATGATGAAATCGCCAGGGATGGATACATAGCGACCTGTCCAAGGTCCAAAAGGACCTGAACCTCCTGACTCTTTTTCCACGGAAAGATCATAGACTCAACTGTTGCGGTGTCAACCGGCGACAGACGTGTCTTTACCTGTGGAATCGGTCTTGGTGTCATCGGTTTGGATGGTCGTGGTGATGGTACTGCCATCCTGCTCGCCGTTCTCATCAGTCACGACTGATGGTGGTTTCACCGTGGGCGGGCTCGGCGTTCTTGGCCTACAGTTTGGTGTTCCAGACGACACGTCAACCTGATGTTCAGCCGTGGCGTCATGGAACTGGAGTGTCTTGTAGGACAGAAGGCAGCGGTACCGTCTGCTGCAGCCTGGAATGGAGGACACCCGCAGCTTGTGCGTGTAGGCTCTCTGCACGAAGTCTCCGATGATGATTCGTTCTCCTACCACGATTCCAAGATGATGCTTACGATCCTGGTCGCCGATGGAGATCCAACGTGCCCGGTTCTGGTATTGGAACGTGACTTTCAGTTGGTATTTGAAGTTCCTCACAGCCACATTGGCTTGGCATTTCAAGCTGGCCGTGTCATCGTAACCGAAGGTGGCTTCGGTGGGTGAAAGAGTCAGCCTCGTCCTTCCAGGGTGCGGTATGACCTCGAAGAAGGCCGACTCTAACGTGGCGTAGTAAGACGTCGAACTTAATTTAAAGTCCACCTTACATGTCCAGTTTTGAGACAAGTCTCTCCAGGAAACCCCTGTGATCGTCAGAACGGGAGAACTGAAGTTTCCGGACAGGCTTTCTTCGCCTTGAACAAAATCGTGTTGAGCTTTAAATGTGGGTTTCCGATGAGGAGTTGATCTTAGTCTGGACTCATATTTACCTTCCATCGTCCTGCCGGCATACACTGCCATGTAACTACTGAAATGGTCGGCCGCTGTACACTGAACTGTGACCACGACGTCGACACCAGCTTTGACCACAACCGGCGATGGGCAAAGAAAGATGTACGCCTTGTTGACACAGGTGCCACCTACGTGGTGAGCTGCAAGCGTCAGTGCTGACACCAAGCACACAAGCCGCCCACGATTCATCATCTCCGACTGCTGTGGGCTCGACGGGGATGACGTCCTGTGGGTGTGTGAAATGACGCAACACAAGAATTGGAGGAGTCCTGTAAAGGCCTATAGGCTATCGTTCTTCATTTGAAGTTCCTCACATCTGCTAGTGTTACCCTTCCACTGAATAAAGACTTGCCTGAAATGCCGATAATAGAGGACAGAAGCAGGGCAAAGAAGCCCAAAACTACCCATTTGCCTGCGGTGAGGGAAAAGAACGCGGTTTCTGATGCGAATACTTCCGATGACGTAATGCCGTCGGCGTCATCCTCTCAAAAAAAGAAAAAAGTCATTACTGAAGTTCGAAATGCTGGATCAAAGTCTGAAAAGTACCTCCAGACAGAAAAAGATCTTCCTGGTATTGCCATCCTGCACGATTCTGTACTGAATGGGGTGCAGGCACGTAGGCTTAGTCTTTCCTATGGACTTCGTGTTCGTTCGTTCTTTAATTTAACGTCTATCCACCTAACAGTGATCTTAGACAGTATGTAAGTGTTATGTGTGTGTGCATGTGATGTTTTTGGGTGTATGCATGCGAACGGTTGGTGTTGATTTTGGGCGTACGTAGGTATGTATAATACAATTAGGCCTAGAAAAAAACACAAAAACAAACAAACAAACAAAAAAAAAAAACAAAAAAAAAAAAAACACACACCACATAACTGAATCCAAAACTATAAAAGAAACACTAAATAAGCAACTAACACCAAGATGGGGAAAATAACATAGACGTTAAAGTAAATGTCCAATTGGGCTCTTAATCAGTCCTTGAACAACTTCAAAAATGTTTGATTCGTTAGAGATGACGTCTTCAAAGACTGACATCGACGGTTCGGTGTTCAACAACCAAGCAGGTAAATAAGGTTTCATTCTATCGCACAAAAAAAGTAGATGGAACGGAGTGATTTGCTGGCCACAAATACAAGTCACATGTTTACAGAATTTTGTTTTAAAGGCATCAAGCATCAATCTAAAAATCAAACTTTTTAAAATCCTCTCTTGGTAGAGATTCTTGATACCTGTTTTATTGTCTGATATCTTGTTAAATAATATCCCCTTTTTGTTTTTGGTGCCTTTTCCCTTATTTAAAATAGTATTCCAGGCTGCGTCTTTTAAAAGACTATAACTCTCATGTAAGGATAAAGGAATAATATCTTTGTTAAATCAGTTTCAGTGATAGCAGCCTTTTTGGCTAATGTGTCTACCCTTTCATTAGCAAATAATCCACAGTGAGATGGAACCCAACAAAAATCGACATAAGAACCACGTAAATGCAAAAAATGAATTAGGTGGTACACTTCTGATATAAGTTCTGCTCTCACACTTGTATTCGAAAATTTTAGAGCTTGTAGGACTGATTTTGAATCAACACAAAGTAGTATTTGAAATACAGGAAATCGAAAATCAAGAAGAAAGTTTAATGCCATAATAATGGCAACAAGTTCCGCAGTAAATATGGAAATATTCTTACCAAGGTGGTAACCTTTCTCTATTTTTTAGGATGGAATTATGAATGCTGAACCAGACAAATGATTGTCTAGTACGGAACCATCTGTATAGATTTTAAGGTGATTTACATAGGTTTCATTTATATGTGACTTAACATACGTTGGCAGCAAGGGTCCATCACTTTTTCTTAAACTTGTATAGTCTATGTCATAATTTGCTCTACTAAGTTCCCATTTTGGGATAGTGCTAAAAGACACCCGAGGAGCTACGTTTTGAGGTGCAGTGCCTGCTTTTGTAAATAAGTCAGATGTGTATGAGGCTATCGATTTTAGAGAATTTTTTGTGCCCGTTTAGGAAAATTTATTTCTGATTTTAATTCAGTTTCACTGGTATTAAGATTTTGTAGTGTATGACTTCTTAAGATATATTTTGCAGGTGCAAGTTTCATATTTTCTTCAAAAGGCAATATTCCGATCTCCATATAAGTTCTTAAAGTTGATGTATGAACCGGGACACCAAGAGCTATCTTGTAAGCTTTACTATCGATACTCTGCAACTTTTCAATTAAATATTTTGGGGCTGAAAAAAATGTCTCCTGGGCATACGATAGTTTTGATCGTACAAGCGCAGTAGCTAAATGTGTTAATACTTTACTGTCTTTACCCCAGGATTGTTGACTCACCATTTTCAAGAAATTAAAAATTTTCTTAGCTTTTGTTAAAATAGTTTGTATGTGATTATTCCAGCTCAATTTAGAAGTTAAATTTACTCCAAAAAATTTTACAACTTTTTAAAATGAAATACATGACCACAAAGATCTTCAGAAAACATGGGAAAAATTAAAAGACATGAAAAACGGAATCAGTCTTCCTGAATATCCCATAAAATTAGAAAATAATGAGTTTCCTTCAAAATTTGAAAAGGCTGAAGCATTTGCAAATATTTTTGCAAAAAATAGCAATAGGGAGGGCCTGACAGAAAAGCAAAAGATATACAGAGAGAAAATGGAGGATAAGGAAACGCATGAAAAAAGTCCCAATAATAGTCACTATACAAACGCTCCCCTTACATTTCAAGAAGTAAAGGATGCAATTTTCTCTATTGGTTCGAAAAGAAAGTCAGTGGGACCAGATGCGATTTCCAATGAAATGATAAAGCATTTGCCAGTTAATTTCACAATGTTTCTGAACTTATTATTTCAGAAATGTTGTTCTGAAGGGCTTCAACCATCTTTGTGGAAAAAATCAATTGTAACCCCTATCCCTAAAGAGGGCAAGTCAAAATCAGACAAAAATAACTACAGGCCAATTGCTATCACTTCACATGTGGGAAAACTTATGGAAAGAATTATTCTAAAAAGACTTGAACATCATTGTGAAAAAAAATGGTATAATACCAATACAACAGGCGGGCTTTAGAAAGGGTAGCTCTACAGTTGACCATCTTGTAAAAATTACAACACAGGTTAAACATCAGTTTGCACGCAGAAAAAATGTTCTTGCCACGTTTTTTGACATTAGAAAGGCGTATGACCAAGTCTGGCATTCAAAACTTCTGAACAAATTGAAGTTAATTGGTCTCTCAGGATGTATGTACAATTACTTAAAAACCTTTTTAAGTGATAGAACAATACAGACGAAGGTAGGAAATGTATACTCTAATGAAAGACATATCCAGATGGGAATCCCGCAAGGAGCTGTAATAGCTCCTATCCTGTTTAATATTTTGATCCATGATCTTCCTAAATCATTATCAAAAACTGTTGAACTAGCACAATATGCGGATGATATCTGCATATGGATGAAAGTTACTTTAAAACGTCACACACCGGTTAGATCAATCAACTATATTAAAAAGATATATCAAAATGAACTAGATAAAATTAGTAAGTACATGACTGAAAATGGATTGGCCCTTTCAGCTGAAAAATCGCATATGGTTCTGTTCAATACTGGTTATGATCCTAATCCTCTGCCTTCATTTCAAATAGATGGATTGTGCCTTGGACTTCGTGTCATCAAACGTAAATGCCTGTCCATGGATGATATTGAAAGAGCTGCTAGATCTGCTATAAACGCTTACCAAGAACTCGATGTTGTCGTGTTGCACTGTGGCATCAACACCCTGAGAAACAAGACCCCTCAGGCTGCCAGTGAAGCTTTTGTTGCTGCCGTGCGCAAGTTACAGTCTGAGCATCAGAAAGTGAAAGTCGTTATTAGCAAAATTTCGCCAGTCAAAGATCCTTCCCTGAATGCAAAAAGAGACCTTTATAACGCCTTTGTGTTTGCCGAGCTGGTGGAGAACAAGAATATCTCTTTCATCAGCCACGAGAACCTGCAGCCGAGAGGTCTCCAGGATCAGCTTCACCCCAACCAACGAGGAGCATCAGTGCTGGCCGGAAACTTGGGCAGACATCTTCATGGTCTTTTCTGGAATCAGCCCAAGCGACGTTCCAAATCGTACATTCAGCCGCATATGGGGTTCTTTGACTGGAGGGGTTTTTGGTACCCCCACTGGTGACTGCCTTGACAATGTATATTTTGAGCTGTAGTTAATATGTGAATGTGTGTGTGTGTGTGTGTGTGTGTGTGCGCGTTATGCACTGATGAGAACGTGTGTATGTGAGTGTGTGTGCACGCGCGAGTCTTTGTGTGTGGCTGTATGTATGCCTGTGTATAAATGTATACATTATGTTGGCTTGTGTGTTAGATATACCTGGATATTCTGTTTTGTGAAGGCACACCACATTCATCATTGCAAGTGTTAATTGAGGTCAGACCTGCACTTTGGAGACATACAAGTTCCCTAATAACGAGTGTTCATAGCCTTCATCGTTCTCATACTCAGTATACTTAGTAGTGCGCTATTCAGCCATTGGTTTATTGTTTATATAACATTGTTCTTTTCGTGTTTTCTTTGAATGTATAGTTTATTTGTTAAGAAGAAGATGTCCCCAATGTGGCTATTTCGTATTTATTACTACTGTAATAGGTCACTCTCAATATCAATCAATCTTGTTTGGTGGAGAATGTGCCGTGAAAACCTATAATTTGCATAACAGCAGTTATGTTACAACTTGCAATCTGCCATGAAAGCTAAGCAAAATGATTGTTTCAAAATATTTCAATGAATGCCAGATCACTTCCCAGTAATTTATTATCTTTTGAAAATCATGTTCTGGAGGGAAACCACTCTGTGCTAGCACTTCAGTCTCTGAATGTGGAAAAGCACAGACTACCTAATTTGGAGAATTATTTCTACCCTCCACTTTACACAGTCAGTGAATCAAACAAAAAAGTCCAGACTGCGCTATACATCAGACGGGACCTGGAATTTACTAAGATCGTTCCATTTCCGGTGCCGCAGGAAGATGAAGGTGTATTTGCTACAGGTGCTGTAATCAAAGTGAACAAAGACTCAGTTTACAATATACTTTCTGTATATTATCCTAATGGACCCCAAGAGGATAATACAGACTGGATGAAGAATACAAATTTAACAAGTAAGAAATGGATCATTGTTGGCGACTTTAATGCTCATGCACCATTTTGGGATTCTGAGTGTTCTAAAGTTTCATCCAACAGATTCGTTGAAAATATTATTGATTCCTCTTTAGTTTTATTAAATGATGGTCGAATCACAAGAATTCCAGATGTTTCAACTCACAAACCTAGCACGATAGATTTATCCTTTGTTTCACCTAGCATTGCAGTAAACTGTAATTGGTCTATAGGAGAAGATTGTTTAGGAAGTGATCACCTCCCCATCACTATAATCTTTAATGATGACATAAATAATGATGTAACAGACATCGAAGACAAAATTCCAAAGTTTAATTATAAACTTGCCAACTGGGATGCCTACCAGATCTTTCTTGCATCGTATAACACAACATTTATTGAGAATGATGATGTTAATTTATTTTATTCTAATTTCAGCAAAGTCATACTGTTAGCAGCCGAGCATTCTATCCCTATATGTAAATTTAAAAAGATTGGTAGTAGTAGAAAGAAACTCGTGGAGAGCGTGGCAGCAGAGAGTCCTCAGAAGAGAAGCCCCCTTCAAGCAAGTGTTTCGGCCCTTATCTCCTGACACTCTAGGGGGGTTGGGCCACACCCGGTTCATGACTCCGGATGTCCCTCTGCTGCCCCTTTTTTTTCCCATCTTGGGACGAGCCATGGCTGGGATTCGAACCCATGACCCTCTGGACATGCTCATTTTCCACTTAATGACTCGCGCTTTAACCACTGAGCCACAGGGACACCTGATATTTGTAGGGAAATTAAGCCTTATGAAGTTCACTTTTGTTCCTCCTTGACCAGATCCAGCTTGAACACCTCTCTGCCGCTTCTGCCATTGCTTTCAGGGCTCTGGTTTTTTCCTTCCCTGCAACTGAGAGCTGTTTCATGAGGCTGTATGCAGACGTTCCTACAAACCCCCTAGCTCCAATTTCTGCAGTGAGGACTTTGACCTGATAGCCTTCTCTCCTCAGGCTGTTTGCCAGATGAGCATACTTTTCAGTCTTGTAGATTTGAGCTGCCTCCATTCTGTTCTCATATGGCACCGTGAGCTCGATCATGATCAGCTGCTTGGTTGACTTAGAGTGGACTACTATGTCTGGTCTCATGCCACTCTTGCTGATGATCTCTGGGTGACTCTTCCATTCTGGGAGGTCTGCAGTGCACTCCCAGTCATCTGCCCCGTCCAGCAGACTCTGCCTGCATGTTTCGAGTGGCACTGTTGTTCTTGGCCATGATTTGCTGCCTCCTGCCGTGAAGAATGTTGCGGGTGCTTTTGGAGTCCTGATTTTCCCTTTTGTGGTGTTGGTACTAGCCCAGACTACTTGTACAATTTCTTTGAGCACTTGGTTGTGCCTCCATGTGTACCTTCCTTGAGCCAGGGCTACTTTACATGAGCTTAGGACATGCTCCACTGTTTGTTTTTCATGGCAGAGGGGGCATGCAGGATCGTCTGTTTTCCCCCACTTCACCAGGTTTGCATTTGAGGGCAGAAGGTCATATGCAGATCTGAGAATGAAGCTGATCCTGAGAGGGGCCATGTGCCAAATGTCATTCCAAGTGAGACTTCTTTGGAGTGCATTCTCCCACGTTGTCCATTGCCCTTGCTGGCTCTGCTGGACTGCTTTTTGGAGTCTTTTTTGGTCTTCTTCTTTTCTCATCTCCTGAATCATCATGTCTCTTTTGGCTTTTCCTTTGGCCTTTGACCACCATTCAGTTTTGGTCACCCCCAGTCCCTGTCTGTTGGTCTGTGTGTGTCCTGTTATTTCTCTGATCTTGAGACTTTCTTTTGCAGAATCCATCGCCTCTTGAACTTTCCATTTTCTGCCTGTCTTCAGCTGGGGCTTAATTGCTTCTACCACCTTGTCTCCTGAGTCCTCCAGCATGCTTTGAAGTCTGATCTTCCCTGCTTTGTATTCCTCCAGGATGGATTTCAGGGTAGTTTCAGCTTTGCTTGGCGACAGTACAGCGCTATGTCAGTCAGACAGGGTGGGACACCAAGCCATTTCCTTGTGAACTTGTTGATTTTGGCTTCCATTGCCTCCACTATGCTGGTGCAGATGTCGTATATCATCAGAGGCCATAGCAGCTTTGGTATCAGCATGAACTGCAGACACCAGACCTTGTATTTGCCAGGGAGCCCACACTGGTCAATGGTCTCCAAGCCTTCCTCCGCCATCTGCTTGGTTTCTTTTGCTCTTTGTGTGTCTTTCAGCGTATCATTATACCATCTTCCAAGGCTCTTGACTGGTTCTTCTGTGACTGTTGGAATGGCCTGGTTGGCAACACTGAAGACCACAGATCCTTTTCCTTTCCTCAGTGAGAGACTCCGTGATTTCTTTGGCTTGAACTTCATTCTGGATGAGGCAACTATGTCGTCCAGCCTCTCCAGCACATGACGTGTCTCGTCTTCTCTGGATGAAATCACTGTAGTGTCATCCATGAAGGCCTTGAGAGGAGGCATCTTGTATCCATCGCCAAGGTCTGTTTGTCTCGCGTTGTTTGTTGCTGCTTTCAAGATGAGTTCCATTGCCAGCACGAACAGTATTGGGGAAATTGCACAGCCCATTGCAATACCCACTTCCAAGTTGATCCAGTCTGTTGTGTACTCCTTGGTAGAGAACCGCATTGAGAAGCCATTGAAGTACTTCTTGAGCATGTCGCGGATGTTCTTTGGCACATGGTACATCTCAAGAGCCAACTGTATCATCTCATGGGGCACAGATCCATATGCGTTTGCCAGATCAAGCCACACTACGTCCAGGTCTCTCTTTTCTGTTTTTGCTTTTTGGATTGCGTCCCAGATCATTGTGGCGTGTTCTACACAGCCCGCCACGCCTGGGATGCCACCTTTCTGGACTGACACATCCAAGTACTTGTTTTCCATCAGGTACTTGGTCAGCCTTGCTGCCATGACAGAGAAGAAGATTTTCCCTTCGACGTTCAGTAGTGATATTGGCCTGAACTGGCTAATGTCACTTGAGTTTTGC
The DNA here is from genome assembly GCA_033310375.1 of Conus canariensis. NCBI lineage: Eukaryota > Metazoa > Mollusca > Gastropoda > Neogastropoda > Conidae > Conus > Conus canariensis. The sequence continues at coordinate 8,467,984 of CM065735.1, forward strand.
TCTTTGGGGATGTACACACCATCTGCCGTCATCCACTGGCCGCTGATCTTCTGGTTTCTCCAAGCCGATCGCAGCAGCCTGTGGAGCCACTCCAGCACCTTGGGACATTTCTTGTAAAGCTGGTAAGGTATTCCGTTTGGCCCTGGTGATGATTTGGCTCTGGCTTTGTCGACCACCTTCTTGATTTCCGCCAACGTTGGAGGCTTGCCATTGAACTGTTCCTCAGGGTTGGTTGGCCACACCAGACCTTGAATGTCGAGTGGTGCTTTGCTCTGTGGGTCAGAGTATGTTTTCCTCAGATGCTGCTCAAGAACTCCTTTGTCCACACTTAGGGTCCCAGATTTTGGCTGCTCAAACAGTGTTCTGGCAAACTGGAAGGGGTCTCTGAAGAAGCGCTCTTGTGTCTTCTTCTTTTTGCTCTTCCTCTTCCTCGCAGATTCCGCTTTGCTGAGGGCACTGTGTTTTTCTTTCAGGTCTTTCCACAGTTTTTCCAAGCCTTGTTTTTCAGCTGGCAGTGCGGTCTTCATTTGCATCTTGAGGTTTTTCTTTTGGACCCTGATCTTGTCCATCTTTTCTTGGCGTCTGGATTTCTTTGGAGGTGTTTTCTCTTTGGGTAGTTTTGCTCCATAGGCGTCTCTACATGTGGCATACACAATGTCCCCATATGTGGCTAGTTTGTGTTCCAGGGTGCTTTTCCCTATCAGTGCATCGAGTCTTTGGACGATTTTTGCATCCAGTTTCTCCCAATCTTCAGTTTCGTTTGCTCGTGGCAGGTTGAGTTTCAGGCGCCTGGCATCGAGGGCCTGTGCAAATTCCTCATCCGAACCAACAGCGTGGATGTCCTTGGCACTGTGGTTTAAATCCTGGCCTTGGTCTTCCGACGTCTTATCTGCTGATGCAGTGCGCTGCTGCTCATTCAGATGAGTCTTCACACATCCCATCTTTGTTCTGTGGATCTTCATGCCACGGGTGGTAGCGAAACGCTTTCCACAGACACATGGATATTCCATTTGGTCCATGTTCATAGTCCGTTTGGGATTTGCAGTCATGATTGGTTGAGCACCGATGGATTCATCATTCTCTCCCCCTTTCGGTGAATCTTGGGAGCATCTTTTCCTTTTATTTTTAGTAAATTTTTTGGTAAATATATGGGTAATGTATGGTGGACGGAAGAATGTAGATTAGCTGTTAAATCAAAGCGAATAAGTTACAAGGCTTGGTTACGAAATAAGAAAGAAGAAAATTTTGTCTTTATGAAGCAAGCAAAGAACAAATGTAATAAAATTATTGCTCAAGCTAAAAAGAAATACTGGGCAGAATTTTGTGAGACCGAAGTAAAAGAATCGAAGGATATGTTTAAAGTTTGGAAAAAAGTAAAACAAATGAAAAATTGATACAAAACACAAGCTTACCCTGTAAAATTAACAAAAGAATTTCCAAGCACAATGGATAAGGCGGAAGCTTTCTCCCATTTCTTTTCGGAAAATAGTCGAGCTGTAAATCTTCTAGCAGAAATCAAGTACCATAGACAAAAAGAGGAACAAAAAGAACAGTATAAGACTCCCATACCAGACAATAATAACTACTTAAATTCTCCATTACAATCATCAGAACTTCTTGAAGCGATAGAATCCATTACATCTTATGATTCAGCAGTGGGCCTAGATGGTATTTCTTACAAGCTTCTTCGTCACTTGCCTTCTTCGTGGAAAATATTACTACATTCGTTGTTCCAAAAATGTTGGACGTACGGCACTATTCCTACAATCTGGAAAAGTTCAGTGGTAGTACCAGTACCAAAAGAAGGTAAAACTAGAACATCTGTAAATAGCTATAGACCTATTGCTTTAACATCCCATGTTGGTAAACTTCTTGAAAAAGTTGTACAAACACGTCTATTATATTATTGTGAAAAAAATGACATAATTCCAGTCCAGCAAGCTGGATTCAGAAAAGGGCGTTGCACAACTGATCATTTAGTGAAACTAACTTCTCATATAAAAAAGCAATTTTCACGCAGAAAAAGTACATTAGCTACATTCTTTGATGTAAAGAAAGCATATGACCATGTTTGGCATGCTCGATTATTGTATAAACTGAAAAATATTGGTATTTCTGGGAATATGTGTGATTATATAAAAAAACTTTCTAGAAGGAAGTAATGTATGTACACGAATTGGAAAAACATATTCATCATTCAGGAAAATAGATATGGGCATTCCTCAGGGATCTGTTATTGCACCTTTATTATTTACGATCCTTATACATGATCTCTCAAAGGCATTATCAAAATCCACCAATGTAGTGCAGTATGCAGATGATATTGCCATTTGGATTAATACTTCATTAAGGAAGCACTCGAATAAAAGGGCAGTAAAATTTGTACAGACAATGTATCAAGGAGAATTGGACAGATTATCTGCTTACATGAAAGAGAACGGTCTTGAATTATCTGGTGAGAAAACTTGTTTAATGCTTTTTAATAATGGCGAAAACCCAAAAGCTCTGCCCAACCTTATTCTTGACGACAATGTTCTACAATATAAGCAAACAGTCAAATTCTTAGGAGTGTTTTTAACACCGAAGCTGAACTGGAAAAAACATATTGAAAATTTGATAGATAAAGCTAGGAAAAGATATAAATTTGCTCAAAATTATATGTTATCAACCATGGGGTCAAGACTGTACTGCACTTTTACATTTATATACATCGTTAGTCCGATCAAAATTAATATATGGACAGGAAGTATACTTCTCTGCATCTAACTACCTTTTAAAGAAACTGCAAAGCTTAGATAGTAAAGCTTTAAAATTAGCTTTGGGTGTTCCAGTGCACACAAACACAATGAAATGCTATAAGGAGACAAACATTTTACCTCTTAATGAACAACGAACGTTGGATGTGTCCAAATATGTTGTAAGAGGCCTATCTGTAAAAAACTCTGCTACTGATGAAATTCTTATGGATTCCAACAAGGAATACCCCAAAAGGTCTAAAATATATATCATACATAGAGCCAATTAGAAATTTCACTTGTGAGCTTATGTCAAAATGTAGTATTGATATTGATGCAATTTCGAAGGTTCCCATTTTTCCTCAAATGCCCCCATGGGAGCATCTCAACGCAAAAATTGATGATGAATATACTACTTTGAAGAAAGATGACAATGTAAATATTCTAGTAAATGAAGTTCGAGAACATCTCGAAAAGACTTATCCAAATCATTTGAAAATATTTACAGATGGTTCAATAATGGAAACGTTTGACAGTGGTGCTGGATTCACTATACCATCCTTAAATGTGCAAAAAGTCTTTCTATCTAGGCAGAGAATTTTCAATTTATACATCAGAGCTATATGCAATTATGAAAGCTCTGAATTATATCTTATATGACACGCCAGTATCATTTTATAGTGTGCTATTTTGTGTTGATTCAAAATCAGTTTTACAATCATTAAAGTACTGGAACTCTAAAATTAGAACTGATAGTCTTTTTGAAATTAAGCATCTATTACATTGTTTACTTTCCCGAGGTATAGCAGTTGATTTTTGCTGGGTTCCTTCACATTGTGGCTTAAAAGGGAATGAATTAGCAGACAAATTGGCAAAACAGGGAGCCTGTACAATTTTTGAAACACCCTTCAACAAAGTCTTAAATTTTTCTCCGCATGAATTGATCCAGCGATTGGAAAAGAATATGCGGAAGAAACATCTTAATGAGAATTTATTCGTCCTGCCATCATGTCCAAGGTATCTAGTCAGATTAATTCATAAATTACGGTTAAATACATGGAATACAAAATATTCACGAGGTATAGCGTGTATATGTCAGGAGAATATCTCAATTCGTCACCTTTTATTTGAATGCCCTATACTAACCACAGCTTATAAGGAGAAGAATATTTTTATAAATAATTCTGACCATGTTGATAGTGTGGTAAATAACCCTTGCTTTTTTTTTTATATTGCTTTGGTTATTGCTCAGTCCCCAGTTGCAAAACTATTGTGAAAAAAGCCATTTGAGATTTTTTTTTTCTTGGGGGGGGGGGGGGGGGGGGGGGGGGGGGGCGGAGGTGCTGGTAGTACAATGGAACGTACATTGCAGTTTAAAGGTCTAAGATCATCTTGCGATGAAAAGACGTTAAATAAAACTACTGAACTGAACTGAACTGATCTTCATTTCTCAAGCTGCGGTTTATTTTTGGAACATGATTTCATAATTATATTTGACGTCAATGCTATAGCTGACGTTACACGATCTGGAACATGACGTCTATGGTGACACAGGATTTCTTTAGAAAAAAAAAAATGCCGTGTAAAATATCTTTACGTTGTTTTGAATTCAGCTTTCAACATTCTCCATGTGTAGGCAGAGACAGCTCTTCACCCATCAGTGGTAGACATGCAATTCAGTGACCATCCAACCCAGTGTGAGACTCATCTTAAAAATCATTTTGAGTGATTACATTGAGAGAGAAAAGAAAGAAACATAAAAAAAAATAAATAAAAAAAAAAAAAAAGAAAAAAGAAAAAAGAGAAAATCCAGATCAAACCACTTATTCCCATGTTGATCTCATTACTAACTTCAGTAGTAGCCATCACCAACCCTCGCCCCATCCCCTCCCTGCTGCCGTCTCATCCATCCACTCACCCCGCTCCCTCACACACACACACACACACACACACACACACACACACACACACACACACACACACACACACATATATATATATATATCTATGTATGTATGTATGTATATCTTTATCTATCTATCTGTCTATCTATCTATCTATCTATCTATCTATATATATAGCGAGAGAGAGAGAGAGAGAGAGAGAGAGAGAGAGAGAGAGAGAGAGAGAGAGAATTAAACTACGACGTCGAAGCACATCTTTCCAACATTTATTTTCCCAAACTGAGAACATGAGCAAACTCATCCCTCTCTAAATTTGCTAAATCAGGGAGCATGTTATATGTAGGCGGACTCCCCCGTCCTCTCCAAATCCTGCTGCAGGCTCTGACATTCTCTGATCTTCACGGATAATGAAGAATTTTAAGCCCCGAACTTTGTATAATTAATTCCTTTTGACCTTATTTTCTTGTACGCAGGACTTGCGCATCTAGACAAAAAGAAAACGACAGGACATATTCGTTTCGTCAACCTTTGGTCCCGTACCCTGGATTTACTGCATCCTATCTACAAAACGGGACAGAAACCCAGTTTTGTGGATGTGAAGTCTGTTCTCTACTGGACAGGGCTAGATTGGAGAACTCACTTGAAGACGCCGACATGGAAACTTCCCAAATCGCTCTTTGGTCATCGAAACATTCAAACGGACGTCTTGCATGACGATCGATTTTCTCCGAGTTCATGCTTTTCTCTCCACTGGAGTGCCGCCATATTTACATATTTAAGGTGTACGTGGATAGAAAGTCTATTCCACCCTGAGAAGTCCGATAAACTTATCCTGCGCATGAACAGTCCCCCCTCCCCCTCCCCCCCCCCCACTCATCCGAATGGGAGTTAATCATGAATAGAGCTTCAATCCGGCCTACCTACTAGTCGCCCCTGTTCCGGGAAAAAAAATCAGGGAATGATAAACGCCGGTCTTTCCATTGCAAGTAGAGTTAGTTACCTTTGTTTGGGCCGTAGAGCAAGCATATACACGCGTTAACATACACAATGAACTGTCTGATAAACATTTATTAAGATATTTGAGTGCACCATTGATGTCCGTGGAAAGTAAGAGTGCGGTTTTGTTCATCCCGCTTTGAATTTCAGGAGACTGTATCGAATCGTGGAAAACGTTTCCTTTCTCTCTGTTCTGACAGGGTTCACTTTGCACTGCCTCAGGTTGATAACCTTGTCCTGCTTATTATGTTGTTCATGTTGTGCTGCCTCATGTTGAACATGTTTTTCCGCCTCATGTTGTTCATGTCGTAGTGCCTCATGTTGTTCATGTTGTACTGCCTCATGTTGTTTATGTTGTGTTGCCTCATGTTCTAGTTGTGCTGCCTCATGTTGTTCTTGTTGTACTGCCTCATGTTGTTCATGTTGTACTGCCTCATGTTCTAGTTGTACTGCCTCATGTTGTTCTTGTTGTACTGCCTCATGTTGTTTCACGTTGTACTGCCTCATGCTTGTTTCACGTAGTAGTGCCTCATGTTGTTCTAGTTGTACAGCCTCATGTTGTTCTAGTTGTACAGCCTCATGTTGTTCTAGTTGTACAGCCTCATGTTGTTCATGTTGTATTGCCTCATGTTCATGTTGTAATGCCTCATGGTTGTTTCACGTTGTGCTGCCTCATGCTTTGTTTCACGTTGTAGTGCCTCATGTTTTTCATGTTGTACTGCCTCATGTTGTTCATGTTGTATTGCCTCATGTTCTAGTTGTACTGCCTCGTGTTGTTCTTGTTGTACTGCCTCATGTTGTTCATGTTGTACTGCCTCATGGTTGTTTCACGTTGTACTGCCTCATGCTTGTTTCACGTTGTACTGCCTCATGTTGCTCTAGTTGTACAGCCTCATGTTGTTCTAGTTGTACAGCCTCATGTTGTTGATGTTGTACTGCCTCATGTTCATGTTTTAATGCCTCATGGTTGCTTCACGTTGCACTGCCTCATGCTTTGTTTCACGTTGTAGTGCCTCATGTTCGTGTTGTACTGCCTCATGTTGTTTATGTTGTATTGCCTCATGTTCTAGTTGTACTGCCTCATGTTGTTCATGTTGTAGTGCCTCATGCTTGTTTCACGTTGTAGTGCCTCATGCTGTTCACGTTGTAATGCCTCGTGTTGTTCATGTTATCCTGCCTCATGCTGAAAAGGCAGTGAATTCCAGAGCTGCAGAAAATGAGAATGCTCTAGAACCGTACTGCTTTCGGTTTTATGAGGGAATTCGAAAAATTCGGTCATCAGAGGAAGAACGGAGGGAATGTGTAGGAATATATATTTCGAAGCGATCAGAGAGATAGATAAGTGCTTCACCTGTGATTACCATATAATATAGACACGCCAACTTATACTGAATTCTGTGCTCGATTTTGAGTCAGTGTAATTTCTTAAAGAAATACGAAGTTTGATGTTGTTTTGGCACCTTGAAGATAAGGCGAGAGACTGAATTGTTGTAGTGGCTTGAGTAAGGCTGCGGGTACACAAAGGAGAAGAGTGTTACAATAATCTAGTCTTAACAGAATGCAGGAAGACACCAACGTCTTCGTGGCCTGTTATGTAAGGAAAGTTCTGATAGAGCTGATGCGACGGAGTTCAAGAAAGGATGCTTGCCAGATTTTGGCTATGTGGTGTTTCAGGGTGAGATCAGAGTCGAGATAGAAGCCAAGGTCACGAACAAATGGCATAAATGAGATGTCAGCGGAGCCTATGACTATTGACAGATGAAGATGAGGGTTTTGAGCTTGAGAGGGTTTGGAAACCGGATAGCTTCTGTTTTATCATCGTTGAATTTCAGCTTATTAGTAGACATCCACTGTTTGATATTAGAGACACAGCCTTCAAGATTTTTGACGACATTGTTATGGTTTTATCTAGCGTGTTAGAATGTTCAATCTGAATGTCGTCGGCGAACATTTCATGATGAACAGAATGGCTGTTATTGATCTCAGTCAGGGGCGTTGTGTACATAATGAAAAGGACTGGACCTAACACAGACCCCTGGGGAACGCCAAAGTTTGATGACATTTTAGAAGACCGTTTCTCGTTAATAAGGACGAACTGCTGTCTGTCTGACAGATACGATCTAAACCAATTTAATGCAATGTCACATATGCCGAAGTTTGTGCTCAGACGTGAAAGGAGTATTTCGTGATCAATTGTGTCGAAAGCAGCAGACAGGTCGAGGAGAAGAACAGATACTTTGTCGTCATCAAGAGATGTCAGAATATCATTCAAGATTCGGATGAGAGCAGTTTCTGTGTTATGTCCAGCACGGTAGGCTGACTGGTGGAAACTGAGAAGGTTATTCAGAAGATGTTGGGATAATTGAAAGAGGACCAATTTCTCAAGAATTTTTGACAAGAAAGGGAGATTGGAGATTGGCCGGAAGTTTTTCAATTCATTTGATCGAGCGACGATTTTTTCAAAAGAGGCTTCACAATGGCAGTTTTGAAGTCATCAGGGCCTGAATGTTTATTCCGTAATAAATAGATTTACTTACGATGTCAGTTTTTGTTTTGGCTACTTTCCTGATCTTGGACGTGAAAAGCAGTTACGCTTATTCCGTTACTTTCTGTAAATAAGATTCGTCCGTTCGTTCTGTTGTTCGTTCTGTCTGTCTGTCTGTCTGTCTCTCACACATACACCCACATGCATGCATTTTCTCTGCCACCCTCCCTGTCAGGCATACAAGAATGCATGCAAGCATGCAGGCAGGCAGGCACACACACGCACACGCATGCACACACACATACATACACGCATTCTGTCTCTCTCACTTATACACACCCACACATGCTCGAGCATGCGTGTGCTCACACAGACAGACACACAGATACACACAGACAGACATACACACAGACAGGCATACACACAGACAGACAGACAGACAGACAGACTGACAGACACACGAACACACACACACACACACACACACACACACACACACACACACACACACACACACTAAATCCGTTGATAAAAAGCCTGCATGGATCAATGAACCTCGAGTGATATACCTGTGCCTTTTGCCAGACAGACCGTTCAAAGTTTTTATAACTGAGTCTTAACGCGTCTTCAAGAGCGCCAACAGACAGGAAGAGAAGTAAACGCACCTGATCAATAAACGACTTAATGTGTCAAGAGTTGTTTCCCCTCTAAAGTCTTCCTGCCCTTTAAGAATTTCGTTCAATTCTGAGATGTGGAAAAGTCTGCATGGCGGGACATCGTAGAATGTCATGTGTGATGTGCTGCAGGCAGTGAAAGTGTCAGTTATGCTATCATATATATATATATATATATATATATATTGGAAATTGTCTCCCCCCTTGGAGACTATAAGCTTGCTGAAGGCTCATTTTGAGAAGCATTTATTGTTTCCCATTCACCCACTCAAGGGCATACTGTTAGTTAGGCAGAATTATCTACCACTTGCAGATATGAATGCTTATCTCCCCCTATTATTTCTTCAATCTAAGACATAAGAGCAAGCTTTGTTTATGATTGAATATTTCTTGCAGTCATTGCATATGCTTATTAGACTTTTCTAAAGCCTTTGATAAGGTTGACCATGAGGGCCTGCTGCTTAAATTAGAACACATCGGCATTGGCGGTTCTTTGCTAAAATGGGCTAGATCATTCTTCGTTGGGAGAACGCAGAAAGTTGTTGTGGAAGGGTCGTCATCACGCTGTAAACCAGTCTTGTCAGGTGTACCAGAGGGAACTGTTCTGGGGCCCTTGTTTTTCTTAATTTATATAAATGACATAAGTAGAAATCTCTCTCCTGGAACTACTATAAGGCTTTTTGCAGATGACAGCTTAGTATATAGAACAATCAGAAGCAAGAATGATACACGCATTCTACAAGAAGATCTAAACGGTTTACAAGAGTGGGAAAGAACTTGGAAAATGGAATTTCATCCCCAGAAGTGCCAAGTGTTGCGTATATGTAATAAACGCTCACCAACTAGATACGAATATTCTATTCATAATACTTTTTTTTTAAGAAACCAATGCTGCAAAATATTTAGGCGTGATTATAGATAATCGTCTCAAATGGAAAGAACATTACAATTTAGTATGTAAGAAAGCAAATAACATCCTAGCTTTCTTATACAGGAATATCAACGACTGCCCCAAAAAGGTTAAAGATGACTGCTACAAAACACTGGTTAGACCAGTACTGGAATATGGTTGCTCAGTCTGGGATCCTTACCATCTAAAGGACATTGATAACCTTGAAAAGATTCAGAAGAGAGCAGCACGGTTCGTAATAGGGAACCATATCAGAGAGAAGGGGAATACTAGGAAGAACATGAGGAAATTAGAATGGAAACCCTTAGAAGAGAGAAGAGCTTTTATCAAACTTAATACCTTCTTCAAAGGCAGAGCTAAACTGATTGATATTCCAATGGAACAACTAGTATTGAATAAAAGTAGCACCAGGAGTGGCGGTCAATGTTATACCATACCTGCATCAAATATTGACAGCCACTTACATTCATTTTATCCTACTTCTGTACGGCTGTGGAACTCACTGCCGGGTGCCATCAAGATTGCCACAAATGCAGTCTCATTTAAAAAGCAAATTGATACGACAGTTTTGAGGTCTGCATATTGACGATTTTCTATTTTAACTTCCCCAGATATTTTATGGTTACCTGGGCCTGAATCTGGCCATTGCTTTTAACTTTTTGAATATCGTGTGCAACCCCTTGTTGCCAAATTTTGCTCCAGGGGCTAACAGAATGAGTCGCACTTTATTTCATGTTATTTTATTTTACTTTTTAACATGCGCGTTGGTGACCTACTCGTTTTTGAGTGAACCAGTATTTTAGGAAGAAGAAGAAGAAGAAGAACACCAAGCTGCTCTGTAAGTTGCTGGAACGGTGCTCGGTTAATTAACCTTGGAATTCATTACTTTATTGTATACACACCCCCCCCCCCCCACATATATATATATATGTATATATATATATATATATATATATATATATATAATCCTGAACAGTTAAGCAGTGGGGGAAAACAAGTGCAGGCCAACAATTCTTCAGTCGTTATAGTAATGACTTGGCAAATATTTGAACTTAAAAAAAAAAAAAAATTGAAGATGAAGAAAATGGGGGGAATATATTATAAATATGAGAAGCCCTTCACTAGCTGCTTGAGGGAATCATCGTAATCCCTCTCAAAGACACATTTATTTGTATTGCCTGCTCCTAGGCCTTTCGTCCGCTGGATCGGACTCATCAGGGAGACACGGCTGATTGTGTCTGTGCTCTTGGTGTCAAATAGAGACACACCACAGTCCATAATACCGTGGTGTTCTCACCACCAAAGGTTCAAAAAAGAATCCAACTGCACCCTCAAAGCAGCGAGTGAAGGGTAGTAAAATGGAACAAAACAAAAGTGTGTGTGTGGGGTGTGTGTGTGTGTGTGTGTTTAAACTTTAACTAGACTTCATGTTGACTTTTGTTGTCTGTACCATGGATCAGTCATGTGACGTCTTTTTCTTGTTTGGTTGTTCGTTTGTTTTCTTTTCCCCGCTTATTGCCTTTTTTTCCCCCATTTCTTTCTCTTCTTCTTCTTCTTTTAAAAATGTACTTACGTAGTTAGGTATTTTTTTTCTTTTACGTTTCCGAGCTAAATACTGCCAGAAGGGGGGGGGGGGGAGAGGGGGAGAGGGGCAGGGAGAAGGCGGGGGGGGGGGGGGGGGGGGGGGGCGGGAGCAGGTGTGTGGCTGATGAGGTGGAGAGGGATCGCGCGATGTATGTGCGCTTGACAAAAACAAAACAAAAAAACAAAAAAAAAACCCCAAACAAACAACAACAAAAAAAAACCCAACAAAAAACAAAAAACAAACAGAAAAGAGAGTGCATACATTTAAGAGGCTGGGAGATAGGACTGCAAGTATTTGCCATTTTTTTTTAATCAGGATTGTATGGTAGTTTTGTTATCATTTTTTTTCTTTTCAAAATTAGGATTGTGAGCGTGGACGTTTGGGATTGAGATCGTGAGTTTGGCCGCTTTTTATTTTTTATTTTTATTTTTTTAAAAGGATTGTGAATATCGTCCATCTGGATCATCATTGCGGGTAAGGCTGTTTTTGACTAGGATCGTTGGTATGGCAGTTTTTTTTGGTGAGGATTGTGAGATTAGCTATTTTTTTATGGCCATTTAAAAAAAAATTAAATTGGGATTTTTCGGATACTCATATTTGATTAGGATTGTGAGTATGGCCGTTAGGATTCTGGATACAACCGATTCTGATCAGATTGGTGAGCATAGCCGCATTTGATTGGGATTGTTTGCGAAACTTTATTGATTTTCTTTTTTTTAAAGTTAGGATTGTCTGAGTGGCCATTAAATTTTTTAAAAAAAGTTAGGACTCTGAATATAGCCTTTTTTTTTCTCTCTCTTTTAACTTGGGATTGTGGGTATGGGCCGTTTTTCACTGGGATTGTGAGTATGGTCGTTTTTGACCGGGATTGTGAGCTTAGCCGTTTTCGATCAGGATTGTGAGTATGGTGGTTTTTGGTTGGGATTGTGAGTACGGTGGTTTTTGGTTGGGATTGTGAGTACGGTGGTTTTTGGTTGGGATTGTGAGTACGGTGGTTTTTGGTCGGGATTGTGAGTACGGTAGTTTTTGATTAGGATTGTGAGTACGGTGGTTTTTGGTTGGGATCGTGAGTACGGTGGTTTTTGATTAGGATTGTGAGTACGGTGGTTTTTGATTAGGATTGTGAGTACGGTGGTTTTTGGTTGGGATCGTGAGTACGGTGGTTTTTGGTTGGAATTGTGAGTACGGTGGTTTTTGATTAGGATTGTGAGTACGGTGGTTTTTGATTAGGACTGTGAGTACGGTGGTTTTTGATTAGGACTGTGAGTACGGTGGTTTTTGGTTGGGATTGTGAATTTGGCCCTATTCGATTAGCTTTGTGAATGTAGTTGTTTTTGATTTTGATTGTGAGTTTTCTTTATTTGTAACAGAATAGTGAATATGACCGTTATTGATTAGGATTGTAATACAGCTGTTTTTGATAAAGATTGCGTGTATGCCCGGGTATTTTTTTTTTTTTTTTGTTATTAGAATTTCTTACATGGCTGGTTTTGAGAAGGATTATAATACAGCTGCTTTTGAATGTGTGTGTGTGTGTGTGTGTGTGTGTGTGTGTGTGTGTGTGTGTGTGTGTGTGTGTGTGCGCGCGCGCGCGCGTGTGTGTGTATGTGTGTGTGTGCGTCTGTGTTTTGATTAGGACTGGATATATGACTGTTTTATGTCTTTCTTTCTTTCTTTCTTTCTTTCTTTCTTTTATTCATTCATTAAAAAAAATCTGGATTGTGAGTATGGCCACTTTTGACAAGGATTTATTACTTACGCGTTTTTGAGAAGTGGTATGAGTGTGGCTTTTTAAGAAAAAAAATATTTGGATCGTGAACATGACCTTAAAGAATTAATACTTGCGAGTATTGTCTGTTGTGACTCTAATTGGGAGCATGGCTTTGTTTTGAAAAGAATAGAGTACGGCTCTTTGTGACGATCGTTCGTTTGTCATGGACCCCCCCCCTCCCCCCCCCTCCCCCCATCTTCTTCTTCTTCTTGTTCGTGTTCTTGTTCTTCATCTTCTTCTTGTTCGTGTTGTTGTTGTTGTTGTTGTTGTTGTTGTTCTTCTTCTTCTTCTTCTTCTTCTTCTTCTTCTTCTTCTTCTTCTTCTTCTTCTTCTTCTTCTTCTTCCTCCTCCTCCTCTTCTTCTTCCTCCTCCACTTCTTCTTCTTCTTCTTCTTCTTCTTCTTCTTCTTCTTCTTCTTCTTCTTCTTCTTCGTGTTGTTGTTTGTTGTTGTTGTTGTTCTTCTTCTTCTTCTTCTTCTTCTTCTTCTTCTTCTTCTTCTTCTCCTCCTTCTTCTTCTTCTCCTTGTTCGTGTTCTTGTTCTTCTTGTTCGTGTTCTTGTTCTTCTTGTTCGTGTTCTTGTTCTTCTTCTTGTTCGTGTTCTTGTTGTTGTTCTCTTTCTCCTTCTTCTTCTTCTTCTCCTTGTTCTTGTTCTTGTCCTTCTTGTTCGTGTTCTTGTTCTTCTTCTTGTTCGTGTTCTTGTTGTTGTTCTCCTTCTTCTTCTTGTTCGTGTTCTCCTTCTTCTTCTTGTTCGTGTTCTTGTTCTTGTTCTTCTTCTTGTTCGTGTTCTTGTTCGTGTTCGTGTTCTTGTTGTTGCTCTTCTTCTTGTTCGTGCTCTTGTTCATGTTCTTGTTCTTCTTCTTGTTCTTCTTCTTGTTCGTGTTCTTGTTCTTCTTCTCGTTCGTGTTCTTGTTCTTGTTCTTGTTCTCATTCTTGTTCTTCTTCTTGTTCGTGTTCTTGTTCTTCTTCTTCTTGTTCTTCTTGTTCTTGTTCCTGTACTTATTCTTGTTCTTTTTCTTCTTCTCCTTCTTCTATTACTTCTTCTGTTGTTTTTTTTCTTGTTTTTTTTTTTTCTTAAATCAAGATGATATGGTCTTATTTCATTTCCTCAGTTGACATGTAAATAGACACGTTCTATCACGAGAGGACTTAATTATCTTTCTGTTTTCTTTCTTTCTTTTATTATTTTTTTTTAACCTTGGAGAACGGATATTGTTATGCAGGCTAGCGACTAGCTCACATTGCTGATACTGATAACCCCATAGCAGCATTGCATAGGAAATGGGTAGATCTCGGGCCGTAGTTCACCTTGACTTGATGATGTCATGCGGTGAAGTGTGTGTGTGTGTGTGTGTGTGTGTGTGTGTGTGTGTGTGTGTGTGTGTGTGTGTATGATGTATGTGAGTGTGTGTGTGTGTGTGTGTGTGTGTGTGTGTGTGTGTGTGTGCGCGTTCGTGCGTGCGTTCGTGCGTGTGCGTGCGTGCGTGCGTGCATGTGTGTATGTTGTGTGTGCATGTGTGTGTGTGTGTGAGAGAGAGAGAGAGAGAGAGAGAGAGAGAGAGAGAGAGAGAGAGAGAGAGAGAGAGAGTGCGCGTGCGTACGTGCGTTCGTGCGTGCGGGGATGTGTGTATAGTGAACGGGAAGGAAAGAGCGAGATAGGTCGTTCCAACTGCCTGTTTGGATGACATCAGCTCGCGTGTATGAGCGACCCTTTCTTCCACTTTCCTCGGCTGGAAGCGAGCGAGCAGACGACGAACGTTAGAGCTGTCTCGCGCTCAACAGATACGAACAAGTCGAAAAGAGTCACGCGCGCTTTGAAACGCCTTTGAAACCCTAACACCCCCATTATGCAAGCTCCGTGATGCAGACCGTTTTCGTGTTAGCAAAACTTAACGAACGTTCGCCACAGAGGTTACGGTTATTAGTTGTTGTTGCGTTGTTGTTTCCCCTGGACTTCAGGGTTCAAAAACTACAATGGGAAAACACTGAGACGGCTCTTGCTATTTCTGGCATGGAATCTGACGGAATTTTGGGAATCACATGGCCCAACGTAAATGTTGACACTAAATATCAAAGACAAGAGATCAATACACACACTCCAACAAACCAGAGCCGAACTCTTACCAATCTGGTTACTAATTTTAGCTTCTTTCCGTTTGAAATGCATCTCATCTTGAATGGAAGCACAAGATGAATACCATCTTTAACGGTTAGAGATTAAACAATAAATCTTTCCTACTTAAGGTTGGTCATCATTCTATTTCACCTGCACTAAAAATAGTAACTCATTTGCTTCAGGATTTTTGTTTTGTTTTGTTTTGTTTTGTTTTGTTTTGTTTCTTTTTCTCTCTTCTTCTTTCTTTCTTCTCTCTCCCTTTTTTCTTTTCTCTCTTTCTTTTTTTTTTCATTTTTTTTTTTCACTCGTAGCACGCTCACCTTTGAAGCAAGAATTCAGAGACCAAAGGCAAAGGACAGTCTCTTCTTTTTCTTTTTCTTCTTCTTCTTCTTCTGAGAGGGAGGGAGGGAGGGAGGGAGGGAGGGAGAGAGAGAGAGAGAGAGAGAGAGAGAGAGAGAGAGAGAGAGAGAGAGAGAGAGAGAAAGTGTGTGTGCATGTGTGTGGTGTGTGTGTGTGTGTGTGTGTGTGTGTGTGTGTGTGTGCATGTTTAATGCCAACGATAACTACGTTTTTCAAGCTGAAAAGCACCAGAGGCCTGTGTGTGTGTGTGTGTGTGTGTGTGTGTGTGTGTGTGTGTGTGTGTGTGTGTGTGTGTGCGTGCGTGCGTGCGTGCGTGTGTGCGTGCGTGCGTGCGTGCGTGCGCGCGCGTGTGTGTGTAATGCCAAGGATAACTACGTTTTGTTGTTCTGTCTGAACAGCACCCAACACCAGGGTCTCTGATAACATGTGCTTTGTGGGATGGCGCGCCCGTCTATTAACAGCACACGACTGTGGTGACGCCCATCCAATGAAATTTACCGTTTCATTTCTGTATACAGTTTGCCAATCGTCCGCGAAGATCATTCTACTTGCTAACCTACCTCGGCCAACGAGCTGTTCCGGTTATTACCACCCTCATTCTTGTTGGAAGAAGATTTAGGCATTAGTAAAGATTGTGTAAAGAGGGTGTTTGGTTCAAGTCTAGAAGAGCGAGAAGTTACGCGGCAAATTGATCAACTAAGCTGGTCGTATTTGGTGAGTACGCCCACCCTGTGTGGAAATGAAGTATGTGGCTTTTTAAGTGTGGGGGGAGGGAAGGGGCGGGCGTCTCTCTCTCTCTCTCTCTCTCTCTCTCTCTCTCTCTCTCTCTCTCTCTCTCTCTCTCTCTCTCTCTCTCTCAGATTACAAAGATTAAAAGAGTCAGCCAATGATCCAAAACGTTTCTGGTCGACAGTAAGACAGGTGAACAGAAAGACAACGATAAATAATGATATTACATCTCAGCAATGGTATAATCATTTCTTTAATGTCTTTAACCATTTTAGTAACGCAGCGGAGGGTAATGGAGTACAAAGACAAGAATTAGAAACAGAAATGACGGAAACATACGAACCTTTATTCAATGAACCGATTACTAGACAAGAAGTGATTGACGGCATAAAACATTTGAAGGGTGGGAAGAGTGCAGGGCCAGATAACATTGTAGGGGAAATGCTAAAGAGTTCTAATAATTTAGTAATTGATGTTCTAGTATTGATATTCAATAACTTGTTTCGGAGCGGGTCATTTCCGGTTGAATGGGCTAAATCAATCATCGTTCCTATCCACAAAAAGGGAGATGTAAACACTCCTGACAACTACCGAGGTGTAGCACTGACAAGTGTTGTCAGCAAAGTTTACACACACATTTTAAATGTGAGATTAAAACGTTGGGCAGACTGGGAAGAGAAAATCGTGGAGGAGCAGGCAGGATTTAGATCTGGGTACAGTACAACTGATCATATATTTACGTTGTTCGCCCTTGTACAAAAATGCATGCTTAAAAATACAAAATTGTATGTCGGTTTTGTTGATTTCAGAAAAGCTTTTGATTCTGTAAACAGAAATATCTTATGGAATGTTCTTAGAAAAAACGGAGTCAACGGAAAGTTATATATGGCATTACGTGGAATGTACGACTCTGTCTTGGCATGTGTGCGTGAGAAATGTGTTTATTCTGATTTTTTCAATTGCCCACGTGGAGTCAAACAAGGCTGCCTTTTAAGCCCACAGTTGTTTTCTTTTTTTTATCAATGAGCTTGCTTTAGAACTCTCAAGAAATGGTAAACATGGTATTCAGATTATTCCAGGTGCTGTGGAGATTTTTATGATGCTGTTTGCTGATGATGTAATTCTGTTGTCTAGTACAGCAATAAGATTGCAAAACCAATTGAATGTTTTGAAACGGGAAGCTGATAAACTACAGTTGACAGTAAACCTTGATAAAACCAATATTATAGTGTTTCGGAAAGGCGGATATTTAGCTAAGAATGAAGTTTGGTGGTATGGTAATTCTGAGGTTAAAGTAACCAATTCGTACAAATATTTAGGAATGTTTTTTCACAACAAAATTAAGTTGGAATTTAGGTTGGTGTGAAACAAGCAGAAAAGGCAAAAAAGGAGTGATAGAAATTTTGAAAACGTTGAAGAAATTAAATACTACTGATCCGCACATATTTTGGAAGCTATTTGATACCCAGATTGAACCGATTCTTACATATGGTGCTGACATATGGGGACTTGAAGAAAATCTAAAAATAGAAAGAGTGCACACTTATGCAATCAAACGGTTTCTGAATATTCCGATTCATTCGTCCAATAAAATAGCTTACGGTGAAACAGGAAGGTACCCTTTGTACATCAGATGTATTGTAAAGTGTGTCAGATACTGGTGTAAAGTAATACGATTACCAGTAGCTAGAATGAGCAGGCAAGCCTATGACATGATGCTGCAACAATGTGAGTTAGGAAATGTTAACTGGGCCTCTAAGGTTAAGAAAGTGCTGACAGAGAATGGGTTTGGGATAGTGTGGTTGAGCCAGGCAGTCGGAAACGAAACCGTTTTTATGTCTGAATTCAAAGATAGACTAATTTCCTCGTATAAACAAAACTGGCACAGTCAACTAGAAGAACATGATAGATATTCTTGGTTCCTATCCTTCAAAAGTAACTTGGAGGCAGAAAAGTATTTACATCTAGTATCTAATCGGTGGCAAAGAGGTATCCTTGCAAGATTTAGAAATAGAACACTGGGATTAAATGCTAATAAAAGATGGTATCTAAATAATAATGCTGTTGATGATTCGTGTCCATTATGTAATGATATTGCAATTAGAGAAGATGAGTTACATTTTTTGTTCACTTGTCCTGCTTATGAGAACATTAGAAAAAAATCAAGACTCTTTGATCATAACATAGTCAAGAGTCGAAACCTTAACAATATTTTGCAAACAAATGATGGAACATTGTTAAAGATGCTGGCAAAATATCTAACAGAAGCTGTAGACACGCAGAAGAAAATTATGAATGAATAAAAGTTCAAAACACTGAGGGGATATCAATTATATTTCATTTTTTATTGCTTAGAATACTTATTTGACCTTGAAGCTTGATGGTTCAAGTGAGTGGTTTTCATAATATCAAGCCAGATAAATCATCTGTACAGAGAATGTATGTGGATGGGGAGAAGGGGGGATAAGGATACAAATGCGTGCGTGCAAGTCGATGGAAGATAGGATGGATCAGTGTGCGTATGTGAAGGGAATGGTTGTTGTGTGAGAATGATTTTTGTACTAGAACATATACAAGAAACGCAAATGAGTGATGGAAATGGAAATCATTTCTTAATTTTGCTTAGTTGTGTAGACACCTAATTTGCAGTTTTTCTTTTTTCTTTTCTCCTATGCATGAAAAAGACATTGTACCCCCTTGACAAAAAGGCTATAAGCCATTGTCAATAAAAGATGTCAGTGTCAGTCTCTCTCTCTCTCTCTCTCTCTCTCTCTCTCTCTCTCTCTCTCTCCTCTCTCTCAACAGACAAAAAGCAAAGAAGGCCGACGACATGACACATGAGACTGAGGATAGTGATAAGGAGGGGAGTCTGACCTTCTCAGACCTAGACAGAGAGGATCCAGAAAATGATCCGGAGTTGAACTGGGAGGGGGACTTTGACGGTTACGAAGAAAGCTGTAAACAACATCAAGTAATGAAAGAGAAATATCTCAGGTACCAAAGATACCTCCAAATGAAAAACAGCAAAGCTCAAAATAGGCAAAATCAACAAATTAGCCAAGCACAGGAAGGGAGGGTGGGGGACACGGGGAGACCTAGAGGGGATGCCATGAATGAATGTTACCTGACAAATATGGGAACATCTGACACACAAAGCACAGACCTTCAGGGACATATACCTGACCAAGACAGACAGGAGGCTAGTGACAATAGTAGTACCAAGGCTGATGAGAGTGAAAACATACCAAAGCAGAAAGGTGAGGGGGGTGAAAGCAATAACGTTGAAAATGAGATCAAGGAGGAAGGTGGAATGGGTGAGAATGACAAGGATGAAAGTGGGAGCGTGACAAATAAAGATACTTTGCATGTTAGTAGTCTGAATGTGAGCTTGAATGTGAGTGGAGAAGGCAACACCATGTCTGTTGATCTCGGAATGATTGAGTTGGTGGAGCCACAGGTGTCTAATATGACCAGATCAGAAGTTGGAAATGATGACATTGATGACGATTTTGTATCAGTTGATGGCAATGTTGAAGATGAGGAGGTGGAGGTAATGGCTGGAAGTGCGGGTTCCCCTGAAAAGGACTTAGCCGGTACGCAACCACATCCCATGGAAGAACCTATGAGGGAAAATGACGATGTAATAGAGGCAATTTGTTGCCAACAGGGTGGGGAGACAACTTATGCTCCAGCAGAAAACAGGAATAAGGCCACTAGGCGAAACAGGAGAGGAGGATTGTGGGAAGGGGCAGGAAAAAGACAGAGCCAAAGAATGAAACAAGCCTTTTTGGGGGGAGGAGGGGGGAAGAGCATTAAACTATCTTATAAGAGCCCACAGACAATAGCGCAAAAGGCAACTCAGAAAAAAGGGTCAGGGAGAAGAGACACTAACAAGTGACATCTCGGCCTGGTCTCTGCACTTTCAAAGACAAGTAACAAGCCAGACCATAAGCCAGATGATGGCAGAGAAAGGAGGGGTTGGGTAGGGGGAGAGAACCAATCAAGAGACCAATATAGTGAAGCAGATAAAGGAAGTCTGACAAAGGGAGAGGGGAGTAAACAGATTAGGGGTAGGACATGTCAGAGAATATTTAGACAAGAGAATCGAAATAGTGGAGCCCAGAACGGGACCAAAACAAACTGTATATGCTGGAACATAGGCGGCCTCCTAACCAAATTAAGCGAAGAAGATCTAATAGCATACTTACGTTGTTTTGATGTAATTTGCTTGTCTGAGACTTTTTTGCTGTTTGATTTCGAGCACGATATAAAGTTTCCTGATTATGTATGCAAACAATTTGCTGCTAAAAGAAGCATAAGACAGGGGAGGGCATCAGGTGGCCTATTATTACTTTTCAGAAAAACATTAGAGAAGAAAATTAAGGTATTGACATTTGATTTTGATCACCTTTTATGCCTGGAATTCAACAAAAGCATATGGAATAGTGATAAAGATATTCTCTTCATTACGCTATATGTACACCCTGCAGAGAGTCCTTACTATACGGATAAGGACTATGATTGTTCACTAGACAAAGTAGAAGCATTGATCGCCTCCAACATAGAACAAGGCAAAGATTACTTTTATCTAATTGGCGGTGACTTGAATTCAAGAATAAGCGACTGGTCTTTTGAGACCGCAGACGACAATGTCGGAATAGATGAGGATCCTGACACCTATATATTTCATAGAGAGTCACAAGATACACACATTAACGGATTCGGAAGAAAACTCATTGAGTTGTGTACGTGTTTTAATGTTTTACCGATTCACGGGCTGAAAGAACGGAATTTCGACTCATCCTACACTTTTCTTTCGGGTAGAGGCAACAGTGTGGTAGATCATTATCTTTGTTCCCCTGAAATCCTTGGTTTGGTCGAAGACTTCCAAATAGAAAGCAGAATTGAATCAGACCACTTACCCATCACGATCGAATTAGGCCAGACTAAGAAAGAAGAGACTAAAGTAAAAGAAAGATATTGTACAAATAAGATAATATGGGACGCGGGAAAGGCAGAGCAGTATAAGACTTTTTTCGAAGAGGAGAGCACCAATGCGAAACTATCAGAATTATGCGAATATATAAATGAGGACATTGATACAAACATCAACAACTTTATTGAGTTGCTCAAAGAAGCCGGGGAACCCATGAATGAAAGGATAGGCGTAGGTGGGGAGTATAGAACAAAAAATGCATGGTTCGACCAACAGTGTTTACAACTTAAGAAGGACGCGAGAAATGCCCTTAATAGGCTTAGAATTATGGATAGAAATAGAAATCCACAAAGATATGAGACACTGCTAAATCAATATACTAACAAAGGAACGCTATATAAAGACACAATAAGAGAGAAGAAAAAACTTTACAGACAAAGGGTTTACCAAGATCTTATGGACCATAGAAAGGATAGTAGCAAATTTTGGAAAAAAATTAAGGGGGTCCGTAAGACAAGACATGCTTTAGCGGATATCAAAATCAAGCAGTGGGAAGAGCACTTTAATAGAATACTGAATCCAGACAACCTAGAGGTAGTTGGGGAGAGAAGTGTGAGGGATTCAGATGACCGTCCTGATGAGACAATCCAAATAGAAGAATTAGATACAGATATAACCGAAGAAGAAGTTCACACCGCGATAAGAAAAATGAAGGCAGGAAAGGCAGCTGGCGCGGACCAGATACCACCTGAATTTCTCAAGGTGATATCTAACAAAATTACACCCTATTTAACCCTATTATTTAATGCTATTTATAACAAGTGTCACTTTCCGACTGAATGGGCAAAGTTCACAATAGTACTGATCCACAAAAAGGGTAACATAAACCTACCAGGAAATTATCGAGGTATTTCTCTGTTAAGTATGACCAGTAAATTATTTACCTCCATTTTAACAAGCAGATTGTATAAATGGGCAGAGGAGAACAATAAAATTAACAGGAAGCAAGCAGGTTTTAGGAGAAATTATGCAACTATAGATCACATTTTCGCTCTAACACAGATGATTTCTAACTGTCTATATGGTAACCGTAGGAAAAAAATGTATGTAGCCTTTATTGATTACCAAAAAGCTTTTGACACTGTAAGAAGGGATAGACTCTGGGACATTTTGAAGAACATCGGGCTTTCAACCAAATTGCTCAAGATGCTAAAAGCAATATATAAGGTAGTACAAGGTCGAATAAGGTATGGAGCAGAAACATCGGAACTATTAGACTGTCCATTAGGGTTAAAACAAGGCTGTTTAATGTCTCCCTTAATATTCTCCCTACTTATCTCCAAAGTAGCAAATAGATTAAACACTCAGGGACGCCAGGGCTACCAATTTTTACTAGGAACCCCAGAAATTAAACTATTAATGTTCGCTGATGATTTAGCAATATTTTCACAGACCCCTGCAGGCCTACAACATCTACTAAATATACTAGGACAAACATCAGACAACTTAGGGCTGACAATTAATTTACAAAAAACTAAGATCATCGTTTTTAGGAAAGGGGGGTTCTTGGGAAGAAGAGAAAAATGGTATTATAAAGGTGAGAAAGTTGAAGTCGTTAACAACTATAAATACCTAGGCTACACACTAACTACTAAATTATCAGTGGACATAGCCCTAGCGGAATATGTGGGGAAGGCTAAGAGAAAAATCTTTCAGATACAGAAAACCATGTACGCGATTGGACAATTAGACCTCAATATAAGCTACACACAAAAAGTTAAGGATCACTTTCACAAACATTCATAACTGTCAAAATAAGAAAGTCAATGCGTTGAAGTTTGGCCAACATTTAATTCCATTCTTTAGTGATAACGATACACAATTGCCTTCAATCTCGAGCAATCGTTTGGTGGGTGCATTTGATTAAAGTGGGTACGTATCCAAATTTGATTTCCCAAAGTCATTGAAATCACAAGACAGGGCATACTGATGCTCCCAAAAGCTCAGTAATGCGTGTAACCACCATGGCTGTTCTGGCACTCGACGCAGCGAGTCCTCATCGAGTTGACCAGGTTGGTGAAGATCCTCTGTGGAAGCGCCTGCCACTCAGCCTGCAGCATCTGGTAGAGGTGTTGGGCATCCCTGGGAGGGGGTGGCTCCTCACTTTGCGATCCAGCTCATCCCAGAGGTTCTCAATCGGGTTGAGATCGGGACTGCATGCTGGCCACTCCATTCTGTTGACTCCAGACTGCTGCAGGAAGTCGTTGACCACCCTTGCCCTGTGGGGGCGAGCATTGTCATCCTGGTAGACAGCCCTCGGTCCCATCTGCTGCAGTGTAGGCACAGCCAGCGGTCGAAGGATCTCATCCCGGTATCGGATGCCAGTCAGGTTATCCTGTACATGATACAAGGGTGTTCTGTGGTGAAGGCTGAAGGCCCCCCAGACCATTACAGAACCTCCACCAAAGGCCACCTTTTCTTGGACAGTGGCGTCAGTAAAGCGTTGCCCTGGGCGCCTCCAGACCCTCAGTCGGCCGTCGTTGTGGTGAAGGGTGAAGCGTGATTCATCACTGAACAGGACCTGGGACCATTGCTGACGTGTCCACCTCACGTGACGTGCGCAGAAGGCGCGGCGTGCTGCCCTATGGGCTGGAGTTAAGCGTGGCCATACTGCTGGGCGACGAGAACGGAGATTAAACCCATGTAGGCGGTTCCATATGGTCTGCTGGCTGATGTTGATGTTAGTAGCCACCCTGAACTGCCTTTGAATTATGCTGGAAGAGGCTGTTCTTGTCTGCAGGGCTTGTCGTTCAATGAGACGATCGTCACGTGGGGTTGTCTTCTTCGGTCGACCAGATCTGCGTCTTTCATGGACAATCCCAGTGGCTGTGAAGCGTTGAATCAGTTGGACAATGACCGAGATGGACACATGAAGTCGCCTGGCCACTTCTCGCTTGGGAACACCATCTTGGAACCATGCAACAGCTCGTCCCCTATCCAACTCGCTTAATTTTCGTCGTGGAGGCATTGTCAGATCAGGCCTACTACTGGTGGAATGTCTTCTTATATAGCCAAGCGAGCGACAGCATCTCACACATAAACAGCAGTGCTTGCACGTGCACAATGGTTTTTCCATCTGGCAAGTGCAATGTGTTCAGGCAGAACGGTCCAAAACAAGGTCATTTTTCGCAAGTTTCCGCTTTTCCGTTTGCGGCCCAGCTCAGTAGTAGAGAATCCCGTGCAATTTTCGTACTAACACAACATCGCCCACTTACAGCTGAACAAGAATTCATGACAATTTGGCTGGACTAAGAAATAAATAACAGTGGCGAACTGAGTTTATTACGCACCTGTTTTCACATACTGATCCTTAACTTTTTGTGCGTAGTATATATTTCAAATTAATAGAAGCGCAGGTAACTCCTACTCTCATGTATGGAGCTGAAATATGGCGTACAACCCCTTATAACGTCATTGAAGGAGTTCACATGATGGCTTGTAAAAAAATTTTAGGAGTAAAGAAAAAAACACCAAACTGTCTAATATATGGAGAACTGGGTAGGTTTCCCCTATACATAGATAGTGCCATGAGAGCTGTTAAATACTGGTTCAAAATATTAGACATGGATGATGACAGAATACCCAGACAAGCGTATGAACGCGAAAAAACAGAACACACGAAAAGAGGCAGCTGGGCGATGCAAATAAAAAGAATACTCGATGAAAACGGCTTCTCAGAAGTCTGGATCAACCAAGGAACCGCGTGTGCAAATGCATTCTTAAGGCAGCTCAAACTAAGGATGAGAGATATTTACATACAACAATGGCATGAGAAATGTGAAATGAGTAACCGTTGCCAGACCTATTTTACTTTCAAAAACACATTTCAATGCGAAAAATATCTGCAGGAAATTACAATTACGAAATTCCGTCAGGCAACCGCAAGACTCCGCCTTGGCGCTAACAATCTTAACTGTAATAGAAACTATACAGAAATGAACCCAAATACGAAGTGTCCTTTTTGCGAAGAAGAAGAGATGGAACGACATTTCTTAATGAAATGTCCAACCTACAATGAGCTAAGGCAAAAATCTATCGTAAAACATATTAAACGAGATCATCACTCGGCCTTTTTAACGTTACTAAAATCAACTAAGAAGGAGGTGATAAGAGACACTGGTATGTTTATCCATCATGCGATGAATAGACGTAACCAGCTCATGTAACTTAGTATTTGAACCATTAAGGTACACGGCTCCATAGATATGAAGGCTCAACTTTTTTTGTAGGCCCACATTGAGTCTGTTAACATAATTATAATGAAAAAAAGGAGGGGAAAAAAAAGGAGAGAAGAAAAAAGAGGGAAAAAAAGGCCTTGTTTATAGGATATTACAATTCTGCAGTAAGGGAAGGTGGGGGGTGGGGGGGGGGGGGGGGGCTAAACCAAGGAGCGAACAAATTTTATGAATTAACTTTTGGTTTTTCTTCAGTTAAACTCGCCACTTTTTCCTTGATGTTACATTTTGCATAATTGCTGTTCATTGATGTCACCGGATGAATGTGTATGGACCGATGGCCCCACATTAAATTTCACCGTGTGCTTCACCGTGTGCTTCTCTCTCTCTCTCTCTCTCTCTCTCTCTCTCTCTCTCTCTCTCTCTCTCTCTCTCTCTCTCTCTCTTTCCCCTTATTATTGTTATTTTCATTTTCATTTTTGTTTTTTGTTTGTTTTATATTATCATTATTTTTCTTCTTCATTTCTCTTCTATTTTCATTTGATGCACCATTATGATTGCATGACCGCTTTGCTTGTTTGCTTTTTTTTTTTTTTTTTTTTAACATTATTTCATTTCACTGCATGTTGTAGTCCCTACTCAGGGCGAGGACTGGATGTAAAAAAGCGCGTCAGTGCTTATCTGTTATCCTCGTAAATAAAGAATTTTGCCTTGTCTTCTCTCTCTCTCTCTCTCTCTCTCTCTCTCTCTCTCTCTCTCTCTCTCTCTCTCTCTCTCTCTCTCTTGCCTTTATCTCAGAATTTAAAGATCGTTTAATCAATTCATATAAGCAAAGTTGGCATTCCCATGTAGAAGAAAACACAAAATATAGTTGGTATTGCTCATTTAAAAGTATTTTCCAAGCTGAAAAATATATCTCAGTCATTAAAAATAGATGGCATCGAAGTCTTTTTGCCAGACTAAGAATGAGAACTCTTGGATTAAAGGCTAACAGGAGATGGTTTATTGACGATCAGGAAATGGATAATTTGTGCTTAATGTGTTGTAAGGAAGTTGAAGACGAACGCCATTTTATTTTTCATTGCCATGCATATGAGTCAATTCGAAATAAGTATAGTTTGTTTTCTTTACCTGTTTCGAGAAGATATGGTTTAGCAGCTATTCTTATATCCGGAGACGAAGAAATGATAACATCGCTTTCAAAATTTATTGCAGAAGCAAATAATACGAGGAACAAGATACTGTCATCCGAACAACACTGATACTTTAAAAAAATGACAATGGTAACATAAGGAAGGTAATTACAAAGAAAAAGAAAAAAAGACAGAACAAAACGGTATTGGGCGGAAAAAAGCTACAGTGAAAAAAAAAAAAGCGAGAGAAACTGAAAAGACAAAATAAGTACTCAATTTTTTTAAATATTTTTCTTTTAGTTCCGATGAACGTTTAGTACTTAACTGTAGATGGATGGTCGAATCTGGCATTTATTATGATGATGATTTGTGTGTGTGTGTGTGTGTGTGTGTGTGTGTGTGTGTGTGTGTGTGTGTGTGTGTGCGTGTGTGTGTGTGTGTGTGTGTGTGTGACCCTAGATTGGAAACTACTCGTGGTTGAAGTATACGTGTAAGTGGGCGCGCGCGCGTGCGCCCGCGTGTTTTGAGTGGATGTGCATGAGTATTTTCCCTTTTCTCGTTGCTGTTAGTATACTGCTATTTCATAAATTGCTCCCCTTGGCACTAAGGCTGTGAAAAGCTAATGTCAATAAACAAGTGTCAGTGTCAGTGTCAGTGTCTCTCTCTCGCACTCACTCACTCTCTCTCTCGTCTCTCTCTCTCTCGCTCTCTCTCTCTCTCTCTCTGTGTGTACGCGAGCGTGTGTGTGTAAATGCTAGTATGTCATTAAGTGAACTTGAAGTATAGTTATGCGTCTCTTCCACTTGTCCCGAGAGACTGACATTAATTTTAGAGTCCTAATTACGATTTTCCGTCCTCTACTGACCTAAGAAAAATGAGTGTATTTGTAAAACGTATCCAAGATATTCCCTGCAGATCGACGCGCGTGCTCAGACAGACGGACAGACTGCGCGCGGACGCACGCACGCACGCACGCACGCACGCTCGCTCGCACGCACGCATGCACGCACGCACGCACGCACGCACTCACGCACACACACACACACGCTCTCTCTTTCTCAACGAAACACAAGATACTCTCTCTCTCCCTCACACACACACCACACACACACACACACACACACACACACACACACACACACACACGCACGCACCCACGCACCCACGCACCCACGCATTCCATCCGTCTGTCTGCCAATCAATCTGTCTGTCTGTCCGTCTGTCTGTCTGCCTAACTGCCAGATTGCCAGCTTGCCTGTCTGTCTGTCTGTCTTGCTGTCTATCTCTCGCCGTTAATTGTTTGAATGTGTTACACTCCACTTCATATTGGGGCTATGGCCTATATATATGCATAAACCGTTTTCGTTTCATTTCTCTGTCTCTCTCTCTCGCACATATTTTCAACCACTCACACACACACACACACACACACACACACACATACACGCGCGCGCGCGCGCGCGCGCGCGCACGCACGCACACACGCACACACGCACACACTTTATCTCTCTCTCTTCGTGTGTCTCTCTGGCACATATACACATACACATACACGCACGTACACAAACACGGATGCAAGCACGCACACACACACACACACACCACACACACACACACACACACACACGCACGCACGCACGCACGCACGCACGCACACGCACACACACAACACACACACACACACACACACACACACACACACACTAATCGCACATCCACTATTGCACGCATCTGTCTGTCTCTGTCTCCTCTCTGTCTGTCTCTGTCTCCTCTCTGTCTCACTCTGTTCTACTCTGCCTGCCTGCCTGCCTGCCTGTCTATCTGTCTGTCTGTCTGTCTGTCTGTCTGTCTGTCTGTCTGTCTGTCTCTCTCTCTCTCTCTCTCGTCTGCAAAGAAAACCTCTGCACTCGTTTAATACAATATTTTTCTTGTGTGCGTGTACTTTGTGTGCGTGCGTGCGTGCATGTGTACGTGCGCGCGCGCGTGTGTGTATGTGTGTGTGTGTGCGTGCGCGCGCATGCGTGCGTGCATGTTCTTTGTGTGTGTATGTGTGTGTATGTATATGTGTGTGTGTGTATATGCTAGCACGCGCGTGTTTGTATGTGTGTGTGTGTGTGTGTGTGTGTGTGTGTGTGTGTGTGTGTGTGTGTGTGTGCCCGCGCGCGCGCGCGTGTGTGTGTGTGTGTGTGTGTGTGTGTGTGTGTGCTTGCGTGTGTGTATTGTGTGTGTGTGTGTGTGTGTGTGTGTGTTCAAAAACATGCACACGTACACACAGTATACAAGAACAAAAACTCATGTATTATCCAGTGAATTGTGAGGGGCTATATTAGGACACGCATGCACGCGCGCGCGCACGCTTACACACACACACACACACACACACACACACACACACACACACACACACATTCACTCACTCACTCACACGCGCACGCACGCTCGCACACAGACAGACAGACAGACAGACAGACAGACAGACAGACACACACACACACACACACACACACACACACACACGCAGGCACGCACACACGCACACACACGCACACACATATACACACACACAAGCGCGCACGCAAGCATTCTTTTAATTCTACCGGTACAACTTCGTATCACCGACGGTATTAGCCATTATGGGTCTCCTGAAAGCTTCATCCCACGTCATTTACATGTTCCGCCCGACGATCACATTGTTCTGGACTGTCATGACCTTTGTCCTGTTTCATGACGACGTGTGGTCGCCGTGAGTAGAATGACAGCTGTGTACAGTTTGTAACTGGCGGGTGGTAAGGTCTCCACCCCCCCCCTTACACCCCCCCCCCCCCGACACCCCGCACCTTTCATTCTCCACTTTCCGGAAACTGTCCGCGCTGATTTAATTACGAAATTAAGCAAGACTTACCTGGAAGTTATAGTTTCGTATGGAATATTTAGAGCAAAGTGTTGGGAAGGAGCGTTCACATGAGATGCTGTTCGCGGGAACATGCTCAGCTTTTAGACGCCAGTGACCTCGTCTTACAGAAACTATACTTGGGTGGGTTGTTAAATTTTATCAGAGCTGTGAAGGGAGGGCACGTGAACGCTCCTTCCCAACTCTATGCTCTAAATAATCCAAATGAAACTACATCTTACAGGTAAGTCTTGTTTGATTTCATAATCATTTCTCGCATAGCGATAGGCTCATGCACATCCACATGAGAATTTAGAGGAGGAGGTCAAACGCAGTAACTGAATCAACTGCCGCTTAGCGCGTTCTGCACCTGGCGTGTTCTGGCACCAGCTGAGTATGCTCCCGCGCACAGCATCTCATGTGAACGTGGATTAGCCAATCGCTGTGAGAGAAATAAGTGTAAAACAAACCGTCTGAAGAACAACAGCGCTAGCGCCGGCCCCCTGGCCATTGAAACCCTCGATTTGCCGACCACGCCTCATACCGTGACTAAGTATGTCTCAACCCCCCTTCAGCTACGGTGAGCTTTGATGGATGCCATTCGGCGTTGAGAGAGAGAGAGAGAGAGAGAGAGAGGAGGAGAGAGAGAGAGAGAGAGAGAGAGAGGATTGATTGATTGATTGATTGATGGATTGATTGATTGATCTTTAATACACAAGGATGAAGATTTTAGGCCAAAGCCTAGTCTTACAATCTGTCCTTGTCATGCATACATTATTTCAACACATATCATTCATACTGACAATTCAACAAAGCAACATGGTAATCTAATTCTACAATGATAAGCAAACTGTTCATAAAAGTACTAATGAGACAGGGGATGGTGAAACAGAAGGAAACTTACAAACAAACAGAACTACAGAGAGGGAGAGAGAGGTCGGAGGAGGGTGGGGAAGAGAGAATGGTAGGTAGGGGGAGGAGAAAAGGGATGGTGGACAGAGTGGGAGTGGGGATGAGCGATTTTAACGGAGTAGGTTTTATGTTTAGACGATGTATTCAAAGTATGGTTCACAGAAGACTTTGCGAATGGGCGCTAATCATTTTAATCGACTAATCAAATTACTGAGACATAAAATGTTTATGCAAATGTTCCTTGAAAAGTTTTAAAGTATTCATATTTTGTAGATTCGGTGGAAGTGAGTTCCAGACATATGGTCCAGAGTAAGCTAGGCTTGTTTTGTGTATATCAATGCGTGGGTAGGGAAGAAGGAATTTCGTCGAGCCAG
Source organism: Conus canariensis (assembly GCA_033310375.1). Taxonomy (NCBI): domain Eukaryota; kingdom Metazoa; phylum Mollusca; class Gastropoda; order Neogastropoda; family Conidae; genus Conus; species Conus canariensis. The sequence continues at coordinate 8,498,726 of CM065735.1, forward strand.
AAAAGTTATTCGATCTTGTAAAAAGGGCATTGATATAACATGGCTTAGTATCTTTCAAGATTGTAAACATAAATGATGCCTTGTTGAATTCCAATAGCCTATTCAGAGGAAGTATGTTCAGCGCTTTTAGTTTTTCGTCTGTTGTTAGAGATACAGCTGGATGGAGTAGCTTTGCTGCACGTCTATGGAGAGAATTCAGCCTTTTTTTGTGGACGTCACTACTCCCGTATCACACTGTTGAAGCGTAATTGATACGTGACATTATGTGTGCATTGAAGAAAAGTTTAAGCACATTACTGTTGACGTAGCGCTTTAATTGAGATAAGAGGAAAAGGTGTTTTGAGACTACCTTGCATACGTTATTGAGATGAGATTGCCATTTCAATTCTTTATATATCGTTAACCCTAAAACACGATGCTCATCTACCTGCTCGATAGAAGTGCCATTCAACTGAAGTTTTAGGCAAAGAGGAGTCAACTGGTGTTTTTGACAAGAGAGAGAGAGAGAGAGAGAGAGAGAGAGAGAGAGAGAGAGTGAGGTGTGTGTGTGTGTCCAGATGGGCTCGGGGGATGGTGAACATGCAATTTTTGCCAACCATTGGTAGCCCGGAACAACACCCCCCTCCCCCCCCCCCCCCCCCCCCCCCCCACCCCGACTTTGTTCGGGTCCTGTTAAATCGGCCTGCTCATTTGGACGATGCGCTGTGCTGTTCTGGGTGCTGTTGAATAGAAAGTCTGCAACAGAAAGTCTGCGATAGAAAGTCTGTCATCACTTGTGTAAGCAAACTGATGTCTGGAGGTAAAACAGTTCTATTGAAAACTGCCAAGTTTCTGAAGAACAGTCAGTTTGCCTAATGAACACCCCCCTTCTTTGTGTTTAGAACAGTAAATTGCCACTTTTGAATCTGTATGTTGCGTATTTGACATACCCAAAGAAATGTTGTGTATATTCGCAGGGAAAGGTTTATGTTTATGACATATGCCAATTTATAAGCAGTTTGGATGATCTTGTGACAAACCGGAGCCTCTGTCCATACGTAAGTGATGTAATGCTGAAAATGGATTAAACAACCGTTAAAAACCGTTATTCTGCCGTTATTTCTTATATATAGGTGGATTTTAATGAAATTTGGTATATAGAGAGGTTATCACACACAAATGGCACGTCTATATAGTGTTTCAAAATTTGACCGTTAAAAACCGTTATTCTTGACATATTGTCCGATTTGGATGAAATTTGGTATGTACACAGGCTTTAGCCCAGTGAGGACTAAAATACCGGTTTCAAAAGTGTATATCGGTTATATAACCGTTAAACAGTTATTTTGCCGTTATTTTTTATATTGGTGGGTTTTAATGAAATTTTGTATATAGAAAGGTTATCACACACAAATGGCACTTCCATGTAGTTTCAAAATCTGACCGTTAAAACCCGTTATTCTTGACATATTGTCCGATTTGGATGAAATTTGGTATGTACACTGGGTTTAGCCCAGTGAGGGCTAAAATACCAGTTTCAAAAGTGTAGATCGGTTAAATAACCGTTAAAACCGTTATTTTGCCTTTATTTCTTATCTCACAAAGCACTTGGCCGATTTATAAGCGGTTTGGAAAACTGGGAGTACGTTTATATGCTTCGCATCTTTTTTTGATTTTTTGTTGTTGGATGTTTTATTGATCAGTGTGTAAACCACTGAAGCCGTCTTGATATTAAATGTTATTTGTTTTATTTTCTCTCCCTTTAATTTTGTTTGATCTCATTTCTTTCATTTATGTTTTTTTTTTTTTTTTTTTTTTTTTTTTTTGCTGTAGAAATTAATTAAGTTATTTCCGCCTCTTTGAAGTCTTTGGCCCTTTTCGATGCACCGATGAAGACTTTCTTTGCATTTCGCTGTCTGCGGCGACAACAGAAACCTTCTTGCCAGGTGTTTCATGTTTACGTTTCTGTAGGATCATCATCTCAGATTAAATTTGCCTGGGAAAAGTGAGTATATTTTCTTCTTTCCTTTTTTTTTGTACTCCCAGTTCTTATAGACCAGGGAGTACTTTACAATGGGAACGAAGAAATGCTGTCTGTGTGTCTGTCTGTGTGTCTGTCTATCTGTCCGTCCGTGATCAAAATGTGTTCCACTCACTCCAGACAGAACTACTGGGCCGATCTTTCTGAAAATTTGTAAGTATGTTCGTCATGGGTCACGGATGATGCCCGAAGTTTTATTTTACCGTTACATCCGTTACTAACAGCTATAACGGCCCATAACGGTTCTTCTTCTTTATGGAATATCTCAGAAAGTACTTTGCCGATCTTCTGAAAATGTTTAGGTATGTTATGGGTCACAGATGACGGCCGATGCATACCATAATAGCGGTTACTAACGGCTATAACGGCCCAAAACGGGTTTTCCTCTTTATGGAATATCTCACGCGTATTCAAGATAAACTGGGAGTACTTTTATATGCTTTGCATCTTGTTATAAACATTGCACTGTTCCGAAATGCTGGTTTAGTTTGTTGAAAACGGTCTACACAAAAGGATATTGATGCAGCGTTCTCCACAAAAATGATTAAGATTTGTTATTTTTTTTCTTTTTGCTTTATTTTTGTTGTTGTGCTCTATACACCTGAAATGTTAACATTGTTAACTTTTCTGGATTATGCATAAAGAAATTCAGCCTAACAATGACATGGATAAAGCAGCCGAACATGACAACTTCGTTTCATGTGTACCGGTACCACTTATTTGATATTCTGCATTTTTCCGGGTTTAATCTTATCTAGCTTCTTCTTCTTCAAAACAAATTAATAGAAGCCGTGTGTCCTTCAAACGGGTTCGGCTCTCTAATCGTGATTTGCGTGTGTGTGTGTGTGTGTGTGTGTGTGTGTGTGTGTGGTGTGTGTGTGTGTGTGTGTGTGTGTGTGTGTGTGTGTGTGTGTGTGCGCGCGTGTGAGTGGTCTTAAGGCCTGGACAGTGGCAACCTGGCATCTTCTTTCTTTTTATTTTTCCCCCTGATACTGCCTGAAATGATTTTCAAGAGTCATGGTCTGAGTGGTTTATGTGAGCAACATCCAGAGGTTGCATTTTAAGGGTGCAGTGGATGGGAAAGAGTGATCAGAGCATCGGACTGCCGTGTCCAAGCTGACCACATCTACACTGGTCACTCGTGGACTGTATCCTTCACGAAGAACACGAACTGGCTTACCAACCTTAGGTTTCACTTTGCTTGTGCCGTGTTCCAGTCATTTCTTGAATAGGTTCTCTCAGTTTCTCTCTATGTCTCTCAGTCTGTCTGTCTGTCTGTCTGTCTGTCTGTCTCTCTCTCTCTCTCACACACACACACACACTCTCTCTCTCTCCCCCTCTCTCTCTGTCTTTCACACACACACACACACACACACACACACACACACACACACACACACACGCACGCACGCACACACGCACGCACGCACACACACACACACACACACACACACACACACACACACACACACACACATGCTCATGTTCAGGGCCTATGAAGAATTGTCACCATCCAGTGTCTGTGGAGGAAGGGGCGAGAGGACACTTGTGTCTTTACTCACACGGGCACTTCCAAAAGACGGGCAGCGAAAAGACTTTTCGTTTGTTTGTTTGTTTGTTTGTTTACCGTGTTGGACGCCAACAGGGTTCACACCAGAAGCCAGGGACTGCGAGCTAGGTGATGTTCACTAGAGAGGAAAGAAAACCCAACACCTCATAGAAAGGCGTGTCTCGGAGACGACTGCAACAAGTGAGATTTACGTCCTGTTAGCCCATGGCTTTTCAGTACATTTGTACTGTTAGCCCATGACTTTTCAGTACATTTGTACTGTTAGTCATTGGCTTTTGGTACATTTGTACTGTTGGCCCATGGGTTTTCAGTACGTTAATACTGCGACCAATACCAGTCTAGGTTCGGATCGTACTGTTAACTCACGGGTTTTCAGTACATTTGCACCGTGACCAATACCAGTCTAGAGTCAGTTAAAAATAGCACCGCATCACGGCTACACCAGCATGTAACCCAATATACCTCTTGGGCTGGGCCAGGTGGTAAAACACCAGGCGTGATGGCGCCCTCCGGGGAGAGAGAGAGAGAGAGAGAGAGAGAGAGAGAGAGAGAGAGCACTCGCTCCGGCTCCGCAGAGGGGCTTAATAGGTGTTGGTGTCCTGCATATGTTAGATCAGAACAGGCCCCGCTGAACACCACCGAAGTGACTCGGCAGCAGTGCAGTGTCTCTTCGGGTGGGTTGCCTCATGACGACTTGACATTGACTGCTCCCTGTGGATTGCCGGTGCCGGGGCTGCGGCGGGCCGGGCAGGGCTTTGACTGTGGTTGTGGACGGGGTTGCGGTGGGGGGAGGTCTGAATGAGATGAACGGTGTGGGTGCAATGCCACTGAGGTGGCACAGAAGATATGGTAGTCAATGGTAGTCATTTTGAATCCAGCCGACGTCTGACGTAAGGGTCGCCGCATTAGCTACACTTCTTAATGTGTTGTCGTTCTGGTGATCCCTGCATAGTGTTGTATAGATTCCCCTTCCCAACCATACCAATATCCATTAATCAATTCGTCTCCGTCCTTCTTTGTCTTTACCTTTCTCTCTGTCTGTCTGCCTGTCTGTTTCTCTCTCTCTCTCTGTCTCTCTCTCTGTCTCTGTCTCTCTCTCACACACACGCGCGCACACACACACACACACACTACACAAACACCCCACCCCACCCCTTCACCCCCACCAACACAACCCCACGCCTACCCACGCACACACACACACACACACACACACACACACACACACACACACACACACACACACTCGTCTGATATCACTTTTAGTGGGAAGACGTTAAACTGAAGAAGAAGAAGAAGAAGAAGAAGAAGAAGAAGAGGAACAACAACAACAACAACAACAACACACACACACACACACACACACACACACACACACACACACACACACACACGCCGATGATATTCTGATAAGAGGTGAATCATTCTCGAAAAAGAACAAGAGACATACATCGTGTTACACATATCGACAAACACAGAGATCTGACGTATTAAATTTGTAGATTTCGATTGGATGCTGTTTTAGAACCTAATCAAGTAACAAAGCAGCAAGCGTTTGTGGTTCTGATGTGACATCTGATCCAGGTGCTTCATCATTGTGAAGAGTTCAGTCTATTTTTACCAGTTCGTTAGAGATCAGGGGCGGTATGCAGATAGGCCCGATAAATCGTCTATCGAACCGATTGCGGTAGTCGGTTCGATAATGCGGAAAAATTCTAATGCAGGAAACCACGATAGAAACCTGTCCCCCCTATAAGTTTATAGGTGGTACCTCCCTCCGATATCTCGTCTTTCGGTCCGATATCTATGTTGACAAGATGGCAGCCGCGTTTGTCGCCCTGAGAATGCGGAGACGTCGAATGTTGCGAAGAGAACGTATTTTTCGAGACAGACTGCATCCACTGGATAGATACGATGATGTCGAACTGTACTCGAAATTTAGGATCAGGCGACAAGACATTCTGCAGCTGACAGATTCAATTGCAGAGACAATTGAACTGTCCAACCGGCAGGGCAGCTTGACCCAGTGTCCGTGAAATTCGGTTTCCGCGCCCTCTTCCCCTCGGCCATTTTTGCTGCTAAACTGATGAACGCATGCGCAGCGAGGGCGAAAGTTGGGGAATCCCTGCCAAGTTATTCTTAGAGCAGCCACGGATACGCGATAGTTATTATCCTTCGAATGAGACTATAAACCGAGGTTCCGTGTGTGAACGCACGCATAACATCTTGCACACACGTAAAATCCCATCACCAACTTTCGGAAGAGTAGGCCAGTTTGGCCGTTGGTATGGATGACACGTTACACATAGCATGCACCCTGCGTGAGAAATGGAAAGAATGAAGGAAGTAAGGAAAATGAGTGATCGATATTGAACGATACTGACTGGATGACACGGGAAACGACTGAATGAAGCGCCAGCTGGCAGCTCTTCAGTCGGCACTACCCAGGTAGGCAGCCCGTTGTGTAAACGAGTGTTGATTGTAAAGCGCTTAGAGCTTGGTCTCTAGCCGAGAATAGGCGCTATATAAGTATTCATTATTATTATTAAGTTATTCTTAGAGCAGCCACGGATACCCGATAGTTATTGGAGGCACTGTCGGATGTCCATGCATGCCGAGCTATCGGATGAACTGTCCCACCGATAGATCTCGGTGGGATAGATCCTATCGGACTGTTAAATTATCGGAGGTATCTGCATACCGGCCCAGATCAACATCTTTCGTTTGAAGACGTACTACATGATAGAGATCTGATGTAGTTGCAAAGTGAGACGACTGCAGGCGGAAATCT
>CM065735.1:8507606-8512606 GCA_033310375.1 Conus canariensis
TATTTACTTAAATATTTATTTATTCATTATTCATTCATTCATTCATTTTCTTCTCCTTTTTCCATCCGACTCCTCCGCCAGCTCTGGAAACCATGGCCGCCAACAAGACAACCGCCGCCTCAGCCACCTCGGCAGCCACCTCCCCCGTCCTCCGCGCTACAACGATCGGCCCTGGAGGACCTTCTGCACGTGGTGGAGCTGGCCCGGTGCACCAAGGCGGACCCCAAGGTGATCCAAGGCCTGGAGAGGGTCCTGCAGCACGTGGACCTGCGCGAGGAGTTCACCCTGCACAGCAGCTCGGAGGAGAGCGACATGTGCCGCCAGGTGGCGCAGAAGACGGTGGCCTTCCAGTGGCAGGAGCTCAAGGACCGGGGCAGGACGGGCATGATGCTGTCGCCGCGCATGCTCAGCGGCAGGTTGGAAGGTCGGTTGCTCGTGCGTTGGGGGTGGAGGGGGGAAGGGGAGGGTGTGTGTGTGTGGTGTGTGTGTGTTGGGGAGGATAGGGTGTGGTGTGGTGGGGTAGTGGTGGGGTGGGTGTGGGTGGGTGGGGGGGGGGGTGTGTTAGTGGGGGTGAGGGGATGGGGTGGGGTGTGTGTGTAGTGTGTGTGTGTGTGTGGAGAGAGAGAGAGAGAGAGAGAGAGAGAGAGAGAGAGAGAGAGAGAGAGAGAGAGAGAGAGAGAGAGAATTCGAGTTCATACAGATTTCGAAAAAAAGCTTGGAAGGTAGGCTCGTACTGGGCTTGTGTGTGTGTGTGTGTGAAGGTGGGGGTTGGGGGTGGGATTGGGATGTAGCTGTGTGTGTGTGTGTGTGTGTGTGTGTGTGTGTGTGTATCTTACTACTCTCTCTGTCTCACTCTGTCTCTGTCTGTCTGTCTGTCTGTCTGTCTGTCTCTCATCTGTCCTTTTCAGGCCAGTTTCTGAAGTCTATACTGAGTGCTTAGCGCGCGCGGCGCGTGCTGGACGTGGGCATGTACACGGGCTACAGCGCCCTCAGCATGGCCGAAGCGCTGCCCACGGGTGGTGAGCTGGTGACCCTGGACAGAGAGCCCTACCTGAAAGAACACAACCAGGCGGTTTTTGACTCTGTGCCGCATGGCAAGAAAATCTCCATCAAGATTGGTAGGCTACATGGTCGTTTTGTGACACGTGTGTGTGTGTGTGTGTGTGTGTGTGTGTGTGTGTGTGTGTGTGTGTGTGTGTGTGTGTGTGGTGTGCGTGCGTGTGTGCATGCGTGTGCGTGTGCGTGTGCGTGCGTGTGCATGTGGGTGTGGGTGTGCAAGTTACTGAGTGAGATGATACTGGTCTCTGCATGCTATATCTTGTCATTCACATGCCACAGTTAGGATTTTGATGTAATTCGCTGTAAAAATCCATGTTCAGCGTTTTGAGGCCTACATAAATTTGGGCCAGCATTTAATGTTAATGTTGATGTATTAACTGATCAAAAAAAAACTCCCCACCAGTTATTCCCTAGTGACAGGAGTTGGGAATTTGGGTCGGTGGGTCCTCTAGGGGAAGGACTTGGGTTATTGCTGTAGTGCTGGGCTCTGGTGTGTCTTCACAACCTGTCTTGCCCAGTGTTTGTAGTGTAACCACGTCTATGGCATAGCCACAGTGTATGGCATAGCCCTGGTTTCTGGGGTAGCCACGGTCCCAGGTATTTATAGGGAATCAGCAAAATGTTAGACCAGATTTTCAGACCAGAGGGAGATTACCATGCCGTCTCTCTTGATTAACCCGGCGTCTGTCTTGTTCCTTAGTTCTGATCTACTGCCAGTCTGCAGGAATCAGTGAATCTCAGAGAAGGCATGAATGGTTGAGTTCTACGTCCTCATAGCGAAAGCTTTTAGGGACATGTTTTTCATTCATGGTAGTCTTTGGAATCTCAGAGACTACGTGTCTCCTAAATGTATTCTAAACTATCAAATCAGATTTCTGATCTGGCTGACAGGGTGTCAATCAAAACACTGAGAGCCAGAGGGGGAGGGTTCTCTTCCTGTCATCACTCACTTCGGATTGGATTAAATGAAAACGTTTGAACTACAATGGCGCCTTGGTGTCTCAATCAACGTATGATAATTCATGCATGAACGCATGCTAATTAGCCCATCGCGGGTCAACACAATGTTGTCATCGACCAGCTATGCGCATTGTGCGTGACTGTCCACAGTGAGTGGATGGTGGATATGGAAGGGGAGGGGGGAGTAGTAGGGAATGGAGAGCTGAGCACGTGAGAAGGCCGGTGCCTTGTGTTGACCCGAGAAGATCTCTGCGCACGAGCTATGAGAGAGGGGATGGAAGGGGAATGGAGAGAGACAGCGATAGACGGGAAATTGACATCATCTTATTCGATAACACATGTTGCTAAGATGGCTGTCTGTGAGGGAGGGTTTGAGAGGGGAGAGAGGCATAGATTTGAATAGATTTGTTGCTGTGTGTGTGACACACTGGAGAGAGAAAGGGGGTGGATGGCATCTGTGTTTGTACAATTTGTACAAGAGAGTGGGTGCTTAGGAGGATCGGATGGACTTGTCAAGTGACTCGTCACATCCCTTGTTTTGGGGGATCTTCACCAATGAAATCACAAACAACCTTCAGATTCATGACTTTTCCCTTAGTTGACACACAGTTTCAGGCCTTGGCACTCACCTGTGACCCTATTTTTGCATCAGCTCCAAGATCCCCACACAATCCCATTCCTTTGATTTTAATCTCTCTGCTTGGAACCACCGGCTTGTACCTTGATGGCCGTCTTAAAGAAAATGAGGAAAATCAACTTTCAGACACAATAAAACTTCTCAAAAAACAATCCAATTGCGCCAGTCTATAAATACTCGACTCCTTAAGCAAGGCCTTGGTGCATTAATGTTTGGTGTGCAGCCTGTTGATGTTTCACCCAGTTGTACAACAAGCTTGGCGAGTTCTTTGTACACTACCTGCCAGGCCATTGATTTCACCTGCAAACAGAATGTTTGTGATGGTTCTTCCTCTGATGTTCATTAAGCTGACATGATCTTCCAGCACAACAGTCATGATACGTTCCAGGAATTTGTTGAAAAAGTGAGAAATGGGAGATAGGACTGTACATTTCTTTTTAGATAAATGGGAGCTAGGACTGTACATCTCTTTTGTTAGATAAATGGGAGTTAGGACTGTACATTTCCTTTTAGATCAATGGGAGCTAGGACTGTACATTTCTTTTGCTAGATAAATGGGAGCTAAGACTGTACAACATTTCTTTTGTTAGATAAATGGGAGCTAGGACTGTACATTTCTTTTTAGATAAATGGGAGCTAGGATTGTACATTTCTTTTTAGATAAATGGGAGCTAGGACTGTACATTTCTTTTGTTAGATAAATGGGAGTTAGGGCTGTACATTTGTTTTTAGATAAATGGGAGCTAGGACTGTACATTTCCTTTGCTAGATAAATGGGAGTTAGGGCTGTACATTTCTTTTTAGATAAATGGGAGCTAGGACTGTACATTTCTTTTGTTAGATAAATGGGAGTTAGGGTTGTAATTTCTTTTTAGATAAATGGGAGCTAGGACTGCACATTTCTTTTTAGATAATTGGGAGTTAGGACTGTACATTTCTTTTTAGATAATTGGGAGTTAGGACTGTACATTTCCTTTTTGATAAATGGGAGCTAGGACTGTACATTTCTTTTGTTAGATAAATGGGAGTTAGGACTGTACATTTCTTTTGTTTGTTAAATGGGAGTTAGGACTGTACATTTTTGGTTAGATGAATGGGAGTGAGGACTGTACAAATGAGAAATGGGAGTGAGGACTGTACAAATGAGAAATGGGAGTTAGAACTGTACAAATAAGAAAGAGGAGAAATGGGAGTTAGGACTGTACATTTTTTATCACATAAATGGGAGTTAGGACACTATAAATGAGAAATGGGAGTTAGGACACTACAATGAGAAATGGGAGTTAGGACACTACAAATGAAAAATGGGAATTAGAACTGTACATTTTGTTTTAGATGAATGGGAGTTAGGACTGTACAAATGAGAAGTGGGAGTGTGTGATGAGAGTTGGGAGTGGGTCAGTGTGTCCTTATGGGGAAGGACTGAGTATTTTCTTATTAGAGATATATCAAAATTTCAATTCCACTCTCTCTCTCTTACTAGTTTTGGAAGGAGCAATTTTTCTGGTACTAGTCATTGAAAGAAAATTTCATTTTTCTCGGGACTGTTAAAACTACTCAAGAATGGCTCAGGAATAATTCTCCTCAGGCTTGTACACTTAACTGTACTTGTAGCTCCGAGAGACAGAATTACAGATAAGTTCAAACATTCAATACTGAATGAATAACAAAGAACTGACACAAGTTAAGTGTACTTTCACTCATTAACTTTACTTGTTTATGCAAGGGTGAAATATTTAAATCAATTTCAGAAAGTCAGTTCAGGCTTAGTTTTGGTTCCCACTGTTTCATCTCTAAGAGAGGGAAAGTTCTTGATGAGCTGAGTTGGAGTCCACTTGGAATATCAGAACTCATCTGATGTTGGAGAGGATAGTTGATCTCTCTCTTGTTGCTGGTGACTGATCCATCTTCTACCTAGGCCTGTTGCTCATGTGCTGGGCTGCGGTGTTTGTCCACTACCAGGTATGCCCAGGGTCGATACAAACCCAGGTTTCTAGAACAAACCGGTCTGTAGTTAAGTATCTGAGAGTCTGGTTTGTCGAGTTCACACACTTGCCCTCTGGCTTTCAGCAAATGTGTGAGATTTTAGCCAACAAAAGATTAGGCTAGCATAAATATATCTGCCATAATCATCCAACTCCACTTTGGTTCAAATTTTGAGTGGAGTTTAACAAGGGTAGGAGACAGTAATATAATACTAAACAATTCTAGTCAAATACCTCTTCATTTTTTCCTATGCCAGATGATGGCAAACAAACTATTACAACAGAATACTCATTCATCATCTTGATAGATGTCACCAAGTATTGGCATAAAGTTATACTGTTAAACTACATGGCATACA
>CM065735.1:8522606-8545106 GCA_033310375.1 Conus canariensis
CCTTCATTGCTCACTTCCATATGTTCAAATAATGCCTTCAGCAAACAAACTACACGTAAAGAAGCAGAGGACATGGTCATTTACACTCAATCATCACGCTGCCCCTTCACGCCCTGACCTCGTTCCCCAAGTCCCCCCTGTTCCTCCTTCGTCAGTCCGCTCACGATCAGCTGTCCCACTTACACGCTAAAACAATCAAACAAACAAACAACAGCAAAAAAACACCGAAAACAAAAGCAAAACAACACCCCCCCCCCCCCCCCCCCCCCCCCCCCCAATAAAAAAAAAAGAAAAAAGAGAAAACGCCGTGCCCTAAACATCACTGTAGGGCTTAAAGAGTACGCCCTACACATTTTTTGTTCTTTCTTTCTTTCTTTTTTTTTTTTGCTTCCTATCTCCAATTTTGCCGCGTCTTTTTTTTTTTTTTTTTTTTTTTTGGGCTCCAACGTCCAATTCTGCGACGTCTTTTTTTTCCTTTTTAAAAAAAGAAATTCTAATTTTTTTTCGTTTTTCTTTTTCTTTTTTTCTTTTTTTTTTCTTAAAGTGGGGCTTCTATCCTACGTTTTTTTCTCACTATTTCTTTTCCTTTTTTTCTTCTTTTCCACCGACGCTTGCTCACCATGCAAACCAATGTGTTCTGTCGACCGATGGACACTTGTATGCAAAGTTTAATGTTGTGGTGTTTGATACACAGCGTCTGGGTGTATTTCTGTTCTAATGTTTGGTGCACTGACACTTTCATCCTGTTTGTATATGACAAAAGGGAATCACAAAACACACACACACACACACACACACACACACACACACACACACACACACACACACACACACACACGTGATATATCTCTTCCCCTATTTCTTCAATTGCAACTGAATAACATCACAACGCACAAGACGAAGTTCGCGGAGAATGAATGAACAAAAAATAACTTTGCTGTAAGAGGGAAGTGGGATAATTATAGATAACTTTGCTTTAAGAGGGAAGTGGGTAATATAGATAACTTTGCTGTAGAGGAAGTGAGATATATAGATAACTTTGCTTTAAGAGGGAAGTGGGATAATTATAGATAACTTTGCTGTAAGAGGGAAGTGGGATAATTATAGATAACTTTGCTTTAAGAGGGAAGTGGGATAATTATAGATAACTTTGCTGTAAGAGGGAAGTGGGATAATTATAGATAACTTTGCTGTAAGAGGGAAGTGAGATAATTATAGATAACTTTGCTTTAAGAGGGAAGTGGGATAATTATAGATAACTTTGCTTTAAGAGGGAAGTGGGATAATTATAGATAACTTTGCTGTAAGAGGGAAGTGGGATAATTATAGATAACTTTGCTGTAAGAGGGAAGTGGGATAATTATAGATAACTTTGCTTTAAGAGGGAAGTGGGATAATTATAGATAACTTTGCTGTAAGAGGGAAGTGGGATAATTATAGATAACTTTGCTGTAAGAGGGAAGTGGGATAATTATAGATAGTGCTCTTTTGCAGCCAGCCTTCTAATAATATGCTTAAATCTATGAATAAATAAATAAATTAAAATGAAGCAAAATGAATGAAATACAACAACAAAAAATAGTTAAGACGTGCCAAAAACGAAGGAGGGGGGGACCTTTGAAATCATAAGCAATCTTCGCCTTGGCTTAAGGCTGTTTCAGGCCAGTTGACAAAGACTAGAACACCCAAGTCCACATCAAAATGTTGTTATGCTCTGCATAGTTATGCAGGAATGTTCTTCAGTTGTGACAAGCTCCTAGCATAACATTATCAGTCTCCAAAATCCCCCGAAGTCGGACTGTGGCTGCCCATGTGGCGGGGTAATCAAAAAACGGTCCACACATAATGTTCTCATCCCCAGCCGATGCATTTGTACCATAGTACTTCGACTGTTTGGATGATCCCTGGAGTCTTTTAGCCAGGGTACGATAACAACAACAACAACAACAACATAAGCAATCTGATCGATACATTAAATGTATCCAGCCTTTAGAACTCTACACCAAGAGAGAGAGAAAGAGAGACAGACAGACAGACAGACAGAGAGACAGAGAGAGTAGAACAAACTAACAAGATACAAAATGAGAGAGAGAGAGAATCACAGGAGAAGCAGGAGGAGAAACTTTAGGAGAACTGGAAAGGAGAAGTTACGTGTTGTTAATGGCCCAACCAACCGCAGTGGGCAAATATGAGGCCGGACTCTTAGAAAGATGATCAAAAGATGAGAGTGGAACACTAGTAGTTACAACACACACACACACACACACACACACACACACACACACACACACACACACACACACACACATGCGCTCACACACACATACACATAGCGCGCGCACACACACACACACACACACACACACACACACACACATGTACACACACACATACACACACACACACACACACACACACACACACATACACATGTACACGCGCGCGCACACACACACACACACACACACACACACACACACACACACACACACACACACACACACACACACATCCTTTGGCATCACTAAAACATGTTCCTATCTTGTGTGAACAATCACTGTAAATATCACGTGAAGGAATGATACAATCGCTCACCTTATGCAGGCGTTTCTCCTTGACGACGTAATCGCCAAAGAGCCGAGAAGCGCTGGGCGGTTGGTCAGAAGGGAGGTAATGTTCTCCATAGAAGTAAGCGTTGTCTACCGCTATCGTTCCGTTCTCCGCAAGCAGGCCTTCGTCTAAACATATCTGTCAAGTGTGTAGACACACACACACACACACACACACACACACACACAACACACACACAAATACATACACACAAATACACACACACACACACACACACACACAAACACAGACACACAGACACACACACACACACACACACACACACACACACACACACAATTGCACGTGCACAAACGTACACGCACAAACGCACGTACACACACACACACACACACACACACACACACACACACACACACACACACACACACACACACACACACATTGCAATCAAGCTCTTAATCAAATCAATTAACTACAGCAGTGCTATGGGCAAGAAGACACTGTGATTCCTTAAAAGACAATATGAATGTAGTAAAATAGCTGGGCCTACACAAGCAAGTATTACCGAGTAATTAGTTAACTGAATGTACGTATACTCATCAAATACCTATCCATAACAAGCTCACCACTGACTGACCAAGATCTACCGCAAAAGACAAGATGAGAGAGAGAGAGAGAGAGAGAGAGAGGAGAGAGAGAGAGAGAGAGAGAGAGAGAGAGAGAGAGAGAGAACACCACCACCATCACATCATCACCACAGCATACCAAATGCACAAAGACAACATACTGCTTTAAAAAAAAATTTTTTAAATGACGATCATGTCTTCGATGAAAAGAGGACAATATGCAAAAATACTAATCTTATAACGCAATAATAATGGTGTACAACTCTATGAGGATGATGATGATGATAAAGAGGGAAAGGGGGGGTGGGCCTAAGAAGGGTGTCTTTAAGATACAGAAACAAATATGAAGACATAAGGAAGAAGAAGAAAAAGAAGAAGAAGAGGAGGAGGAAGAAGAGGAGGAGAAGGAGGAGGAGGAGGAGAAGGAGGAGGAGGAGGAGGAAAAAGAAGAAGAAGAAGAAGAAGAAGAAGAAGAAAGAAGAAGAAGAAGAAGAAGAAGAAGAAGAGAGAAAAAGAAGAAAAGAAGAAAGAATAAGAAACTCACCTTCAGGTAGTCGATGTTTTCAGACTTCTCCGAGTCCAGGAAGATAAAGTCAAACCGTTTCCCTTCCTTCCACACCTCTCTCATGCTCTCAATGGCACGACCTGATACATTCACCACACACATGACGCTTCCCTTCCTTCAACACCTCTCTCATGCTCTCAATGGCACGACCTGATACATTCACCACACACATGACGCTTCCCTTCCTTCAACACCTCTCTCATGCTCTCAATGGCACGACCTGATACATTCACCACACACATGACGCTTCCCTTCCTTCAACACCTCTCTCATGCTCTCAATGGCACGACCTGATACATTCACCACACACATGACGGTTTCCTTCCACTTCCACTCTCAGACTACTAATCTGAACTAAGGATGTGCAGGGAGAGAGCCAGAAATATGGAAAGTACTTTCATCTTTTTAGTTTTGCACAGTCCTAATTCCCGTTTATGAAAAAACATAGTCTTAACTCCCATTTCTCATTTGTACAGTCCTAAATCGCATTTGTCTAAAAAAGAAAAAAAATGTACGGTCCTCACCCTGTAACAAGTCAAAATCGACACCCAGCTCACCACCCCCTCTCTCACCCACCCTCACTGTACAAACACATTCGCCATCCCCGCTTTCCCTCTCCCTTTGTCTTACAAATGGCAGTATAGATTTCAAATCTATGCCAACTCTCCCTTCTCAACCCCCCCCCCCCCTCTTATCTCCCTGCTGTAGAAACACTGTTACAGAAAACGATTACGTCACTTTCAAGATACGCCGCCCGTCTCCCCCCCCCCCTCCTCTCTCTCTCTCTCTCTCTCCTACTTTTTTCTCCCCTCTCACTTATCTCATACACAGTGATCGTCGCTGGTTCAGACAAAGGCTCAGGCTGGTTTCATTCCTTTCCCTTCAACTCCATGCTGACGGTTGTGCCTGCAGCTCGCAAATGATGCAGTTATGTTAAACAGGCCCTTGTCAATTGGCAGGAAGCGCATTGTCGAATGTTCGATACTCTTCCTTCTCTGGTAAGTGGTGGGGGGAGGACCTCCCGCTCTCCCCTCCTCCCCCCTCCTCCCCCCCCCTTCCACTTTTCTTTGTTTTTAGTGACACAACGCCAACCGGAACAGGAACTGAAAGAGATAGTTTGGCCAGTAAAAGGGGGAAACCCCTTGTGAACACTCACTGCTTCCACAGACTGGCTGTAGACACAATACAGTGTAGCCACAAAGACAACAGGGGTAAACTAGAGACAGTGACCGGTTATCTCACCTACTCTGAATCTCCTTGCCTAGGATTCACTGATCATCCAGAAAAAAATGTCAGTTGAAACTATGTTTGTAAATTTTGAGACTACATATTGATTGTGTGTATGCCATGTAGTTTAACAGTATAACTTTATGCCAATACTTGGTGACATCTATCAAGATGATGAATGAGTATTCTGTTGTAATAGTTTGTTTGCCACCATCTGGCATAGGAAAAAATGAAGAGGTATTTGACTAGAATTGTTTAGTATTATATTACTGTCTCCTACCCTTGTTAAACTCCACTCAAAATTTGAACCAAAGTGGAGTTGGATGATTATGGCAGATATATTTATGCTAGCCTAATCTTTTGTTGGCTAAAATCTCACACATTTGCTGAAAGCCAGAGGGCAAGTGTGTGAACTCGACAAACCAGACTCTCAGATACTTAACTACAGACCGGTTTGTTCTAGAAACCTGGGTTTGTATCGACCCTGGGCATACCTGGTAGTGGACAAACACCGCAGCCCAGCACATGAGCAACAGGCCTAGGTAGAAGATGGATCAGTCACCAGCAACAAGAGAGAGATCAACTATCCTCTCCAACATCAGATGAGTTCTGATATTCCAAGTGGACTCCAACTCAGCTCATCAAGAACTTTCCCTCTCTTAGAGATGAAACAGTGGGAACCAAAACTAAGCCTGAACTGACTTTCTGAAATTGATTTAAATATTTCACCCTTGCATAAACAAGTAAAGTTAATGAGTGAAAGTACACTTAACTTGTGTCAGTTCTTTGTTATTCATTCAGTATTGAATGTTTGAACTTATCTGTAATTCTGTCTCTCGGAGCTACAAGTACAGTTAAGTGTACAAGCCTGAGGAGAATTATTCCTGAGCCATTCTTGAGTAGTTTTAACAGTCCCGAGAAAAATGAAATTTTCTTTCAATGACTAGTACCAGAAAAATTGCTCCTTCCAAAACTAGTAAGAGAGAGAGAGTGGAATTGAAATTTTGATATATCTCTAATAAGAAAATACTCAGTCCTTCCCCATAAGGACACACTGACCCACTCCCAACTCTCGTCACACACTCCCACTTCTCATTTGTACAGTCCTAACTCCCATTCATCTAAAACAAAATGTACAGTTCTAATTCCCATTTTTCATTTGTAGTGTCCTAACTCCCATTTCTCATTGTAGTGTCCTAACTCCCATTTCTCATTTATAGTGTCCTAACTCCCATTTATGTGATAAAAAATGTACAGTCCTAACTCCCATTTCTCCTCTTTCTTATTTGTACAGTTCTAACTCCCATTTCTCATTTGTACAGTCCTCACTCCCATTTCTCATTTGTACAGTCCTCACTCCCATTTCTCATTTGTACAGATCCTCACTCCCATTTCTCATTTGTACAGTCCTCACTCCCATTCATCTAACCAAAAATGTACAGTCCTAACTCCCATTTAACAAACAAAAGAAATGTACAGTCCTAACTCCCATTTATCTAACAAAAGAAATGTACAGTCCTAGCTCCCATTTATCTAAAAGGAAATGTACAGTCCTAACTCCCAATTATCTAAAAAGAAATGTACAGTCCTAACTCCCAATTATCTAAAAAGAAATGTGCAGTCCTAGCTCCCATTTATCTAAAAAGAAATTACAACCCTAACTCCCATTTATCTAACAAAAGAAATGTACAGTCCTAGCTCCCATTTATCTAAAAAGAAATGTACAGCCCTAACTCCCATTTATCTAGCAAAGGAAATGTACAGTCCTAGCTCCCATTTATCTAAAAACAAATGTACAGCCCTAACTCCCATTTATCTAACAAAAGAAATGTACAGTCCTAGCTCCCATTTATCTAAAAAGAAATGTACAATCCTAGCTCCCATTTATCTAAAAAGAAATGTACAGTCCTAGCTCCCATTTATCTAACAAAAGAAATGTTGTACAGTCTTAGCTCCCATTTATCTAGCAAAAGAAATGTACAGTCCTAGCTCCCATTGATCTAAAAGGAAATGTACAGTCCTAACTCCCATTTATCTAACAAAAGAGATGTACAGTCCTAGCTCCCATTTATCTAAAAAGAAATGTACAGTCCTATCTCCCATTTCTCACTTTTTCAACAAATTCCTGGAACGTATATACCCAGACTTCTGTAATGAAGAAAGCTAAGGGCATAGGTAAAGAAGTTGTCAAAAAAAAAAAAAAAAAAAAGTCACGACGACTACAAGCAGGCTCTCTTTGAACGCAAAGTATTTTATCACACAAATGTTAATCTGCGCTCTACTCTTCATCAAGTAAACACAACCGCTGTTAATAAGAAGTCGCTAGACTCTACCAATAGCAAGCGAACTTCCGTTAACCCCGAGTTTTCATACGCTATAGACCACTGGAGAATCGACTTGGCCGACTTAACTAGTACTTAACTAGTACTTTACTTAAGAACTTAACTAGTACTTAACTAGTACTTAACTTAAGATCTTAACTAGTACTTAACTAGTACTTTACTTAAGAACTTAACTAGTACTTAACATGACTTGCACTTAACTTGCACTTAACTTGCGCTTTACTTACACTTAACTTGTTATAACTGACTTAACCAGTACTTAGCTTGTACTTAACCAGTACTTAACAACACATTAAAAAACTAATTTATTAAAAATGGGTCTACAGCAGGAGGTTGTACTTTTTTTGCAGAAGCTGGTTCTTTTACTGTTTTTGTGGGGGTTTGTGACTTTGCTGCTAAGTATGGCTTTAGGCGCTTGTATGCTAAAAGCCCTCCACCAACAACAATACTCCCCAGTACATAATAATACATCTTATAGTTTTATTGTGTTGTTGGCGGCGGCGGCGGTGCTGGTGCTGATGTTGTATTACTATCTAATAATTTTTGTTTTGCTGCTTGGTTTGCTTTTTGCAGTCTGTTGTATTCAGCTAGTTTACGACCGGCCTCAACACGCCCAGGATTTTTAGACTTAGTAACACTACTCACTTGCGGGACACTCAGTTGTGGATTCACTTGTGGGGCACTCGCCTGTAAATTCACTTGCGGGACACTCAGTTGTGGGGCACTCGCCTGTAAATTCACTTGTGGAGAATTCACTTGTGGGGCACTCGCCTGTGGAGTCTTCTCCTGCTCGCTCATTTTTTTTAGTCTGATTAAAATTAATATGATTGAAATTAATATGATTGAAAGTAATTAATCCCATGATAAATGGACATAGCAACGTCCCAAATCTATAATACATGTCACATGCAAGAGATTCTAGGGACTTGGTTAAAACCGGATCTTGTGTTAAGTCATATTTTAAATCTTCTTCTGAATCAATCGGCGCTATCTTGCCTACTAACTTAGCATATAAACTAATTATTGTCTGTCCCACCGATCTAACCATTTTTGATCCTAGCTGTGCCTCGTACCTGGCGTAATACTTCTCAACGTCTGATGTAGACAATTGCTGAATCTGTTCGATACTTAGTTCAACGCCTAAATACCGCCTGGTTTTCCCACACGCAGCCAGCGAGTATAATCTTTCTTTATGACAGAGGTCTGCTGCCTCCTCACACTTTAATAGCTCGTCGCAATCCATTTTAAAACTCTTTTTAAAAAACAATAAAAATAATAAAACCATGAGTTTAACACTGGTTAATTATGCAGTGCCCATTGTCGGTGTTATAATTTGCTTGAAGGGGGCTTCTCTTCTGAGGACTCTCTGCTGCCACGCTCTCCACGAGTTTCTTTCTACTGATGCATGGGTAAACCATTGACTTCCGGGAATAGGCCGGAGGACGTCCGGGAAAGACCGGAGGACACTGGGAAAGACCAGAACCAAGGGCTCTGTGGGCTGGCTCCCCACTTTGCCTTAAACATGTGGCTACTAAAAATAAAAGGAAAAGATGCTCCCAGGATTCACCGAAAGGGGGAGAGAATGATGAATCCATCGGTGCTCAACCAATCATGACTGCAAATCCCAAACGGACTATGAACATGGACCAAATGGAATATCCATGTGTCTGTGGAAAGCGTTTCGCTACCACCCGTGGCATGAAGATCCACAGAACAAAGATGGGATGTGTGAAGACTCATCTGAATGAGCAGCAGCGCACTGCATCAGCAGATAAGACGTCGGAAGACCAAGGCCAGGATTTAAACCACAGTGCCAAGGACATCCACGCTGTTGGTTCGGATGAGGAATTTGCACAGACCCTCGATGCCAGGCGCCTGAAACTCAACCTGCCACGAGCAAACGAAACTGAAGATTGGGAGAAACTGGATGCAAAAATCGTCCAAAGACTCGATGCACTGATAGGGAAAAGCACCCTGGAACACAAACTAGCCACATATGGGGACATTGTGTATGCCACATGTAGAGACGCCTATGGAGCAAAACTACCCAAAGAGAAAACACCTCCAAAGAAATCCAGACGCCAAGAAAAGATGGACAAGATCAGGGTCCAAAAGAAAAACCTCAAGATGCAAATGAAGACCGCACTGCCAGCTGAAAAACAAGGCTTGGAAAAACTGTGGAAAGACCTGAAAGAAAAACACAGCGCCCTCAGCAAAGCGGAATCTGCGAGGAAGAGGAAGAGCAAAAAGAAGAAGACACAAGAGCGCTTCTTCAGAGACCCCTTCCAGTTTGCCAGAACACTGTTTGAGCAGCCAAAATCTGGGACCCTAAGTGTGGACAAAGGAGTTCTTGAGCAGCATCTGAGGAAAACATACTCTGACCCACAGAGCAAAGCACCACTCGACATTCAAGGTCTGGTGTGGCCAACCAACCCTGAGGAACAGTTCAATGGCAAGCCTCCAACGTTGGCGGAAATCAAGAAGGTGGTCGACAAAGCCAGAGCCAAATCATCACCAGGGCCAAACGGAATACCTTACCAGCTTTACAAGAAATGTCCCAAGGTGCTGGAGTGGCTCCACAGGCTGCTGCGATCGGCTTGGAGAAACCAGAAGATCAGCGGCCAGTGGATGACGGCAGATGGTGTGTACATCCCCAA
The DNA here is from genome assembly GCA_033310375.1 of Conus canariensis. Classification (NCBI taxonomy): domain Eukaryota; kingdom Metazoa; phylum Mollusca; class Gastropoda; order Neogastropoda; family Conidae; genus Conus; species Conus canariensis. The sequence goes on from CM065735.1 coordinate 8,532,598, forward strand.
AGAGCAAAACTCAAGTGACATTAGCCAGTTCAGGCCAATATCACTACTGAACGTCGAAGGGAAAATCTTCTTCTCTGTCATGGCAGCAAGGCTGACCAAGTACCTGATGGAAAACAAGTACTTGGATGTGTCAGTCCAGAAAGGTGGCATCCCAGGCGTGGCGGGCTGTGTAGAACACGCCACAATGATCTGGGACGCAATCCAAAAAGCAAAAACAGAAAAGAGAGACCTGGACGTAGTGTGGCTTGATCTGGCAAACGCATATGGATCTGTGCCCCATGAGATGATACAGTTGGCTCTTGAGATGTACCATGTGCCAAAGAACATCCGCGACATGCTCAAGAAGTACTGCAATGGCTTCTCAATGCGGTTCTCTACCAAGGAGTACACAACAGACTGGATCAACTTGGAAGTGGGTATTGCAATGGGCTGTGCAATTTCCCCAATACTGTTCGTGCTGGCAATGGAACTCATCTTGAAAGCAGCAACAAACAACGCGAGACAAACAGACCTTGGCGATGGATACAAGATGCCTCCTCTCAAGGCCTTCATGGATGACACTACAGTGATTTCATCCAGAGAAGACGAGACACGTCATGTGCCGGAGAGGCTGGACGACATAGTTGCCTCATCCAGAATGAAGTTCAAGCCAAAGAAATCACGGAGTCTCTCACTGAGGAAAGGAAAAGTGGCCGGATCTGTGGTCTTCAGTGTTGCCAACCAGGCCATTCCAACAGTCACAGAAGAACCAGTCAAGAGCCTTGGAAGATGGTATGATGATACGCTGAAAGACACACAAAGAGCAAAAGAAACCAAGCAGATGGCGGAGGAAGGCTTGGAGACCATTGACCAGTGTGGGCTCCCTGGCAAATACAAGGTCTGGTGTCTGCAGTTCATGCTGATACCAAAGCTGCTATGGCCTCTGATGATATACGACATCTGCACCAGCATAGTGGAGGCAATGGAAGCCAAAATCAACAAGTTCACAAGGAAATGGCTTGGTGTCCCACCCTGTCTGACTGACATAGCGCTGTACTGTCGCCAAGCAAAGCTGAAACTACCCCTGAAATCCATCCTGGAGGAATACAAAGCAGGGAAGATCAGACTTCAAAGCATGCTGGAGGACTCAGGAGACAAGGTGGTAGAAGCAATTAAGCCCCAGCTGAAGACAGGCAGAAAATGGAAAGTTCAAGAGGCGATGGATTCTGCAAAAGAAAGTCTCAAGATCAGAGAAATAACAGGACACACACAGACCAACAGACAGGGACTGGGGGTGACCAAAACTGAATGGTGGTCAAAGGCCAAAGGAAAAGCCAAAAGAGACATGATGATTCAGGAGATGAGAAAAGAAGAAGACCAAAAAAGACTCCAAAAAGCAGTCCAGCAGAGCCAGCAAGGGCAATGGACAACGTGGGAGAATGCACTCCAAAGAAGTCTCACTTGGAATGACATTTGGCACATGGCCCCTCTCAGGATCAGCTTCATTCTCAGATCTGCATATGACCTTCTGCCCTCAAATGCAAACCTGGTGAAGTGGGGGAAAACAGACGATCCTGCATGCCCCCTCTGCCATGAAAAACAAACAGTGGAGCATGTCCTAAGCTCATGTAAAGTAGCCCTGGCTCAAGGAAGGTACACATGGAGGCACAACCAAGTGCTCAAAGAAATTGTACAAGTAGTCTGGGCTAGTACCAACACCACAAAAGGGAAAATCAGGACTCCAAAAGCACCCGCAACATTCTTCACGGCAGGAGGCAGCAAATCATGGCCAAGAACAACAGTGCCACTCGAAACATGCAGGCAGAGTCTGCTGGACGGGGCAGATGACTGGGAGTGCACTGCAGACCTCCCAGAATGGAAGAGTCACCCAGAGATCATCAGCAAGAGTGGCATGAGACCAGACATAGTAGTCCACTCTAAGTCAACCAAGCAGCTGATCATGATCGAGCTCACGGTGCCATATGAGAACAGAATGGAGGCAGCTCAAATCTACAAGACTGAAAAGTACGCTGATCTGGCAAACAGCCTGAGGAGAGAAGGCTATCAGGTCAAAGTCCTCACTGCAGAAATTGGAGCTAGGGGGTTTGTAGGAACGTCTGCATACAGCCTCATGAAACAGCTCTCAGTTGCAGGGAAGGAAAAAACCAGAGCCCTGAAAGCAATGGCAGAAGCGGCAGAGAGGTGTTCAAGCTGGATCTGGTCAAGGAGGAACAAAAGTGAACTTCATAAGGCTTAATTTCCCTACAAATATCAGGTGTCCCTGTGGCTCAGTGGTTAAAGCGCGAGTCATTAAGTGGAAAATGAGCATGTCCAGAGGGTCATGGGTTCGAATCCCAGCCATGGCTCGTCCCAAGATGGGAAAAAAAGGGGCAGCAGAGGGACATCCGGAGTCATGAACCGGGTGTGGCCCAACCCCCTAGAGTGTCAGGAGATAAGGGCCGAAACACTTGCTTGAAGGGGGCTTCTCTTCTGAGGACTCTCTGCTGCCACGCTCTCCACGAGTTTCTTTCTACTATTCAACTCTAGCAAAATGTTTGTTAAGAATAAAGCCGCCCAACATGGGAAAGATAGAAGATTCGCCGAAACTAGTTACAACCTTATTTTTAGCTCTAGCAACAAAAGATTATCTGATTAAAAAGCACATAGACAGTCTTTCATATTATGATTATTTTAATTATTTTTTTAGTTAATAAAAAACATGAGCGAAAAAAAGATTATTAATACGATTTACCACTTTGCTGTAATTGGTGGTCTTAGTATAGGATATAGCATGTTAGCAAAAAACATGTTTAAAATGAGGCCGGCTGATCTAGGAAGGTTAGACATTGAGGATGTTGTTAAGGTTATAGCTGTAATAACGGCGGGGATTGCCTCAAAAGACTTTCTTGTTGCACAGGGGATTATCCCAGAAAACATCAATGCATAGAAAGATTGATTTATAAAAAAGATTGATTTATAAAAAAAGATTCATTCTAAAAAAATTCATTCTAAAAAATATTCATTCATTTATAAAAAAGATGTCTGGAATAGTTCTGATGGTGGGCGGGGCTATTGTTAATGCATTGGCTTTCTCTGGCAGCAATTATATGTTTAGTAAATTGCGGTCTGATGAAGAGAGAGAACGCCATAACAAGGCAATGGAAGATTTAGCTAAGGCAAAAGACGCTTACGAGAAAAGGAGAATTGCTCACTTAGACTTTATTAATAAAAAGTTAAGAGAACAGGGACATGCAGAGCACACATTTACAGACGTTGATGACGCAATGAATGAATATTACTTAGTGACAGGAAAGAAGTTTCTAACATCGGCACCACCAGAACTGTCTGACTTTTATGAACCATCTGAGGATCAGAAAATGGTAGAAATAGGCTTTATTATAGGTGCTATGGGAGCAATCTTTCTTCTTGCATATTCAATCTAAAAACATTGTTAAAAATGTAATAAAAACAGTCCCTTCTTATGGACGATACAAAGTACAAAATATATTATTCACCTGGAGGGTACTGGAAAGGAAAGGCCGCTATTGATAAACTGAGTAAAGCTGCTAGGGTGTCTGAATTAGAAGCGAAAGACTGGCTTTCAAAACAAGCGATCTGGCAAATATATCTGCCCGCCCCAAAAGAATAATAAGGCCTCGATTTGTTAACTCAGTTCCTAATGACACCCACCAGATGGACTTGTTGTATCTTCCACATGACAAAGTTAGAAGAAAAAAGTTTAAGTATGCTCTGACTGTTGTTGATATGGCTTCAAGGTATAAAGACGCTGAGCCTTTAACAGATAAAAGCTCAACTGCTGTGGCTGTGGCTTTACAACAAATATACATGCGAGGTTCATTAAAGTATCCTAGGATGATTCAGGCTGATGATGGGAAAGAGTTTAAAGGAGCTGTAAACCAACTGTTTTTAAGACACCGGGTTACAGTTAAGAGAGGGATCCCAGGCAACCATCGCTCCCAGGCCCTAGTAGAAAACTTTAATAAGAATCTAGCTGAGCGTCTGTTTACCTATCAATACCATAGAGACCTTATGGACAAAACACGCAACACAGAATGGGTCAGAAGGTTGCCAGCAGTCTTACGCGCCATGAACAACGAAGAATTTAAAGCAACGGGCCTTAAGCCAGTGAACGCAATCAAATTAAAAAAAATTAACATTACTGAAGACATCCAAAGTAATCAAAAACTCTTGCCTTTTGGACTAAAAGTAAGATACTTGTATGCGCCTGGAGAGGCAGAGGGCGATGTTAGAATTAGAGCCACAGACCCTATATGGAGCGTAGATGTATATGAAGTTGAAAGAATTATGAAAACAACCCCTCCTGTGTATTATTTAAGAGAAACTCTCTCTTCTAGCGGTGCTACTACGTCTAAAAAGCCTGCCCCTAAAAGATCGTTTGTTCGTGAAGAGTTGCAAGTTGTCCCACCAAACACAGTGCCTGTTAGTTAATCAGAGAGAAAGTTAAAATGTGCGGTTCTAGAGCAGGAAAATTATTTCGCCCGCAAACCCCACTTTCACGCGATTAGATTTGTTTAATTTTGTAGGGTTTTAGCTATTTTTTTGGCTGAGGAAATTTGATTATGTGAAAAGTGGGGTTTGCGGGCGAAATAAGGTTGCTGATTGAGAACAGACATTTTAACTTTCTCTCACCTACTCCACGCATGTTACCAACAAACAATCACACATCACAGTCCTCTCAACCCGAGAACCCTCCTACTCTTCCCCATTCTCCGGCCGACCCACACTACTCGGAAGTCTTTCCTCCCCTCCCTACCACCACTCTAAACCCCACCCACCCACTCCGACGACCGGACAGTAGGCCTACTACCACGCGGGGAACTAATTCGTATGGTAGTAGAGAGACCTACACTTCGCCTCCACAACCACCACCCATGATGCCACCGCCAATGTATCCTTCTATGTTCTTCCCTTCTTTTCCTCGTAGCTTCCCACCTGCCTTTTGGCAGTGGCCACACTTCATGCCAATGCCACCAAACTATGGCCAGTTCTAGACTTGAATCAGTGTGTGTGTGTGTGTGTGTGTGTGTGTGTGTGTGTGTGTGTGTGTGTGTGTGTGTGTGTGTGTGTGTGTGTGTGTGCGTGTGTGCTATATGTATATATACACTAGTGTGGAAAGTGCAGAGTTTGAACTATATGCATCTGCCAATGTGGACTGTGTAATTCCGAATCTGCCGACCATCTGATAAGCTGAGAAGAAAAAGTGGTTGCGAACTACATTATTAGCATTTCTGAAGAAAGCAAGACTTTTATATCATAGTTTTATTGTACCTGAATGGTGTGTGAGCACGCTCAGAAACCTGTGGTGTGGATAAAGCTTCGGTGACACTTGCCACAAGCGTGTTACGTAACTTTGTGAATTTAACTTTTGTGCTTTTTCATATTCATTATCCTTTTTCATTGTTGGATTTGGTGTGTAAGTGTGTTGTATCACACTTATTTGTAGTTTTGACTTGCTTGTTTCTCATATTCATTATCCTTTTGAATTGAAGATAGTTGTTGTGTGTGTATACCATACGGACACATTGAGTTTGTATTCAAGTGTATCCTTGCTATATTTGTTTTAGTTGCACAAATGGTGCAATCATCTTCAAAGTGGCCACAGGAAGACGGACTACGTATTGGACATCTTAATATAAACCGTATACAAAACAAGTTACAGGAGGTACCCACTATACTGTATAATCAAGACAAACCCTTTCATATATTTGGCTTCACTGAATCAAGACTTTCAGATATTGTCCCTGATGCCACTGTCTTAATCTCTGGCTACAATATTGTACGCAGAGATCCAACCGAATCCAAATCTACAGGCATATTACTTTACGTTCATGAAACATTAAATGCCCAACGTTTGTATGATCTTGAAAGTTTTGGAATTGAAGCAGTTTGGTTAGTAATCAAGTTGAAGAGAACAAAACCCAACAAAATAGGATTTGTATATCGAAACCCAGCGGAAAATGCTGGTTGGATGGACAAGTTTGCGGCCATGATGGATGCAGCATCGCTTGATGCCACAGAATTAATACTTTTAGGTGATTTCAACATTGATCTATTGAAGTGCCAAACATCATGGTCAGATAGGACTGCCTCATACAACTTATCCCAAATTATAGACATGCCAACCAGAGTAACACTCACTAGCAAAACATTAATTGACCACATCTATCTTTCTGAACCACAAAACGTCATTGAGAAATGTGTGCCTTTGAATGGATGCAGCGACCACTTTCCAGTATGCATTACGTGGAAAAGAAGTGGAATCAAAATTCCTAAAACTGGCCACAAACACATCACTTACAGATCTTTCGGACACTTCCACGAAGATACCTTTCTCACTGACCTCATGAATTCCCCCTTTATAAATGTTTATAATTACACTGATCCAGAGAATGCGCTTGAGTATTGGCTACACACGTTTAATTCTGTTTATGACAAGCATGCGCCATTCAAAACGCGTCGAGTTAAACATAGTGCACAACCAAAGTGGATGACTGATGAAATACAAGCTGCTTGTTTCTTACGCGACGATCTGCTTGAAGCAGAAGGGAAGTCGGATGGATTTAAAAGGCAACGTAATAAAGTCAATTCACTCAAACAGACAGCAAAAATGAATTTTTTTCGTGAACTTGTAGCCAACAAACAAAATTCGAAGTCCATATGGCAAGCAATAAATGAACTTACGAATAAAACTTCACAGTCAAAGACAAGTCCCATTACAAGCATAACAACAAATGAACTCAACCAACACTTTACAACAGTTGCAGAACACATTGTCAAAGAAAAGAATACTGACTCAAATGAATTACAAAATTAAAAAAAATGTTGCAATGCTATGAACATTCGTCCAGCAACACCAGTTCCGCCTATGACAGTTAGTGATGTTTGCCAAGCTTTATGCCAATTGAAGCAGACAGGAAGCCGTGGACTTGACGGGATTGATGGAAAAATACTGAAACTATCAGCACCTCTTATATGCGAAACTCTTACCTACATTTACAATTTATGCATTGATAAATGTCACTTTCCCGCTCAGTTCAAAGTTGCAAAAGTAATACCCATTTTCAAATCTGGAGACAAATCTGAACCATCCAACTACAGACCTATATCCATTTTGCCAGTTCTGTCCAAGCCCTTGGAAAAACACATAAATAAACATCTTTGCCACCATTTTGACTCCTCCAGCCTACTAAATAAAAATCAATCAGGATTCAGGAAAAATCATTCTTGTCATACAGCGCTTACAAACCTAGTAGATCAATGGCTAGCCAGTGTTGATGAGAATAAATATTGTGGCGCACTGTTTGTTGATTTTGCAAAGGCTTTTGATGTAATTGACCACAAACTGTTATGCAGGAAGCTTTTATTATATGGTATAAAAGGAAATACCTTCCAACTGATAACATCATTCCTAGAAGATCGTCAACAAATCGTTTGTGTCAACAACAATTTATCAGAGAAGCTACCTATCCAACATGGCGTACCCCAGGGTTCTGTGTTAGTTCCGTTGCTGTTCTCAGTTTATATAAATGATCTCCCTCTTTATATTGAGGATTCATGTGAACTGTTTGGTGATGATACCACTGTCCATACAAGTAGCTCCAGCTTGGAAGCTGTTTTCACTTCATTACAGAAGAATGCTGACATCTTAAGTAATTGGTGCAATGTAAATCACATGTCACTGAATCCTAACAAAACAAAACTAATGCTGATAACAACAAGGCAGAGAAGACAAAACATAACCACACAGCCCCCATCTGTTTTTATCAATAATCAGGAAATTGAAGTGGTGGATAGCCATCGAGTTCTAGGCGTATATGTTGATAATAATCTTTCTTGGTCTTATCACCTTCGCAGTTTATGTAAATCAATATCCAGACAAACATATCAGCTGTGCAAGATTAAGCATTTCTTAAACCTTCATGCCAGGAAATTGTTCCTACACGCACATGTTCTCTCTTCAATCAATTATTGTTCAACACTATTTGATTCTGCTAGTGCTAATGCCATGAAACCTCTTAAGAGTGTCTACAAAAGAGCACTTAAAGCAGTCCTATTAAAATCATCTAGTCTTAGTGAAGGGGATTATACTAAAGCGGGGGCTCTTCCGTTACAAGAAATGTTTGCTGTCAACAAATGTCTGCTAATGCAAAAAATTGCATCGGGTTTAGCACCACAAACTCTTCAGTCCAAATTTAGCATAAACCCTAGGGATTCAACCAAATTCCAGGTTCCCACACCTAGAATAGATCTATTTAAATCAAGCTTATCTTACTCAGGTAGCGTGGTTTGGAATTCACTTCCACTACATTTCCGATGTACTCAAATTACAGAATCCTTCAGGGAAAAACTAATTACACATTTCACAGCAGACCATTGCTATTAGGGACAAAATACATATACCAGGGCACACCCTCTGTTTTGCTGCATATTAAACTGATACGCCGTTTCCGTTCCACTGATGTTTTCAAAACTAGATAATGATAAATGAGAGATATGGTTACTATCGGTTTTATTAATGATTGAAATTATAGCATGATGAATGACTGTTGTGGTCGCTGGTTTTATTGGTGCATTGTCACTAATTGATTGATGTCTTAATACTTTGATTTCTTCGAGCACTGTAACTGTAAGGTGATAAATGTGTGTCCGGATTACTGTTGATCATATTGATGTATTGCTCTTTATTCAAATTTATAGCAATGTTTAGCATGTGATATTTTGGATAGAAAAATGGAATTATTCTCTCTCTCTCTCTCTCTCTCTCTCTCTCTCCTCTCTCTCTCTCTCTCTCTCTCTCTCTCGTTAATTACGGCTGCGTTTCGATGGATTGTCGTTTAATTAATAATTGTAGTTTTGGGTAGTGTATGAATGGTCGAAAAGAAAAAAAAAAAGATGGAAGGGGAAGGTAAATGATAATGGCATCTCTCTCTCTCTCTCTCTCTCTCTCTCTCTCTCTCTCTCTCTTCTCTCTCACACACACACACACACTACACACACACACACACACACACACACACACGCGCGCGCGCGCACACACACACACACACACACATGCACACGCACACGCACACATCATGAAAAATAAGTGTTATGATTATTGATGCTAGGAATATTGCTGCTTACTGATAACTGATTGTTCGTTCTCGTTTTGCCTTATAACCACATCATGTAAATGTAAAAGAAAGTACAAATGTTGATATTATTGATGCATTGTAATTGTCTAATTATCATCCTTAGCAGTTTGTTGTATGTTAATTTTTTACAAAAGGAATGTAACTCTCTCTCTCTCTCTCTCTCTGTCTGTCTGTCTGTCTGTCTGTCTGTCTCTCTCTCTCTCTCTCTCTCTCTCTCTCTCTCTCTCTCCTCTCTCTCTCTCTCTCTTTCTCCCCTCTTCGATAGGAGGATCGCTTATTCCATATCTGTGTGTGCCGATTCTTTTCTTGTTTGTAATACATTTCTTTATTCTTGTTTGTTGTTTAAATCGTTTTTCTTTTTTCCTTTTAAAGTCATCTACGCCTTAATGGATGAACTTTTTAATGTTGTGAAGATATGTGTGTTTGTTAAAAGTTTTGTAAGTCTTAGTCGCTAGTCATACTTAGTCCCTTAACGGGGCAAGGACCGGATGAAAAAAAGCATGTGTTTGCTTATCTGTTACCCTTGGAAATAAAGATTATCATCATCATCATCATACAGTCCTTCGAATGAGACTATAAACCGAGGTTCCATGTGTGAACGCACGCATAACATCTTGTACACACGTCAAATCCCATCACCAACTTTCGGAAGAGAAGGCCAGTTTGGCCGTTGTATGGATGACACGTTACATATAGCATGCACCTTCCCCAAGATGGAGTATGGCTGCCTTAATGGCGGGATAAAAAACGGTCATACACACAAACCTCCACTCCCTTTGTTTAGCAGATGGGATGAATACCTGCCCGTCTACACATGGAGTGTCCGCAGGAGTATCAGCCCGCGGACGCAGAAGAAGAAGAAGAAGAAGAAGAAAAAGAAGAAGAAGAAATGATTCTACCACTGTGCGGCGTTCATCACTGGCCGAGTACCAAAATCAGGGTCCGACATAGCTCACTGAACTCCAACATTTCTGGGGATTCTATAAGTTATCCTGTAGACTGTTTACTATGTTAGGCATGCGATTCTTTCCTGTGTTGCTTGAGGAGTTCTGTGTAAGTTCTCCTGTTCTGACTATGCATGTACTACTCTGCCTGGATCATTGCGAGGTCTGGAACTCTCCTTTAACTCGTTTCTCATTCTTTTTCTGATTTGTGAGATCACACCAAAGTTTTTCTTCACCTCACATAGATATCGTCTTCTTTATGTATTTATCAGCCTATTTAAACGCTCGCGAAACTCATGAAGAGCATAGTTGATGATATAAATGCTCTTTTTTGTATGAGTCTAAGTATACTCAGCATACATCTTATCAGAACACGTTATGTTTTTATTCGTATAGTTTGTGTTTCAAAAGGGCAGTATTTCTTTTAGTTCAACTTCTGCAATGTTTTCAGTGTTGACAACTTCTGACAGATGCTTCACTATAGCATGGTAAGATTCTGTACCATTTTCAGTATCATCAACCTCCGAGAGAAGATATAGTACACTGTTTGAGTTCCTCCTTACGGACGGCACTGAGATCATTAGCACATTGAGAAAATGAACACGTAAAACAATTAAGAATCTATCATACAACTGCCTGTTAAAGAATTGCATGTTAAATCTCACGCGAATGTGTGTGTGTGTGTGTGTGTGTGTGTGTGTGTGTGTGTGTGTGTGTGTGTGTGTGTGTGTAAGTCAAAGTCTTTTTTAAGAATCAGGTTGTAATAATAATAATGAACATTTTTATGTGCACACTTCCCTGTTGAACATAGCACGCGGCCCATTACAAATTCCATATATATAAACAATTAAAGCAATAATAGACAACGCACTAAGGCCACTAAGAACACACAAATAAAACATTTCACACACCGACCAGACAACGACCATATGAGTTGACAGTCTTGCTCTTGACAATCTAGCCATGATTTCATCATCTCTGGAAATAAGTTCAGTGTCCACGTAGAAAACCACACCGTACTTTTCATACACATGATTATTACAACTGGCATTAACAAACACAGGTCCTGAATTTAATTCACAAAAAACAATCATCAGGTAATCATCGTAGACTTTACCCGTTCATACAGACAGTCTTCTAAGAGAGAAATCCACTGTCTACATGTTTGAGTATAGCAGGCCCAATTTTCTGGTAGCAAATAAATCCCCAGCGACAAGCACTCAATCTTTGTACTTTGTATCTATGGAACAACTCACCAGCTATCATATAATAAAGTTCACTGTCAATTCCTTCGACATATTCCATTAGCTCCTTTCTCACGAGAAGAATAATACCACCAGACAAATGGCCACAAACACCGTCAGAAAATTTTACACACGGAAAAATAAACAGTTTATGAGAGGCGAAAAAGAAATGTGGCACATTATCCGTAAACATTTCAGTTAAGAGAATAACAACAGAAAAAAAAGGTATGTCAAAATACCTTAGTAATCTCCAAAACTCTTCAATATGAAAAGCAGCCGGGGAGATCTCATTTTCAGCACTTTAATCGAGATGGAGAATCAAGGGAATTGTGGTGATTAAACGGAACAGGATTGAATGAGATATTCCTTTGTTAGAGACCAGTCGGCTGTGATCTGACTCCATGCCCATTAGGTTTATTGCTTTTAGCGTTACTGAAATGCCAGTCAATCAGAGAGAGAGAGAGAGAGAGAGAGAGAGAGAGAGAGAGAGAGAGAGAGAGAGAGAGAGAGTATGAAAAAATAGAATTCCAAGATGACGAAAAGAAAAAAGGAAAAAAAAAAGTTCGTAAAAATAACACACACACACACACACACACACACACACACACACACACACACACACACACACAAAGAAGATCGAAAGAGTTGTCTGATCAGACCTATTAGTCCCTCACTCACCAGTATGAAACAGCAGAACAGCCGCACGGCCCAGGATGTAATACATTTCACTCCTCGAAGATCTTCGCACAACCGTTGAAATGACAGGGGGAAACTCTTTTAGCAACCCCAATCCATGGAATCCTCTACCTCTCCTCATCTTGTCTTTCTTCACCTGAACCTTTTCCAGTGTCCTGTGCAGAAGTGTTCCATCATTTTTTTTCCATGGCGGAGATGTCATCATAGGTGCCTTAATGAATGATCTGCATTCCACGAACAATAATATAGAGTAAATGGCCTTTTTTTTTCTTTTTTTTGTAGAAAACTGGTCATCTTCCATCAAACCGTGTGCACATCTATTTTTGTTCTTTCTGTCTTTCTTTTTGCATGATGTGTGTGTGTGTGTGTGTGTGTGTGTGTGTGTGTGTGTGTGTGTGTGTGTGTGTGTGTGTGTGTGCGCGCGCGCGCGCGCGAGTGTGTGTGTGTATATTTACTGACGGCCTCGCTTT
>CM065735.1:8550106-8560106 GCA_033310375.1 Conus canariensis
TCACCTAAGACAATAAGCCTGCAGGAATAATAACCAGGCAAGAACAATGCGCTTGATCCTACATCCTGTATAATTCATATGTTTGTCTGCGTCCTGTTTTGCCTATGGTTAGATGTGAATTCTGATGTGAGCAGTCAATGAAAAATTTACATCGATGATTTTGCGTGGAACAGGATGGTTGTCTAGCTTTTAATTGTTTTATAGGAAAGGAACTGTTTAATGTTCTGCGGTCTTAAGCGTGGTGTAAGTAGCGTATTTTTGTTTTACTGGGGTGAAGTGACATGCGACTCGCTCTGATCATTCCCCCAAGACGTCAACTATTTATCTTAACACCATGAACTTAGAATCAAAGTCGCTGCTCCTTGTACGGATCATCACACACAAACAACAAGTCACAGGGCTCACCAGGACGAAAACGGAGCTCGTTTATAAAGCAGAGAGAGAGAGAGAGAGAGAGAGAGAGAGAGAGAGAGAGAGAGAGCTTATGCACACAGCATATGCGACATGTACACAGACGCACAGAGAGAGAGAGAGAGAGAGAGAGAGAGAGAAGAGAGAGAGAGAGAGAGAGAGAGAGAGAGAGAGAGATGACAGACTAACAGACAGACACACGTAGAGCATAAATCAAACACAGCTCATAGGACATTTTCAGACTCTCCCTGATACATGCAGTAAATCATTACAGGCAGAGCCTTCAGGTCAGTGCAGCACACGTCAACAACACACCCAAGTTTCTGTTTTAGTCACGAGGTATCCATCATTTATCTTCTTCTCCTCTTCACTTTGCTCCGTGTGTGTGTGTGTGTGTGTGTGTGTGTGTGTGTGTGTGTGTGTGTGTGTGTGTGTGTGTGTTTAACAAATGTTGGTCAGTGTCAAGTACGCTGTATGAACAAGGAGTTTCAGGAAGGACAGCTGTCAGTCTTCTAGAGACAAGGAACTGTGATATACATTCCTAAAGACGCAAAACCCGAAAAATTCATTAAAAATGGGGGTCCCATACCTCTCGCTAACGTTGCGTACAACATCACTTCTGTTTGCATTGTGGATATTTTCAAAACCAGTTCTACCGATGACAAGGAATTCAATCATTAAAGAATTAAAACAGATTCGTTGTTGAAAACAAAACGTTATTTTACGATACGTTTTTGAACAAAGGCTGCTGAATATGCAAAAGAGGTTAAATAAAGGGTTCATTTTCGAAAGATGTAAAGAGAAAACACATTAGGATATCTCTCCTTGAAATTCTGTCCAACATCAGTTCGTTAGTTTATAGCAGAATGTATGAAATACAAGGTCAGTATGTTAAGAAATTCAAAGGTGATTTACTTACAATGGTGAAGCTGATGAATGTTGACGTTGCCTTAACAATTTACAAATGACTTTTTAAGTGAATTATCCTAATGTAAAATATACAGTTTCAGTTAATACAAGTTCATATCAAACTTTTACATGCAGTCAACTCCTTCCCACTCTCCCTATCCCTTCCCCTCTCCCCCATCCTTTCCTACCGTCTAATATCACTTTTAGTGAACAGACGTTAAGCAGACTATCAACAACACACACATGCAAGCACCCGCGCACGTACAAATACGTACCACATATGGACACACGCTCTCTCTCTCTCTCTCTCTCTCTCTCTCTCTCTCTCTCTCTCTCTCTCTCTCTCTCTCTCTCTCAAGCACTTTAATGGCTAGGGAGAGGCATCTTTCGTATCTTTTTGCTTTCAATCTTATACTTTCACTTGGGATTACGTGAAATTTGACAAGAGTTCTAACCAGAAGACGTTATATCGTGAATATGACACTCTTCTCACTAGCCACTGCACGCCCTCGTGTCTCCTCCAAATCTAACTAACTTGTTGTGGTTGTGGTTGTTGTTATTGCTGGCTCTTGGTGTGCCCGCTTTGCCACAGCTGCTGTCACTGGTCCTGATCCTCCTGGCTCTCGGTGTGCCCGCTTTGCCACGGCTGCTGTCACTGGTCCTGATCCTCCTGGCTCTCGGTGTGCCCGCTTTGCCACGGCTGCTGTCACTGGTCCTGATCCTCCTGGCTCTCGGTGTGCCCGCTTTGCCACGGCTGCTGTCACTGGTCCTGATCCTCCTGGCTCTCGGTGTGCCCGCTTTGCCACGGCTGCTGTCACTGGTCCTGATCCTCCTGGCTCTCGGTGTGCCCGCTTTGCCACGGCTGCTGTCACTGGTCCTGATCCTCCTGGCTCTCGGTGTGCCCGCTTTGCCACGGCTGCTGTCACTGGTCCTGATCCTCCTGGCTCTTGGTGTGCCCGCTTTGCTGATGAGTCCCACTGCCCAGGGGCTGAAGCTTCGACCAACTTCATTCCTGACATAGTCTTCCTGGCAGACGCCTAGGATTTTTTGCAGGTGGCATTCCATCTTCAAACACCTGGATTCTTCTAGAAAGATCCCCAGTCACGGTCCACCTATTCACAAGCACAAAGACTGACACCCCGTGTGTGCGTATCGTTGTCACTTGGGAACTGAGAGGGGTGTAGTAGTTGTTGTTATTGTTGTGCCAGACAATCATGAATTCTGAGAGCGTTTTCGATGCATGAGCCAGAGAGGACTTCCGCTTTGGACCCTTTATCTTTTGTAACTGCTCCCAGATGCTTTGAATATACTGGTTGTTGTGCACTTGCTTCGATGTCTCTTTTGATGTCTTCGCTGTGGTTTGACATCAATTTGTTATCTTCTACACTGACGTCAATGTCTAATGCTGGCGGAGGGGGAGGGGGGGGGAGGGGGGGGGAGGGGGGTTCAGTCGTTTTTTCAGTAGGAAGGGTTCCGGGTTCCTAGCCAGCCAAGCCACGAATGGATGTCATCAGCAAAGTGTAGGCTGTTTATAGTCCTGCCTCTATAGCTGGCCGTTCCAGCATGGTCTTCTAGTGGATCAGTCTTGACGAAAAAAATGTTGAAGACGTTGGGGGCCAGTCGAAAGCCCTGTGTGACGCCAACAGTTGTGCGGAATCATGCATCAAGGCGGCTATTGTAGAGGACTTTGCTGGTAGCTCTGGGCAACCATGAGGGAGTACAACATGAACAAGGTGAGGCAATACATGGACAACAGGAGGCAGTACAACATTAACAACATGAGGCAATACATGGACAACATGAGGCAGTACAACATTAACAACATGAGACAGTACAACATGAACAATATGAGGCAGTACAACACGAGCTCGTCAGGATCATAGAGCAACACACATGTGTAAATACACACATACAGGCAGACAGAAGACAGACAGACAGGCAGACTGACGTACACATAAACATTCCAGACAAGCGCATGTTCATTTGCGACGAGAAATTACTTGGTCTCACCTCTTTCGAGGTCAATTTGGCAGTAGGCTTGTCCGAGAAGCTCGTTGTCCTTTTCTATCTGATCAGAGTGGGCTTGATTCCTCAAGGTAAAGTGGACCACCGCTGGAGTTTTGTAGGAAAGGTTCCCTGGTTTACTTCGTGCTTCTGTTTCTGATGTTTGTTTCTTTGTTTGTTTTGTTTTCACACTGATCAGACGTGCTTCAATATGACCATCACAACCTGCAGAAGTGGGTCCTTGTGTAGGTCTACATATACATGAAAATCACATGTCTGTGGGGTTTCAGATCTACAAAGACCAAGGAAAAGAAGACACTGAAAAAGGGAAAGAACCTATGCAGCTAATGGATGGAAAATGTAGATATAAAAGAGAATTACCGCCCATTTCCGTATCCACAACCTCACAATTGAAACCAAAAAATACAAACATGCACATATCTTCATTAACACGGAGAGTGGATCATCATGCGTATGATCTTTGAATACACTCATTTAGGAATTTTTTTTTTTTTAAACCTTGTTCTATTTGTATTAAATCTTATATATACAGGCAGTTAGGCAGCCTACCAGCATAATACCCCCCAGCCCCTCCTTTCCAGTAATGAATATGTGAACATTTCATCACAGTGCCTCTATGTCCATCGTTGGATAGTTGGTCTTCTTCCATACAAACACATGTAGAACAGAAAAGGTGTTAGGTTTTGACGTATTCAAACGAATGACGCAACGGAAGTTGAACCCGAAGTACGTCATCACTGGGTGGTTATGGTCAGGAGGAATAGCACTCCCACAGTTAATTTGTCGTTTTGGTGTTTGTAAGCTGACTTGAACGCGGTGAGAGCCCTGATATGGCCCTTCGCGGTCGGCTGGGCTATAAGCAACATCATCTTACCTTACCTTACCTCACCTTCTGTTCGCACGTGCCCTCCGACAGAAGTTCGGTGCGGCAGTTTCTTTCTGAGGTCTGCCACGATGCTGGCATCTTTGTTGACGATGCTGTCTTTGATGTGGACGGCTTGCTTCCCTTCTGTCTGGCCAGGCTGGAAATGTTGCCAGGGTTGGTACTGCTGTCTGTACAGGTTGGAAATATTGCCAGGGCTGGTACTGCTGTCTGGACAGGTTGGAAATATTGCCGGGGTTGGTACTGCTGTCTGTACAGGCTGGAAGTATTGCCAGGGCTGGTACTGCTGTCTGGACAGGCTGGAAATATTGCCAGGGCTTGTACTGCTGTCTATGCAGGCTGGAAATATTGCCAGGACTGGTACTGCTGTCTGCACAGGTTGGAAATATTGCCAGGGTTGGTACTGCTGTCCGCACAGGTTGGAAATATTACCAGGGTTGGTACTGCTGTCTGGTCAGGCTGGAAATATTGCCAGGACTGGTACTGCTGTCTGGACAGCTGGAAATATTGCCAGGGCTGGTACTGCTGTCTGTACAGGCTGGAAATATTGCCAGTGCTGGTACTGCTGTCTGACCAGGCTGGAAATATTGCCAGGGCTGGTACTGCTGTCTGGCCAGGCTGGACATATTGCCAGGGTTGGTACTGCTGTCTGTACAGACTGGAAATATTGCCAGGGCTGGTACTGCTGTCTGGTCAGGCTGGAAATGTTGCCAGGGTTGGTACTGCTGTCTGTACAGACTGGAAATATTGCCAGGGTTGGTACTGCTGTCTGAACAGGCTGGAAATATTGCCAGGGCTGGAACTCCTGTCTGGACAGCCTGGAAATATTGCCAGGGCTGGAACTGCTGTCTGTACAGGCTGGAAATATTTCCAGGGCTGGTACTGCTGTCTGGACAGGCTGGAAATATTGCCAGGGTTGGTACTGCTGTCTATACAGGTTGGAAATATTGCCAGGGTTGGTACTGCTGTCTGGTCAGGCTGGAAATATTGCCAGGTTGGTACTGCTGTCCGGCAAGGCTGGAAATATTGCCAGGGTTGGTACTGCTGTCTGTACAGGTTGGAAATATTGCCAGGGTTGGTACTGCTGTCCGGCAAGGCTGGAAATATTGCCAGGGTTGGTACTGCTGTCTGTACAGGCTGGAAATGTTGCCAGGGTGGTACTGCTGTCTGGACAGGCTGGAAATATTGCCATGGTTTGTACTGCTGTCTGGATAGGCTGGAAATATTACCAGGGTTGGTACTGCTGTCTGGACAGGCTGGAAATATTGCCAGGGCTTGTACTGCTGTCTGAACAGGCTGGAAATATTGCCAGGGCTGGTACTGCTGTCTGTACAGGCTAGAAATATTGCCAGGACTGGTACGGCTAGTAATCTCTCAGCAGACGCCTGAAATTTCTTAGTTTCTGCATAATGATGTGCTTATTCAAACGGCAAACTATGTTTCCCTCACCCATCTGCCATCCCTTCCCCTGTGATGCTTGATGTGCAGGTCGACTCACTGGCTACATACCTCCTCTTGTGGCAGTCTGTTCTCTCAAGAGCTTTGGCGTTGCAACTGCTTCAAATCTGTGTTACACACACACACACACACACACACACACACACACACACACACAACCCCACATACACACACACACACACACACACATATACACACACGCGCGCGCGCACCCACGCACGCACGCTCGCACGCACGCACACACACACGCGCGCGCACACACACACACACACACACACACACACACACACACACACACACACACGCGCGCGCGCGCGCGCGCACACACACACACACACGCACATACACATTATTGATGTGTCGTAGATTCAAGTCATTTGGAAATCTCGACTAATTACCACCAGCACGAAAATTCGCCTCTTCAAATCAAACATCAAATCTGTCCTCATATGCCAATCAGAGACCTGGAGAACCGCAAAGACCACCATACACAAACTGCAGACGTTCGTTAATAGCTGCCTGCGAAAGATCCTCCATGTCCACAGGCCAGAGACAATCAGCAATAAAAAGCTGGGGGAAAGAAGTTACCAACTACCAGTAGAGCAAGACATCTGTAAAAGAAGATGGCGGTGGATAGGACACACCCAACCAAGAAACACCTGGAGGTGGACACCTGGCAGATGGATTACAGCTGGGGCGAAATAGAAAAGATTGTCCGGGACCGTGGTCGTTGGCGTGCAGCTGTTGATGGCCTATGCTCTGGCAAGAGCAATGGCCCTGAGTAAGTAAGTAAGATTAAGTCATGATTGATCATGTGTCGGTGACTCACATAATCGGTGTAAAAGACGTAACCTAAGTATAAATATCATTAATGAGTTAATGACCCCACTCATGGAAGTTGCAACCTTGTCGTGGTTAAAGGCTCAGCGCATGGCTGCGTGATCCCATGGGCTGTGTTGATAGGGGCATCAGGACTTTGATGGACTGCTAGTTGTTGTTTTTTTCGGTCTGCTAGTTGGGTTTTTTTTTTCAAAACGCTTCTGGGCCTGCAAAGCCAAGTTGCTGTCTGGCCTAAGCACAACGTGGAAGGACTCTATTCTCCTGAAAGGCGCTCCCGTGATAGGCTGAGAACGAGTGTCCAGACAAAGAGTCATCTCCCTTTAATATGTTCTGTCTTCCCCGTTTCCTTCTGAATCTTTTCTGTCTTGCACTCCCCTTAAAATCTTCTTTTTCAGATTCTTCCTTTTTTTCTCTGGTCTTCTCTAGATTCGCTGCATTTGCCATACGATGTGATCTGTAATGGAGGAGACTGAGATCCTTAGAGACAGAGAGCAGGGGCTCTCACTTCTTTTTTTTTTTTGGCTCGGACTTCTGCCATATGGGAGATACATACATGGCCGAGTGTTTCAATCCCCTATCCCTGCATGGCGCTGGGTCAAGACTGGCGGTTCCACGGTTAGCAAAGGCAGCCCCTGTAATGCTCAGCTCTATGTCCTCAGTAGCTAGTCGTGATCAGTGGGCACAGAGTTAGTTGGAATCTGTCTGTTGAATTTTCTTCATCTAATTCTTCTTCTTCTTCTTCTTCTTCTTCTTCTTCTTCTTCTTCTCCTCTTCCTCCTCCTCCTCTTCCTCCTCCTCTTCTTCTTCTTCGCCTCCTCCTCCTCTTCTTCCTCTTCTTCTTCTTCTTGTTCTTCTTCTTCACTACCATCAGGTATCGCGGGAGGGCAGAAACAACGGTCAAGCCATGAACATGGAGGGTCTCTGACACACCTTAGCCAGTTTTGCGTCTTTTGAAAATCTAGTTCAGTGTGTGTGTGTGTGTGTGTATGTGTGTGTGTGTGTGTGTGTGTGTGTGTGTGTGCGTGCGTGCGTGCGTGCGTGAGTGCGTGCGTGCGTGCGTGAGTACGCGCGTGCGTGCGTGCGTGCGTGCGTATGTGTGTGTGTGTGTGTGTGTGTGTGTGTGTGTGTGTGTGTGTGTGTGTGTGTGAGTACAACACTATGTTAATCTGACAGTAAATGGTTTCAGTCAGTCAGTGTGTGTGTGTGTGTGTGTGTGTGTGTGTGTGTGTGTGTGTGTGTGTGTGTGTGTGGTGTACAACTGTGTGAAGAATTCATTTTGACGAGGTGACAGTCCTGATATGGACCCCCGTGGTCGGCTGGGCTATAAACAATATGAATTGCCATGACCTATCTCACCAGCATTGACTTACCAATGATTCAAATCATAAACAGTAGTGTGCCAATGACTCACATTACGGTTATTAATATGTCAATTATCCAAATCACTAGTGTTTTGCCAAGGACACAAACCATAATTCTCAGTGTGGCAATGATCACAATCGTCAGCGTTGATGCGCCAATAATTCATATACTTAGTGTTCATAAATCAATGACTCTGATTATCAGTACTGATGAGTCAAAGGCTCAAATTACCACTGTCCACTCGTCAAAGATTCAGATCGTCAGTGTTGATGTGTCAATGATTCAAATCATCAGTACTGATTCGTCACGGACTCAAACCCTCAGTGTCGATATCTAATTGATTTAAACCACCAGCTTTGACATGTCAGTGACTCCAGTCATCAATGTCGATCTATCAACGACTCAGTTCATCGGTGTTGACTGCAACTGAGCCTAATCAACGGTGATGATGTTTCAGTGACTCAGAACATCAATGTTGATCTGTCATAATATATCCATATTCATTGTTGGACAATTGTTCCACAGTACCAACACATGCAAGAGTGATGTCAGCTTTTGACGTATTGAAAACGAAGGTGACGTAACGAAAGCCGAACGTGAAGTACGTCATCATTCGGTGGTAAAAGGAGAAATAACCCTTTGCGAGTTATCTATCGTTCAGGTAATATATCTTCTATTCCCACGTGCCCTCCAACAGATGTTCGGTGCGACAGTTTCTTTCTGAGGTCTGCCACGATGCTGGCATCTTTGTTGACAATGCTGTCTTTGATGTGGACGGCTTGCTTCCCTTCTGTCTGGCCAGGCTGGAAATATTGCCAGGGCTGGTACTGCTGTCTGTACAGGCTGGAAATATTGCCAGGGCTGATACTGCTGTCTGGACAGGCTGGAAATATTGCCAGGGCTGGTACTGCTGTCTGGACAGCTGGAAATATTACCAGGGCGGGTACTGCTGTCTGTACAGGCTGGAAATATTGCCAGGGCTTGTACTGCTGTCTGTACAGGCTGGAAATATTGCCAGGGCTGGTACTGCCGTCTGTACAGGCTGGAAATGTTGCCAGGGCTGGTACTGCTGTCTGGACAGGCTGGAAATGTTGCCAGGGCTGGTACTGCTGTCTGGCCAGGCTGGAAATGTTGCCAGGGCTGGTACTGCTGCTATCTGGCCAGGCTGGAAATGTTGGCAGGGTTGGTACTGCTGTCTGGCCAGGCTGGAAATATTGCCAGGGCTGGTACTGCTGTCTGGTCAGGCTGGAAATATTGCCAGGGCTGGTACTGCTGTCTGGTCAGGCTGGAAATATTGCCAGGGCTGGTACTGCTGTCTGGTCAGGCTGGAAATGTTGCCAGGGCTGGTACTGCTGTCTGTACAGGCTGGAAATATTGCCAGGGTTGGTACTGCTGTCTGGACAGGCTGGAAATATTGCCAGGGCTGGTACTGCTGTCTGGACAGGCTGGAAATGTTTCCAGGGCTGGTACTGCTGTCTGTACAGGCTGGAAATATTGCCAGGGCTTGTACTGCTGTCTATACAGGCTGGAAATATTGCCAGGATTGGTACTGCTGTCTGTACAGGCTGGAAATATTGCCAGGGTTGGTACTGCTGTCTGAACAGGCTGGAAATATTGCCAGGGTTGGTACTGCTGTCTGTACAGGCTGGAAATATTACCAGGGTTGGTACTGCTGTCTGGACAGGCTAGAAATATTGCCAGGGTTGGTACTGCTGTCTGGCCAGGCTGGAAATATTACCAGGGTTGGTACTGCTGTCTGGACAGGCTGGAAATATTGCCAGGGCTGGTACTGCTGTCTGGACAGGCTGGAAATATTGCCAGGGTTGGCAGCAGCTTGAAATCCAGTCTGCTGTATCCATACCTAAGGACTTGCAACTGTTTCATGTCTATGGACATGGAGCCACCTATGCATGCACGCACGCACACACGCACACATGTGCACGCGCGCGCGCGCGCGCGCGCGCACCGACACACACACACACACACACACACACACACACACACACACACACACACACAAGCACGCATAATTATACTCGCAAACATTCCTGCACACATACGAACACTACACAACAAAACGGATGTGGAAATATTGTTCTATATCCATTCTGC
>CM065735.1:8567606-8575106 GCA_033310375.1 Conus canariensis
TCTCTAATTAACACGCTGGCATCATCCCACTTATGAACACACACACACACACACACACAAACAAACAAACAAACAAACGCATGCACACACATACACACTCACTCACCCTCTCACACACACACACTCACATACCAACGCTTGCACACTCATGTCTATGGACACTCTAACTAACACGCTGGCATCACCCAACTGATGAACACACATCAGCGCACACACGTCTACAGTATGTGCTGGGGGCCCTGAGAGATTCAAAGTCTTATCTCAGTTGACATGTGTTTCATCTTTTGTTGTCTGTTATTGTAAAGGCCTAGTATGAGTTTGCCCCAATCTCTAGGAGTCTTCACAGTGTTGGTCTTGAGATTATTCAAATGTTTGGTGGGTTAGTGATGTTTCTCGCTCTTCCCTTAAGTCTGGATGTGCGGCCACTTCCTCTCTTGATGTTCAGATCTGAAAGATGGTCTATGGTATAGTGGCTTTGCTCTTGTTTGCTTAACCGATTCTTCAGATTTCTTATCACATCAGATCGGCCAAGCCGTAATCCAGTTCTTACCGTTGCCTTGCCAGCCAATGTGTCTACTCTCTCGTTTCCTTTAACTCCAGCATGTCCAGGGCAGTACATCTATATGAGTCTCTCCAATGGAAGGCTGCGCATTAGTTCATTCCAAGCAGGGCTTCCCATTCCACAGAGAGAGAGAGAGGAGAGAGAGAGAGAGAGAGAGAGAGAGAGAGGAGAGAGAGAGAGAGAGAGAGCAAAACCCACTGCTTAACATACATTCTATACAAATACTCTGGAATTACAGGAAAAAACCGTGTGTGCAAGAATACAGTTCTGAACACACACGAAAAAAAAGAAAGCTTAGCTACATTTATCTGATACATTTGATCCAATGATCAATTTGGAATACCAAAAAGAATTGTGTACATGATTACGTAAGGTTTAAAAGAAAACAGTTAAGGCATTTCTGGTTATGAAAAATGTAATTCTATCAAGGTCGGTGGAGAGTAAGAAAGAAAGTGGGGGGGGGGGGGGGGGGGGGGGGGGGGGGGAGGGGGGGGGGAGTGAGCATGGGAAAGTGACACGTCCGTACAGAATCTTTTCTTCGTTTTTTTCTATTTGGTACATCACCTGCCTCTTTTCAATTAATAAGAAAAACCTCTCATTTTTGTCCTTTATTTTTTTTTTCCTTTTGCCTCATTTTTGTCCTTTTTTTTGTTTCTTCTTCTTCTTCTTCTTCTTTTTTTCTTCTTTTTTTATTTTTTTTAATTTTTTTTTTAGGGTTACTCTTTTTTTTTTTTTTTTTTGAAAAGAGCTCTTTTATTTCATTTACACAGTTACAAAGATCACATAAAACGAAAACAACAAAAAAAATCCCCTCCACGACCCCCCCCCCCCCCCCCCCCACCAAAAAAAAAAAAAAAAAAAAAAAATCTCCATGTCATTTGAATTATAACTCTAATGCCAACTATTCAAATAATTATACAGTAACGACTATCTTGCTACCGTAGAGTTTTTTTCCCTAATCTAGAATTTTTATCTTTTAAATGGGCACACATAACGAATAATGTACACAAACATAATGCAGGGTTATAAAACGTATTACTTAAATCATCGACTCCATCGAAGTACGGCATTCGAAGAAATTAAATTGTACAGACACACTTTAATTCACGATTATTTTCTCGAGGTTCCAAGGTCACGGATGACTTTAAATAGTAAACAAAAAAAAGTGTACAGCGCTTATTTTGAACATACATATTCATACATTCACACATACATACATACACATGTATATATATTATATATATATATATATATATTATATCATAATATGACCATTAATCCTCTAGTAGTTTAATATATGGTGACCATTTTTCTTGGTAGGTAGCATGATTCATCTCCATCAAGGACATATATTTCTCCATTTTATATCTATAGTTCAGCTCCTTCAAAAACATGTTTACATTGGGTTTTGTTTTGTTAATTCTACATTTATATATGAAATATTTTCCCATTAAAATCATCAGGTCTAGCATATTATCGGTTTTTGTTTTCTCATCCATACCAAATAATATAATCTCCACATTAAGGGATAATCTTTCACAGTGTGAACAATTAACTTTTAGAGCTCTTTCAAGGTCTTCCCAGAAAGCGTGTGTAAACTCACATTCCCACAGGTAATGATTAATTGAGTCTTTTTCTCTATTACAGAAATTACATTTGTCGCCATCAACAATCTGCATACTTTTCAGCACACTATTTGTTACCAAAATTCGGTGGCATATTCTAATTTGGAACCATTTCAGTTTTGTTTCTTTGATTTTCTTAATCCTTTTCAGTACCTCTATCCAGTCAATAGGTATATCAAGACGTTGTTCCCACTTGACAAAGGCGCTTATGTTAAGAACTTCATTGGCTTCTACCATAATATCGTAATAAGTACGTGTTCCCTTAGTAACACTACAAATTTTTTGAAGTGCTAAAGTTTTAACATTACTAATGTTACTATCTAATGTCAGTCTTCTTTTCTTTGCATAAGCTTTGATCGAACGCACGCAGCTTACATAGTTTAGAAAATTGACCTGAAATCCCATTGTTTCTGACAATTCATTGTGGCTTACACAATTACCATCCTCATTGAGTAAATGTTTTACTAAAAATACATCTTTCTGCATCCATTTCTTGTAAAAGAATGGTTTTTCTCCCACTTTGAATTTCTCATTACAAAAAATAGGTTCAGTGGCTAAATCTGTACTTTCGTATAACTCTACCTGTTTGCAGAACCTTTGATATGCTTGAAAAACTCCTTTCCAAAATTTGTTAATGATATTGTTTTCAGTAAATCTATCAGGACCATATGCATCAAGATTACTTACTTCGGGACATAATGAATGTAATATTATTTTCCACTTACAATTGTACATGTACGCTTTCCTTATCCAGGCGATTTTCAAGGAGCTGATGTACATTTTCAGGTCGGGTATACCTATCCCTCCCTTCTGTATATTATGTACTGAGTATTTTCTTTTAATTTTATCATTTTTGTTGTTCCAAACAAATTTGAAACACATATTCTGTAATAAAGCAGTCTGGGAATCAGGAGGATTCGGTAAAAGGATCCATAAGTACACCAATTTTGATAGCACTAATGATTTGAGCACAGCTACTCTACCTAATGGTGTTATTATTCTTTTCGTCCATATTTTGAACAAGGTTTGGACTTCTGAGAATTTATCTTTCATATTAATTTCCGTCATATCCGATAGCCTATTCGTAAACCACAGTCCTAGAATTTTGAATTTTGAGGGGTTCCATTCCATTTTATAGTGGGGTAAATATGTTTTTGTAGAGTTTTTATCTATACCTAACCAAACATTAAACGTTTTTTCATAATTCAATTTCAGTCCTGTTATTTGCTCAAATTCATAAAGGTTTGTAAATAACTTTTCATATGATTTCTTATCTCCTTCTAACGTAAAGGTGGTGTCGTCTGCAAACTGATTTATCTTAAATTCTGTGTTTTCTATCTTTATGCCTTTGATATCGTTGTCTTGCCTTATTTTGTTCGCTAGTACTTCAACACACAAAACAAATAGATAGGGAGATATAGGGTCCCCTTGGCGGCAACCTCTTCCAATTGAAAAACATGATGACACTTTCCCGTTCACTATTACGTAAGACTTTATCTTATCGTAAAAAGACGATATCCATCGTTGTATTCCGTTTCCGAATCCAAATGCAGCGATAATTTTATTCATATATGACCAGTTAACTGAATCGAAAGCTTTCTCAAAATCGACCGAAATTAATAACCCTCGTAAGCGATTCACTTCTAAATAAGAAATTAAATCGTATATTGTTCGTAAACTATCACCTATATATCTACCTGGAACGAATCCCGTCTGGTCCTCGTTTATGAGTTTGGGTAAAACCATTTTTTTTCTGTTTGCAATACAGGCTGAAGCAATTTTGTAGGTTACATTTAGAAGTGAGATAGGTCTCCAGTTCTTCAAGTATTCTCGCGGTTTATCTCCTTTAGGAAGACCAATAATTATTCCTTCTTTTTGTGTTATAGACATTCCTCCGTTACTGTACCCCTCATTTAGAGAACGAACAACAAAATCTCCTAATTGTCTCCAAAAGAATTTAAAGAAATTTACTGTCATACCATCTGTTCCAGGACTCTTATCATTTTCCATATTTTTTAGGACTTTGGTGGCTTCTTCTAAAGTGATTAATCCCTCCAATTGTTCGGATTCTAGTTGACTGAGTTTTGGCAGGTTATCTACATAATTTCCAATCTCAATATCACTTACTCCCTTTTCTGTATATAAGTTTTGATAATAGGTCTTTGTCTCTTTTAACATATCATCCGTTTCTGTCAGAGTTGTTCCTTGGTCCGTGACAAGTTTAATCATTCTTTTGCTTACAAAATTCCTTTTCTCCAGTGAACAAAAATATTTACTTATTTTTTCCCCGTAGGATGCCCATTTGGCTCTGGATCGAATCATTATTCCGTCAATTTTCGTTTTCCTTAACTCACTCAGCTCTTCCTTTTTGTTTTTCAAGATCTCAAAGTCTGTTTCCAGTAAGCCATTTTTGTTTTCCAAATCTTTTATTGCTTTTTCAATTTGTATTTCTTTTTCATTTCTACTTCTATTTTTGCGAATACTGAATGTTATTGTTTCTGCTCTTATTTCCATAATTAGAGTTTCTAAAAATAATTGGTCTGAAATTGAGAACTGGATTTGATCATTTGGGATTTTACTGACAGAGTGTTTATTGTAAGGTAGTAATGCATATTGTCCCTTGATTCTTTCAATCGTTTCATTGACCAGATTTACGTATTGTTTGTCTCTTAAAAGAGAAGAATTAAATTTCCAGAATCCTTTATGCCTCTCTTCTTTTTTAAAGGCAATATTTATGTATATCAAAGAGTGATCTGTTCTGTATCCAAACAAAATGTCAGCATCTTCTATGTAAGTGATAAGCGTGTCGGACAGTAAAAAGAAATCTAGCCTGCTTTGTTGAAACGGTTTTGGTCTTCTCCAAGTATATCTCCTCGTGTCTTGGTTCAACTCTCTCCATATATCAACTAGCTCTAATCTAGACATAATTTCTATAACTTCTTCCTGTGCGCGAGCGTTATTGATATGTTTATAATTGTGATAATCCTTACTAGGATCAAGAACCAGATTCCAGTCCCCTGCCATTATTATGTTGGGGACATTTAAATCTTCTATTTTTAATTTCATATTTTCAAAGAAAGATGGTTCATCATTATTTGGTCCATAGGTATTCGCTAATACTAAATCTTTTCCCATTGTATTAATAGTTACTATTATGTAATTACCATGAGCATCTTTAATAGTTTTCTTTATTTTGAATTCAAAGTTATTATTAAAGAGTATTGCAACACCTCTTGATCGAGAGTTGTTGGAAGCAAATACACATTCATAACCCCATTCACTTCTTATCTGACGTTCTAATTTACTTGTGAAATGGGTGTCTTGTAGAAAATAAATAGAGTATTGTTTTTGTCTTAAAAATTGAAACACGTCCTTTCTTTTGGAGTATCCCCCGAGACCTTGGCAATTCAAAGATGATATCGCTATAGATTCCATTCCTCTTTAAATATCCTTACTTTTCTATGATTTTTTCTCCTCAGCCATAATAGTGTGCCATTTGTTTTCAGCTGTGCTACATACAACTTTTGACACAATGACAATGAAGAAAAAAAACAAAAACATATACACATACACAAACATACACAAATGCCTACTGAAAAAATCTACCAGACTACAAACACGTACAATTTTAAGTAAAAAATGAGTCCAAATTTGCTTGACCAACGCAGGCGAGCGGCAGGCGCAGAGAAGAAGAAGAAGAAAAAGAAAAAAAAGAAAGAAGATGAAGAAGAAGAACAAGAAGAACAAGAAAAAGGACGCAATATACCTGTAAAAGCAATGGAACATATAGATAAAGCATAATCAAACTAAGCCAAGCCGGACTTTCAAAGAAAAAAAATGAAACATATGCTTTCCCTTCTGTAAGCATGATAACTAAGCGAAATAAGCGAGCGTACACACAAATACACACACGCGCGCGCGCGCACGCGCGCACACACACACACACACACACACACACACACACACACACACACTCACACACACTCACACACACTCACGCACGCACCCTCACTAACAAGAAAGGAAAGGAAAGGGGTGAGCGGGTGCGGATGGGGTGTGGAATCACGCTCACGCGCGCGTATGTGTGCCCTAATGTACTTGTGAACACAATTCCACTGACCGTCTTCAAGGACAGGTATCTTTGGGGCGACTCATTTTTTGTCACGTGCAAAGCGTGATGGGGAGGGGACGGGGAAACGGTGGGGGGGGGGGGGGGGTGGGGGTGGGGGGGTAAGTGGGGTTATGCACTGTGTGCATTATATATTAAGAGTAAGACGGGTTGGACAAATGTCTCAGGCGGGGAGAGGGAGGGGGGATGGAGGCACGCGACAAGGGACGAAAGAAAAAAATGTTCCTTTTAAAAAGGAAGGCAGAAAACAGGGTCAGAGGGTAAATCTCCACGTAAATAAGGTTATGTATACAATGAATAACTTTGTTAAAGCCTTTCAATGGTTATTATAACAACAACAACATCAATGACAACATCTTCATTCCCAAGAATCAATGACATCTAAACAACGCCCATCATCCGCATAACTTAATGCCACTCTGCATAACTTATGAACTTGGCCCGTCAAAACTCCATACTTCATTTCAAAATCAAAACAATACAAAACAGAAGTTTAAAGAAGCACAGATTACAAATAACAACCTTTCAAAGAAAAGCAAACAAGTACATTCAACCATCAACTTCTATCAGCATAGGCAATTCGTGTCCCCCATCTATTTCATCCATTTCTCTGCACAGCACCCATCAGCTTTGCCTTTCAACACTGTAGGCGTTTACTTAATGAGAAAATCATCGAATAGTGTAGCCACCACACTCATCACAGTAATACCTTCTTGCCAAGAAAGAAGAAAAATCGTCCATCAATGTATGACAAAGAAAAAGTTGAAGTGGCTTCAATAGAACAACTCTCCATGCGGAAAGAGAGAAGAACACAGGAGAAATTTCCCTGATTACCTTCCATGCTGATTTGAAAAAAAAAAAAAAAAGAAAAAAAAAAAAGAAAAAAGGATGGGGGCGGGGCACGCATGAACCTGCGTCTGTCCACGTATATTAATTTGTGACAAACTCTTTCACAGAAGTTACTGGTACGTACAAAGAAGGGTCAGATCATCAATAACATCTGTCAGGTAACACTTCAACATCTCTTGCTAACCTGACCTGTCAACTCAGACATCAATAACATCTGTCAGGTAACACTTCAACATCTCTTGCTAACCTGACCTGTCAACTCAGACATCAATAGCATCTTACAACATAATCAGATACTTCTTCTAATTCTTCTTCTTCTCCTCCTCCTCCTCCTC
>CM065735.1:8580112-8585112 GCA_033310375.1 Conus canariensis
GGAAAAAAATCCTGAAAAAGACACAAACAACAAAAACTGTTATGACAGGCATTTAATCTGCTGACACCTTAAGGCATAAAAAACGTTGGACTGCGCTGAGAGTGACAGATCGTCTCCTTGAATTTTCAGTCCCCAGGTGTAAAATGTTAAAAAATGAAAACATTGCAAAACAATACAAAACACACACAACACACACACACACACACACACACACACACACACACACAACACACACACACACACACACAAAACCCCAAAATATACGAGCCAACAGACATAGTCGAATGGACAAATGGTGTCCGCTCTGGATAGTGCGTGCAATTCTCACTACCTGACTGACTGATACCAACAAACACAGTTTTCATGCCATATACTGCTGTCAGATCAATTTAAAAAAAAAAATCAGAACCGTTTCCAGAACGTAGACAGGAGAATGGTCTACAAAGCCAGAAAAAAAGAGTAGATGACAGTAAAGACAGAAATAAACAAACAAATAAATAGATGAAATAAAGGGTACAGGGGGTGATAGAAAAGAGGAGAGAAGTTTTTGGCACAGAACTACCAGAAGACAGGGGGAAGCTATTAGCACTGAAAGAGCCCCTGGCATAGCTGCGAGGACAGGGGAGCTCAGTAGGTGATGCACTGCAAAAGAGGGTAAGTCTGGGTGTGGCTGTGTATGGGGAGACAAGAACGATCAAAGTGGGAGTAATGTCACTAAGCGGGGATGGAAAATGAAGACTGAAGCAAAAATAAATAAATAAATTAAAAAAAATAAAGCACAGTTCGCAATGGTAGGAAAAGGCCCATAGCTGGAGGTGTAAACTGTAATTTACATCTCCCCCCCCCCCCCCCTTTTTTTTTTTTTTCTTCCAACCATTGTTCTTTCTCTTTTCGAGTGCTAGGCGGCAGAGAAAAACTAACATACTTTGCAATAATAGGAAAAGACCCATGGCTGGAGTGTAAACTGTGACGTACATCGCACCCTTTTTTTTTTAACTGTCGTTCTTTCTTTTCGAGTGCAAGGCGGCAGAAGTAAAAATAATAAAATTTGCGACGGTAGAGGAAGACCAATGGCCTGAGCGTAAGCTGTAATATCCATCGAGCTCTCCCCCTCCTTCCCCCCTCCCCCTCCTCCCTGGCCCACTCCCCGTCACTCTTTCTCTTTCCGAGTGCTGGACGAAAGTAAGCAGGGATTTTTCTACTTTCGGGTTTGGTTTCTGTTGGACGAATCGTTTTGAATCGTTTTATGTGTGCTAAAGCTTTGCTTGCAGAGACGCTAAGTTGGCAACACACACACACACACACACACACACACACACTTTCACGCCTTTCTCTCCTCATTCACCCCACCTAAACGAATACCCATCAATACAAGTCTTTTCACATGCACATACAAACGCAAATGCTTCTCTCTCTCTCTCTCTCTCTCTCTCTCTCTCTCTCTCTCTCTCTTTCCTCCCGTCGTTTTCCCTGTTGAACACACACACACACACACACACACACACACACACACACACCACCCCCCCCCCCCCCCCCCCCCACGTATACACACACTCACTCACTCACTAACACACTCACTCACACACACACACACACACACACACACACACACACACACACATACACACACACACACACACACACACACACACACATGCGTGCACCACATCACACACATATACACATATGTGTGCTTGGACAGCCGTACAGCAAAAAAGGAAAACCAAACGCATTGAATAAGACACGCTATAAACTGTCCACGATACAAAACAGACGCAGTGAATTGCTACAGCTTTTAAAACACGGAACTACGGCACTTGCTCTGTGTGTTATATGTTTAGCATGAAACAACGTGAAATCAAGCGAACTAGAAAACATAAAAAAAGCATAAACAAGAGTTGATGAGAGGCGACAGGTCAACACAATTTAAAAGGTATAAATACTGCCAATTTTGAAAGCATTGACCATATCTTATATGACACATGTATGACGGTGTGTGTGTGTGTGTGTGTGTGTGTGTGTGTGTGTGTGTGTGTGTGTGTGTGTGCATGCGTGTATGTATGTGTGTGTGTGTGTGTGTGTGTGTGTGTGTGTGTGTGTGTGTGTGTGTGTGTGAAAGTATTTTCAGAAGAATTCGGAGTGTCTAGATTCGAAGGTCAGAGGTGAGCAAAAATGACTCAGAGACAGTAGGTCTGACATTCTCAGTGATCTCTGTCGCCTTTGAACATCGTCTAATATCATCGATGATAAACATTACCACCACTGATCTGAACTGAACTGAGATGCCACGTTGGCCTGAAGAGAGAAACTTAAATCTATTTTGAGAGATGAAATGGTGCTCAACCAAGCAGATTATCATTCTCTGACCGCAAATTGGAGAACTAAAGCAAACAAACTGTGGTTTTCACTCCAGTCAACAAGGAAGAGGAAGTTTCGTTTGTTACAGGCAAGTCAACAGCAACACTTGGACTTTGAATCAGAACCAGAGCCAGGAGACAACAATACTCCCCACTCAATCATACAGGAACCCTGTGATAGCAATGGAAACAGTCGGTCCCGTGTACATGACACCAGTACTTTACCATCTTCATCCTCAATCCCCAGACATGGACATGGACGGAACCGTAGGTTCCGCCACCCACCAGCAGCAAAACCAAGCCCACGTCAAGTGGTGAACCTCTCAGGAGTTTCTCTGACCAAGGATCAACTGTATGTTCTCTCACTGGGCCCAAAATTCTGTCCAACTCCTGGCAGTTACGATGAGATGCAATTGATGGAAGACATCCGAGAGGGAAACAGGGGACTAAAACTCAGAGAGTTCTGGTATGACGAGGATGTCCCTAACCAAATGCCATCACAAGGCAGATTCTACAAAAAGACAGGCTGGAGTCCCCCTGTAGGGCGAGACTCAGCACTAGATGCCTACTGTGCCACGATGGAGTCCCAAACCAGAGCTCATATTCCTGCACCAGTGCATAACAGGAACTTGAGTCAGAATCAACGGAAAGCAATTAAAGCTTTAAGACAGATGGTACTAGACAGAAAAATTAGAATCTCGCCAGCAGACAAGGGCGGCGCCATTGTCGTCCAAAGATTTGAACAGTATGTTTCAGAAGCAGAACGACAACTGAGCAACACAACCAATTATGCCAAGCTCCCGTTTGACCCTACAGTAGACATTGCTAAAAAATCCAACTCTTTCATGGACAAACTACATGACATGGAAGTTATCAGTAGAAACTGCTACAGATGGGGAAAGACAGAAGAGGCTGAGGTGAATACACCTTATTTTTACCATCTACCAAAGATCCATAAAAATGCAGATGTACCACCAGGAAGACCTATCGTGTCAGGCATAGGGGGCCCAACGGAAAAGCTATCCAAACTGGTAGATTACTGGCTACAGCCAATGGTACAAGCCCTGCCTTCTTACCTGAAAGATACTACACATTTTTTACAAGTCGTGGAACAATGGAAGGCAGCATACGAACCTCTCCCACCTGAGGCACTACTAGTCACCGTGGATGTGGTGGGACTG
Organism: Conus canariensis; assembly: GCA_033310375.1. Taxonomy (NCBI): domain Eukaryota; kingdom Metazoa; phylum Mollusca; class Gastropoda; order Neogastropoda; family Conidae; genus Conus; species Conus canariensis. Next base: position 8,583,651 of record CM065735.1, read on the forward strand.
TATTCCAACATGCCGCATGAGGAGGTCCATACATCCCTAAGAGAAACTGTAAAACCCATACAGCAGTCAGACAGCAGTTTACCACCGCTTTCTGTCCTCACCGACATTGTGAACCACATCCTGACCAACAACGTTTTCACATTTAATGAAAGAATCTACAAGCAAACCATGGGCACTGCTATGGGGACACCCATGCCACCTTCTATCACCAATGTTTTCATGGCCTGGTTGGAGCAACGGTTGCTGACAACATCACCATGGGTCTTGGATCCAAAACTGTGCATGCTTTATAGATGACATTGCCCTCCTCTGGCTACATGGTGAACAGCAGCTGCAAGATTTCATTCAGTGGCTGAATTCTCAACACCGCACCATTAAGTTCACAGCAAATTATGGTACAGTCAACATTCCCTTTCTAGATGTCAACCTCTCCATCCAGGATGGGCACATCAGTACAGACCTCTACATCAAGGACACAGATGCACATATGACATTACCCTTCAACTCATGCCACCCTCGTCACTGTGTGTGGAGCATTCCCTACAGTCAAGCCCTTCGCATCAGGCGTATCTGTTCAACAGCAACAACATTTCGTCAAAGATGCCACGAACTGGCTGATAGGCTGACAAGAAGAGGGTATCCCAAAGCCTTGGTGGAGGCATCCATTGCCAAGGTGTCATCCATTGCACGTGATGAAACGCTCAGTTACAAACAGCATGGTGCCACAGGGAAGAGAACCCCATACATAGTAACCCACAACCCTGCCAACCCACCACTGGCCATGTGGTTGAAACAAGCCATGCCCACCCTACACACCAGCAGGCGAATGTTAGCGGCGTCCCCTGCACCACCTGTGGTGGGAGAAAGGAACTGTGTCAACCTCAAACGTCTGCTGATGCCCTCCAAGATCCCCCCTACCCAGCACCAGTCAGGTCAGGCCTCACATGGCAGTTTTCATTGTAAAACAGGCAGAAAATGCATTATATGTAAAAATCATCTCCTACAGACATCCACCTTTACAAGTGTTCGTACCAAACTGCAGTTCACTATCAATGATTATCTCACTTGCCAGTCATCAAACATGATTAATCTCATTGACTGTCTTAAATGTCATAATATGCAGTATGTAGGGGAAACTGGCAAAACTTTACAGCAGAGATTTTACAAGCACAGATCAGACATCAACACCAAAAAACAAACACTAGTAGCAAGACATTTCAACAGTCCTGAACACACGATTGAACACCTGACATGCACTGCTATCGAACAGATCCGAAAAACAGATGAAACCTGCCGCAAACGAAGAGAAAAGTACTGGTGCTACAAATTGCGAACAATCTTTCCTGATGGACTGAATGTTGCAGACTGGGAGTGAAGGAACACACAGTTTATTGTCTGTGTCCCAGACTCACAAAGACTATCAACACTTACATCTCATACCTGTATGGATTGCTGCTAACGT
>CM065735.1:8590112-8595112 GCA_033310375.1 Conus canariensis
CCAGGGATACCACCTCCCCACCAGGGATACCTACCAGGGATACCACCTCCCTGCCAGGGATGCCACCTCCCTACCAGGGATACCATCTACCTGCCAGGGATACTACCTCCCTACCAGGGATACCATCTCCCTACCAGGGATGCCACCTCCCTACCAGGGATACTATCTACCTACCAGGGATACCACCTCCCTACCAGGGAAAGGATCTCACTACAAGGGATACCATCTCCCTACCAGGGATACCACCTCCATACCAGGGATACCACCTCCCTACCAGGAATACCACCTCCCTATCAGGGATACCACCTCCCTGCCAGGGATACCATCTCCCTATCAGGGATGCCACCTCCCTACCAGGGATACGATCTACCTACCAGGGATACCACCTCCCTACCAGGGATACCATCTACCTACCAGGGATACCTCCTCCCTACCAGGGATACCACCTGGGATACCACCTCCCTACCAGGGATACCACCTCCCTGCCAGGGATACCATCTCCCTACCAGGGATGCCACCTCTCTACCAGGGATACCATCTCCCTACCAGGGTTGCCACCTCCCTACCAGGGATACCATCTACCTACCAGGGATACCACATCCCTACCAGAGATACCATCTACCTACCAGGGATACCAGCTCCATACCAGGGATACCATCTACCTACCAGGGATGCCACCTCCCTACCAGGGATACCATCTACCTACCAGGGAAACCATCTACCTACCGGGGATACCACCTCCCTAGCAGGGATACTACCTCCCTACCAGGGATACCACCTCCCTACCAAGGATACCACCTCCCTAGCAGGGATACCACCTCCCTACCAGGGTTAACACCAGGGATACCACCTCCCTAACAGGGATACCACCTCCCTACCAGGGATACCATCTACGTACCAGGGATGCCACCTCCCTACCAGGGATACCATCTACCTACCAGGGATACTATCTACCTACCAGGGATACCACCTCCTTTGCAGGGATACCATCTACCTACCAGGGATACCACCTCCCTACCAGGGATACCACCTCCCTACCAGGGAAACCATCTTCCTACCAGGGATACCACCTCCCTACCAGGGATACCATCTACGTACCAGGGATACCACCTCCCTACCAGGGATACCATCTACCTACCAGGGATACCATCTACCTACCAGGGATAACACATCTCTACCAGGGATACCATCTACCTACCAGGGATACCTACCAGGGATACCACCTCCCTACCAGGAATACCACCTCCCTACCAAGGATACCACCTCCCTAGCAGGGATACCACCTCCCTACCAGGGATAACACCAGGGATACCACCTCCCTAACAGGGATACCACCTCCATACCAGGGATACCATCTACGTACCAGGGATGCCACCTCCCTACCAGGGATACCATCTACCTACCAGGGATACTATCTACCTACCAGGGATACCACCTCCATTGCAGGGATACCATCTACCTACCAGGGATACCACCTCCCTACCAGGGATACCACCTCCCTACCAGGGAAACCATCTTCCTACCAGGGATACCACCTCCCTACCAGGGATACCATCTACGTACCAGGGATACCACCTCCCTACCCGGAATACCATCTACCTACCAGGGATACCATCTACCTACCAGGGATAACACCTCTCTACCAGGGATACCATCTACCTACCAGGGATACCTACCAGGGATACCACCTCCCTACCAAGGATACCATCTACCTACCAGGGATACCATCTACCTACCAGGGATACCATCTACCTACCAGGGATGCCACCTCCCTACCAGGGATACCATCTACCTACCAGGGATACCACCTCCCTACCAGGGATACCTACCAGGGATACCATCTCCCTACCAGGGACACCACCTCCCTACCAGGGATACCACCTCCCTACCATGGATGCCACCACCCTACCAGGGATACAACCTCCATACCATGGATACCACCTCCCAACCAGGGATACTACCTCCATACTATGGATACCACCTCCCTACCAGGGATACCACCTTCCTATCAGGGATACCACCTCCCTACCAGGGATACTTACCAGGGATATCACCTCCCTACCAGGGATACCACCTCCCTACCAGGGATGCCACCTCTCTACCAGGGATACCTACCAAGGATACCACCTCCCTACCAGGGATACCACCTCGCTACCAGGGATACCACCTCCCTACCAGGAATACCACCTTTCTACCAGAGATACCACCTGAGATACAACCTCCCTACCAGGGATACCACCTGGGATACCACCTCCCTACCAGGGATACCACCTCCATACCAGGGATACCACCTCCCTACCAGGGATACCACCTCCCTTCCAGGGATACCACCTCCCTACCAGGGATACCACTTCCCTACCAGGGATACCACCTCCCTACCAGGGATACCACCTGGGATACCACCTCCCTACCAGTGATACCACCTGGGATACCACCTCCCTACCAGGATACCACCTCCCTACCAGGGATTCCACCTGGGATACCACCTCCCTATCAGGGATAACAACTCCCTACCAGGGATACCACCTGGGATACCACCTCCCCACCAGTGATACCGCTCCCTACCAGGGATACCACCTAGAATACCACCTCCTACCATGGATACCACCTCACTACCAGGGACACCACCTGTGATACTACCTCCCTATCAGGGATACCACCTCCCTGCCAGGGATACCACATGGTATACCACCTCCCTACCAGACATACCACCTGGGATACCACCTCCCGACCAGGGATACCATCTGGGATACCACCTCCCTACCAGGGATACCACCTGGGATACCACCTCCCTGCCAGGGATACCACCACCATACCAGGGATACCACCTGGGATACCACCTCCCTACCAGGGATAGTACCTCCCTACAAGGGATACCACCTCGCTACCAGGGATACCACCTGGGATACCACCTCCCCATCAGGGATACCACCTGGGATACCACCTCCATACCAGGGATACCACCTAGGATACCACCTCCCCATCAGGGATACCACCTGGGATACCACCTCCCTACCAGGGATACCACCTGGGATACCACCTCCCTACCAGGCATACTACCTGGGATACCATCTCCCGACCAGGGATACCACCTGGGATACCACCTCCCTACCAGGGATGCCACCTGGGATACCACCTCCCTACCAGGGATACCACCTGTAATACCACCTCCATACCAGGGATGCCACCTTGGATAGCACCTCCCTACCAGGGATACCACCTCGCTACCATGGATAACACCTCCCTACCAGGGATGCCACCTGCTTACCAGGGATACCACCTGGGATACCACCTCCCCATAAGGGATACCACCTCCGTACCAGGGATACCACCTGGGATACAACCTCCCCATCAGGGATACCACCTGGGATACCACCTCCCTACCAGGGATACCACCTGGGATACCACCTCCCTACCAGGGATACCACCTGGGATACCACTTCCCCATCAGGGATACCACCTGGGATACCACCTCCCAACCAGGGATACCACCTGGGATAACACATCTCTACCAGGGATACCACCTGGGATACCACCTCCCTACCAGGGATACCACCTGGAATACCACCTCCCTACCAGGGATACCACCGGGAATACTACCTCCCTACCAGGGATAACATCTCCCTACCAGGGATAACACCTCCCTACCAGGGATACCACCTACCTACCAGGGATAACATCTCCCTACCAGGGATAACACCTCCCTACCAGGAATATCACCTCCCTACCAGGGATACCACCTCCCTACCAGGAATATCACCTCCCTACAGGTTACCACCTCCCTACCATGAATATCAACTCCCTACCAGGAATATCACCTCCCTACCAGGAATATCACCTCCCTACCAGGAATATCACGTCCCTACCAGGGATACCACCTTCTTACCAGGAATATCACCTCCCTACCAGGGATAACACCTCCCTACCAGGGATAACACCTCCCTATCAGGAATATCACCTCCCTATCAGGAATATCACTTCCCTACCAGGGATACCACCTCCCTACAGGAATATCACCTCCCTACAGGATACCACCTCCCTACAGGAATATCACCTCCCTACAGGATACCACCTCCCTACAGGAATACCACCTCCCTACAGGATACCACCTCCCTACCAGGAATATCACCTCCCTACCAGGAATATCACCTCCCTACCATGAATATCACCTCCCTACAGGATACCACCTCCCTACAGGAATACCACCTCCCTACAGGATACCACCTCCCTACCATGAATATCAACTCCCTACCAGGAATATCACCTCCCTACCATGAATATCACCTCCCTACAGGATACCACCTCCCTACCATGAATATCACCTCCCTACCAGGGATACCACCTCCCTACCAGGGATACCACCTCCCTACCAGGAATATCACCTCCCTACAGGATACCACCTCCCTACCAGGAATATCACCTCCCTACCAGGGATACCACCTCCCTACCAGGAATATCACCTCCCTACCAGGGATACCACCTCCCTACCAGGAATATCACCTCCCTACCAGGAATATCACCTCCCTACCAGGGATACCACCTCCCTACCAGGAATATCACCTCCCTACCAGGGCAATATCGGACAAAACTACGCAGTACTGTGTGTATCATTGAACCCTCCGATGTGCTTGCTCTTACCGTGTGCAGGGTTGAGTTTGTCAGCTGAAATCGAAGTCTGTTGGGCTCACCGCTTTGTGCTTGAGTTTAACGTCCTTAAAGCTGCTGATGCTTGTAGGAACAACTTGTGTGATGCAGCCACGTAGAGTCAGTTGTCTGGCAGGCTTGGTTGAAGTCTATATCTCCACTGGGGTGTGGATCCATCCAGGGTAGTCGATTGGTTGAAGTCTGTGTCTCCGTTGGGGTGTGGATCCACCCAGGGTAGTCGATTGGTTGAAGTCTGTGTCTCCGTTGGGGTGTGGATCCATCCAGGGTAGTTGATTGTTGAAGTCTGTATCTCCTTTGGGGTGTGGATCCACCCAGGGTAGTCGACTGGTTGATGT
>CM065735.1:8600112-8607612 GCA_033310375.1 Conus canariensis
AGGGATACCACCTCCCTACCAGGGATACCATCTACCTACCAGGGATACCATCTACCTACCAGGGATACCATCTACCTACCAGGGATAACACACTCCCTACCAGGGATACCATCTACCTCTACCAGGGATACCACCTCCCTACCAGGATACCTCTACCAGGATACCACCTCCCTACCAGGGATACACTCCCTACCAATAACCACCAGGGATACCACCTCCCTAACAGGTATGGGATACCACACTACCAGGGATCACCTCTCGGTCCATTACACCAGGGATACATCTACCTACCAGGGATACACCTCCATTCAGGGATACCATCTACCTACAGGATACCCTCCTACAGGATCCCCCTACAGGGAACTCTACAGGGATACCACCTTCCCTACAGGGATAATTACCAACCTCTCCCTACCCAGGATACTACGGAATACCTCTCCTACCAGGGATAATCCACCTCCCTACCAGGGATACATCTACATACCACCTTCCCTACCAGGGATACCCCCCTACCAGGATACTAGGATCACTCCTACGGAACCCTCCTACCAGGGATACCACCTCCCTACCAGGGATACCACCTAGGATACACCTCCATACCAGGGATACCACCTCCACCAGGGTACCTCCTACCAGGATACCACCTCTACCAGGATACCCACCTGGATATACAAACCTCCCTACCAGGGATACCACCCTGGGATACCACCTCCCTACCAGGATACCACCTCCTACCAGGGATACCACCTCCTACCAGGGATACCACCTCCCTCCAGGGATTACCACCACCTACTACCCAGGATACCACTATCCCCTTACCAGGGATACCACCTCCTACCAGGGATACCACCTAGGGATACCACCTCCCTCCAGGGATACCACCTCCCTCCATGGGAAATCTACCAACATCTCCCGATACCCCAGGATTTGATACCACCTCCCTACCAGGGATTCCACCTGGGATACCACCTCCCTATCAGGGATAACAACTCCCTACCAGGGATACCACCTGGGATACCACCTCCCCACCAGTGATACCGCTCCCTACCAGGGATACCACCTAGAATACCACCTCCCTACCATGGATACCACCTCACTACCAGGGACACCACCTGTGATACTACCTCCCTATCAGGGATACCACCTCCCTGCCAGGGATACCACATGGTATACCACCTCCCTACCAGACATACCACCTGGGATACCACCTCCGACCAGGGATACCATCTGGGATACCACCTCCCTACCAGGGATACCACCTGGGATACCACCTCCCTGCCAGGGATACCACCACCATACCAGGGATACCACCTGGGATACCACCTCCCTACCAGGGATAGTACCTCCCTACAAGGGATACCACCTCGCTACCAGGGATACCACCTGGGATACCACCTCCCCATCAGGGATACCACCTGGGATACCACCTCCATACCAGGGATACCACCTAGGATACCACCTCCCCATCAGGGATACCACCTGGGATACCACCTCCCTACCAGGGATACCACCTGGGATACCACCTCCCTACCAGGCATACTACCTGGGATACCATCTCCCGACCAGGGATACCACCTGGGATACCACCTCCCTACCAGGGATGCCACCTGGGATACCACCTCCCTACCAGGGATACCACCTGTAATACCACCTCCATACCAGGGATGCCACCTTGGATAGCACCTCCCTACCTGGGATACCACCTCGCTACCATGGATAACACCTCCCTACCAGGGATGCCACCTGCTTACCAGGGATACCACCTGGGATACCACCTCCCCATAAGGGATACCACCTCCGTACCAGGGATACTACCTGGGATACAACCTCCCCATCAGGGATACCACCTGGGATACCACCTCCCTACCAGGGATACCACCTGGGATACCACCTCCCTACCAGGGATACCACCTGGGATACCACCTCCCCATCAGGGATACCACCTGGGATACCACCTCCCAACCAGGGATACCACCTGGGATAACACATCTCTACCAGGGATACCACCTGGGATACCACCTCCCTACCAGGGATACCACCTGGAATACCACCTCCCTACCAGGGATACCACCGGGAATACTACCTCCCTACCAGGGATAACATCTCCCTACCAGGGATAACACCTCCCTACCAGGGATACCACCTACCTACCAGGGATAACATCTCCCTACCAGGGATAACACCTCCCTACCAGGAATATCACCTCCCTACCAGGGATACCACCTCCCTACCAGGAATATCACCTCCCTACAGGTTACCACCTCCCTACCATGAATATCAACTCCCTACCAGGAATATCACCTCCCTACCAGGAATATCACCTCCCTACCAGGAATATCACGTCCCTACCAGGGATACCACCTTCTTACCAGGAATATCACCTCCCTACCAGGGATAACACCTCCCTACCAGGGATAACACCTCCCTATCAGGAATATCACCTCCCTATCAGGAATATCACTTCCCTACCAGGGATACCACCTCCCTACAGGAATATCACCTCCCTACAGGATACCACCTCCCTACAGGAATATCACCTCCCTACAGGATACCACCTCCCTACAGGAATACCACCTCCCTACAGGATACCACCTCCCTACCAGGAATATCACCTCCCTACCAGGAATATCACCTCCCTACCATGAATATCACCTCCCTACAGGATACCACCTCCCTACAGGAATACCACCTCCCTACAGGATACCACCTCCCTACCATGAATATCAACTCCCTACCAGGAATATCACCTCCCTACCATGAATATCACCTCCCTACAGGATACCACCTCCCTACCATGAATATCACCTCCCTACCAGGGATACCACCTCCCTACCAGGGATACCACCTACCTACCAGGAATATCACCTCCCTACAGGATACCACCTCCCTACCAGGAATATCACCTCCCTACCAGGGATACCACCTCCCTACCAGGAATATCACCTCCCTACCAGGGATACCACCTCCCTACCAGGAATATCACCTCCCTACCAGGAATATCACCTCCCTACCAGGGATACCACCTCCCTACCAGGAATATCACCTCCCTACCAGGGCAATATCGGACAAAACTACGCAGTACTTGTGTGTATCATTGAACCCTCCGATGTGCTTGCTCTTACCGTGTGCAGGGTTGAGTTTGTCAGCTGAAATCGAAGTCTGTTGGGCTCACCGCTTTGTGCTTGAGTTTAACGTCCTTAAAGCTGCTGATGCTTGTAGGAACAACTTGTGTGATGCAGCCACGTAGAGTCAGTTGTCTGGCAGGCTTGGTTGAAGTCTATATCTCCACTGGGGTGTGGATCCATCCAGGGTAGTCGATTGGTTGAAGTCTGTGTCTCCGTTGGGGTGTGGATCCACCCAGGGTAGTCGATTGGTTGAAGTCTGTGTCTCCGTTGGGGTGTGGATCCATCCAGGGTAGTTGATTGTTGAAGTCTGTATCTCCTTTGGGGTGTGGATCCACCCAGGGTAGTCGACTGGTTGATGTGTGTATTTCCGTTGGGGTGTGGATCTACCTAGGGTAGTCGATTGGTTGAAGTCTGTGTCTCCGTTGGGGTGTGGACGCACCCAGGGTAGTCGATTGGTTGAAGTCTGTGTCTCCACTGGGGTGTGGATCCACCCAGGGTAGGCGATTGGTTGAAGTCTGTATCTCCTTTTGGGTGTGGATCCACCCAGGGTAGTCGATTGGTTGAAGTGTGTATTTCCTTTGGGGTGTGGATCCACCCAGGGTAGTCGATTGGTTGATGTGTGTATTTCCGTTGGGGTGTGGATCCACCCAGGGTAGTCGATTGGTTGATGTGTGCATTTCCTTTGGGTGTGGATCCACCCTGGGTAGTCGATTGGTTGAAGTTTGTGTCTCCGTTGGGGTGTGGATCCACCCAGGGTAGGCGATTGGTTGAAGTCTGTATCTCCACTGGGTGTGGATCCACTCAGGGTAGTCGATTGGTTGAAGTCTGTATTTCCATTGGGGTGTGGATCCACCCAGGGTAGTCGATTGGTTGAAGTCTGTATTTCCGTTGGGTTGTGGATCTATCCAGGATAGTCGATTGGTTGAAGTGTGTATTTCCGTTGGGGTGTGGATCCACCCTGGGTAGTCGATTGGTTGAAGTCTGTATTTCCGTTGGGGTGTGGATCCACCCAGGGTAGGCGATTGGTTGAAGTCTGTATTTCCTTTGGGGTGTGGATCCACCCAGGGTAGTCGATTGGTTGAAGTCTGTATTTCCTTTGGGGTGTGGATCCACCCAGGGTAGTCAGCTGGTTGAAGTCTGTGTCTTCTCTGGGTTGTGGATCCACCCAGGGTAGTCGACTGGTTGACGTCTGTATCTCCGTCCGGGTGTGGACGCACCCAGGGTAGTCGATTGGTTGAAGTCTGTGTCTCCACTGGGGTGTGGATCCACCCAGGGTAGGCGATTGGTTGAAGTCTGTATCTCCGTTGGTGTGTACACTCACCCAGGGTAGTCTATTCCCACAAAAGCAGAAGCCAGAGTCATGTCTGATTCATCACCGTCATCTTTCATTTCGATGGTGTTCAGAGGTGCCTATTCTGATCCAAGAAACGGTAGACACCACCGACTAGGCTTTATAATGATGAGAATAGCTGCTCCGAAGCTGAACTGCAGGAGTAAGATCCCTTTATAGAGGGAGCCACTACCTCCATGCAGCGACAGCCCCCTAAACACTTGCGACTATGAAAGATTCTAGTAAGCATATTAAAACTGAACTCACTGGGGGAACAGAGCATGAAGGGTCACAGAACTGGTTGTTGTCCATTTGTTTGTTTGCTTGCTTGTTTGTTTGTTTTGATGGTGCTGCAGAGTTTCCATAGATTTCATGACAAAGCTGCGCTCTCCTTTCATGATGTATCTCAATAGTCAACCATGCCCGAGAAATACAGACACCTGCAGTGTTGATCAGAATATTTGGAGGAACTCTTTCAAAGACATTCATAAAAATGATTCTTTTACAGAACCGTTTTACTCGACTGTCTGGTTCCTTTCTTCCCACACATATATACCTCTGTGTCTGCCAGGACTCGAACCCCCGAAAGCACGGCCAGCACACCATGACACTAACCACTACTCCAAAGTGGTTGGTTCGTTCCAGTTTGCTGTATCGTCTCGTATTTAACATCTACTTGAAGCATGACCAGATACGCTTGTCAGACTCAGCGAGACAGCGGTGAACGTACAAATGACATGAACCAATCTTCTTCAGTCTCTTTCCCTTTGCTCCTTGAAGAGTCATTGTAGCGATGATTGAAGAACTCTTCACCAGATCCCTCAAGCTCGATCGGTTATGCCCAAAGACCTGGGTCTTTGTCACTGTTTTCCCTGTGCGTTCTGAAATGTTGTAAATCCATAGTGTGTGTGTGTGTGTGTGTGTGTGTGTGTGTGTGTGTGTGTGTGTGTGTGTGTGTGTGTGTGTAGTACTTTCAGTTTTGCGTCTTTCCACAAAATTATGTGATATTAGACAGAGAGAGAGAGAGAGAGAGAGAGAGAGAGAGAGAGAGAGAGAGAGAGAGAGAGAGAGAACGCGCGCGCGCGCGCGTGCGTGCGTGCGTGCGTGCGGTGCGTGTGTGTGTGTGTGTGTGTGTGTGTGTGTGTGTGTGTTGGTTTCTTTTGTTGTTGTTGTTGTTTTTCTAAACTGTACCTTGACATCTTCATGGAATGCCCTGTGTGTGTGTGTGTGTGTGTGTGTGTGTGTGTGTGTGTGTGTGTGTGTGTGTGTGTGTGTGTGTGTGTGGCCTACACCCCATGTGAACACACCGCAGGCTTCCAAGGGTGGTGCAGGTTTATTCCCAGCTGGTCTGTTCGGCACTTGAATACAGTACTTCTCTGGGTCACACTTGCACCTTCGGGTGTATTTTCTTGTCAGAATCGCTGCATGAAGGTAATTTTTTAAAAAAAACTCTTTCTTTCATGGTCATGTCAATGTGATTTTCTTGTCTTAACTGATGTCAGCAGAACTTCAAATAGTCCGATGTGTCGCTGAATGGTTTTGATGCACGTGCTCACTGGTAATACGATCAGCATAACTGATCAAATCTTAAATAAATGTTAGCCAACCACCAAGAGAAACGTGGACAAACGAGTCACAAGACAAAACACGACGCGTTTCGACCTCTTAGGTCTCTTAGGTCTTCTTCAGATACGTGTCTACCTCGGGTAATATCGAGCGGAGAAGGGAGGGGGGGGGGGGGGGAGTATGAAGCGGGGAAAATATCAATACGCTCCAGTCAGATTCACTTTGAGGGCGCGTCTCTGGTATGCACACAGGAAGAGTGGGTACATATGAAGCTATAGAGTGTTGCAAATGCTTCCCCTTCAGAAATTGTACAACTGTGTGAAAGGAGAAAAAGGTTGTTGTTGTGAATTAGGGTGTTCAACTTCGATGCCGTGGTCGTCAACCTGTGCGTGTGTGTGTGTGTGTGTGGGGGGGGGGGGGGGGGGGGGGGGGGGGGGGGAGGGGGGGGAGGGGGGGGAGGGATGCGTGTGCGTGCGTGGACATTATAGATTTTTCAAAAAAGAAAAAAAAAGAAGAAGAAACTGTGACAACATAGTGAATGAAAATGATCTTAACTTCATTATGAAATGCTCCGAATGCGTCGATGTACTCCGAGGTTAATTTTTGCATAATGGCCGGTGGCTGTTGCTGTTATGGTGGTGTTGCGTAAGTCCACTTTCAATATAGCCAAATTCCCTGTTGGGGATATTATCTGGCTCTATTTATATCTGGTAAGATATAGGGTACTAGTTGGTGGTGGAGGTGGTAGTAGTGGTGATGGCGGATTAAACAAAGTAAGTTTTAGAATTTCAGATACGTAAATAATGAAGTAGTTTTTGTTGATTGTTTCGATGTCTCCTGTTTATATATACTATAATGTTTCTGTCACCGTTTGTCATTGATAGAACACATTTGAGATGAGTTTTGTGCATTGATGTATGCTTGATTTTGTTTAATTTTCGTTCTCAGTGTCACAAGAGATGTTTGTCTCTCTCTCTCTCTCTCTCTCTCTCTCTCTCTCTCTCTCTCTCTCTCTCTCTCTCTGTTGACAAAAAAAAAAAAAAACGAGAAATCTCTGGCGATATGTACGAATAAACATATATCTCTGTCTGACCAAAACATGCGTGTGTTAATCAATAGGCAATGAAATGGTGTGATGATTTTCATCGAACATTCACACAAGGGAAAGAATTCTTCACGTGGCCAACATCTGACTGGATCGTCTCCCTTGTTGTAGACGTGACGAGAGAAGGGGAACGTGCGAGCGCTTGCTGAAAAGAGAGAGGGGGAGAACTCACATGGTGTATTCATGTAAAGGCCATTGCCCCTTATGAAGCGTGTGCGTTGGGGTGGGGGTGGGGTGGGGTGGGGGTATGAGAACATAACAATGATATATGGATTTTACAGCACACTAGGAAGACTGGATGCACTTCTCTCTTAGGCAGTCACAGCGGATCGAAATTGAAATGCCTTGAACGAGTAAAATAATGAGAAATTTCT
>CM065735.1:8610112-8612612 GCA_033310375.1 Conus canariensis
ACACACACACACACACACACATTATATATATATATATATATATATATATATATATATATATATATATATATATATGTGCACATACTCAAGCACATACTGTTAGTTAGGCAGAATTATCTACCTCTGCAGATATGAATGCTTATCTCCCCCCTATTTCTTCAATCTTAGACATAAGAGCAAGCTTTGTTTATAATTGAATATTTCTTGCAGTCATTGCAACACCAAGCTGTTCTGTAAGTTGCTGGAATGGTGCGGTACTTATCCTTGGAATTTATTAGTTTATTGTAAGTTAGTCCCTTGTGGATTCATTCCAAGAACTGGCCCTCAGCACTTGTGTCTTAAGAGGTTATCTTTTTATATTTTCTACTTTTCACAAGAAAATGTAGCTTGTTTTGTTCCTTCATGATTTCCTTTTGCTTCTTAGGTGCTTTGGTTGGTTTTTTGAAAACTCAACAAACATACTACAGTATTGCACACCAGCCTTTTCTGGGATAGCATTCTTCTTAAAACCGAAAAGGCAGAGGAGTCAAATTACCACCTTCCGCGGTCACTGAGGAGAAACAATCAGGTTTCGAAATATCGGTATCTGACCAGGAGTTATATGTTAGTGAGTTTCCTTCCTATTGGAGATTGTCTTCCCCTTGGAGACTATAAGCTTGCTGAAGGCCCATTTTGAGAAGCATTTATTTTATTTTTTCCCCAGTCACCCACTCAAGCACATACTGTTAGTTAGGCAGAATTATCTACCACTGCAGATATGAATGCTTATCTCCCCCCTATTTCTTCAATCTAAGACATAAGAGCACATAAGAGCAAGCTTTGTTTATAATTGAATATATTCAATTATAAACAAAGCTTGCTCTTATGTCTTAGATTGCAGAAATAGGGGGGAGATAAGCATTCATATCTGCAGTGGTAGATAATTCTGCCTAACTAACAGTATGTGCCTGAGTGGGTGAATGGGGAATAATAAATGCTTCTCAAAATGGGCCTCAGCAAGCTTATAGTCTCCAAGGGGGAGACAATCTCCAATGGGGAGGAAACTCACTAACATATAACTCCTGGTCAGATACCGGTATTTCGAAACCTGTTTGTTTCTCCTCAGTGACCGCGGAAAGTGGTAACTTGGCTCCTCTGCCTTTTCGGTTTTAAGAAGAATGCTATCCCAGAAAAAGGCTGGTGTGCAATACCGTAGTATGCTTGCTGAGTTAAAAAAAACAACAAAAAAACAAAACAAAGGTGCCACCTAAGAAGCAAAAGAAAATCATGAAACAGCTCTTAAAATCTTAAAACGGAAAAGGCAGAGGAGTCGCACAAACTCATAGAAGTTAATGATGCTCTTTTTTCTCTCCCTCCACCCTCTCCCCCACTACCTTCCCACTTCTTTTGGTCTCCACAGTCGCCTGCCCATCTCCCAGTTCTTCTCTCTCTCCCTCCCTACCATCCCTCTCTCTCTCACCCTCCCTCCCTCCCTCCCTCTCTCTCTCTCTCTCTCTCTCTCTCTCTCTCTCTCTCTCTCTCTCCCATCTCTCTCTCTTGTTGATTAATGCAGTCCGAACTGAAGATACAGAAGCACAAAAAACCCAACGATCGTAGATGTGGATTTTTTTCCCCAAAGCTGTTGTATGCAGATGAAAATATTGTTATTTGTTTCCCCATATTTTCTGTCCAGCTCTTTATATTTCATATACAGTCGCTGTGAGTTTAATATCATGTGGCAAGATTTGGGAATGGAGAAGGGGGTCAGATTTTTTTTTCCTCTTTCTTTCGAATTCTTAGATCCAATTTATGTGAGTCGTGTTTTGTTTTTCAGTGAGCATGAACTCCGGAATAGGTTTTTATGGGCGAATTATCAGTGGTCAAGCTAAAGTCACATGTGCTAAGCAGTTTTTCCCAAGCAATTTGTAATTGCCTGTTGCAATGTGTGTTGTGCATCATGATGACAGAAAAAATCAGGTTGCACATTTAACTGTCCATGGCTTCGAAATACAAAGAAAAGGAGAGACAGTTTCCACTTCTAAAGGCAAAATCCTGATATGGATAAGTACTACAGAGTAGAATAGAGTAACTTTTTTTCTGCTGCCCATAATACCAACCCGAGAGGTGTTGCAATCCTGTTTTAAAACAACTTTGAATTGAAAATGTACAAAA
Source organism: Conus canariensis (assembly GCA_033310375.1). NCBI lineage: Eukaryota > Metazoa > Mollusca > Gastropoda > Neogastropoda > Conidae > Conus > Conus canariensis. The sequence goes on from CM065735.1 coordinate 8,612,264, forward strand.
TATGTAATGAACTATATAGAAAAGACATATTCGTTTCAATGAACTCTATGAACAAAGATTTAAAAAAAAAAAGAAGCATCGCGAAGAACTGAAAATTTTAACCGTTATTAAAGATACACTGCTGAAACATTTGGTGACGTACAACAACAATATGGAACTTTATTAAACATATCTCGATAAAGTAGATTTTACAATATCGCATCAACTATTTCTGGATGTTATGCTGATGAAAATACAATCAAAACAACTGGATACCCTTCATAACAAAGAAACGAACAGAACTGGAGAAAAAAGCTATTAAAAGAAATCACTTATTTGGAAAAAAAATCTTCCAGTAATATGAGACACT
>CM065735.1:8617612-8647612 GCA_033310375.1 Conus canariensis
AGAAAAACTAGAAAGATATGTATATAACAGGTTTTTCATAGAATTTGAAACCTTCTAAAATCTAAAAAAAATCGGAAATGAAATGAGGCAGGGAACAGTAAACGATAAACAGTAAACAAGTTGGGTATTTTTTGCTCCCATAAGAAAACCTAACACAGAGTAACTTTTATTCAAGACTGGCACAGCCTTTTAAACTTGAATAAAGTCAGACAAATACATAGACGAACAATCTAATAGTGGGGGAAAAAACAAGCGCAGGCCAACAACTGAACTATCTTCATAGTAATGACTTGGCAAAGATTTGGACTTAAGGAGGGGGGGGGGGGGGGGCGGAATTTGAAGATGGAGAAACTGGGAACATGAAATTAAGAAAATATGTTACAGATATGAAAACTCTTCACTAGCTGCATAAGGGAACCATCGCAATCCCTTTTGAAGGCAGATATATTTGTATTGCCTGCTCCGAGGCCTTTCGTCCGCTGGGTCGGACTCATCAGGGAGACATGGCTGGTTGTGTCTGCGCTCCTGGCGTCAAATAGAGACACACCACAGTCCATAATACTGTGGTGTTCTCACCACCAAGAGTGCAAAAAAGAATCCAATAGCACCCCCAAAGCAGCCAGCAAAGAGTAGTAAATGAAACCAAACGAAAGTGTGGGGAGGAAAAAAGTTGCTGAAAAACTAAAGACATTATGCAAACAGTATAAAATAAAGGGGACAATCTTTGAGCCTACGCTTGAGGATCCACCCAAAGATGCAAGGGAGATCAAAAGACAAACACACAGACGGACAGAAACAAATAACCTCAAGTTAATCAAAACAAAATCGGAAATGAAATGAGGCAGGGAACAGTAAACGATAAACAGTAAACAGTTTCTCCATCTTCAAATTCCGCCCCCCCCCCCCCCTCCTTAAGTCCAAATCTTTGCCAAGTCATTACTATGAAGATAGTTCAGTTGTTGGCCTGCGCTTGTTTTTTCCCCCACTATTAGATTGTTCGTCTATGTATTTGTCTGACTTTATTCAAGTTTAAAAGGCTGTGCCAGTCTTGAATAAAAGTTACTCTGTGTTAGGTTTTCTTATGGGAGCAAAAAATACCCAACTTGTTTACTGTTTATCGTTTACTGTTCCCTGCCTCATTTCATTTCCGATTTTGTTTTGATTAAATTGAGGTTATTTGTTTCTGTCCGTCTGTGTGTTTGTCTTTTGATCTCCCTTGCATCTTTGGGTGGATCCTCAAGCGTAGGCTCAAAGATTGTCCCCTTTATTTTATACTGTTTGCATAATGTCTTTAGTTTTTCAGCAACTTTTTTCCTCCCCACACTTTCGTTTGGTTTTCATTTACTACTCTTTGCTGGCTGCTTTGGGGGTGCTATTGGATTCTTTTTTGCACTCTTGGTGGTGAGAACACCACAGTATTATGGACTGTGGTGTGTCTCTATTTGACGCCAGGAGCGCAGACACAACCAGCCGTGTCTCCCTGATGAGTCCGACCCAGCGGACGAAAGGCCTCGGAGCAGGCAATACAAATATATCTGCCTTCAAAAGGGATTGCGATGGTTCCCTTATGCAGCTAGTGAAGAGTTTTCATATCTGTAACATATTTTCTTAATTTCATGTTCCCAGTTTCTCCATCTTCAAATTCCGCCCCCCCCCCCCTCCTTAAGTCCAAATCTTTGCCAAGTCATTACTATGAAGATAGTTCAGTTGTTGGCCTGCGCTTGTTTTTTCCCCCACTATTAGATTGTTCGTCTATGTATTTGTCTGACTTTATTCAAGTTTAAAAGGCTGTGCCAGTCTTGAATAAAAGTTACTCTGTGTTAGGTTTTCTTATGGGAGCAAAAAATACCCAACTTGTTTACTAAAAAAAATCATTAACTGTAAGAATGGGACAGATTTATGTACACCTTCATAAATGAACAGGCATGAACGCATTGAGTGTGCATGGATGGCAACTTGAGATTTTTCTGTACAGGATGCAGTTTGGTCTTTCTTAACCTGTTATGTACTAAATACAGACGCTGGTTTGTTTCTAGACCGAGTTCAGCATTGAAATTCCCAAGTAGCTGTGAAAATTTCACAAATACGTTAAGCCTAGGAACGAAAGACAGAATCTGCAGGGCATGAGAACCATGCCATGTCAGGAGGACATTCAGGCTATTGAGCAGTTTCAATTTCAGTGCCATCCACGAGTCCCCACTGTGTGCAGACTCGCCCATATACGCTACACCACTGCAAAGCCATGAGATTGCATGGCCATTGTTTACTGCTACATAAATCAATATACAAATGCATGTAGAGACGAACAGATTTGGGAAGAGGATCTGATGGATGGCACTTGGCAGATGCCTGTCTGATGCTTTAACCTAACATGCTGACCAGACCTTGGATATCCAGCTATCATTCACTGATAAAAGCTATCTGTACGGATAAAAACGTTGTGTACGTGTGTCTGTGCCTTAGTGTGTAGGCCTACGCATCTGTGTGTGTGTGTGTGTGTGTGTGTGTGTGTGTGTGTGTGTGTGTGTGTGTGTGCATGCATGCGAGTGTGCGTGCGTGCGTGCGTGCGTGCGTGCGTGTGTGTGTGTGTGTGCGTGTGTGCGTGTGTGTGTGTGTGTGTGTGTGTGTGTGTGTGTGTGTGAGCGCGCGTGCGCACGCGTGAAAATGCCCAGACAGAATTAGTCTCCATCCAGAGAAAGGCTGTAAAGTGTGGGACATATTTCAAAATCTTACTTTCCATTTTTAAAGTACGCTTCTACTGGATTTGTTTTGATTTTTCTAAAGTCAGATACAAACTATGTATCTTCTATCCATTATTTTGGGTTGTTTTTTCATTACAATTTTTTTCCAGTGAGCGGAAAGCTCAAAGAGCTATCTAGGTGACGTATGTTGCAGGAACTGTGTAGCCAGAATGCCATCAGACTGATGACTCTAACAATAAAGCTGCAACTGTCTTTAAAGTGGTCACACTGATGGCAATGCAGGACAACGTCCACAGAACTTGATGGGCAAGAACAGGACAGTGGAGGCAGGACTCCTGACGATTCTGAACACATGGTGTGAGGTGATGATTATCTCACAGATCATCCCACTATTCTTCGTTGCTCTGCCCATAAGGAGCTCAGAACTGGGTGTTTGTTGTACTTATAGTCATAATAGCCAGTAGTAGTAGAAAGAAACTCGTGGAGAGCGTGGCAGCAGAGAGTCCTCAGAAGAGAAGCCCCCTTCAAGCAAGTGTTTCGGCCCTTATCTCCTGACACTCTAGGGGGGTTGGGACACACCCGGTTCATGACTCCGGATGTCCCTCTGCTGCCCCTTTTTTTTCCCATCTTGGGACGAGCCATGGCTGGGATTCGAACCCATGACCCTCTGGACATGCTCATTTTCCACTTAATGACTCGCGCTTTAACCACTGAGCCACAGGGACACCTGATATTTGTAGGGAAATTAAGCCTTATGAAGTTCACTTTTGTTCCTCCTTGACCAGATCCAGCTTGAACACCCCTCTGCCGCTTCTGCCATTGCTTTCAGGCCTCTGGTTTTTTCCTTCCCTGCAACTGAGAGCTGTTTCATGAGGCTGTATGCAGACGTTCCTACAAACCCCCTAGCTCCAATTTCTGCAGTGAGGACTTTGACCTGATAGCCTTCTCTCCTCAGGCTGTTTGCCAGATCAGCATACTTTTCAGTCTTGTAGATTTGAGCTGCCTCCATTCTGTTCTCATATGGCACCGTGAGCTCGATCATGATCAGCTGCTTGGTTGACTTAGAGTGGACTACTATGTCTGGTCTCATGCCACTCTTGCTGATGATCTCTGGGTGACTCTTCCATTCTGGGAGGTCTGCAGTGCACTCCCAGTCATCTGCCCGTCCAGCAGACTCTGCCTGCATGTTTCGAGTGGCACTGTTGTTCTTGGCCATGATTTGCTGCCTCCTGCCGTGAAGAATGTTGCGGGTGCTTTTGGAGTCCTGATTTTCCCTTTTGTGGTGTTGGTACTAGCCCAGACTACTTGTACAATCTCTTTGAGCACTTGGTTGTGCCTCCATGTGTACCTTCCTTGAGCCAGGGCTACTTTACATGAGCTTAGGACATGCTCCACTGTTTGTTTTTCATGGCAGAGGGGGCATGCACGATCGTCTGTTTTCCCCCACTTCACCAGGTTTGCATTTGAGGGCAGAAGGTCATATGAAGATCTGAGAATGAAGCTGATCCTGAGAGGGGCCATGTGCCAAATGTCATTCCAAGTGAGACTTCTTTGGAGTGCATTCTCCCACGTTGTCCATTGCCCTTGCTGGCTCTGCTGGACTGCTTTTTGGAGTCTTTTTTGGTCTTCTTCTTTTCTCATCTCCTGAATCATCATGTCTCTTTTGGCTTTTCCTTTGGCCTTTGACCACCATTCAGTTTTGGTCACCCCCAGTCCTTGTCTGTTGGTCTGTGTGTGTCCTGTTATTTCTCTGATCTTTAGACTTTCTTTTGCAGAATCCATCGCCTCTTGAACTTTCCATTTTCTGCCTGTCTTCAGCTGGGGCTTGATTGCTTCTACCACCTTGTCTCCTGAGTCCTCCAGCATGCTTTGAAGTCTGATCTTCCCTGCTTTGTATTCCTCCAGGATGGATTTCAGTGGTAGTTTCAGCTTTGCTTGGCGACAGTACAGCGCTATGTCAGTCAGACAGGGTGGGACACCAAGCCATTTCCTTGTGAACTTGTTGATTTTGGCTTCCATTGCCTCCACTATGCTGGTGCAGATGTCGTATATCATCAGAGGCCATAGCAGCTTTGGTATCAGCATGAACTGCAGACACCAGACCTTGTATTTGCCAGGGAGCCCACACTGGTCAATGGTCTCCAAGCCTTCCTCCGCCATCTGCTTGGTTTCTTTTGCTCTTTGTGTGTCTTTCAGCGTATCATCATACCATCTTCCAAGGCTCTTGACTGGTTGTTCTGTGACTGTTGGAATGGCCTGGTTGGCAACACTGAAGACCACAGATCCGGCCACTTTTCCTTTCCTCAGTGAGAGACTCCGTGATTTCTTTGGCTTGAACTTCATTCTGGATGAGGCAACTATGTCGTCCAGCCTCTCCAGCACATGACGTGTCTCGTCTTCTCTGGATGAAATCACTGTAGTGTCATCCATGAAGGCCTTGAGAGGAGGCATCTTGTATCCATCGCCAAGGTCTGTTTGTCTCGCGTTGTTTGTTGCTGCTTTCAAGATGAGTTCCATTGCCAGCACGAACAGTATTGGGGAAATTGCACAGCCCATTGCAATACCCACTTCCAAGTTGATCCAGTCTGTTGTGTACTTCTTGGTAGAGAACCGCATTGAGAAGCCATTGAAGTACTTCTTGAGCACGTCGCGGATGTTCTTTGGCACATGGTACATCTCAAGAGCCAACTGTATCATCTCATGGGGCACAGATCCATATGCGTTTGCCAGATCAAGCCACACTACGTCCAGGTCTCTCTTTTCTGTTTTTGCTTTTTGGATTGCGTCCCAGATCATTGTGGCGTGTTCTACACAGCCAGCCACGCCTGGGATGCCACCTTTCTGGACTGACACATCCAAGTACTTGTTTTCCATCAGGTACTTGGTCAGCCTTGCTGCCATGACAGAGAAGAAGATTTTCCCTTCGACGTTCAGTAGTGATATTGGCCTGAACTGGCTGATGTCACTTGAGTTTTGCTCTTTGGGGATGTACACACCATCTGCCGTCATCCACTGGCCGCTGATCTTCTGGTTTCTCCAAGCCGATCGCAGCAGCCTGTGGAGCCACTCCAGCACCTTGGGACATTTCTTGTAAAGCTGGTAAGGTATTCCGTTTGGCCCTGGTGATGATTTGGCTCTGGCTTTGTCGACCACCTTCTTGATTTCCGCCAACGTTGGAGGCTTGCCATTGAACTGTTCCTCAGGGTTGGTTGGCCACACCAGACCTTGAATGTCGAGTGGTGCTTTGCTCTGTGGGTCAGAGTATGTTTTCCTCAGATGCTGCTCAAGAACTCCTTTGTCCACACTTAGGGTCCCAGATTTTGGCTGCTCAAACAGTGTTCTGGCAAACTGGAAGGGGTCTCTGAAGAAGCGCTCTTGTGTCTTCTTCTTTTTGCTCTTCCTCTTCCTCGCAGATTCCGCTTTGCTGAGGGCGCTGTGTTTTTCTTTCAGGTCTTTCCACAGTTTTTCCAAGCCTTGTTTTTCAGCTGGCAATGCGGTCTTCATTTGCATCTTGAGGTTTTTCTTTTGGACCCTGATCTTGTCCATCTTTTCTTGGCGTCTGGATTTCTTTGGAGGTGTTTTCTCTTTGGGTAGTTTTGCTCCATAGGCGTCTCTACATGTGGCATACACAATGTCCCCATATGTGGCTAGTTTGTGTTCCAGGGTGCTTTTCCCTATCAAGGCATCGAGTCTTTGGACGATTTTTGCATCCAGTTTCTCCCAATCTTCAGTTTCGTTTGCTCGTGGCAGGTTGAGTTTCAGGCGCCTGGCATCGAGGGCCTGTGCAAATTCCTCATCCGAACCAACATCGTGGATGTCCTTGGCACTGTGGTTTAAATCCTGGCTTGGTCTTCCGACGTCTTATCTGCTGATGCAGTGCACTGCTGCTCATTCAGATGAGTCTTCACACATCCCATCTTTGTTCTGTGGATCTTCATGCCACGGGTGGTAGCGAAACGCTTTCCACAGACACATGGATATTCCATTTGGTCCATGTTCATAGTCCGTTTGGGATTTGCAGTCATGATTGGTTGAGCACTGATGGATTCATCATTCTCTCCCCCTTTCGGTGAATCATGGGAGCATCTTTTCCTTTTATTCTTAGTAGCCACATGTTTAAGGCAAAGTGGGGAGCCAGCCCACAGAGCCCTTGGTTCTGGTCTTTCCCAGTGTCCTCCGGTCTTTCCCGGACGTCCTCCGGCCTATTCCCGGAAGTCAATGGTTCTGAACACATGGTGTGAGGTGATGATTATCTCACAGATCATCCCACTATTCTTCGTTGCTCTGCCCATAAGGAGCTCAGAACTGGGTGTTTGTTGTACTTATGGTCATAATAGCCAGCAACCTACCTACATGTATAAGATCTAAAATGAGTCCTGCACATAACCATTTTTATTCCTGTAATAGCACAAGTTCTCTTTCCTTCCAGTAAAGTAAACAACAACAACAGAAAGAGCAAAAACAACGACAAGAACAATAATAATATAATAATAATAATAATAATATCACAACAACAACAACAATAAATTGATAATAATGACGATGATGATGATGATCATCATCATGATGATGATAGTATTAGTAGTAGCAGCAGCAGCAGCAGTATTAGTAGTGGTGGTGGTGGTGGTGGTATTAATAATAGTAATAATGATAATAATAATACGAGGAAAAAACTCAAGAACTGTACAAGTTTCAATGCAAATATGCACAACACTTTATCCAGGATATGGTTTACAATACTCATCTGCCTAATTGTTTTGTCAATTACCAGTCACCTATTAAAATTCCAATAACATTTTCCAATGCGCCACCCCACATCTGTAAAAATTCAGAAGTACTGAAAACAAAAAAATGCCCCTACTACAGTCTTCTTGCACTAGTTGCCCAACTGTTGGTGAATGAACACTCTATCTGCCACATAAATCTTACAGTCTTTTAGCTACTGACTGATCAATGAGAAGCTGCCTCCATCATTCGGATGAACAACAGAAGGACAAAACAGAAAAGCTTAGATCGACTTATAAACACTGCTGCTGGTAACCCAGGGACTGTTGCAGAGTAAGTGGCAAGAACAACCACTTTCATCGATGTCTGCTCTAAAACAGATTCAGATTGCAAAATTATGCGTGCACACTAACCTAGTTGCTTCTACTGTGGAAAAAGCCAAGAGGGATGAAATGCTTAGACTGTGTCAATGCACAGAGTCAAACCTGAATAAGACACAACCATTATATGATATGCTCATCCAAAGCCCATTGACTGTCATTTTTGCTTGTATGCGGGTGTATGCATGCACGCTTGTGCGTATTGTGTACGTACACTTGCTTGTGTGTGTGTGTGTGTGTGTGTGTGTGTGTGTGTGTGTGTGTGTGTGTTGTGTGGTGTTGTGTGTGTGTGTGTGTGAGTGCTCACAGAAGAGGGGAGGGGGAGGGGGAGTTTTCAGAAGCAATAACAACATGAACCTGTCCCTGTCCACAGTCCATCATGCCTTCCTTGCATGCAGGATGCTCACAGAAGTCTTCGTCAGGTCTGTCTGCACAATCGTCTTGAAAATCACACACCAGACTGTAAGGCACAAACTCCCCAGATATGTCACAATAAAAATACGGCTGTGTCAGTCCCTGGGACATTCTGCAAGTCGCCCTGTACCATGTCTCCGTGTTCTCCAGTCCCCTGCACTGACTTTTCACATCACAGGCCAGTAGTTCGTGAGTCAGATGCTGCATGGGACAGATTTCCAGATGAACATTTGACGTGAATATATCGCTCGGGACAGGAAGCTTGACAGATGTTTTGATGTGCAGATGGTCTGAGAGGCAAGGGAGCTCACATACAAACCCAGCTACCTTATCGTAACACACATTTGTTGAGAAGCTTTGATCAAAGGCGGCCCATGTCAAACAGAAGTCAAAGACATGATGAAACATACCTTTTTTCACAGGCAGAAAATAAACCACGTAGCCAGTCTCCCAACGCATGGTAGATTTGTACCTGCAAGAATTGGTAAACTAAAATATCGAGAAAATCTGTAAAAGTGTAGAATACAAAAAAATCGTGGAAACAAACTCTCTCTCTCTCTCTCTCTCTCTCTCTCTCTCTCTCTCTCTCTCACACACACACACACACACACACACACACACATACACACACTCACACACACATACACACAATTGTGCATTAGCGCCTTGGTCTTTGTGGAGAGAGAGAGAGAGAAGAGAGAGAGAGAGAGAGAGAGAAGAGAGAGAGAGAGAGAGAGAGAATCATACTGATTTTTGTTTTCCAACACTAGCTTAAAAAAGGTATTGATAACGGTACTAATAATCTCATTGGCTTTTGTGGTTGTTTTGAGTAGGTTGTCTAGGAGTTTGTAAATGCAAGACTTATTCATGATAAAAACAATTTAGAATTAGTTAAAATAATATAAGGTCACTTGCACTCATGCAAACAAAACAGATCAAAGTTTGCAATATACTGGGAGTGTTTTTGTAAATACTGTAATTGCATGATTAATCCAACTTTTCTCTTCATGTGACATGATCATTCACATTGTTGTGGGGTGCGCGCTAAATCAAATGGCGATACACAGAATTCCAGTTCCCTTGAGAAATAACACATTTGAATCTGAAGGACCCACAGAGGGTGATTGTTACGAACCACCATAAAAATGATGCGGAGAGGAAATCTGTCAAAGTGTTTAGCAGTACATGCAAAAGTTGAACAAATACATAAATAATGGCAGGCATACCACGTATAATTTTGTAATATTTTCACTACCAAGTGTCTGAGAGAAATTTCAATGGCACCCCAAAGCAGCAAGTGGGGGGTCTGAAATCTACTGAAGAGAAAGCACTGTAAGGAAACAAACTGATTAAAAAATTCAGCTCATTATGTGAAAAGGGATAGCTAGATATACAGGGAAGTCTTTGTGCGTACGCTATACAATCCATCAAAGGGTACAGGGATGGTTAAGAAATGCCAGCAGTCAAATTGGTCAACTCTGCTGTTCCACAATCACATGCCTGGGAGGTAAGAGAGGGAGTGGAGAGAGGGGAAAGGAAATGATGGGAGGGGAAGAGAGACGCAGGGAAAGGAGTGTAATGGGATTAAGGCAAAGTTTCGCTTGACTGACCACGGCCATACGACAGTGGCAAAGAGGCAAAGAATCACAAAAACGGCTGTTCATCAGAATGAGTGCAGTTAGTGAGGAGAAAAATTGAAATTAAAAAGGAAAAGACAGGGGCAAAAACAAAACAAAAAGGAAAACATGGGTGCATGTGTAGGTATATGTTTATACGTGCTTGTTTTTTTTTTTGTTCTATTTTTCACGATAGCTAGAAATATTTATGTATGATCAGTTTAATGTATGTGTGAAAATCTCTGCGCACTGTCCTCTTTATGCACATATGTATTTCTCCTGTAAGCTGAATAAAGCGTGTTTCTCTGGGGGAAGGGAGAAAAAAAAGAAAAAAGAAAAAAAGAGTGCAGTTGCCAGGAGAAAACAGAAAACTCTCATGCCAGCTTGGGTTGGACACACACTACGAAAGTCACCTACCAACATCACAAGACATGCAGAGGGTGAAAGGGGAGGTGGGACAACCTCAACAGACTTGGCCCCGGTTCATGGATTCCAGGGTGAACTCCACCAGAATGACATGGGCCCAGCTGAGGAGATCAGCCCAGAACCCAGTCTGCTAGAGGAATATTCCCACAGCCCTGTGATCCTCAAGAAACTTAGGGGATTCAGTCAAGTCAGTCAAGTGGAAGTAAGTTTTGACATATGTCCAATATGCTTGCCTCATTCGCTGTAAATGTGTTTTGGGTGGGGCAGGGATGAGGTATGGACAAAAGAGGATATCTGTCGCATAAGGCCAGAAATAGGTGTCCGCTCAAATTTTTTATGTAAAAGTTTTCGAGCAAGTTGTACCCAGAAGGTCATACAATGCTCCAGGAACTTAAACATGGAGAACAAGAATCAGCTCAAAACGATATTGTGAAAACAGAGAGAGAGAGAGAGAGAGAGAGAGAGAGAGAGAGAGAGAGAGAGAGAGAGAGAGAGAGAGAGAGAGGGAGAGACAGTGAGCATCACCCAGCAGCATTTTGAACAAATGCAAAACAAATAAAGAACAGCTATTTTCCCTTATGAAGGACAAAGTGGAATATAGGTCGAAGATGTGTTGGGAGAAAGGAAATATAAACGTCAGTCGTGGTGAATACGAATATCATGTGTATGTGTGTGTGTGTGTGTGTGTGTGTGTGTGTGTGTGTGTGTGTGTGTGTGTGTGTGTGTTTCCTTTTTTGTTTTGTTTCGTTTTGTGGGTGCGCGCGCGCACGTGTGTGTGTGTGTGTGTGTGTGTGTGGTGTGTGTGTGTGTGTGTGTGTGCACGCGTGTGTGCGTGCGTGCGTGTGTGCACGCACGTGTGCGTGCGTGTGTGTGTGTGTGTGTGTGTGTGTGTGTGTGCGTGTCGGTGTGCGTGCGTGCGTGCGTGCGTGTGTGTGTGTGTGTGTGTGTGTGTGTGTGTGTGTGTGTGTGCGTGAATTTTTTTCTTGTACAGGGCCCCAGTGCATCAACCAGTTCCTCTTCGTACTTATAACTTTTTACACACTTTCAAATTGTCAACAATCAGATGGGTGATAATTAATAGAGAAATGACACAAGAGAGGATCTAACACACAGATGGACAGGACAGAGGGTTACAGTGGATTGGGAGATGTCTCCACTTTGCTGAACTTCAGTGCCGGCATACCAATCCAGAGCGTACCATCCAAGTTATAGTTCATCACTTCTCTGAAGGCCTCCACCTCTTGTGGAGTTTCCAAACTGACCAGAGAAGCTCCACGATTTCTGCACTCTGCCACAGCATCCCCTCGGAAGATGTGATCATGTCCTGCATCGTAGAAGATGTAGCATCTCCCTGCAGCTTCTATCTGTGAAAGAAAAGAAGAGAAATATAACATTTTCCCCCGATATTTTTGTCTGCCAAAGGGAATACAGAGAGATGTAGCATCTCCCCCCTTGCCTTCTATCTGCCAAAGAAAAGACATAATGGGAACTGGGAAGACATGAGAACATTGTCTTGTATTAGTAGAAAGAAACTCGTGGAGAGCGTGGCAGCAGAGAGTCCTCAGAAGAGAAGCCCCCTTCAAGCAAGTGTTTCGGCCCTTATCTCCTGACACTCTAGGGGGGTTGGGCCACACCCGGTTCATGACTCCGGATGTCCCTCTGCTGCCCCTTTTTTTCCCATCTTGGGACGAGCCATGGCTGGGATTCGAACCCATGACCCTCTGGACATGCTCATTTCCACTTAATGACTCGCGCTTTAACCACTGAGCCACAGGGACACCTGATATTTGTAGGGAAATTAAGCCTTATGAAGTTCACTTTTGTTCCTCTTTGACCAGATCCAGCTTGAACACCTCTCTGCCGCTTCTGCCATTGCTTTCAGGGCTCTGGTTTTTTCCTTCCCTGCAACTGAGAGCTGTTTCATGAGGCTGTATGCAGACGTTCCTACAAACCCCCTAGCTCCAATTTCTGCAGTGAGGACTTTGACCTGATAGCCTTCTCTCCTCAGGCTGTTTGCCAGATCAGCATACTTTTCAGTCTTGTAGATTTGAGCTGCCTCCATTCTGTTCTCATATGGCACCGTGAGCTCGATCATGATCAGCTGCTTGGTTGACTTAGAGTGGACTACTATGTCTGGTCTCATGCCACTCTTGCTGATGATCTCTGGGTGACTCTTCCATTCTGGGAGGTCTGCAGTGCACTCCCAGTCATCTGCCCCGTCCAGCAGACTCTGCCTGCATGTTTCGAGTGGCACTGTTGTTCTTGGCCATGATTTGCTGCCTCCTGCCGTGAAGAATGTTGCGGGTGCTTTTGGAGTCCTGATTTTCCCTTTTGTGGTGTTGGTACTAGCCCAGACTACTTGTACAATTTCTTTGAGCACTTGGTTGTGCCTCCATGTGTACCTTCCTTGAGCCAGGGCTACTTTACATGAGCTTAGGACATGCTCCACTGTTTGTTTTTCATGGCAGAGGGGGCATGCACGATCGTCTGTTTTCCCCCACTTCACCAGGTTTGCATTTGAGGGCAGAAGGTCATATGCAGATCTGAGAATGAAGCTGATCCTGAGAGGGGCCATGTGCCAAATGTCATTCCAAGTGAGACTTCTTTGGAGTGCATTCTCCCACGTTGTCCATTGCCCTTGCTGGCTCTGCTGGACTGCTTTTTGGAGTCTTTTTTGGTCTTCTTCTTTTCTCATCTCCTGAATCATCATGTCTCTTTTGGCTTTTCCTTTGGCCTTTGACCACCATTCAGTTTTGGTCACCCCCAGTCCCTGTCTGTTGGTCTGTGTGTGTCCTGTTATTTCTCTGATCTTGAGACTTTCTTTTGCAGAATCCATCGCCTCTTGAACTTTCCATTTTCTGCCTGTCTTCAGCTGGGGCTTAATTGCTTCTACCACCTTGTCTCCTGAGTCCTCCAGCATGCTTTGAAGTCTGATCTTCCCTGCTTTGTATTCCTCCAGGATGGATTTCAGGGGTAGTTTCAGCTTTGCTTGGCGACAGTACAGCGCTATGTCAGTCAGACAGGGTGGGACACCAAGCCATTTCCTTGTGAACTTGTTGATTTTGGCTTCCATTGCCTCCACTATGCTGGTGCAGATGTCGTATATCATCAGAGGCCATAGCAGCTTTGGTATCAGCATGAACTGCAGACACCAGACCTTGTATTTGCCAGGGAGCCCACACTGGTCAATGGTCTCCAAGCCTTCCTCCGCCATCTGCTTGGTTTCTTTTGCTCTTTGTGTGTCTTTCAGCGTATCATCATACCATCTTCCAAGGCTCTTGACTGGTTGTTCTGTGACTGTTGGAATGGCCTGGTTGGCAACACTGAAGACCACAGATCCGGCCACTTTTCCTTTCCTCAGTGAGAGACTCCGTGATTTCTTTGGCTTGAACTTCATTCTGGATGAGGCAACTATGTCGTCCAGCCTCTCCAGCACATGACGTGTCTCGTCTTCTCTGGATGAAATCACTGTAGTGTCATCCATGAAGGCCTTGAGAGGAGGCATCTTGTATCCATCGCCAAGGTCTGTTTGTCTCGCGTTGTTTGTTGCTGCTTTCAAGATGAGTTCCATTGCCAGCACGAACAGTATTGGGGAAATTGCACAGCCCATTGCAATACCCACTTCCAAGTTGATCCAGTCTGTTGTGTACTCCTTGGTAGAGAACCGCATTGAGAAGCCATTGAAGTACTTCTTGAGCATGTCGCGGATGTTCTTTGGCACATGGTACATCTCAAGAGCCAACTGTATCATCTCATGGGGCACAGATCCATATGCGTTTGCCAGATCAAGCCACACTACGTCCAGGTCTCTCTTTTCTGTTTTTGCTTTTTGGATTGCGTCCCAGATCATTGTGGCGTGTTCTACACAGCCCGCCACGCCTGGGATGCCACCTTTCTGGACTGACACATCCAAGTACTTGTTTTCCATCAGGTACTTGGTCAGCCTTGCTGCCATGACAGAGAAGAAGATTTTCCCTTCGACGTTCAGTAGTGATATTGGCCTGAACTGGCTAATGTCACTTGAGTTTTGCTCTTTGGGGATGTACACACCATCTGCCGTCATCCACTGGCCGCTGATCTTCTGGTTTCTCCAAGCCGATCGCAGCAGCCTGTGGAGCCACTCCAGCACCTTGGGACATTTCTTGTAAAGCTGGTAAGGTATTCCGTTTGGCCCTGGTGATGATTTGGCTCTGGCTTTGTCGACCACCTTCTTGATTTCCGCCAACGTTGGAGGCTTGCCATTGAACTGTTCCTCAGGGTTGGTTGGCCACACCAGACCTTGAATGTCGAGTGGTGCTTTGCTCTGTGGGTCAGAGTATGTTTTCCTCAGATGCTGCTCAAGAACTCCTTTGTCCACACTTAGGGTCCCAGATTTTGGCTGCTCAAACAGTGTTCTGGCAAACTGGAAGGGGTCTCTGAAGAAGCGCTCTTGTGTCTTCTTCTTTTTGCTCTTCCTCTTCCTCGCAGATTCCGCTTTGCTGAGGGCACTGTGTTTTTCTTTCAGGTCTTTCCACAGTTTTTCCAAGCCTTGTTTTTCAGCTGGCAGTGCGGTCTTCATTTGCATCTTGAGGTTTTTCTTTTGGACCCTGATCTTGTCCATCTTTTCTTGGCGTCTGGATTTCTTTGGAGGTGTTTTCTCTTTGGGTAGTTTTGCTCCATAGGCGTCTCTACATGTGGCATACACAATGTCCCCATATGTGGCTAGTTTGTGTTCCAGGGTGCTTTTCCCTATCAAGGCATCGAGTCTTTGGACGATTTTTGCATCCAGTTTCTCCCAATCTTCAGTTTCGTTTGCTCGTGGCAAGTTGAGTTTCAGGCGCCTGGCATCGAGGGCCTGTGCAAATTCCTCATCCGAACCAACAGCGTGGATGTCCATAGCTGCGTGCGTTGGCACATGCCGATGAGCGCAAAGGTAAATTCGAGATCTGCTTCCACTCTGCCACTCCGCCCCCCTTCTCCTTCTTTCATTTTTTCTCACCCTCATCCCCAGGTGTTTTCCAAGTGTCCCCTCCCTCCTCCTCCACCCCCTCCATCCCCTCCACGTCTTTTTTTCTGACCAGCTTTATTGCCACCTTCGAAATTTTGCGATGTGGTTTGTGCTCTGGGCGTTTTTGTGGCCAATCAGACGTGACGTGGTTGCGTAAACGTGCCATTTCTTGGCGTGAGATCACCCCAGGATTCCTTGCCTCTGAAGTGGTTAGGTGGAAGGATTCCTTGCCTCTGAAGTGGTTAGGTGGATGGATTCCTTGCCTCAGAAGTGGTTAGGTGGAAGGACTCCTTGCCTCTGAAGTGGTCAGGTGGAAGGATTCCTTGCCTCTGAAGTGGTCAGGTGGAAGGATTCCTTGCCTCTGAAGTGGTCAGGTGGATGGATTCCGTGCCCCTGAAGTGGTCAGGTGGAAGGATTCCTTGCCTCTGAAGTGGTTAGGTGGAAGGATTCCTTGCCTCTGAAGTGGTCAGGTGGAAGGATTCCTTACCCCTGAAGTGGTTAGGTGGAAGGATTCCATGCCTCTGAAGTGGTCAGGTGGAAGGATTCCTTGCCCCTGAAGTGGTTAGGTGGAAGGATTCCTTGCCTCTGAAGTGGTCAGGTGGAAGGATTCCTTGCCCCTGAAGTGGTTAGGTGGAAGGATTCCTTGCCTCTGATGTGGTTAGGTGGAAGGATTCCTTGCCCCTGAAGTGGTTAGGTGGAAGGATTCCTTGCCTCGGATGTGGTTAGGTGCAACGATTCCTTGCCTCGGATGTGGTTAGGTGGAAGGATTCCTTGCCTCTGAAGTGGTCAGGTGGATGGATTCCTTGCCTCTGAAGTGGTTAGGTGGAAGAATTTCTTGCCTCTGAAGTGGTTAGGTGGAAGGATTCCTTGCCCCTGAAGTGGTTAGGTGGAAGGATTCCTTGCCTCTGAAGTGGTCAGGTGGAAGGATTCCTTGCCCCTGAAGTGGTTAGGTGGAAGGATTCCTTGCCTTGGATGTGGTTAGGTGGAAGGATTCCTTGCCTCGGATGTGGTTAGGTGCAACGATTCCTTGCCTCTGATGTGGTTAGGTGGAAGGATTCCTTGCCTCTGAAGTGGTCAGGTGGATGGATTCCTTGCCTCTGAAGTGGTTAGGTGGAAGAATTTCTTGCCTCTGAAGTGGTTAGGTGGAAGGATTCCTTGCCCCTGAAGTGGTCAGGTGGAAGAATTCCTTGCCTCTGAAGTGGTTAGGTGGATGGATTCCTTGCCTCTGATGTGGTCAGGTGGATGGATTCCTTGCCTCTGAAGTGGTTAGGTGGAAGGATTCCTTGCCTCTGAAGTGGTCAGGTGGAAGGATTCCTTGCCTCTGAAGTGGTTAGGTGGATGGATTCCTTGCCTCTGAAGTGGAAGGATTCCTTGCCTCTGAAGTGGTTAGGTGCAAGGAGTCCTTGCCTCTGAAGTGGTTAGGCGGAAGGATTCCTTGCCTCTGAAGTGGTTAGCTGGAAGGATTTTTTGCCTCTAGAGTGGTCAGGTGGAAGGATTCGTAGCTTTACTGTTTCACTTGTAATACAATCAACAAAACAGTTTTGATAAACACATGGCTGTTGCGGACCTGTGCATTTGTGAATAGTTCCATTGACATTTGACCTTTTAGCGCTCTGTATGTACACCATACGTCCATCTTTGGCCCTTTGGACGAACAGTCAACGTTCCGTGCACACACTGTTTCTAGGTCACACATCATTGCACAGACACTATTTCCAGGCCACTGTCGTCAATTTGTAATTATTTCCCTCGCATTTTGTTTTCCTGTACATTTCAGCAGCACGCCCAGTGCAAATATCTTAAGAAGGAACAAAAGTCGATAATGATTCAAATTACATCTAGTCGGAGCCTTCAATATTTGACTCAATGGGTCTATTTGCTTGACCCATAAACTGAGAAAAGGTAACTCGTTTTGCAGTTGAAAGACAGGCGTCGCTTCCCCTGATTTTTTTTTCTCCCGGAAAAGTTTTATAGAACAGGACAGATGTGCATTGCTCAGTGCAGGTCAACCGTTCGCGATGTCAACACAATGTTCTCGCTTGATCATTCAAACTGCGATACATCTTTAAGATTTTATGGAAGACGCTTTGGCCACACTAGGCAAAAATGTGGAGCAGAGAGTTGTCCGTGAAGGGGTTGCCCATGAAGAAAAGACAGAAGCGCGAAAGATGGAGAAGCAGAGAAAAGATATCGAGTTCGAGTTGCTGTTGCGGTCAGCTGAAGAAAAGCGAGTTGCTAGAAGGACCTATAGCTGGCCTATCCCTGACTGAGAGGAGACTTCAGGAGGAAGCCGAACACCGTGCAGAGGCTTCGGTGCGAAGAGACATCATATGCAACTGCATTCTCTTGGAGACAGTGACGACGTAGATGCGTTCCTCACTCATTTTGAGCGTATGGCCAGTCTGTGTCGTCTCATGCTAGAACGACCATCCTTTGTCTCAAACCAGATCAGCTGGCAGACTACCAGGAACTAAAAAAAACCGCTTTGTTTCGATACATCCATCTGGACGCTGAAGTCTACAGCAAGAAGTTTTAAGCAGATCCAAGAAAACCCCGCGGAGATCTTCACCCAGCTTCTTGACCGGATGAAGACCTGTTTTTCCCTCTGATGCATCGCGGCAGGAAAGGACATGGGCAAGGTTGAAGACGTCAGTGACTTCAGTGGCCATGAGCTTGACTACCAGCTCCTCAGCCCTGAGTTTGTCAATGCACTGAAAAGGACATCCCCTTCTGTGGCTGTGACACTGTGAGGCACCATTTTGGCAGAGGCTTAATGTATGGGTCGGAAAGCTCATGGGGACAACCAACTTTCCGCTTCACACCATTGTGAGCCCCAAGGCGGGAGTAAAAAGGAGGGCCAGGCGTCAGGACGACTAAGGGACAAGACCTCTTATACAAGGCTGGTCCTGGACTGCTTCAGTTGTGAGAAGTCAGGGCATGTAGCCCGTGCCTGTCCGAAGCACAGCCCCCATCATGCTGCTGCATAAAAGAGAGGAACGCTGCAATGTTTCCGTCTGGCATCTGTATGGACCTGCTCCAGTAAGACCCACAAGCCCAGATGCATGGCCACGATTAATGGAACCCCCGTGGATGGTCTCCATGAGACAGAAGCCGGGTACACCATCGTTGCAGAACGTTTGGTGCCCAGCTTGTTTACACAAGCGAATCTGTTTCCAGTCGTGATGGCGTCGTTTAAGTGCCGACGTTTGCTGCCTGTGGCTGTCGTGGACATCGAGTTCCACTTCCTCAAAGGAAAAGCTGAAGTCCTGGTTATGGTGAAACCAGTGGAAACGTCCCGATAGACCATATGCTGGGATGGAACGGGAGACCCAGTGGACCCATGTGCCGCTTTGTGCCGATTCAGCTGTGGTCAGCGCCATTCTGACACAGGCTCAGAGGGAGCATGAGGCGCATCAGCAGGATCCTTTGCCTGAGCAGCGCTGTGTCCTGGACACCAGCGCAGAAAAACTGTCCAAACTTCAGGACGATAAGGCGTCTTCACAGTGTGCTAAAGTGGCCTGTATGTCCAGGGCGCCTGTGGCTGGCTACCTACGACAGCCAGGCTACCTTTGTAAAGAAAGAAGGAATCCGTGTGCATCAGCACTAAGGACCAAAGGAAGAGACTTTCAAAGTTTGAATACCCCTGAGCCTTCAAACAGTCGTAATAACCCTCGGACACGTTTTTCCTGTCTCTGATCTGTCTGGCAGTCTCCAAGACGAAAGACAGGATGAGAGAGAAAGTGTGACGGCCATGACAGTCCAGCAAGACAAGAATGTCACTGCCCGTTCTGCATTCACGGCCAGCATACTGGGGACGAAAGGCGAGTTCCAAGGGTGTCTCTGGTCAGGATGCTTCTTGTAAGGAAACAGTCGAGAGAAGAGTTGGCGCCACCTCTTTCAGACCAAGAACCCTGCCAGTCTCCGCCCATCAGTGAGCCAGCCAGTCAGGTGGCTGTTCGACTAGCCCAGCTCAGTGCCCTCAGTGAACACGCTGCTGCCAGTGGCCCACAGCGTTCTGCTGAAAAGAGACCATCCTGCCAACCATCGAATGAGTCCAAGTATCCGCCTCCTGGTCAGCCCAGAATGCCTTGTCAGCCAGTTAGAAGTGGAACTGCTGGGATCACTGCTGTGCCCTGTGATCCACTGTGAGAAGATGACGGCCTACCATTGTGGCCAACGCACCCTGTTTCAGGTCTGGTCTTATTCCTAAAAAGAATAGTAACAGATGAACGTTATCACTGAATGCTTCTGACAGTGACTCACTTGGCTTAGTTAGGACAACTTGCTCGTTGAACAATTAGTGCGGGAAGGGAGGCATACATTGATGCCCATGCTTTGTGACCTTTGCTGTTGATTGAAAAATGGGGCGTGCTCATTGACGAAATGCTTCATGATGTGTTTGTTTCTGTTTTGGGTGATAAGTAGTTAGGGATGTGTGGAAGGTACATCCGCTTTAGCGTGTATGACAGTGGAGAGTTTAATGCAATGAGCTTCCTAGATTTCTTTTGTTTTGTTTTTTTGTGTGTGGTGTGTGTGTGTGTGTGTGTGTGTGTGTGTGTGTGTGTGTTAGTCTCTCAAAGCAGCGTTAGTCTTTGTGATTCTCAGTGTGACCTGTGTGTTCAGAGATCATTTTCTTCTCACAAAGCTGTCAAGAGATCAGACATGTGTCTCTCTGCTGTTGATGACCACGTGTTTTAGAAGCTTGCAGCACTGGCATTCTGTCACTGAAAGGGCCTGAGCATGGCTTTGATCTTGCCGAGGCTGGTTTCCCGGCCAAAACGATAGCATGTTGTTGCAAAGCCACCTGCCATGAGCTCAGTGTCCTCATTGGAGAGTATGACCGGCACACATTCATCAGCAAAGAGAAACTCACGCAGGATAGCCTCAAGCAGTTGAGTCTTGATCAACCCCTGTAACATGACAAGGTGTGCGGTACAAACCATACAGTAATCTCAATGAGCGCGTCTGACAGATCTCTCTCTCTCTCTCTCTCTCTCTCTCTCTCTCTCTCTCTCTCTGAGTACATGGAGTCTGTCTATCCGTTTATCTACTTACCTATCTATCTATCTACCTACCCTATCCTATCTATCTGCCTACGTTATCCTATTTATCTATCGATCTGCCTACCTATCTGCCTACCCTATTCTGTCTATCTATCTATCTTTTTCTTTTCAACTAATATCTTCTCTCTCTGCGTGTATTCTGCTAGGACCTAGCATTTTGAGTGTTGCTTCCTCGCCCATCCCACTTCATTGAGCTTAGAAGAAAACAGCATTCTTGTTGCCATTCCAAAAACTTAACAAAGTACGAAAGTTTCCATAAATGATCACTTTGATAGCAATGACCTCAGGTGTTTGTAAGCTCTATGAACTGTATGGTGAATATATTGCATGTTAATATTGACTGACTTCAATAACTAGCCAGCAAAACCAGGAGAGAATTAAGCATCAGGAAACTATAATTCCGAGTGGAAGCATGTGTGCTTATATGTGTTATCTTATATACAGATTTTTATTTCTTTTGCGTAGCTCGTGTTCGTGTTATTTTCGCTTGAGCCCAGGCTCTTGATTATCATCTGTCATTCAGTGATTCTGTTTTTGCTATTCATCGCGTAGTCTCATTAAATTTACTGGTACGAGTGCGGTTATCAAAAACTGACGTCAGCAAAGTGTGTTAGCATTGGTTTCCTTGTCCCTTACTTCTGCCCCCCCCCCCACTCCACCCTTCACCCCCTTTCGCTACACTTCCTTCTCTATCTCTCAGGCCTTCAGTCCTTTTCCTTTCTCTGTGTGTAAGAGCGCGCGCGCACGCTGTGTGTGTGTGTGTGTGTGTGTGTGTGTGTGTGTGTGTGTGTGTGTGTGTGTGTGTGAATACATCCTTGTGCATTTCGGCTGGAGCTTTTAATATTATCTTTGCTGTTAGTAAGCTGAACCACACAGCTATAGACGGAGAACCAACACACGTGTGGCTGGTACCTCAATTTGCTGTTTGTTGACAAAATCGGGAATGCTTCCTTTTATGTGGAGGCGTAGGTATCATTTCACGCACGTGTTTTTTTTTAATTTTTTTTTTTACATCATGCTGATATGTCTACCAAAAGTCTCCTTTGTTTAAAATAGTCTCATAAATGATAGGTTGTCCCAACCCTCCCCCCTTCCCCCAGTTTTACCTTTTGTGGTCCACATTTATCAGAAGTGTAGGGACAAGGGGCCTCATCTTCATGTTCTGCACACTGAGATCTCAGGTCACAGGGAAAGTGCTCAAACAGGTCAGGCCACACTGACACTGAACAGTTCCACGTGCGCGTTCCTGGCACTTGCTGAGGCTTCAAGTCTTCTGTGTGGAAAGAAAAGCGAAGTCTGAATCGTCTGCAAAGATATCGTCCAGAACCAAAGCAAAAGAACACAGACATGTCGAGTTCTTCGCTTCTTTTATTACTAAAATCGTCAGGAAATCGGAACAAAGGGAAAGCCGATGATGGGGGAGAATTAGGACATTTCTGTTTGGAGCCGCACTTTGAGGGCAATATCTTCATGCATTGAGTGGTATTTCTATGCCAAGTGTAATGACTCAGAACGATGATGTGATCCGGTGGTCTGGTCAGAGTAACACATCTGCTTGTAGCTGTTCCACACTGAGTGGCTGTACCCAGTCCTGGCGTCTGTATGTACCCTGCAAAACAATTCTTTGAACGTCTCCAGACTGGCCATCAATGTAACCCAACAGTACATTCACTGTTGATTTGTATTTTCACCCCCACAATATGCAGCAGGAAGGAGAGACAGTCATGCTTGTCCAATTTTGTTTCAATGGCACTGAACAATATGCTTCAAATGTTCTGATTTTTAAAGCACGATTAGTACTTTTGAAGAGTATTCTTATCATATGCTTTAAACAAGTTACGAACAATGAAATCGATGGATGTGCTTTTTTAAACAAAAGATTTGAAATGTGTAAAACACTTTCAATTTTTTTGTGGGTCTGATTTTTAACTACACTACACAGCAACAAGAGAGAGAGAGAGAGAGAGAGAGAGAGAGAGCTCTGCAGTTGGAAACAAATCACATTCTTCATGTTACACAGTAGCGCCATTCAATTGTTGTATTTTACGTCAGTCACAAAACATTCCTTTACCAGCAGATGACGACAGATAAATGCGTTGCACTTCCAAATGTTGTCTCTCAGACCAGTTTACGGCAGAAAAAGACAAAGAGAGCTCGTGTTTATTGTAGCGATCACGCCAGTTCTTGTCGTGAATTTGTGAAAGCAGTGGGGCAGGAGCTCCAAACAGAACTACCTTTATAGTGTCTGTTGAACTGTATATGATAGGGAACGATGAAAAATAAATGCATTTTACTCCAACGATACTTGTATTCGTGCCCTTCCTCCCCTCTGTGTATTGGAACTTGACATTTCCTTTGCATTTGTGAATTTGAAAACGCACAACCTGAAAAGAGTGCACGTAGATTTGAAATTTGCAGACCCACGAGATGTATCCATCAGAATTCTGGGCATAAAGATGGCCACTTGAGCCTTCAATGGTATACTCTTTGACTGCTTCTGAATTGGCCAAACATCCGGGCAAACCAGTGATTTTCTTAAATGCGTTCTTCCTTTCTGTGCTACCAGTATGACGTCTGTCTGTAGTGCTCTCTTGTGCTGAAGCATTGACAGCAGACATCAGAGGTGTAACAGGGTTGAAACGGTCTGGGGTTAGTTCAGACCCTGATATATATCCGAACCTATTCATGCGTGTGGTTTCGTTTATAACGTTGCTGTCTGATGCCTTGAACCCATTTCCCATTAAAGCGGAGATACTGCAAAGTGCACAGAGCGCTAGACTTGCGTCCATTAAGTGTGTATACACGATCATTGTTCAGTAAATGTTGATTCACTGCTGATATTGAGCAAGATTCACAACACTGTCAGATTCCCAAACAACAAACAAAAAACCAGTGTAGTCCTTGTTCGTGTTGAAAAAGATGTGATGTGTAACTGAGCGGTAAGGAAAGAGCAAAGTCAAAAACATGTCTTTCCTGAAGCAACACGTTTGGATCTGTAAAGCCAAAATTTTCAAGTGAGTTCAGTGACACTTTCCGACCAGACAACAATCTCTCTCTCTCTTCTCTCCTCTCTCTCTCTCTCTCTCTCCTCTCCCCCCTCTCTCTCTCTCTCTGGGAGATTAATTAAAATGCCTCTCATTATTGTCATTATTATTATTATTACTATTGTTGTTGTCGTCTCGTCGTCGTCGCTATCGTCGTTATTGTTGTTACGATTCTTCTTCTTTTTCTTATTGATGTTATTGTTGTTCATCTTCTAGCTATTGTTGTTGTTATTTTTGTTTCTGTTGTGTTAAAAACCTTACATGGATAAATATCCATTTCCAAGTATAAGCCAGACTGCCTATGGAATAAATTGTTTCTCTTACCTTGTCTTACCTTGTCTTTGACACTAACATTTTAAAATCGTCTTGTCAGCGAAGTCCACCGTTTTTTTTTTTTTTTGCCTTTGAAGACACTCTCCCTTCCCTTAAATTATGACGTTACAGCGGTCAAAGTGCCTGCTCATGATGTACGCGCTGTGACGCGACAATTGCCTGCCACACCAACCTCTACATCCCCCATCCCCTTTTCATCCTCCTCCCCCCCCTCTCTCTCTCTCTCTCTCTCTCTTTGTCTCACGAACGGCAATTAAAGATTACTAATCTACATCAACTTTCCGCCTCTACTTCTCACCCCTCTTCCCCCACCCCCACCTCACCCTCCACCCCCACCTCACACATCCTGTCCCCCGCGGTCTGCCAGGTGTTTTCTTTGATACTGGCCACCCTACGCTTGTTGCCCGCCCTATGCTCCCTCTTCTCTCCTCTGAAGAATTGTTTGACTTTAATTGTCTAGCATTGTATTACTGTCTCCTACCCCTTGTTAAAATCCACTCAAAATGTGAGTGAAAGTGGATACTGATAATTATGGCAGATATATTTATGCTAGTGTAATCCTTTGTTGGCTGAGATCTCACACATTCACTGAAAGGCAGAGGGCAGGTGTAAGACCTTGACAAGCCAGACTCTCAGCTACTTGGTCTTGTGACCAGATCCTGGGACACCGGACCTGCTTGGTAGTGGACAAGCACTGCAGCCAAACAAATCAGTGTGCCTAAAGAAGTGGACAGTCGCCAGCAACTGGAGAGAGATCAACAATCCTTTCCATCATCAGATAAGCTCTGACATACCAAGTGAAATCCTACTCAACTCATCTAGAACTTTCCCTTTCTTAATGATGAAATAACATGGCAAAAATCAGCCCGAACTGAAGTTTATTCATTTGTATATTTTATCCTAGTATAAACAAGTAAACTTGATGTGTGAAAGTACAGTTAACTTGTGTCAGTTCTTTGTTGTTCATAGAGAGTTGAATGTTTGAACTTATCACTTGGAGCTGCAAGCACATTTAAGTGTACAACCCCAAGGAGAATTATTCTTGAGACACTCTTGAGTATTTGTTTAACAGTCCCGGGAAAACTAAAGATTCCTTTCGATGACTAGTACCAGAAAGTTGCCTCTTCCATAACTAGTAAGAGAGAGGGTGAAGGTGAAATGTTAATATAACTCTAGTAGAGAAAACATTGTAAGTCCTTCCCCCAGAGGACATACCTACCCGCCCCAAACTCTCGTCACACGTGCCTGCATTGTGTGTTTATGCTTCGAGATGACAGTCAGTCAATGAACTCGTTTCAATTGGTCAGCACAAGCTCACAGTAAGCACGTGGCAACCTCCTGTTTTCAAGATGTTTGTTTTTTCCCATTGATTGAAGCATAGACTATTGTTTATCATGATTACAAACCATGCAAACCTCGCTTCTATAAGGTGTAGTAGTCAGCGGAAGATATGAGATGGTGCGGTCATCTCAATGGCTGAAGGGGATGAAGGGATTCTTCTTCTATCAGCCGGATGGGCAGTGTTACCAAGGTAATACGACGCCAGTCCAGCCACTCCTGAGCACAATGTGTGATGACTGGAAGAGACCACAGCAAAGGAAACACAAGATGCAAAGCATATAAACGTACTCCCAGTTCATCTTGAATACGGGTGTACAGTGACAAAGAGGGGAGACAATTTCCAGTTGGTGGAAGAAAAAAAAAACTCGACAGTGCGATGGTTATTCCCCTTATCGGACTTGATATTTTAAATTATCATTTATAGCCATTAGTAACGTCTATTCTGGTAAAATAAAGCATCGGGCATCATCCGTGACCCATAATGAACATACCTACAAATTTTCAGAGAGATCGGCCCAGACGTTTAGTCTGGAGCGAATGGAACACATTTTGACCATGGACAGACAGACACACAGACAGCATTTCTTCGTTCCAATTGTAAAGTACTCCCTGTTCTATGAGAACTGGGAGTACAATGATGATGCATAAACTGACTCGCAGAGACTTCCATAATCCCAACTGAACAGCTATGGCACGTTTGACAGTCTTGGACAGGATTGCAGCCAACGTTGCTCGTCCACCACCACCAAAGGCCATGGCAACAAACGATAATGGCCGCCTTGCACAAATGGTAAAATGAAAGATACATAAGAAACAATGAAACGCATGTTGACACACTGTTCGTGTCGAGCAAGTATTATACAAAGCAGGTAGATTTTAGCTGGAAATATGGCACAGTTATCAACTATTTGAACAAACAAATCAGAGCACGCATTAACAAGATCATTCTTGTGTTGATAGGAAATGTTATACGCGCGAGCGCGCGCGCGCACGCACACACACACACACACACACACACACACACACACACACACACACACACACACACACACACACACACACATGAGCGTGCACACACAGAGCTTTTTTTCAATTGATTTTCTTTCTCTTCCTGGCCAAAAAGCAAAAGTCCCTACATAGTTCATATCTAATCAAGAAATCCTACCAAGTATACTTTAAAACATTTATTGTTTCCTCAAAAGTTCTCGGATCGCTATTTGGAAAGGTGGGTGTGTCGTCAGCAAATCATGTTGGTGTGTATTATACATTATGAATATTAATTTCCCTGATATTGTCATTCTGTCTGATTATATACGCCAAATTACCAACACAAAAAATAAAGAGATAAGGTGATATGGGATCATCCTGCCAGCAACTCTGCCTGATTTCAAACCAATTTGGTGTTTATCCACTTACAGCATTACAGTAGCCTTAATGATTTTGTAGAAAGTTTCGATCCAGTTGCAGACACCATTTTGAAACACAAAAACTCTCACTATTTTGATAATAAAATCGAAGTTAATTGTGTCAAAGGCCTTTACAAAATCAATGCACAACAGTAGTCCCACCACCTTTTCTTTGTTTAGATAGCATGTTAAGCCGTATATCAGTCTAGTATTATCTCCAGTATATCTCCCATGTACGAAACTTGTTCGACCTTCATCGAATAAATCCGGTAGTACTGACTTTATTCTAGCTGCTTTGCAGGCTGATGAACTTATATACAACGTTTAGCAGTGCCATAGCTCTCCAGTTTTTAATGTATTCTGAATGTTTATTACCTTTTGAAATACACATTATAATTCCTTCTTTTTGTGTCGTTGAAAATTCTTTTCTTTCCAAACCTTCGTTTACTGACCTAACTACAAAAGCATATTTGCTCACAGAAAGAAGTTAAAGAATTTACAAGTATATTCATACGTTCCATGACTTTGACTATTTTGCTTGTTTTTCATTGCTGATGTGTCTTCTTCTACTGCAGTTTTCCATTCCAGGGTTATTGATACTCATACTGATATGTATGTATGTATGTATGTATGTATGTATGTATGTATGTATGTATGTATATATATATATATATATATATATATATATATATATATATATATACACACACACGATGGTTCCCTCAGGCAGCTAGTGAAGGGTTTATCATATTTATAATATATTCCCCCATTTTCTTCAACTTTTTTTTCTCTAAATGTTCGAATCTTTGCCAAGTCATTACTATAATGACTAAGAATTGTTAGCCTGCACTTGGTTCCCCCCACTACTTAATTGTTCAGCATTATATTGTTTGGTCAATCAGTGGGAGACTGCATCTCTTAGGAGATCCAAGTAATGGTTATTCTGCACAATTCTTAGCCACTGACAATGCTTGGGTTATTGAACAGCAGAGCTGACCACTCAAACTGTTCCATATCTTTTTGATCTCCCTTGCATCCTTGAATGGATCCTCAAGCATAGGCTCAAAGATTGTCCCCTACATTTTATACTGTTTGCATAATGTTTTTAGTTTTTCAGCAACTTTTTTCCTCTCCACACTTTCGTTTTGTTCCGTTTACTACCCTTCACTGGCTGCTTTGGGGGTGCTGTTGGATTCTTTTTTGAACCCTTGGTGGTGAGAACACCACCGAATTATGGACTGTGGTGTGTCTCTATTTGACACCAAGAGCACAGACACAATCAGCCGTGTCTCCCTGATGAGTCCAATCCAGTGGACGAAAGGCCTAGGAGCTGGCAATACAAAATAGATCTGCCTTCGAAAGGGATTACGATGGTTCCCTTATGCAGCTAGTGAAGGGTTTCTCATATTCATAATATATTTCTCCCATTTTCTTCATTTTTTTTTTCTAAAAGTTCGAATCTTGCCAAGTCATTACTATAATGACTAAAGAATTGTTAGCTTGCACTTGTTTTCCCCCACTACTTAATTGTTCAGCATTATATATGTATATAAGTATATCTATATAGATGTATGTGTTCGCGAGTGATAGTTTTAGCGCATGTGCATGCTTCCTTTCATGCAAAATCAATCATCACCGTTTTGTTTTTAATAATCAGTTCTATATTGTGTGATAGTGCATGTGTGCTGGTATCCTTGGTCCCTGAAGGGACAAGAGCCAGATAGAATAAAAGCATCTTCTTATTCATGAACTATCCATGGGACTAACGATCGTCTCTGTCTGTATGTATGTCTTTCTCTCTCTCTGTCTTGGGTGCTGGAATGTAGTAGAGAATCAAGTTTGGTGTGACACAGTTATCCTGGTCGCACAACAATGTTGTGATGTAAAAATAAAACCAAAATAACATGTGGAGAGTTGGAAATAGAATAAAAATGTGCATGAATATCCTGGTTGCTTCATGATTTTATAACACAATTCCAAGTGTAGGGGAAAAATTGTTTAAGCAATTTGTGACCAGTTTAGCTATGTGAGTAGGGGATAGCGGAACAGTCAACCTCTACCGATATCGCCGTAGAAGTCCCTGGCATGAGTTTGGCGAGCCTGGTTACACACTCAGATGTTTTCATGATAATCAAATCAAGATGATAACTTGTTTAACAGACAGAGTTTTAAATAAATGTTAGCGAACCGCCCAGAGAACGTGGACAAACGAGTCACAAGACGAAACACAACTAGTTTCGACCTCTTAGGTCTTCATCAGGTGAGACATTAACGAATAAAACAATGAAAATTCACTTAGCTTTGATCGCTTCAGATCACTTCGTAGGGTTCAGCGCAAGGAAGAAGGCGTTGAATGAGAACGAGGCTGTTGGAAGGGAAATAGTGAGCGAGTCAAAGTCGTAATGAAGATAATAATATTACTGATAGGAATACTAATAATGGTCAAAATACTGAGAAAAAAAAAAAAAAAAAAAAAAAAAAAAGGGACAAGATTACTACCAATCTGTGTCAATAAGTATGGGTATGGGAGAAAGGACAGTGGGTTAGAGGATTCTTAAACAGCAGGGTTGCCGTGGCAACAGTCCCAGAGGCGAAGGCGATGGTGATGTCAATGCCAGTGGTAGTATCAATACTAGCAATAGTATTACTGAATGATACTGCTAACAACGATAGTGAAGGTTAAGGTAATGAAAGCATGATACAGAAATATATTTAGAAAATACATTTTTATAATAATCAAATAAATAAATAAATGAAACATTAAAAATAATAATAAATTAAAAAATCAGTAAATAATAATAATAATAATTAAAAAAATAAAATAAAATAATAATAATAATAATAATGATAATAAATGCATAAATAAGATAGCTATAAGTTGTGTGAGGTGAATAGTGGGAGATAAGGTAGTATGTGTGTGTGTGTGATGGGAGGATATTATGGGCTGAGATTGAAGTGGTGGGTTGGTACATGTTACTTTAAGGTGTAGATGCTATGAGGGTGGAGGGAAGAAGGGGTTCGCTAACATTTATTTAAGATTTGTTTAGATTTCCGCCTGCAGTCCTCTCGCTTTGCAACAAGACAGAGTTTTGTTTCATTCATAAAGGAATTAATTTTTTGAACACCATTTGATGACAATCTGAGTGAAGCATCAATAAGAGTGCACTCTCCTGACTTATGGTTTTAGCCAGTGTGTGTGAAATTTTTTTTGTCAAGGAATCAAGCGTTATATTTTTTGCTGAGAACACAACAGTTTCAGAAAGCAGATTTCTTTTGCTCTGCGCCGTTTTTCCAGTATTATGTTCAAAGTATACAGGAATGGGTTGATTGCTGAATTGAGTGGCAACACAAAAATCGCCACTCCCACATTGACTTCTCCTGGAATGACGACACCACAAGCAGCCAGGACTCCACACAGACCGATAGGAAACCAGCACAGAAAGTCGGACATTGCAATGGATAGGAGCCGCCTGGCAATGGCCGCTTCCTTGAATTGTACACACTCGTTGCCTACGTCCGTGGTCTTTGACAACTGATCAGTTAACGCATTACTCCTCACTGAC
>CM065735.1:8652612-8800112 GCA_033310375.1 Conus canariensis
CTATCTCTAAAATCCCAGAGTCTCTTCAAATTGGCCCGCCAGTAAAAGTGTTGTTGGCCATTCTGATTGAATATATAACCCCCGATGATAGTAGTATACTAGTTTGGGTTTCAACTAGACAGAAAGAAATAATCAGCTATTACGACTTTAATTCTGAATGGGCTGATTACATGCTTACACAGTTTAACCATGCAAGTGAAGAAGCGAAATTGCGCGGCTCCGGCTGGTCTGAAGGAACAGTCATTGAAATCAGATTAAGACAAACAAAGTTCTATCCTATAGTTGGCAATTCTTACATTTCTCTCCCAAGAGAGTTAGTTTTTAAACGAGCAGTCTTAAACATACATAATTCTGACAATATGTGTTTCATGTGGTGTGTTTTGGCGCATTTACATCCTGTTAAAAAGCACGCAGACAGAGTTTCCAATTATGAAGCATACAAAGATAGCCTGAACTTTGATAACATAACCTTTCCAGTAAGCATAGAAAGTTTATCTCAGTTTGAAGAGCAAAACAAACCAATCACCGTAAACGTATACACATGGTCTGTAGCAGACAATCTAGTCCCTCTAAGGATTTCTCCCAACGCTCCTACTTTTGGCGAATCCCTTAACAAACATGTTGACTTGATACTGTTTACAGATGGTTCCAAGAGCCATTATGTATTAATTAGAACAATGAGTAGACTTATGGCTTATACTACAAAGGATCCTGCTAAACAGGGGCTTTGTAGAAGGTGGTCAGAATCCCCACTGTAGAGGCAGCTGCAAAACATAAGAAACATTGTAAAAGTTTTGTAGACTGTAAAACCGAACTTCTTACGCCCCCACCAGGGTCTAAAGTTAGTTTTAAGAATGTACACAAAATGCAGATGAGGCCATACGTAGTTTATGCTGACTTTGAAGCGATTTTGCCACAGTACTACGACCCTCAAGAACTAGAAGAACAAAAAACAGCTTTATTATCCCACCATCAAGGCCCGCAACAAAAAACAACCTTATTATCTCGTCATCAGATCTGTTCTTATGCTTTCGTCGTTGTTAGGTCAGACGGCGGACACACACAACCAGAGATTTACAGAGGCCCCGACGCAGCCGGCCGATTTTTACAACACATGAAGCATCTTCGCAATCAACTCTCCAATCAGCTGAACCTTTCAGACATTAAGATGACTCCTGAAGACCAAAGGCGCTATGAATCAGCCACACACTGCTGGATATGCGGCTCAGGGCTAACTCCTAATAGTAAAGCAAACCCAACAGTGAGAGACCATGATCACATTACTGGGAAATTCAGAGGGGCCGCGCACAACAGTTGCAATCTTCAACTCAAGGTTGACCCCAAAAAATGGAAACTGCCTATCTTCTTTCATAACCTACGAGGCTACGATTCTCACTTTATCATGCAAGCAATAACTTCTGAATGTAAGAGAGTTAGCTGTATTGCACAGTCATCAGAAAAGTACATGACCTTTACTGTAGACTGTTTATCCTTCTATGATTCTGCCCAGCATCTGATGGGGAGTTTAAGTAAGTTAGCAGGATCTCTACAAGACTGTCCAATCACTACAAAATATTTCGACTCATCTTTAGTCCGTAAAGGCGTTTACCCTTATGAATACATGGACTCGTGGGAGAGGTTTGACGAGCCGGCGCTGCCACATAAAGACGATTTTTACAGCCGTCTTAGAGGCGGAGGCATATCTGACGCTGACTATGAATACGCACAGAAAGCCTGGACAGAATTACACTGCCGAACGATGGGCGATTATCACGATCAATATTTATTGGCCGACGTGTGTTTATTGGCAGATGTGTTTCAGAATTACAGAGCTACTTGCATGAAACACCACGGTCTAGATTCATCACAGTACATCTCTGCCCCGGGCCTTTCTTGGGACGCATTCTTGAAGTCTACAAACATTCAGATGATTGAAGATGGGCTGAGGGGAGGCATTAGCATGGCCTGTCATTCTTACCGCAGAGCCAACAACAAGTATTTAGACGATTATGATCCAACTAAACCATCCAACTATCTAATGTACTTAGACGCCAACAATCTGTATGGGTGGGCCATGAGCCAGGCACTGCCATTAAGAAACTTTAAAATGTTCGTAGGGCCCCATGACGTTAATAATATGTTGAGTTATCTACCGCAGCTTACACCCGATTATCCAATAGGATTAATCTTAGAAGTAGACTTAGATTATCCTAAAGAATTGCACGACCCTCATAACGATTTCCCCCTAGCCGCAGAAAGATTAAAGATGAGTCCCACCGAACCGCCCAAACTCGTGCCTAACCCCTTTAACAAGAGAAAGTACGTATGTCATTACAGACTGCTACAGTTTTACTTAAGGCATGGGCTAAAGCTGACAGCTGTTCACAGAATAATTACTTTTGACCAAGATCCTTTCATGAAACCATACATCATGAAGAACACCGACCTTAGAACCAAGGCCACCGACGCTTCAGAAAAAGACTTTTTTAAACTAATGAACAACAGTTGTTTTGGCAAAACCATGGAAAACCCACACAAGCGTAAAGATGTAAGATTAGTTACAAAAGAAAAACAAGCAATTAAGCTGGTCTCTAAACCTAACTACCAAGACTTTAGACGGTTTAGTGACAGCCTGGTTGGCATTATGATGAAGAAACAGAAAGTCAAGTTGGATAGGCCAGTGTTTATCGGGTTTGCCGTGTTAGAGCTGTCAAAGTTATTAATGCTAGAATTTCTGTATGACTACTTTAAGCCGCTGTACCCAGAATCAAATGTCCTTTACACAGACACTGATAGTTTTATTCTGGATGTTCCAACAGAAGACTTTTACAAAGACTTAGAATTAGAAGTAGCCAAAGGACCTGATGGGTGGTACGACACATGTGACTACCCAAAAGACAACCCTTTACATTCAACTGTAAACAAGAAAGTGATTGGAAAGATGAAGGATGAACTTAATGGGACGGTTATACAAGAATATGTTGGCCTGCGGTCGAAGATGTATAGCGTTGCTACCCAGACTTCTGTAATGAAGAAGGCTAAGGGTGTAAGTAAAGAAGTTGTCAAAAAATATATAACTCACGGCAACTACAAGCAGGCTCTCTTTGAAAACAAAGTATTTCATTACACAAATGTTAATCTGCGCTCTACTCTTCATCAAGTAAACACAACTGCTGTTAATAAGAAATCACTAGTCTCTAACAATAGCAAGCGAACTTATGTTAAACCCGAGTTTTCATACGCTATAGGCCCCTGGAGAACCGACTTGAAAGATTAACTTGGCTGACTTAAATTAAGATCTTAACTAGTACTTAGCTAGTACTTAACTAGTACTTTACTTAAGATCTTAACTAGTACTTTACTAGTGCTTAACACGACTTGCACTTAACTTGCACTTAACTTGCACTTAACTTGTTATAACTGACTTAACTTGTACTTAACCTGTACTTAACAACACATTAAAAAAACTAATTCAGTAAAAATAATGGGTTTACAGAAGGAGGTTGTGCTTTTTTTGCAGAAGCTGGTTCTTCTTCTTTTACTGTTTTTGTGGGGATTTGTGACTTTGTTGCTAAGTATGGGGTTAGACACTTGTATGCCAAAAGCCCTCCGCCAACAACAATACCCCCCAGTATATAATAATACATCTTATAGTTTGATTGTGTTGTTGTTGGTGGTGGCGGCGGTGCTGGTGGCGATGTTGTATTACTATCTAATAATTTTTGTTTTGCTGCTTGGTTTGCTTTTTGCAGTCTGTTCCATTCAGCTAGTTTATGGCCGGCCTCAACACGCCCAGGACTTTTAGACTTAGTAACACTACTCACTTGTGGGACACTCAGTTGTGGGACACTCGCCTGTGGGACATTCACTTGTAGGGCATTCTGCTCCTGTGGAGTCACAATCTTCTCCTGCTCGCTCATTTTTTTAGTGCGATTAAAATTAATATGATTAAAATTAATATGATTGAAAGTAATTAATCCCATGATGAATGGACATAACAACGACCCAAATCTATAATACATGTCACATGCAAGAGATTCTAGGGACTTGGTTAAAACCGGATCTTGTGTTAAGTCATATTTTAAATCTTCTTCTGAATCAATCGGCGCTATCTTGCCTACTAACTTAGCATATAAACTAATTATTGTCTGTCCCACCGATCTAACCATTTTTGATCCTAGCTGTGCTTCGTACCTAGCGTAATACTTCTCAACGTCTGATGTAGACAATTGCTGAATCTGTTCAATACTTAGTTCAACGCCTAAATACTGCCTGGTTTTCCCACATGCAGCCAGAGAGTATAATCTTTCTTCATGACAGAGGTTTGGGTCTGTTGCCTCCTCACACTTTAATAGCTCGTCGCAATCCATTTTTTAAAGCCCTTTTAAAAGCAATAAAAATAATAAAGCCTTTTTAAAACCATGAGTTTAACGCTGGTTAATTATGCAGTGCCTATTGTTGGTGTTATAGTTTATTCAACCCTAGCAAAATGTTTGTTAAGAATAAAACCGCCCAACATGGGAAAGATAGAAGATTCGCCGAAACTAGTTACAACCTTATTTTTAGCTCTAGCAACAAAAGATTATCTGATTAAAAAGCACATAGACAGTCTTTCATATTATGATTATCTTAATTATTTTTTTAGTTAATAAAAAAACATGAGCACCGCAAAGATCATCAATACGATTTACCACTCTGCTGTAATCAGCGGTCTTAGTATAGGGTATAGCATGTTAGCAAAAAACATGTTTAAGATGAGGCCGGCTGATCTAGGAAGGTTAGACATTGAGGATGTTGTTAAGGTTATAGCTGTAATAACGGCAGGGATTGCCTCAAAAGACTTTCTTGTTACACAGGGAATTATCCCAGAAATCATCAATGCATAGAAATATTAATGCATAGAAAGATTGATTTATAAAAGATTCATTCTAAAAAATATTGATTTATAAAAAAGATTCATTCATTTATAAAAGATGTCTGGATTAGTTCTGATGGTAGGAGGAGCTATTGTTAATGCATTGGCTTTCTCTGGCAGCAATTATATGTTTAGTAAAATGCGGTCTGATGAAGAGAGAGAACATCATAACAAGGCAATGGAAGATTTAGCTAAGGCAAGAGACGCTTACGAGAAAAGGAGAATTGCTCACTTAGACTTTATTAATAAAAAGTTAAGAGAACAGGGACATGCAGAGCACACATTTACAGACGTTGATGAAGCAATGAATGAATATTACTTAGTGACAGGAAAGAAGTTTCTAACATCGTCACCGCCAGAACTGTCTGACTTTTATGAACCATCTGAGGATCAGAAAATGGTAGAAATAGGCTTTATTATAGGTGCTATGGGAGCAATCTTTCTTCTTGCATATTCAATCTAAAAAACATAGTTAAAATGTAATAAAAAACAGTCCCTTCTTATGGACGATACAAAGTACAAAATATATTATTCTCCTAGAGGGTATTGGAAAGGAAAGGCCGCTATTGATAAACTGAGTAAAGCTGCTAGGGTGTCTGAATCAGAAGCGAAAGACTGGCTTTCAAAACAAGCGATCTGGCAAATATATCTGCCTGCCCCAAAAAGAATAATAAGGCCTCGATTTGTTAACTCAGTTCCTAATGACACCCACCAGATGGACTTGTTGTATCTTCCACATAACAAAGTTAGAAGAAAAAAGTTTAAGTATGCTCTTACGGTTGTTGACATGGCTTCAAGGTATAAAGATGCTGAGCCTTTAACGGATAAAAGCTCAACTGCTGTGGCTGTGGCTTTACAACAAATATACATGCGAGGTCCATTAAAGTATCCTAGGTTGATCCAGGTTGATGATGGGAAAGAGTTTAAAGGAGCTGTAAACCAACTGTTTTTAAGACATCGGGTTACAGTTAAGAGAGGGATCCCAGGCAACCATCGCTCCCAGGCTCTAGTAGAAAACTTTAATAAGAATCTAGCTGAGCGCCTGTTTACCTATCAATACCACAGAGACCTTAAGGACAGAACACGCAACACAGAATGGGTCAGGAGATTGCCAGCAGTCTTACGCGCCATGAACAATGAAGAATTTAAAGCAACAGGCCTTAAGCCAGTGAACGCGATCAAATTAAAAAAAAATTAGCATTACTGAAGACATCCAAAGTAATCAAAAACTCTTACCTTTTGGATTAAAAGTAAGATACTTGTATGCGCCTGGAGAGGCAGAGGGCGATGTTAGAATTAGAGCCACAGACCCCATATGGAGCGTAGACGTATATGAAGTTGAAAGAATTATGAAAACAGCCCCTCCCGTATATTATTTAAGAGAGACTCTTTCTTCTAAAAAGCCCGCCCCTAAAAGATCGTTTGTTCGCGAAGAGTTGCAAGTTGTTCCACCAAACACAGTGCCTGTTAGTTAGTTAAAAAAATAGTATTTATTTTTTTGTTAAACTTATGATTTATTTATTTTAGTACACATCTTTTTTTTTTTTAGTCTATTTTTGGGTTTAACTGATTGTTTGCTTGTTTTTCAATGTTCTGTTTGATTGTCTCAGTGTCTACCTGTCGCGAAGTAAAAGTCTTTCTCCACTCCTTTTGAAGTTCAGTTTTTTGTCGTCTGTAATCCTCACCATCAGCCATAAGGCGCTCAAATTCTTCAGCTGTAATGTTTTCATCCTGCAATGCTTTGCTTATTCTCAGTCTTAATGAACAAAGTTTTGCTGATGCTAGGGCTACAATGGCAGTGTGCTTTTGTAGTTTAGGCGTTAATTTTTTTAAAACAGCACTTACAATCATAGACATGGCACCTAAACCCAAACCAAGGCTACCTAATGCTAAAGAGGCTGGCGCTCCGGCCCCAGTAGCTAAAAGAGCAACGCTAGACCCAGCACTTACGCTCGCTACAGCTGATGAACCAGTAATCACATAAGAAAGAGTATTTAAAACTTTAGCATATTTCTTTCTAGTAACCCTATACTTATCCAAGTCACTTTCTATTTCTTCTTGAAGTTCAGTTATTTGCTCTAACCTAAACTTTTGAGCCTGATCATCCATTTTTTAATTAAGATTAATTTTTTAATTAAGATTAATCTTGTACACATCTTCTTATTAACCCTTCTGGCAGCACTTCATCAACGGAGTAAAACCCAATAAAATCAACATACTTAATGAAAATAAAATCGAGTACTGTTAGTTTAGTATTGTCAACCATCACAGTAACTTTGTCAGAAGATACAAAAGTCTTTATTTCATCCCCATTTTTAGTAATAGCAATAACAAGCCTAAGAGGCCCGTCCAAGTTTTCAGACTTTATTTGTACACCTCTAATTAACGTATGCTCTGGCAAACTAGGATCAGACTCCCTTGGAGTAATAAATAAGCGAAAAAGCATCGTCATTTTTCTAGGCAGTGATTCTAGTTTTGGGTTAAATTCTAAGCCGACGGTGTCACCCCCACTTCAGCTAAGGACTGCTTTCTCCGCAGCGTATATTCAGAGCCCTGCTTAGTTATTTCAGTCTGCTTTTTCTGTTGTAATCCTGGGACTAGGCTAATAAGAAGGTGTCCTTCATTCAAAGCTTTTCTAAAATTGTATTTCTTATCAAAGTATACATAGGGGCTTCGTAGTTCAAACTTTAAATCACAGTTAATGTCAGGAAGCAACGCCCAGGCATTCTCTCGTTTATGAAGTTTGTATTCGTGTTTGCCAAAATCGTTTGCCCTTAGATTTCTTATCTCTTCCAGGGTAGGATATTGCTGTCGTTTTTTATCTTCAATTTCTATTCGTTTGTAAACGCCATCGTCGGTGTACTCAAATCCATAAACATTTCCTGCCACTCCTATTAGATCAAAGTCAGTTGTATCTGCTAGATCTTTTAGCTCTACTGAAACGCATTTAGGAGCTAACTCCGCTTTTGATTCAGGTCCTCGAGACATTCTTTTTAATATAAACAATTTATTATAAACAATCTATAGTAAACAATCTGTAATAAACAATCTATAATAAGCAAACGTATTGAACTGGCGGGTCAGTCCGTAAGCATAGTTTAGCGTGCTTAGATTTTTCTAGCTGCTCTTTTATCTTTTTTAGTTCATCCTTGTCCCTAATTATATAATTTTCACTTAAACATTCTTCAAAACTATCCCTGTCCTTAGTATAGAATAAGATGACTGATTTTAACTGCGATCTAAAGTCTTTTAAGACAGCATTGTATTTTTGAGTTAAGAGCCAAACAGAAACTAATGCATGTCTTCCGCTAAAGGCCAGCTTAGACAGAGTCCTTCTTTTTTTAACAATGTCTTGTTCGGCTGAACAGTCATCAATAATAAACAGCGTTTCAGTTCCCTCAAATAGCCTATAGTAATGTTCTAAACAGTCACTTAGCTTGTCAGTAGGATCAACTAAAAATATATTCTCGTCTGTCCAAACAAACTGCCTTTCTTTGTAAGACTTGTTGTGCTTAATGGTTGTGCAGAATATCACAATGTACTCGTAATGAAATCTGTAGACTGTTTGTAACAAATCAAGCACGAAGACAGTTTTCCCACACCCAGTAATCCCACAAATAAGCGAACAGTGCGGGTCTTTGGGCAAAAAAGTTCAAACTATCCATCTGTTTTAATAGGCTATTTCTTTCAGTCTATTTTCTTCAATGTTCAGCTGGGCGTCATAAACCACAAAAACGTGCATTTGTATCTGGCCATTCTCCTCCTCTTCCTTATTAATCTGTATGAGTATGCCATCTGACCCTACCCTTCTTCCACTCCCGTGAAGTCTGTTGTCATACGTGGATCTAAAATCCAGCCATAGTCCATATTTGTCTGTTAGATAATCTTCGAGTCTTACATCGTGAAGGTGAAGTTTTTTACACACATGATCGGCTGTGGGGCTTGTCTGTCTGCCTCCAGCAAACAGTTTTCTTATTTCATCAAAGTGTTGGTCGGGCAAAAGTCCAGCTGAATACAACTGAAAAGGCTTGCCATCTACTGTGCAAGACAACTGCTCAATTTTTGGGTTGTAAAACACCTCAGATTCTCTCTGAAAAGGAGCTGAGGGTTTAGTAAATAGCAAGAGAACCCCCTTTAGGGACCTTAAAGAATTGCTTATAGCTATTTCCCAGACAGCGTCTTGCTTGTTTTTAATCGCTAGACTGTGGTGTAAAACTCTTTCAAAGTAAACAACCGCCCTACTTTTATACTGGTTTAAGATTATTCTAGCCAGTTCAGGGTTAGTAACAACATCAAAATTAAGAGAGATGTTACTAACAGTGTACTTGGCTTGAGGATCATCTGATAAAATAACAGACCCGCTGTCATTGAATGTCAGTTCGTAAGTAAGTTTGTCTCTTAGTGCGCCTTGGTAATATGGCTGATGGGTTTTTAACAGTTCAAAATCTAGAGGGATGCAAAATCTGTTCTTAAATGCTCGCGCTATTGCCTGGTCTCCCTCGTCTTCCTTTGCATCTGCAGCGTTAAGCCTGTGCTTAAGACCGTTTGGGCTCTGGATCCCCTGAAAGATTTTGTCTTTTCTTTCTGTTCTGGGCAGCCACAGATCAGAATAGAGATTAAAAATGTCTGCGCTACTCAGTGAGAAGACTTCTCTACCTTCCAGTTTGATTACCATATTTTTAATGATGGCCCTGCCCAGGTTAGCAACGACAGTAGCATTAGGATCCGCCGACTCAATATCTATTTTGAATAATAGCTTGGCAGTGCCTGGCATTATAACATCGTCAGGCCCAAGGTCACTAAATCTTACTGTTAACATTTCATTGGGCTCAATTGTTGATGGATTATTTACAACGCGCACAGTCTGCCTTATGCCTTTTATGCCATGGGGCTCCTTCGCTTTTCTGAATGGATCGAGGTCGCAGCCGTATGGGTTCATTTTTTATA
Source organism: Conus canariensis (assembly GCA_033310375.1). Classification (NCBI taxonomy): domain Eukaryota; kingdom Metazoa; phylum Mollusca; class Gastropoda; order Neogastropoda; family Conidae; genus Conus; species Conus canariensis. Next base: position 8,662,475 of record CM065735.1, read on the forward strand.
AAACAAAAAATAATAAATATATAAATATGGCTGATGAAGATTTTGACGCGATTAGTCCTATTGAAGAAGATGAAGATGAAAGAGAGCCAAGTCCTTCATTGCAAGATGAACTTGAAGGGGCAGAAGCGAGTTCTTTACTCCCTAGATGGCCTCAAGATGTAGGTTCTTCACTCCTTAGTGCTCGTCAAGAACTTTTAGGAGTAGGCTCTTCACTCCCTAGACAGCGTCAAGAACTATTGCGACAACGAATTGAATTATTCTATAGAAGTATAGGACGGGGGCTGCCAGACACGATCGATTCTAACGATTTTGAGATGGGAAAAGTGGGCGGAGACGAGGAAGGTCATTTGTTTATAAATTATAAGAAGGGCAATAAACAAATGCGCAAACAAGTTACTGATAGCCGGGACCCCTCCAAGTTTTTAACTCTGGGCTCACTTGGGGAGATTCCTATTCGGGTCAGAAGGCGATTAAATATTGCAGATCCAAGGAAGTCTGCTCTAAGGTCTAAGGCTGTTAGCGCTTTACAGAACTTGAAGCAAAGGTTGCCAGCGCAGTCTGAAATGCAAAACATACCTCTTCAAGAATTAAGTCAAAGAGCAGATGAAGTAATAGTAGAAGTTGAGACGAGTTTTAATGAAGAAACAATTGCCGATTCTTCATCGCCTAGTCAAAGAGAACGTGAGCTGAGTCCTGAAGAAGAAGAAACAGCTTTAAAAACAATTAATGATCCTCCATTGCCTGAGAGTGTACACAGGAATCTTAAAGCTGCTCTGCGTGAACTCAGGGGTCTTGATGATGCTCTACGGAGAATAAATGGCGAGCTAAAAAACAACTTGTCAAAACTTGGTGAGCTAGAGAGAGAGATAGAAGAAGAAAAAAAACTGGCTGATGCAGATGATAACAATTTAGGGGTAGAAGAAAAGGCTAGAATACAGGCGAAAATACAGAATTTAATGGAACTAAAGGCAGACAGGTTAGAAACACTGTCTACTAACAGAGAACAAATAGTATTACAAACAAACAGAATCAAAGAAACTATACACAGACTCCTTCATGAAAATACTACGTTAGCAGAAAGAATAAGGACACTGTTCAGAGAGCAGGGGATTACAATAGTTAGTATATTAACAGCCGTTGGGTTTGCTATCTCTACACTGGTTTATGCATTAACTGGCAGTGCGCCAACAGGGCCAGTAGCGCCTCCAGTGCCTCAGCCTGGTAAAAGTTGGATTAGAAAACAATTACACCATCTAGCAAACCTATTAAAGAAGTTAGCTGTCAAAGCGCTTGATGCTCTGCCTGGCATAATAGGCAGTGTTGTTAGTTGGGTTTTGTCTACCATAGGCAAAGTGGCAGGTTATATGGCTGACCATCTGTGGACGTTAGGAGTGCTGGCTGCCGGTTTAATTTTTAGTGAAATAAAGTATAGCCAGTCCAGTAAAAGTTAAAAACACAACAAGGGCTGTCTTTTCACTAGTGTGTCTGTCGGGGTGAGGTACATCAACAGGCGGTGTTGGGCCGCTTTCTGGCTGTGGGCTGCTTATAACTGGTGGGGGGTCGCTTTCAGGGCTAGATACTTTTTTTAAAATGGCTGGTGCGGGCCTTGTGTTTAAGCCTTGATTGTGTCCTAAGTTTTGATCGTCTCCAGCTATGAGGATTTCATTATTATAATTCTGTATCATGCCAATCTGTAGTCTAAGGTCAGAAGGCAGCATGTATAATCCATGACCCACAACAAAGTCAACCTTTGACCTAGCATGTGAAAGAACGTTTTGGTACCTTTGTATGCTGGAAGGCAAATCAACAGCAGAGTTAATAGCATCTTCTAAATTGGCTAGAAATTGTTTTCTGGCGTCAAAGCCTGTAGATTGATCCACTATGCTAGACTTGGTCTGTGCTTGCGCTCCTAATAGACACCAAACGTACGTGCGTATGGAGTCATTAAGTCTTTGCACTCCTGGCATTGTTAGGCCTTCACTTTTATCTAAGATAAATGTTGCCCAAGCATTGGGGTGTTTTTGTTCTATTGATCCCAATCTAACTTGGGAGTTTGGCTTAAAAGAGGTGTGGCCGGGCCAGTAGTCAAAATTATACTCTCTACGCTGACCCCACAAATACAATGTGCCCAACCCGTGATTGCGGTCTAACTTTTGTCTAAAGTTATTTGAAGGGTTAATGTTAAATTCGTTGCAGATTCTTTCATATGCATTATTGTCCATTGGGCTGAGAAATGGATTAAACGCGTTGTCGTTGGGGAGGCGTACTTGTAGTTCAGTTAGTATGCGCCTATACTGATAATAAACATGAAAGTTATATACTGACCTTACTAAGAGGTTGGGGTGGTTTAAATGGTTTGTATATGAAACACCGCAGCCAGTGGTTGAGCAGTAAACTGCAAAATTTAACTGATTCTGGTAAAAAGCCATGGGATGAGTTGACCATGCTGATGGCACTCTATCACTCTTTATTGGGGGATTTAAATATCTAGTTAGTGGGTTTACAAGTCTGACTAGAAAGCCATATGATTCATCCACTGCGATGGTTAGGTTACTAAAGTCCAAAGATTTGGGCTCATAAACCCCTCCTACATCGTAAGCGGCACTTTCATTATATTTAAAAGGTTCCATTTTTAAATAGTTTTTAAAAAGGATTTAAAAAGGATGCACATTTATATAACCAAGCAAAACCAGCGCGTGTTTTTAAAGTATCCAATTGACAATAGGCGCGGTGATAATAGGGTTGCCCTTAGAGAAATTGGTTTTAAAGTTAAGTGGATTAATATATCTGAAAAAACTAAGAATAGGGTGGGTGTTAAGGACGGGCAAGGTAATTTATTAAAGCATTTAAAAATACCTGATGGTTACTACAACTTTTGTTCTTTAAAAGAAGTGTTTAGCAATTTTGGCATTAAGTTAAAAATCAACGAGGCAAATCTTATAATTACTATGCACTTTCCAGAAGAAAGAAGGGAGTACGTTTTTCCTAGAAGCCTCGCTCGAATTTTAGGCTTTTATGATAGTGGTGAAACGTATCATATTAAAACACATAAGTACGTAGAAAGTGGCCTCTACGAGTATGCAGGCAGTAGACCATCTGATTTTCTAATTAACCCAAGGTTGTATGTTCATTTAAGCGAATTAAAAACAGATGATAATTTGTTTAATGGTCAACCATCTACGGTTCTAAGAGTGTTGCCATCACTTGAGGCGGGTTTTTGCGATTATCAGTCATATACATTTGACAAAAACAGTCAATTTAAAAAATTAGTTGGTGAGGATATACATTCATTGTGTGTAAAAATAACTAACCAAGATGGAAAGCCGGTTGTTTGTTCTGATTTGTTGGTGGTGCTTGAGATAGAAGAGCGTACTGTAAACCATTAGATTTTTATGCTATGGAGAGAGATTGATAATATCTAGGCTCTAAATCACCCATTTTTGTTTTGCACGTAAGCCCCCCATTTTAAAGTAACAATTACGTCAATTTTTGGAGGTTTTTGGATGTTAAGTTTGGTTGTAAAAAAGGTGTTAATTTTGGCAAAAAGTAGTATAAGATGGACGAGATTGTTTGTGAAAAGGGGGGGTTTTGTGCAAAATAAGATGGGTGGGGTAGAGCCTAGATATTATCAATCTCTGGTAGGTTTGGGGTAATTGGAACGAACGAACGAACGAACGGACGAATGTTTTGTTGAGGGTAAGATGGATAAGCAATAGTAATGGCTTTTTTTAAACCATGCCCTCACAAAAAAAAAAAAAAAAGCGAATATATTTACGCACGCACACACACACACACACACACACACACACACACACACACACACACACACACACACACACACACACACCACACACACACAAATATATTTACACATACATATATACATATACATATAGTTAATACACATATACATATGCATAAACATACATACATACAAATATGTACAAAGCATACTTGTACACAATGTATGCATGCAGGTGAGAGCATGAATGTTGATGTGCAGGCCCCCGGCCCGTATTATAGGCAGATACCTACACAACACTTCCACTTACACATATATTTAAAAAGTCATGAGGAGAAAGGGCACATACCTCAGAAACATTCTTTAACCTTATGAGTTAGAGACAGACAATAGAAGGTAGACAGGCAACAGCTAGACAAGACAGACAGATATAGAAGGAGAGAGAGAGAGAGAGAGAGAGAGAGAGAGAGAGAGGAGAGAGAGAGAGAGAAGAGAGAGATGGAAGAGGAGAGAGAGAGAGAGAGAGAGAGAGAGAGAGAGAGAGAGAGAGAGAGAGAGAGAGAGAGAGAGAGAGGCAGACAATACAGACAGACAGATAGACAAGTAGGCAGATAATACAAGCAGGCAGCAGAATAAAGACATAGAGATGAGTAAAAAAAACATTTGAGGAAATTGGATAGAAGATTACGATCCAAATATACCACAGAAGGTTAACTATAGCTTAGCATTAGATATTTATGATAATGTGTTTTAAACGTAGATAAGCTATTTGTATTCCTTATGTCATAAGGAATTGCATTCCAAAGTTTACCACCCGAATATGCTAAGGAAGACATGAATAGATCAATTGTGGGCCGGGGAATGGATGTCAAATGTTTATTACGAAAGGTGTTTACAAGGAATTTGGTACATAGATAAGAAGGTGCAAGATTGTTAATTATTTTGTACATAAACACACCCTTACTGAAACGACATTTCTGACTGAATGGGAGAATCTCAAGTTCTTTATAGTCTGCAACTTGAAGAGATGATTTAAGGAGTACGATTTTTAGTGAACGTCTATACAAACGCTCCAGTGGTTTCAAGCAATTGTGACTGGCCATGTCCCAGCAAGTTGAAGCATAGTCAATATCAGATTGTATATAGGCATGGAAAAATAACTTCCGAGAATGTTGGTCAAGGAAATGCTTAATTCTGTTTAATTGAAATATCTTACTTGAGATCTTCCGAGATAAAGCAGAAACGTGATTAGACCAAGATAGATTGTTATCGATAGTGAGACCAAGTAACTTATGTGAATCAATTTCTTCTATAATCTGATCGTAGAGATACAATGGAGGTGATCTAGTTTTCAAGTTTTGTCGTTTTTGCCTAGTTGATATCAACATAAATTTGGATTTCATAGGATGGAGGGCCATGTGATTTAGTTTGGACCACTCAGTAAGATTATTTATATCTTTTTGAAGAGCACTGCATACCGAGTGTACATTACTACCTTTACTGTGGAGTGTCGTGGCGTCAGCAAATAGTTCACACGAAGAGGAAATAGCTAGAGGAAGATCATTTATATAAACCGAAAAAAGGATCGGACCTAAAATTGATCCTTGGGGGACACCATAATTTACTGGTAAGAAAGTGGATTTTACAGAGGCTTTAAAAACTGACTGTTTCCTGTTGGTCAGAAAAGAGGATAGCAGATCAAGAGAGTTTCTGGATAGACCGTAAAATACAAGTTTTTTTACAAGAAGATTATGCTCAATAATGTCAAAGGCTTTTGCAAAGTCAACAAAAAGTACACCTGTAAATAGATTACAATTAATGTTTGAAAGCCATTGTTCAACTAAGTTAGTTAGTGCTGTATGACAGGAATGGTTTTTCCTAAAACCACTTTGGTTAGGATGAAATAAATCATGTTTAGTAAAGTGTAACTGGAGACTGCATTTAAGATGTTTTTCTAGAGGTTTAGACAAAGTAGATAGAATCGATATTGGTCGGTAATTTGAAAAATCAGTTGGGTCGCCGGATTTATAAACTGGTAGTACTTTGGCTACCTTAAAAGCTTGTGGGTAGTAACACTTTTCGATGCAAAGGTTGTAAATGTAGGTGAGATGCTCAGATGCAGATAATTTCAAGATTTTACTATCAATGTTGTCTAGACCACAGCAGTTAGATTGTTTTAAAGCACATAGTGCCCTATACACTTCGTGTACACTTAAATAGTCAAATTGAAGTTTTGTATCTGTGTTTAGAATCACAATAATCTTTCAACGATGATAGATCATTGTTTATCATGTGATCAGAGTTTATCGTTTTCTCAGCTATTGTTGAAAAGTGTAAATTGAATTTTTCGGTGGATAAATCCATTCCCGAATGAATAGCAGTATCAGATTTTTTTCCCAGATAATTCGTTAATGGCTTTCCAGATGGATTTTGTATCTGTTTTAGAAGCAATAAGTTCTTTGAAATATTTTTGCGAGTATATCTTTTTAAGGCAGTTACTTTATTTCGTTGTTTCTTAAAACTGTCACTTTTCCCTGTAGACTGTAATAAATTATCTCGAAGTTTAATGGCTGCATTGATTTCTTTGGTTAACCACTGTGGTTTGCCATCAGCTCTAACACGTTTAAGTCTAATAGGGACATGTTTATCTATTACAGAGAGAAAAATACGATACCAAGTTTCAAGGGCCTCGTCGGGGTCGGTATATTAATAATAATAATAATGAATACTTATATAGCTCCTATTCTCGGCTAGAGACCAAGCTCTAAGCGCTTTACAATCAACACTCGTTTACACAACGGGCTGCCTACCTGGGTAGTGCCGACTGAAGAGCTGCCAGCTGGCGCTTCATTCAGTCGTTTCCCGTGTCATCCAGTCAGTATCGTTCAATATCGATCACTCATTTTCCTTACTTCCTTCATTCTTTCCATTTCTCATGCAGGGTGCATGCTATGTGTAACGTGTCATCCATACCAACGGCCAAACTGGCCTACTCTTCCGAAAGTTGGTGATGGGATTTTACGTGTGTGCAAGATGTTATGTATATTGATAAACCTCTGAAAAATTTGCGGAACACAGGTAAGATAAAAGGACATCAATATTTAATGTTTTATAACAACGAGAAGATATGTATTGGTGGCTACATCTGGGAATTTTCGTTCCTTTTTTGACCATGTTAAACAAACAGGAAAGTGATCACTAAGACCAAACACCGGTACAGAAGTTTCAATAATATTAGACAGGTCATTTACATATATATGATCAATAAGTGTTTCAGACTGTGATGTTATTCTGGTTGGTGTGTTAATTAATTGTTTTAAATTCTGCAGTTCAAAGATTTTTTCCAGTTGTTATGCGGTTTAAGTAAATCAATATTAAAATCTCCAAGTACCTCTGTTGCATAAGCGTATAAGAGAAAGTTAATATCCTTGTCCTTCCTCAACATCTTATTTTGCACGAAAACCCCCCTTTTCACAAACAAATCTCGTCCATCTCATGCTACTTTTTGCCAAAATTGACACCTTTTTACAATCAAGCTTAACATGCAAAAACCTCCAAAATTGACGTAATCGTTATTTTAAAATGGGGGCTTACGTGCAAAATAAGATGTGGTGAGGGAGGACAAAAGATATTAACTTTCTCTCCTAGCTAAGCAAAGCACCTCAATCAACTCGGTCAAGCGATCACACAGGGCTGTTTGACCCAGTTTACCGCTGAGCTTTGTAGGTCAAGCGATCACATAGGGTCGTTTGACCCAGTTTACCGCCGAGCTTTGTAGGTCAAGCGATCACATAGGGTCGTTTGACCCAGTTTACTACCAACAGAATCACTATTTACCCTTTCTCTCTTCTGATTCTTGCGCAAACAATAGGAACGGCTTACTTAATTTTTTAAATTGGTGTTTTTAATCTGAGTTAAAAATGAAGTCCGGAATAGTTGCAGAGCTTATTAATATATTCAGAGATTGGGAGATGCAGGAAAGGAGCTGGGGAGTTGATAGAGAAGAGTTTGAAGAATTAATTACGGAGCTTTTTGAGCGCGCCGATATGCGAGAAAGCGTAAGGAACGCCATCAGTAAACTACCGCATTCTTGGCCCCATCCAGTTATAAAGTTGTTTGCTATTTTAATTGATCAAATAGCTCCTGAAGATTTTAATCTGACCGCTTCTACTAACCCTGAAGGAGTAACTGTTACCTTTAAACCTAAACAGTTTTTAAGATTAGTAAAAGACTATGAATAATAAATAACAGCTGAATTTACAATTATTTTTTTATTGCTTTTAAAAATGGATTGCGACGAGCTATTAAAGTGTGAGGAGGCAGCAGACCTCTGTCATAAAGAAAGATTATACTCGCTGGCTGCGTGTGGGAAAACCAGGCAGTATTTAGGCGTTGAACTAAGTATTGAACAGATTCAGCAATTGTCTACATCAGACGTTGAGAAGTATTACGCCAGGTACGAAGCACAGCTAGGATCAAAAATGGTTAGATCGGTGCGGCAGACAATGATTAGTTTATATGCTAAGTTAATAGGCAAGATAGCGCCGATTGATTCAGAAGAAGATTTAAAATATGACTTAACACAAGATCCGGTTTTAACCAAGTCCCTAGAATCTCTTGCATGTGACATGTATTATAGATTTGGGGCGTTGCTATGTCCATTTATCATGGGATTAATTACTTTCAATCATATTAATTTTAATCATATTAATTTTAATCAGACTAAAAAAAATGAGCGAGCAGGAGAAGAATGCCCCACAGGAGCAGAATGCTCCACAAGTGAATTCTCCACAAGTGAATTTACAGGCGAGTGCCCCACAAGTGAATCCGCAACTGAGTGTCCCGCAAGTGAGTGTCCCGCAGGTGAGTAGTGTTAATAAAGCTAAAAGTGCTGGGCGTGTTGAGGCCGGCCGTAAACTAGCTGAATGGAACAGACTGCAAAAAGCAAACCAAGCAGCAAAACAAAAATTATTAGATAGTAATACAACATCAGCACCAGCACCGCCGCCGCCACCAACAACAACGCAATCAAACTATAAGATGTATTATTATGTACTGGGGAGTATTGTTGTTGGTGGAGGGCTTTTAGCATACAAGCGCCTAAAGCCATACTTAGCAACAAAGTCACAAATCCCCACAAAAACAGTAAAAGAACCAGCTTCTGCAAAAAAAGTACAACCTCCTGCTGTAGACCCATTTTTAATAAATTAGTTTTTTTAAATGAGTTGTTAAGTACTGGCTAAGTACAAGCTAAGTACTGGTTAGGTCAGTTATAACAAGTTAAGTGTAAGTTAAGTGTAAGTAAAGCGCAAGTTAAGTGCAAGTCATGTTAAGTACTAGTTAAGATCTTAAGTTAAGTACTAGTTAAGATCTTAAGTTAAGTACTAGTTAAGTACTAGTTAAGATCTTAAGTTAAGTACTAGTTAAGATCTTAAGTTAAGTCGGACAAGTCAGTTCTCCGGGGGCCTATAGCGTATGAAAACTCAGGATTAACGTAAGTTCGCTTGTTATTGTTAGAGACTAGTGATTTCTTATTAACAGCAGTTGTGTTTACTTGATGAAGAGTAGAGCGCAGATTAACATTTGTGTGATGAAATACTTTGTTTTCAAATAGCGCCTGTTTATAGTTGTCGTGAGTTATATTTTTTTGACAACTTCTTTATCTATGCCCTTAGCTTTCTTTGTTACAGAAGTCTGGGTAGCAACGCTATACATCTTCGACCGCAGGCCAACATATTCTTGTATAACCGTCCCATTAAATTCGTCCTTCATCTTTCCAATCACTTTCTTGTTCACGGTTGAATGTAAAGGCGAATCTTTAGGATAGTCGCATGTGTCGTACCACCCGTCAGCTCCTTTGGCTACCTCTATTTCCATGTCTTTGTAAAAGTCTTCAGTTGGGATGTCCAGAATAAAACTATCAGTGTCTGTGTAAAGGACATTTGATTCTGGGTACAGCGGATTAAAGTAGTCGTATAGAAATTCAAGCATTAATAACTTTGACAGCTCTAGCACGGCGAATCCGATAAACACCGGCCTGTCTAACTTCACATTCTGTTTCTTCATCATAATGCCAACCAGGCTGTCGCTAAATATTCTAAAGTCTTGAAAGTTAGGTTTAGAGGTCAGCTTAATTGCTTGTTTTTCGTTTGTAACTAATCTTACGTCTTTACGATTGTGTACGTTCTCCATCGTCTTGCCAAAACAACTGTTGTTCATCAACTTAAAGAAGTCTTTTTCTGAAGCGTCTGTGGCCACAGTCCTAAGATCGGTGTTCTTCATGATGTATAGTCTCATGAAAGGCTCTTGGTCAAAAGTAATTATTCTGTGAACGGCGGTAAGTTTCAACCCGTGTCTTAAGTAAAACTGCAACAGTCAATAATGACAGACATATTTAGTTTTGTTAAAGAGGTTAGGCACGAGCTTGGGCGGTTCGGTGGGACTCATCTTTAATTTTTCTGCGGCTAGGGGGAAATCGTTATGAAGGTCGTGCAACTCTGCTGGATAGTCTAAGTCTACTTCTAAGATTAATCCTATTGGATTATCAGGCGTAAGCTGCGACAATAGTCCTACCACCCGATCAACATCATGAGGCCCGTTTATCATTTTAAAGTTTCTTAATGGCAGTGCCTGGCTCATAGCCCATCCATACAGATTGTTGGCATCTAAGTACATTAGATAGTTGGATGGTTTAGTTGGGTCATAATCGTCTAGATACTTGTTGTTGGCTCTGCAGTAAGGATGACAGGCCATGCTAATGCCTCCCCTCAGCCCATCCTCAATCATCCGGAGTGTATCTAGATCCGATATTAAGTCAATCTGAATGTTTGTAGACTTCAAGAATGCGTCCCAAGACAGCCCCGGGGAAGAGATGTACTGTGACGAATCCAGGCCGTAATGTTTCATGCAAGTGGATCTGTAATTCTGAAAGACGTCAGCTAATAAACACACGTCGGCCAATAAATATTGATCGTGATAATCACCCATCGTTTGACAGTGTAATTCTGTCCAGGCTTTCTGTGCGTATTCATAGTCGGCGTCAGATATGCCTCCACCTCTAAGACGGCTGTAAAAGTCTTCCTTTGCTGGCAGCGCCGGCTCATCAAACCTCTCCCACGAGTCCATGTATTCATAAGGATAGACGCCTTTACGGACTAAAGATGGATCGAAATATTTTTTAGTGATTGGATAGTCTTGCAGAGATCCCGCCAATTTATCTAAACTTCCCATCAGATGTTGGGCAGAGTCATAAAAGGATAAACTGTCAATGGTAAAGGTCATGTACTTCTCTGAAGACTGTGCAATACAGCTAACCCTCTTACATTCAGAAGTTACTGCTTGCATGATAAAGTGAGAATCGTAGCCTCGTAAGTTATGAAAGAAGATTGGCAGTTTCCATGCCTTGGGATCAACCTTAAGCTGAAGATTGCAGCCGTTGTGTGCCGCCCCTCTAAATTTGCCAGTAATGTGATCGTGGTCTCTTACAGTGTCACCTAATAACTTGCATTTGCATATCCAGCAGTGGGTGGCTGATTTATAACGTTCTTCATCTTCGGGGGTCATCTTAATGTCTGAAAGGTTCAGCTGATTGGAGAATTGATTGCGAAGGTGTTTCATCTGCTCCAAAAATCGATTAGCTGCGTCGGGACCTCTGTAAATCTCTGGTTCTGTGTGTCCACCGTCTGACCTAACAACGACGAACGCATAAGAACAGATCTGATGACGAGACAATAAGGTTGTTTTTTGTTCTTGTTGTGGACCATAGTACCGTAGCAAGATTGATTCAAAGTCAGCATAAACTACGTATGGGCTCATCTGCATTTTTCGTACATTCTTAAAACTAACCTTAGACCCCGGTTTTGGTGTAAGAAGTTCGATTTACAGTCTACAAAACTTTTGCAATGTTTCTTATGACTGGCTGCCGCCTCTACAGTGGGGATTCTGACCAAACACCTCCTACAAAGCCCTTGTTTAGCTGTATCCGTTGTAGTATAAGCCAGAAGTCTGCTTATTGATCTGATTAATACATAATGGCTCTTGGAACCGTCTGTAAACAGAATCAAGTCTACATGGTTCTCAAGTGATTCGCCTAAAGGGGGAGCATTGGGAGAGATCCTTAGAGGGACTAGATTGTCTGCTACAGACCATGTGTATACGCTCACGGTTATTGGTTTGTTTTGCTCTTCAAACTGGTCGATACTTTCTATGCTTACTGGAAAGGTTATGTTATCAAAGTTCAGCTCATTTATATACTGCCTATAATTGGAAACTCTCTCCGCATTCTTTTTAACATGATGTAAGTGTGCCAAAATACACCACATGAAACACATATTGTCTGAATTATGTATGTTTAGGACTGCCCGTTTAAAAACTAACTCTTTTGGGAGAGGGATGTAAGAATTGCCGACTATAGGAAAGTATTTGGCTTGTCTTAATCTGATTTCGAGGACTGTTCCTTCAGACCAACCGGAGCCGCGCAATTTTGCTTCTTCACTTGCATGGTTAAACTGTGTGAGCATGTAATCAGCCCAGCCAGGTTTAAAGTCGTAATAACTGATTACTTCTTTCTGTCTAGTTGAAACCCAGACTTGCATACTACTATTATCGGAGGTTATATATTTAATCAGAATGACCAACAACATTTTTGCTGGCGGGTTAATTTGAAGAGACTCTGGAATTTTAGAAATAGCATGTATTACACTTTTCTGAACGTTTGTAGGGTTAATAATGTCCATGTCTAATTCAATGAACTTATTGTTTAATGATTTGTTACTGCCTTCCAACTGTACGTTGTTCGGAGGTAGTATTTCAAACTCGGACTCACTTGCGGGATTCATTTTTTAACTCACAATATTTTACGTAAAAAAAATAAATAAATAAAAGTAAGTAAAAGTAAGTAAACGCGTTTTATTCTTCACTCAAGCGTTGCAATACTTTAAGACACTCCAATTTTGCACGAACGACTGCCAATGCTTTAGCTTTTGAATCACTACAGCCAATGCTTAACTCTTTGATTGCTTCGTTAGATAGTTCACTATGATATTTGATTAAAATGTTTACATCATTCTCAAGCCAAGTGTCTAACACTTTCACCGCTCTGTCAAATAGTTCATTACAAATTTCTACTAAAATCATTAGATCAGATTCGCTGTGTTTGGCCGCCATTTTTTAAAGCCCTTTTAAAAGCAAATAAAAAAATAAAACCATGAGTATAACGCTGGTTAATTATGCAGTGCCTATTGTTGGCGTTATAGTTTACTCAACCCTAGCAAAATGTTTGTTAAGAATAAAACCTCCCAACATAGGAAAGATAGAAGATTCGCCGAAACTAGTCACAGCCTTATTTTTAGCTCTAGCAACAAAAGATTATCTGATTAAAAAGCACATAGACAGTCTTTCATATTATGATTATTTTAATTATGTTTTTAGTTAATAAAAAACATGAGCACTGCAAAGATCATCAATACGATTTACCACTCTGCTGTAATCGGCGGCCTTAGTATAGGATATAGCATGTTAGCAAAAAACATGTTTAAAATGAGGCCAGCTGATCTAGGAAGGTTAGACATTGAGGATGTTGTTAAGGTTATAGCTGTAATAACGGCAGGGATTGCCTCAAAAGACTTTCTTGTTGCACAGGGGATTATCCCAGAAAACATCAATGCATAGAAAGATTAATGCATAGAAAGATTAATGCATTTAGGCAGATTGATTTATAAAAAATATTCATTCTAAAAAAGATTCATTCATTTATAAAAAGATGTCCGGATTAGTTCTGATGGTGGGCGGGGCTATTGTTAATGCATTGGCTTTCTCTGGCAGCAATTATATGTTTAGTAAATTGCGGTCTGATGAAGAAAGAGAACGCCATAACAAGGCAATGGAAGATTTAGCAAAGGCAAGAGATGCTTACGAGAAAAGGAGAATTGCTCACTTAGACTTTATTAATAAAAAGTTAAGAGAGCAGAGACATGCAGAGCACACATTTACAGACGTTGATGAAGCAATGAATGAATATTACTTAGTGACAGGAAAGAAGTTTCTAACATCGGCACCGCCAGAGCTGTCTGACTTTTATGAACCATCTGAGGATCAGAAAATGGTAGAAATAGGCTTTATTATAGGCGCTATGGGAGCAATCTTTCTTCTTGCATATTCAATCTAAAAACATAGTTAAAAATGTAATAAAAACGGTCTCTTATGGACGATACAAAGTACAGAATATATTATTCTCCTGGAGGGTATTGGAAAGGAAAGGCTGCTATTGATAAACTGAGTAAAGCTGCTAGGGTGTCTGAATCAGAAGCGAAAGACTGGCTTTCAAAACAAGCGATCTGGCAAATATATCTGCCTGCCCCAAAAAGAATAATAAGGCCTCGATTTGTTAATTCAGTTCCTAATGACACCCACCAGATGGACTTGTTGTACATTCCACATGACAAAGTTAGAAGAAAAAAGTTTAAGTATGCCCTGACTGTTGTTGACATGGCTTCAAGGTATAAAGATGCTGAGCCTTTAACGGATAAAAGCTCAACTGCTGTGGCTGTGGCTTTACAACAAATATACATGCGAAGTCCATTAAAGTATCCTAGGTTGATCCAGGTTGATGATGGGAAAGAGTTTAAAGGAGCTGTAAACCAACTGTTTTTAAGACATCGGGTTACAGTTAAGAGGGGGATCCCAGGCAACCATCGCTCCCAGGCCCTAGTAGAAAACTTTAATAAGAATCTAGCTGAGCGTCTGTTTATCTATCAATATCATAGAGATCTTATGGACAAAACACGCAACACAGAATGGGTTAGGAGATTGCCAGCAGTCTTACGCGCCATGAACAATGAAGAATTTAAAGCAACGGGTCTTAAGCCAGTGAACGCGATCAAATTAAAAAAAATAAGTATTACTGAAGACATCCAAGGTAATCAAAAACTCTTACCTTTTGGACTAAAAGTAAGATACTTGTATGCGCCTGGAGAGGCAGAGGGCGATGTTAGAATTAGAGCCACAGACCCCATATGGAGCGCAGACGTATATGAAGTTGAAAGAATTATGAAAACAACCCCTCCCGTTTATTATTTAAGAGAGACTCTTTCTTCTAGCGGTGCTACTACGTCTAAAAAGCCCGTCCCTAAAAGATCGTTTGTTCGCGAAGAATTGCAAGTTGTCCCGCCAAACACAGTGCCGATTAGTTAAAAAAATAGTATTTATTTTTTGTTAAACTTATGATTTTATTTATTTATTTATTTTTGTTTAGTTCACATCTTATTTTTTTAGTCTATTTTTGGGTTTAACTGATTGTTTGCTTGCTTTTCAATGTTCTGTTTGATTGTCTCAGTGTCTACCTGTTGCGAAGTAAAAGTCTTTCTCCACTCCTTTTGAAGTTTAGTTTTTTGTCGTCTATAATCCTCACCATCAGCCATAAGATGCTCAAATTCTTCAGCTGTAATGTTTTCATCCTGCAATGCTTTGCTTATTCTCAGTCTTAATGAACAAAGTTTTGCTGATGCTAGGGCTACAATGGCAGTGTGCTTTTGTAGTTTAGGCGTTAATTTTTTTAAAACAGCACTCACAATCATAGACATAGCACCTAAACCCAAACCAATGCTCCCTAATGCTAAAGAGGCTGGCGCTCCGGTCCCAGTAGCTAAAAGAGCAATGCTAGACCCAGCACTTACGCTCGCTACAGCTGATGAGCCGGTGATTATATAAGAAAGAGTATTTAAAACTTTAGCATATTTCTTTCTAGTAACCCTATACTTATTCAAGTCACTTTCTATTTCTTCTTGAAGTTCAGTTATTTGCTCTAACCTAAACTTTTGAGCCTGATCATCCATTTTTAATTAAGATTAATTTTTTAATTAAGATTAATCTTGTACATATTTTCTTATTAACCCTTCTGGCAGCACTTCATCAACGGAGTAAAACGCAATAAAATCAACATACTTAATGAAAATAAAATCGAGTACTGTTAGTTTGTCTTTGTCAACCATCACAGTGACTTTGTCAGATGATACAGAAGTGTTTATTTCATCCCCGTTTTTAGTAATAGCAATAACAAGCCTAAGAGGCCCGCCCAAGTTTTCAGACTTTATTGGTACACCTCTGATTAACGTATGCTCTGGCAAACTAGGATCAGACTCCCTTGGAGTGATAAATAAGCGAAAAAGCATCGTCATTTTTCTAGGCAGTGATTCTAGTTTTGGGTTAAACTCTAAGCCGACGGTGTCGCCCCCCACTTCAGCTAAGGACTTCTTTCTCCGCAGCATATATACAGAGCCCTGCCTGGTTATTTCAATCTGCTTTTTCTGTTGTGTTCCTGGGACTAGGCTAGCAAGAAGGCGTCCTTCATTCAAAGCTTTTCTAAAATTGTATTTCTTATCAAAGTATACATGGGGGCTTCGTAGTTCAAACTTTAAATCCCAGTTAATGTCAGGAAGCAACGCCCAGGCATTCTCTCGTTTATGAAGTTTGTATTCGTGATTGCCAAAATCGTTTGCCCTTAGATTTCTTATCTCTTCCAGGGTAGGATATTGCTGCCGTTTTTTATCTTCAATTTCTATTCGTTTGTAAACACCATCGTCGGTGTACTCAAATCCATAAACATTTCCTGTCACTCCTATTAGATCAAAGTCAGTTGTATCTGCTAGATCTTTTAGCTCTACTGCAACGCATTTAGGAGCTAACTCTGCTTTTGATTCAGGTCCTCGAGACATTCTTTTTAATATAAACAATTTATTATTAAACAATTTATAGTAAACAATCTATAATAAACAATCTATAATGAGCAATCTATAATGAGCAATCTATAATAAACAATTTATTATAAGCAATCTATAATAAACAATCTATAATGAGCAAACGTATTGAACTGGCGGGTCAGTCCGTAAGCATAGTTTAGCGTGCTTAGATTTTTCTAGCCGCTCTTTTATTTTTTTTAGTTCATCCTTGTCCCTGATTATATAGTTTTCACTTAAACATTCTTCAAAACTGTCCCGGTCCTTAGTATAGAATAAGATGACTGATTTTAACTGCGATCTAAAGTCTTTTAAGACAGCATTGTATTTTTGAGTTAAGAGCCAAACAGAAACTAATGCGTGTCTTCCGCTAAAGGCTAGCTTAGACAGAGTCCTTCTTTTTTTTTACAATGTCTTGTTCGGCTGAACAGTCATCAATAATAAACAACGTTTCGGTTCCCTCAAATAGCCTATAGTAATGTTCTAAACAGTCGCTTAGCTTGTCAGTAGGATCAACTAAAAATATATTCTCGTCTGTCCAAACAAACTGCCTTTCTTTGTAAGACTTGTTGTGCTTAATGGTTGTGCAGAATATAACAATGTACTCGTAATGAAACCTGTAGACTGTTTGTAACAAATCAAGCATGAAGACAGTTTTCCCACACCCAGTAATCCCACAAATAAGCGAACAGTGCGGGTCTTTAGGCAAAAAGTTCAAACTATCCATCTGTTTTAATAGGCTATTTCTTTCAGTCTATTTTCTTCAATGTTCAGCTGGGCGTCATAAACCACAAAAACGTGCATTTGTATCTGGCCATTCTCCTCCTCTTCCTTATTAATCTGTATGAGTATGCCATCTGACCCTACCCTTCTTCCGCTCCCGTGCAGTCTGTTGTCATACGTGGATCTAAAATCCAGCCATAATCCATATTTGTCTGTTAGATAATCTTCAAGTCTTACATCGTGAAGGTGAAGTTTTTTACACACATGATCGGCTGTGGGGCTTGTCTGTCTGCCTCCAGCAAACAGTTTTCTTATTTCATCAAAGTGTTGGTCAGGTAAAAGTCCAGCTGAATACAACTGAAAAGGCTTGCCATCTACTATGCAAGACAGTTGCTCAATTTTTGGGTTGTAAAACACCTCAGATTCTCTCTGAAAAGGAGCTGAGGGTTTAGTAAATAGCAAGAGAACCCCCTTTAGAGACCTTAAAGAATTGCTTATAGCTATTTCCCAGACGGTGTCTTGCTTGTTTTTAATCGCTAGACTGTGGTGTAAAACTCTTTCAAAGTAAACAACCGTCCTACTTTTATACTGGTTTAAGATTGTTCTAGCCAGTTCGGGGTTAATAACACGTCAAAATTAAGAGAGATGTTGCTGACAGTGTATCTAGCTGCTGGGTCATCTGATAGAATAACAGACCCGCTGTCATTGAATGACAGTTCGTAAGTAAGTTTGTCTCTTAGAGCGCCTTGGTAATATGGTTGATGGGTTTTTAACAGTTCAAAATCTAGAGGGATGCAAAATCTGTTCTTAAATGCTCGCGCTATTGCCTGGTCTCCCTCGTCTTCCTTTGCATCTGCAGCATTAAGCCTGTGCTTAAGACCGTTTGGACTCTGGATTCCCTGAAAGATTTTGTCTTTTCTTTCTGTTCTAGGCAGCCACAGATCAGAATAGAGATTAAAAATGTCTGCGCTACTCAGTGAGAAGACTTCTCTACCTTCCAGTTTAATTACCATATTTTTAATGATGGCCCTGCCCAGGTTAGCAACGACAGTAGCATTAGGATCCGTCGACTCAATGTCTATTTTGAATGACAGCCTGGCAGTGCCTGGCATTATAACATCGTCAGGCCCAAGGTCACTAAATCTTACTGTTAACATTTCATTGGGCTCAATTGTTGATGGATTATTTACAACCCGCACAGTCTGTCTTATACCTTTTATGCCGTGGGGCTCTTTCGCTTTTCTGAATGGATCGAGGTCGCAGCCGTATGGGTTCATTTTTTATAAAACAAAACATAATAAATATATAAATATGGCTGATGAAGATTTTGACGCGGTTGATCCTATTGAAGAAGAAGATGAAGAAATAGAGCCGAGTCCTTCATTGCAAGAAGAACTTGAAGGAGCAGCAGCATGGCAAGGAGCAGGATTAAGCCAAATACGATTGTTAGATAGAATTGAATCGTTATATGGCAGTATAGGGCGAGAGCAGCCAGAAGCGCTTAATGTTTCTAATTTTTTAACAGATGAAAATAATCATTTGTTTGTAAGAACTAGTAAAGGAAAGCTTGTACGGCTTACTACAAAACCAGACCCAACCCAGTTTTTTAAGCGGGAGCACAATTCTTAGAGAGCTCCCTATTTCTGACCAAAGGCAGTTAAACTTTATTGGCAATCTAAGGCCTGAGGCTGTTAGCGCTTTACAGAACTTTGGGCAAAGGCTGCCAACACGATCTGAAATGCAAAACATACCTCTTCAAGAATTAAATCGAACAGCAGATGAACTAATAGCAGAAATTGAGACGAGTTTTAATGAGGAGACACAATTAAAAACAATTGACGATTCTCCATTGCCTATGCGTGAAATCATGGGTCTTAATACTGCTCTAAAGACTATAAGGGGTGAACTAACAAACAATTTGGCAAAACTTGGTGAGCTAGATAGAGAGATAGAAGAAGAAAGAAATAAACTGGCCGATGCAGATGATAACAATTTAGGGCGAGAGGAAAAGGCTAGAATACAGCAGAAAATACAAGATTTAATGCTAGAAAGAGCGGCCAGGTTAGAAGCGCTGTCTACTAACAGAGAAAAAATAGCGTCTCAAACAAACAGAATCAGAGAAACTATTAACAGACTCCTTCATGAAAATACTACGTTAGCAGAAAGAATAAGAATTCTGTTCAGAGAGCAGGGAATTACAATAGTTAGTATATTGACGGCCGTTGGGTTTGCTATCTCTACACTGGTTTATGCATTAACTGGCGGTGCGCCAACAGGGTCAGTAGCGCCTCCAACGCCTCAGGCCAGTAAAAGCTGGATTAGAAAACAATTGCACCATCTGGCAAACCTATTAAAGAAGTTAGCTACCAAAGCGCTTGATGCTCTGCCTGGCATAATAGGCGGTGTTGTTAGTTGGGTTTTGTCTACCATAGGCAAAGTGGCTGGTAATATGGCCGACCATCTGTGGACGTTAGGAGTGCTGGCTGCCGGTTTAATTTTTAGTGAAATAAAGTATGGCTAATCCAGTAAAAGTTAAAAACACAACAAGGGCTGTCTTTTCGCTAGTGTGTCTGTCGGGTGAGGTACATCAATGGGCGGGGGGTCGCTTTCTGGGCTGCTTATAACTGGCGGCGGTGGGTCGCTTTCAGGGCTAGATACTTTTTTTAAAATAGCTGGCGCGGGCCTTGTGTTTAAGCCTTGATTGTGTCCTAAGTTTTGGCCGTCTCCGGCTATGAGAATTTCATTATTATAATTCTGTATCATGCCAATCTGCAGTCTAAGGTCAGAAGGCAGCATGTATAATCCATGACCCACAACAAAATCAACCTTTGACCTAGCATGTGCAAGAACGTTTTGGTACCTTTGTATGCTGGAAGGCAAATCAACAGCAGAGTTAATAGCATCTTCTAAATTGGCTAGAAATTGTTTTCTGGCGTCAAAGCCTGTAGATTGATCCACTATGCTAGACTTGGTCTGTGCTTGCGCTCCTAATAGACACCAAACGTACGTGCGTATGGAGTCATTAAGTCTTTGCACTCCTGGCATTGTTAGGCCTTTACTTTCATCTAAGATAAATGTTGCCCAAGCATTGGGGTGTTTTTGTTCTATTGATCCCAATCTAACTTGGGAGTTTGGCTTAAAAGTGGTGTGGCCGGGCCAGTAGTCAAAATTATATTCTCTACGCTGACCCCACAAATACAATGTGCCCAACCCGTGATTGCGGTCTAACTTTTGTCTAAAGTTATTTGAAGGGTTAATGGTGAATTCGTTGCAGATTCTTTCATATGCATTATTGTCCATTGGGCTGAGAAATGGATTAAACGCGTTGTCGTTGGGGAGGCGTACTTGTAGTTCAGTTAGTATGCGCCTATACTGATAATAAACATGAAAGTTATATACTGACCTTACTAAGAGGTTGGGGTGGTTTAAATGGTTTGTATATGAAACACCGCAGCCAGTGGTTGAGCAGTAAACTGCAAAATTTAACTGATTCTGGTAAAAGGCCATGGGATGAGTTGACCATGCTGATGGCACTCTATCACTCTTTATTGGAGGATTTAAATATCTAGTCAGTGGGTTTACAAGTCTGACTAGAAAGCCATATGATTCATCCACTGCGATGGTTAGGTTACTAAAGTCCAAAGATTTGGGCTCATAAACCCCTCCTACGTCGTAAGTGGCACTTTCATTATATTTAAAAGGTTCCATTTTTAAATAGATTTTTTAAAAAGGATTTAAAAAGGATGCACATTTATATAACTAAACAAAACACGCGTGTGTTCTTAAAGTATCCAATTGACAATAAAGGCGGGAAGTGTAGGGCTGCTCTTAGAGAACTTAGGTTTAAAATAAGGTGGTTTAACATATCTGAAAAGGCCCAAAATAATTGGATAGATATTTATGATGAGGGGGGCAATCGCTTAAAACGTTTAAAAATACCTGATGGTTACTACAGCTTTTGTTCTTTAAAAGAAGCATTTAACAAATTTGACATACGGGTAGAAATTAATGAGGCAAATCTTATAATTACTATATTTTTACCAAAACATAAAGACAAAAGGGAGTACGTTTTTCCCCAGGGCCTTGCTCGAATTTTAGGCTTTTATGATAGTGGTAAAGCCTATCGTATTAATACACACGCGTATATAGAAAGCGGTCTATATGAATATGTAGGCAGTAGACCATCCGATTTTCTAATTAATCCAATGTTGTATGTTCATTTAAGCGAATTAAAAACAAACACTAATTTGTATAATGGTCAGCCATCTACAGTTCTAAGAGCACTCCCATCAACTAAGGTGGGGTTTTGCGATTATCAGTCATATACATTTGGTGAAAACAGTCAATTTAAAGAATTAGTTGAAGGGCCTATAAATTGAGTGTGTGTAAAAATAACTAACCAAGATGGAAGGCCGGTTGTTTGTTCTGATTTGTTGGTGGTGCTTGAGATAGACGATTAATCAGAAGAGGAGAGAGAAAGTTAATATCTTTTGTCCTCCCTCACCACATCTTATTTTGCACGTAAGCCCCCCATTTTAAAATAACGATTACGTCAATTTTGGAGGTTTTTGCATGTTAAGCTTGATTGTAAAAAGGTGTCAATTTTGGCAAAAAGTAGCATGAGATGGACGAGATTTGTTTGTGAAAAGGGGGGTTTTCGTGCAAAATAAGATGTTGAGGAAGGACAAGGATATTAACTTTCTCTGTATACATCCTCCATCATGAGATCGAAGCGATCAAACCACTCAACACGTTCTTCTGGATTTCTATATAGAAAACCTACTAAGACTGGTTTTGTCCCTTTCAAACAAATATCTATCCAAATGCACTCAATGCAGTATTTATCAAACAAGTTTATTTGTTTAGAATTTACCGAGCTGTGAACAAATGTTACCAGTCCAGTGTCCAGTTTAGCCATGGCATCTCTCCTAATCAGACTATAGCCTGGAATCGATACTAGATTGTCTGTTATAACCTCTGTTAGTCTTGACTCAGAGAAACCAAAGCAATGAAAGTGATCATTTGAATTTGATAAAATAGAGGGTATGTCTGACATTTGATTTAATAAGTGACATACATTAGGTGACCTATTTTTAATCCAAATTTACTTAACCATTTCTCATTGCATTGATTGCTTGTCATAATGATCAATGACAGATAAGTGTAGGAGACAAATGATCGACACCTAAACATCCACACACAGTTTGTACCAAATACCAAGATTCTAAATATGAAAGTGCTGAAAAACGAGGACAAACACGACCTCAAAGAAAAGAAAGAAATACAAGTGTTACCTGATAAATTCAGGCAAAAACAAAAAATGTAGAAAATGTCAACAATTTGAAGATGACACAGACAGTTAACAATCAAAAATGCACTTGGGTAGAATCACTTGGCATCAATTACCAAAATGCAGCCCAAGCAGTATCAAAATGCGAAAACAACAACAACAACAACAACAACAACAACAACAACGACAATGACAACAAACTATAAGCAAATTTTGTAATCCAGATCCTACAGTCAAAAGACCACTGCAAGTCAGGAGGTCCGGCAATCTGTGACCCACTGAACAGTACCTGTGGGGTACTCATAGATACACACACACACACACACACACACACACACACACACACACACACACACAACACACACACACACACAAACGCACACAAATACATGCACACACACAACTCTAATAGAGCGCAAGCACTTTCATCGTTTTGCGCCATTATACACCACACACACACACACACACACACACACACACACACACACACACACACACACACACACACACACACAAACTGAAATAGTCTATAATACTAACAATCAATATATTCTCCTATTATCATTTAACCCCGTAATCCTCCCATGAACTTTTCCTTTCCTCCTCCAATTATCCACTTCCACTTCACACCAGATCAGCCACATGTTATACAGTTTGGCACCGACAACATCATTGGACAGGCACCAGAGAGTAGTATCGAAAACAATCATGTAATATAGGCGGAAAACTGACAATTTTGATACGATTTCCTTTTTAGCCATATATGATGCCAATGAATATGTTGGCAAAGTCCAATGTTGTCAAGGTTTTATTGTTGAAAGGGAGGTTGGTATGGGCTGAAATGACGCTGTTCTGTCAGCAGTTGAGACGCTATGTATAATAAATGTTCTGCATAAGGCTGGATCAGGTTAGAGGTGTTTGTTCTGTCAGCAGTTGAGACGCTATGTATAATAAATGTTCTGCATAAGGCTGGATCAGGTTAGAGGTGTTTGTTCTGTCAGCAGTTGAGACGCTATGTATAATAAATGTTCTGCATAAGGCTGGATCAGGTTAGAGGTGTTTGTTCTGTCAGCAGTTGAGACGCTATGTATAATAAATGTTCTGCATAAGGCTGGATCAGGTTAGAGGTGTTTGTTCTGTCAGCAGTTGAGACGCTATGTATAATAAATGTTCTGCATAAGGCTGGATCAGGTTAGAGGTGTTTGTTCTGTCAGCAGTTGAGACGCTATGTATAATAAATGTTCTGCATAAGGCTGGATCAGGTTAGAGGTGTTTGTTCTGTCAGCAGTTGAGACGCTATGTATAATAAATGTTCTGCATAAGGCTGGATCAGGTTAGAGGTGTTTGTTCTGTCAGCAGTTGAGACGCTATGTATAATAAATGTTCTGCATAAGGCTGGATCAGGTTAGAGGTGTTTGTTCCGTCGGTTTTCGAGCTGGCAGTCATGGGGTATTTATGCCCCGTTCGTTGGCGCTCAAGAAGTGAAGGTCATGGGGATGACATTCCTGAAAATGATGGGGTGGGTTAGGAGAAATGATTTGTTCAGGAGGGTGGTTGTGTTGAAGATGATAGCGAGAATTTGGAGTGATGTGTTCAGGGGGGTGGCTATGGTGTAATAAATGGTGAGGGTTAGGGGGAGTTATCTGTTTAGGGTGATGGTAATGTTGAAAATGATGATGAGATGGGTTTGGAGGAGTGATGCGTTCAGGGGGGGGGGGGGGTGGCTATGTTGTAAGGGATTCAGAGGGTTAGGTGGGATGAGGGACGGGGTCTCACTGGAAGACTTTGGAGGGAGAGGGGGGAAATCACTACAGGACGCCAGGGGAGGGGGAGGGGGTGGGGGGCAGACGTTCATCACCTATCAAACTTGTCGTTGGCCGTTCTTGATAGCAGGTTTGGAAAGGGGGGTGGGAGTGGTTAAGGTCTGATGATCTGGGAGGGTAAAAAGACGTTGATTCATGTACCTGGGAGGATAAAGGGGGCCACGCCTACTGTAAGTCTGGCGATTTCTTGCTGCAGCACTGCGCCATAGTCCTTTCATGTTTTCAGCCAGTCTGGCAGTTCCTCTAGCATTTGGGTGTTTCACGTTGCTATACAATGTCATATCAGACGCAAACGAGGCGAAAGTATCAAGGAAAATGACATTATGTAGTTCACATGCAGATTTCAAGTTTTGATTTGATGGTATGATCGTGTTGTTAAAGTGATGTTTACTTCTTGCTGGTAGTATTGAACTAAAAACAACACGGGCCTGCGGAAAGGTCTTACAGCAGAGTGCAATAAAATCGTTCCATGATTCCATGGAAATGGGACCTGAGGGGCACGAATTACTACCCACATGGATGATAACATCTTTGATGTAAGGCGTAACTGGAATAGAGAGGAGCCAGTTGCTAAGATCCTGTAATGTCGTTCCTGGCACACATAATTTAAAAAGATTAACGCCACGAGAGGCGAGTCTTCTAGGGTCAATAAAACGAATGACGGAGTCCCCAGCAAGTAGCATTGTAGCATTGCCAGGTACAGACATGTGATGTAACTCTTCACTGGGGGATGGCTTCAACGTTGGATAATGCTGATTAAATTGTTTATTCTTGTCTAATATCTTTTCAGGTGGGCGGGGGTCGGACAAAAGGGTTTTATCATTATCACTCTGAGAGAGAACATTAAAAGAATTAAAAGT
The DNA here is from genome assembly GCA_033310375.1 of Conus canariensis. NCBI lineage: Eukaryota > Metazoa > Mollusca > Gastropoda > Neogastropoda > Conidae > Conus > Conus canariensis. Next base: position 8,687,644 of record CM065735.1, read on the forward strand.
CGGAACTGAACAATGTAAGCTGGCACCGTCTTTATTGGACTCACTGTCTGACACCGTATCTTTTCCATTGGCCACCGCTATGTTGGAGGTTTCACTCACTGAGTGTGGGACTACCCCATACACCGTATTCTTTCCATTGGCCACCTCTCTGTTGGAGGTTTCAGTCACTGACTGTGGGACTTCCCTACAGACCTCAGTGTTCTGTCGGTCTTGGCTTACTGGAGTATCCTCGGGGCTTTCACAACAATAGGTATGGGACAACGGCTGTGGTAAACATGTATTCTGAGAAAGAAGAGTGCTATTGTCCAAAATAGAAAATCATTGGATGTTTGTGTGTTTACTGTTTTCTTATTTGCTTGCTTATGTTTTAACTTATTGATTTCAGATAAGAGGGACCCAACTTGAGTTTTCAATGAATGGTTTTCCTTTAGAGTTATTTTCTTGTTTGCCTCAAGATTGGCTACAGCTGTTTTTAGGCTTTCTATTTCGGCGCCAAGTGCATTAAATTTGTCATTAACGTGTGCACGAAGTTCGTTTTTAGCAGCAGTTTTTACATCAGCAATCATGGAAAGAATACTTTCATTCAGTTCTGTAGTATCCCAAGTATTAACTGTTTGTTCAAGTTGAAGCACTTCAAGAGAGAGAGAGAGAGAGAGAGAGAGAGAGAGAGAGAAGAGAGAGAGAGAGAGAGAGAGAGAGTCAGTATTTTCTAATTTCATTGCATTCACGGCCCCAGAATCGAAGCTGAAGTGACACAATCACATCAGGCGTCAGAAAGAGAGAAATCTGTGGAAGGTAGAGGGTAGGGTTGAAGGGAAACTTCCGCTTCATTTCCTACAGTTTAATTACAACAACCGCACAGAGGTAGTGCCATTAGGGCACCTTCAGACGTACAGACTGTTACACAAATACCTGTTCTCCAGACCGTGTGTAATCACTAGGAAAAACAACAAAAACCTCTCGTGCCAGCTTTCAAACCAAACTTTGGGAAGCTGCTTTCCCTATGAAAATCAAAATCAACAGGCCCTTTGCTGTAGGTATGGCTGCCAACAAAAAGGACCTGTGGATGGATGAATTTACTCACAGTGTGTCTACTTGGCCACCTTAGATCATTTCGACACGAATGAGAGAACATATTTTCTTGTACAGGGACGATTTTCAGGGCATCCAGTGGCATCCGAAGCATCAACCAGTTCCTCTTCATACCTGAAACCATTCAAACGGGTTCAAGCTGTCAACAATCAGGCATGTGAGCATTAACAGAGAAATGACACAAGAGAGGACCTAATGCACAGATGGACAGGACGGAGGGTTACATGGGATTGGGAGATGTCTCCACTCTGCCGAACTTCAGTGCCGGCATACCAATCCAGAGTGTACCATCCAAGTTATAGTTCATCACTTCTCTGAAGGCCTCCACCTCCTGTGGAGTTTCCAAACTGACGAGAGAAGCTCCACGACTTCTGCACTCTGCCACAGCATCCTCTCGGAAGATCTGATCATGTCCTGCATCGTAGAAGACGTAGCATCTCCCTCCGGCTTCTATCTGTGAACGAAAAGACAGAGAGATGTAGCATCTCCCTCCAGCTGCTATCTGTATTTCTGTGAAAGAGAAGACAGACAGGTGCAGCACCTTTCCCTCCGTTTTTATCTGCCAAAGAAAAGTCAGAGAGATGTAGCATCTCCCCCCCACCCCCCTTCCCCTACCCCGACTTCTATCTGCCAAAGAAAAGACATAATGGGAACTGGGAAAAAATGAGAGCAGCGGTCTTGTAGATATACATAGCTGCGTGCGTTTGCACATACTCATGAGTGCTCAGGTAAAGTAGAGATCTTAAGGATCCCAGAACTGCTTTCACTTTGCCCCTCCTCCCCACTTCCACTTCTCCTCTCTGAAGATCTGATCATGTCCTGCATCGTAGAAGACGTAGCATCTCCCGTCAGCTTCTGCCTGCCAAGGAAAAGACAGAGAGATGGAACATCTCCCGTCAGCTTCTGCCTGCCAAGGAAAAAAACAGAGAGATGGAACATCTCCCGTCAGCTTCTGCCTGCCAAGGAAAAGACAGAGAGATGGAACATCTCCCGTCAGCTCCTAGCTGCCAAAGAAAAGACAGAGAGATGGAACATCTCCCGTCAGCTCCTATCTGCCAAAGAAAAGACAGAGATGGAACATCTCCCGTCAGCTCCTAGCTGCCAAAGAAAAGACAGAGAGATGGAACATCCCCCCCCCCCCCGCCCAATACACACACACACACACACACACACACACACACACACACACACACACACACACACACACACACACACCAGCTCCTGTCTGCTGAAGATAGCCAGAGTGGCAGGTGGAGCACAGAAAGGAGGACAAATGTGTATTTGTATATGTACAAAGCTACATGGGTTTGCACGTGTTTGTGGGTGCTCTGGTTAATGAGTGGCCACATGATTTCAAGAACTGACTCATATTCTAATTCTGCCACTTTCTTCCTCTCTTCACCTTCTTTCTCAATCTTTCGTTTTTGTTTGCGCGCGCGCGCGCGCGCGCGCGCGTGTGTGTGTGTGTGTGTGTGTGTGTGTGTGTGCGTGCGCGCGTGTATGTGCGTGTGTATGTATGCGTATGTGTTTTCTCATATTGTACAAATCTTTTCACACCATGTCGATACTATGGACATAAGTTTAAAAAAAATAGGCAAAATATCACATAAATGAAAAGCAGTCCCATGGAGCTTTACCTTTTGTGGTCCGCATTTATCAGAAGTGTAGGGACAAGGGGCCTCATCTTCATGTCCTGCACACTGAGACCTAAGATCACAGGGAAAGTGCTCAAACAGGTCAGGCCACACTGACACTGAACAGTTCCACATGCTCGTTCCTGGCACTTGCTGAGGCTTCAAGTCTTCTGTGTGGAAAGAAAAGCGAAGTCTGAACCGTCGGCACAAAGACCTAAGAGAACCAGTGACAAGGAATATGGACATGTGAAGTTCTTTGCTTTTTCCATCGCCAAAATCATCTGGGAATCGAAACAAAGGGAAAACTTGCGTTCGGGGAGGTTTAGGACTTTTATGATTGGAGTGACACTGTGAAGGATAGATCTTTATGTACTGAGTGGTATTTCTGTGCCAGCTCAAATGACTCAGAACAATGATGCGGTCAGGCGGCCTGGTCAGAGTGAGACATCTTCTTGTAACTGTTGAACATGGAGTGGCGACATCCATTCCTGGTGTCTGTATATACCCTGCAAAACAACACTTCTCTGATCATCTTAAAAACTGGTCATCAATGTATATACCTTGCAAAACAACACTTCTCTGATCATCTTAAAAACTGGCCATCAATGTATATACCCTGCAAAACAACAGTTCTTTGATCATCTTAAAAACTGGCCATCAATGTATATACCTTGCAAAACAACAGTTCTCCGACCATCTTAAAACCTGGCCATCAATGTATATACCCTGCAAAACAACAGTTCTCTGGTCATCTTAAAAACTGGCCATCAATGTATATACCCTGCAAAACAACACTTCTCTTATCATCTTAAAAACTGGCCATCAATGTATATACCCTGCAAAACAACAGTTCTCTGGTCATCTTAAAAACTGGCCATCAATGTATATACCCTGCAAAAACAACGCTTCTCTGATCATCTTCAAAACTGGCCATCAATGTATATACCTTGCAAAACAACAGTTCTCTGACCATCTTAAAAACTGGCCATCAATGTATATACCCTGCAAAACAACAGTTCTCTGACCATCTTAAAAACTGGCCATCAATGTATATACCCTGCAAAACAACAGTTCTCTGACCATCTTCAAAACTGGCCATCAATGTATATACCCTGCAAAACAACAGTTCTCTGACCATCTTAAAAACTGGCCATCAATGTATATACCTTGCAAAACAACAGTTCTCTGACCATCTTAAAAACTGGCCATCAATGTATATACCCTGCAAAAGAACAGTTCACTGATCATCTTAAATACTGGCCAGCAATGTCATCCAACAATTCATTCACTACGAATTCGTATTTTCACCATATGGTGTACAGCAGGAAGGAGACACAGACACACTTATCCGAATGTTGCTCTGTGCGTATTGAATGATACGCTGCAAATGTCTTGCGATTTTCAAAGAAGATGATTCATAATGTTTCAGGATGTTGTTTTCATGTATTGTCAACAATCAGTGGGCGGGGAAAGGAATCGATTTGCTTTTTCAGCAGAACGTTTGAAAGGACAAAAACTCCACAGCATTTTATGTGATTATGATTTTTAACTCCATTGCACAGATTTCTGGTCGATTGGAAGCACATTTTTAGACAGACACATAGACAAACAGGCAGACAAACAGGGAAATGAAAAGACAAACGAACAAAAATCATCCAGAGGGGAGAGAGAGAGAGAGAGAGAGAGAGAGAGAGAGAGAGAGGGAGAGAGAGAGAATAGAAAATCTGCAGTTGAAAACAAACTGCATTCTTTGCAGCCATTCAGTCATTATTTTTTCCTTTATGTTAGTCATAAGCTATTCCCACCTGCAGTCGATGATACATGTATGCGTTGCAGTTCCACGTGTCGCCTTTCAGACCAGGGTACGGCAGAAAAAGACAAAGACAGCTCGTGTTTCTCACAACCATCACTCCAGTCCTCGTCACAAACTGAGGCAGGTTTCCCCGCTACATAGACATGTAAAGTGTCTGTCGAACTGTAATGGACGGGGGGCCAAAAGGAATCGACGCATTCTATTAAACCGCCAGTTCTGTTCTTGGACATAACTGTGTCATAATATCTAATCTTTACATTACCTATGCATTTGTTAATCTGCAAACGCACAACTTGGAAAGAGTGCGTGTGGATTGTAAAGAAACAGCTCCATTGGTGGACTCCATGAGCATGAAGATGACCAGTTGAGCCTTCAACGAAATATTCTTTCACTTTTGACCGTTTCAAACAACTCGGCAAACCCGTGATTTTCTTAAAGGAGTACGTCCTTTCAACACTGCTTCTGTGACCTCTGTCTGCAGTGCTCTGCTGTGAAGAAATGTTGATGTCAGTCCTCAGAGTTGCCTCAGAGTTTAAACGGTGTGGGGTTGGTTCAGACTCTGATATGTTTCCAGACCTGTATGTTCGTGTGATTTCGTGTATACCTTTGTGGTTTGTTGCTTTGAACCTACTGTCTGCCACAGCAAAGATAGTGTAAACTGCAGAGATCATTAGACTGATGTCCCTGAGGATTGTTTTTACGATCATTGTGCAGTAAATGCTGATTTACCACGGGAAATGGGCAGGGCTCAGAACACTATGTCACTGATTTCTAGGCAGCGAAAACGAAGCATGGTAGTCCTTGCTTTATTTATCCATACGTCAAGGATGCGATGTATAACTGAGAGCAACGTAGGGAAAGAAACGCGAAGTCGAAAACACATCTTTGCTCAAGAAGCACATCTGGATCTCTAAAGTAAAAAGGTGTTCATGTGTTGTTGTTAATGGTCAAGCCTCTCAATGGTTTGACGTGGGGCGAGGCTGTAGACAGGGTGACCCACTGTCACCGCATATATTTATCTTATGTGTAGAAATTCTGGCAATCATTGTACGCAAAAATGAGAACATACAAAATAAGTTATGTTGAGCACAAGCTATCTTTTAGCGGGCAATAAAAATCATTTGAAACTTGCATAAATACACAAGTGACATTAAGTTCTAAGTCAGGCTTGAAAATGAACTGTGAGAAAACTAGCGCGAAAACTAGGTCTGAGGTGGGTAGTCGTAAAAACTCCCCTGTTCGTTACATGGACCATTTAAGAATGGAATGGAAGCCACTCAGATTCATAATTCAGGTGTTTGGTTTACTAATGATGCACAAAACTGCGAACCTATTAACTATTCAGACAAATTAGCAGATAAACAAAAAAGTTCAAGATTTGGACCAAACGACAGATTACACCTCTGGGAAGGGTGTCGGTTTTGAAATCCTTAAGTTTATCAAAATTGATTTATCTATGGATTCTTCTACCCACCCACCATCTAGTTTCTTTCAGACTCCTCAAAGCCTCTGTTTCATTGTTTCAATTTTGTATGGAACAAAAAAAAAAAAAGAATTAACATAAAAGCGACTCATAAAAATGTAAGAAACGGCGGTATCGGAATACCAGAATTAAAAACTTTTGCTAGTTTATTTAAATTGACATGGCTGCAGAAATTTCGGAGGTCAAAACATAAATGGAAGACAATCGCGACAACCAATTTTCCAATCTTAAATGTTTTTGAAAAATGTGGACCTGAAGTCGTCACTATCTTTTCAAAATCAAATGTATTTTGGACAGAATTGTTTGATGCATGGAAATAAATTGTCTATAAAATTAGTGGTAAAAACTCTAATGAACTAATTGCACATCCACTGTTCTACAATCGTGATATTCTGATAGGCAAGAGACAATTTGTCGATAAAACATGGATAAGAAATAGACAACATTGTACCGCCTTGGCTGTGTCAGGCCAATTGACAAAGGCTAGAACACCAAGGCTACATCAAAATGTTGTTATGCTCTGCATAGTTATGCGGGGATTGTCTTCAGTTGTAACGAGCTCCTAGCATAACATTATCAGTCTCTAAAATCCCCCCAAAGTCGAAGTGTAGCTGCCCATGTGGCCGGGGTAGTCAAAAACGTAATGTCACACACGTAATGTTCTCATCCCCAGCTGTACCATACTGTTCAAGTACTTCGGCTGTTTGGATGATCCCTGGAGTCTTTTAGCCAGTGTACGACAACGACGACAACAACAACAACAGCATCATCAACAACAACAAGAACAACAACAACAACAACAATTTTGTAGTTTTTCTGCTTCAAAATGGAAAGTTTTTCCAATTGAAGAATTCAAATTGAAAGATAATGACCATACAGATTTTATAACTTTTTTCTGGGTGTAAGAAAGTAATAACTGAATATATACGAAATTTAAAAAAAGCAGTAGTCCTCCAAAGGGAAGAAAACAGTACACAAAATTATAATTCCACTCTTCATGTTCCAAATTTTCGGCCACGTGATAATTTGGAATTAAATCTGAACGTTCATTGAAAGAAAGAATAGCGGAACACAGACGTGACATCAAGTTCCAAAGAGAAAAGCCAGTAATGCGACATTTCCCTCAGCATTCAGTAGAAGACCTTTCTGTTGCAGTTTTGGCAAACGCTTCAGACTTATTACTGAAGAGAAATGGATAAGGACATTAGATACAAGGTTACCAAATGGATGTAATGTTAAAACATATTTGTAGCAACCCTGTTCAAATTTACCTATGAACAACATGTATGATTTGCAGAAAGTTTACATCTTTTTCAGATGAAAATTATGGTATTCCATAGATAATCATAGACAGGACTATATTCACACCATCCTATGGCCTCATTTTCATTGTGGTTTTCGGAGTGTATTGTTGTGTTTTCTTTTAGTACATTGGTTACAGTGTAACAACAACAACAACAACAACACACGCACACACATTATTGAGTGGATTGGATAGCAGGAAAGTGCCATGATTGAGATACATTTGAGTAAACCCCATCCTGTTATTGCGTCTCTGATCTATTTCCTCAGGATGACTTTTTGCACTCCCAGTTCTTATAGAACAGGGAGTACTTTAGAATGGGAACGAAGAAATGCTGTCTGTGTGTCTGTGTGTCTGTCCGTCCGTCCGTCCGTGGTCAAAATGTGTTCCACTCGCTCCAGACAAAACTACTGGGCCGATCTTTCTGAAAATTTGTAGGTATGTTCATTATGGATCAAGGAGGATGCCCGATGTTTTGTTTTCAAACATTTTATTTCCTTCTTCAACATAAGCATTTGTTTATATAGATTATCAGTCATGATCCATTCACAATGATCTTAAATTCAAGAATGTAGTTGTACATGTATTAGTAAGTGAATGGGATTCAGTTGAAGAGGTTTCTTTTTTATACATCAGACGAAGACCAATCAAGGCAAAAGGGGACAAGGATAAAGTAATAACATAGTATATCCATAACTTTACATATGTAAAATTGAAGAAAAGGAAAACAAAAGCAAGCCCAGACATCCTCACACACCACAGACACAGACACCCCTCCCCCCCCCCCCCCCCCCCACACACACACACACACACGCACACACAGTTCTTTATGTCACAGGTTTACGAGTATAGGGGCATAATGGGCAGCTAGAGGAAAGAAGTTGCAACAATCCTCATGAATACATTGAAATAGATGGTGGAGACAGGGTGGTAGTCTCCTGATGGTAGTCACCCCACCCCACTGACCCTGGGCCGAAATAGTTAATCGAAAGTTATATGGGTACCATATAGAGGTATATCCTAAGAATGGACAAGCTTACATGTATAGACATAGTATTCAGCAATATAGCATAACACATAGTTGGTCAAGAAATGGACATATTCTGTCATTCTCTTTTAACTTTACTACCTAGTTCAGATCATTATGTCTCATACACATTCTCGCTCTCTCTTTTTTCTCTCTCTAGAGCTTTCTCTCTCTTTTTCTAGTTCAGTCTCTCACTCCCTATCTTAAGTATAGTACCACATCGGTCTTTACACAATCACTATTACACTTTGACATGTAATGAGATTATTAATCATATTTGCTAAATCAAGAAAATCTTAACTAAACAAAGGCAGATACACAAACCATTTTTCATCAGAGTCATGTCTGTTTCCATTGATAGACGATGCACATTGCTCAGTCATGTGTCTGTTTTTCAAAAGAGGCAGAAAGGCTCTGATTTCTGGTTTTACATTTTGTAGTTTGCATTTGTATTTATCAAATTTTGCTAGTAGTATTATCAGATCTATTACTTGATCATTCTTTACATTTGTTTTTGTTCCAAACATCATCAGTTCCCTATCCAGCAGAAAATTTTCAGCATGTTGGCATTTGTCTCTTAGCAGTAATTGAAATTGGGTCCAGAACTGTTTTACAACTTCACAATCATAAAGCATGTGAATTATCGACTGCTCCTTTTGTTCACAAAAGTTGCACATTGGAGAGTTTATGATATTTCGTAGAAATAACTATCTTTGTGTTGGAAGGAGCCTCTGTATAAGTCTGAATTGGAACCATCTTAACTGAGAATCAAGAGATGTTTTGTAACAGTGAGAGAAAATGTGTTCCCAGTTTAAATTATCAAATACACTGTTCCATTTTTGTACACAAGTTGGGTCAACATTATGATCATTTAATATATTTTGTACAAATTTGTTGCCTTTTTAAATATTAGTGGGGGTTCTATGTCGCAGAATTAACCAGAATTGTGCACTTCGTGCAACAAGCACAATACTTTGGTATATTGTTCTTTACAATGTTATAATTGATTTCAGGTTTGAAGCCACTTCAAAATCTTTTTTTATTTTGAGAAATAAATAAAAAAAGATGAGCCAAAATTGCAGACGATTTTCTAGTGCGAGGTGCCCGCAGTGAATATTATCAAGCAAAATGAATGTAAGCTAAAATCATTTTCTAATGATAACATGTTGCATAATGATATATCGTGTATGAAAATACATATGTTTATCCAAAAATTTGCTGGCCTTATTTTGTTTCCTTAATTTTCTATGACTTTGTAGACCCACAGCGGGAAAATCAAAATGGCCGCTTCCGATCGCGTGTTCGTAATTTGCCAGTGAAAACTTCGTGACCTGACAAAATCTACAATGGAGAAAATCAATTTTAGGCAATCTACTAAAAACATACCGTTTTCAAACCCTCAATCTTACACTAAAAAACTGATAGAACAAACCGAGAAATTTGTATGCAACATGAGATGGAAGGCGTTCTTCTTCCTAAATCCAAATGCAAAGAATGAAGATAAAAACACATATGGCTTCAAATCATGGCGATCACCTCCGAACAATAGATGAAATGAAACCTTTTGAAGACAAAATGAAGGGACTGATAGCCAACATAAAATTCAAGAAATCAAACAACAACTTCCAAACATCACTAGCAAATGAAATAAAACAAATCCAAAATGATAAAAATATATTCGTAAAGGCCGATAAAACTAGCAATTTTTACAAAATGGAATTGAATGAATACTCCCAACTCCTAAACAAAAACATTCAGAAAAATTACAAGAAAGCTGACAAAACCACACACACCAATATCCGCAAAAAAGAAAAAGAGCTTGCACACCGCATGGAGTTAAGCGATAGGGTAGAGACAACAGCAACAAAAGAAGCCTTCATAACACTTAAAGACCACAAACCCAACTTCCAAAACAACCCAACATGTAGACTAATAAACTCATCTAAATCCGAACTGGGCAAAATAAGCAAGAGAATTTTAGAAAAGGCTATAGAAGATGTAAAATCAAACACTGAATACAACCTTTGGAAAAACAGCTATGAAGTCATCCAATGGTTTAAGGAACTCAACAAACAGAAAATACAGTGTTTATTACATTCGACATAGTAGATTTCTACCCATCCATAGATGAAGAACTACTCACCAAAGCTTTGAAATTTGCCAACAAATACACAAAAATAACAGATTCAGAAATGGAGATTATTTTCCACACCAAGAAAACCCTACTCCACAGCAGAAATGAAACTTGGATTAAAAAAACGAGCAAAAACTCTACTTTTGATGTAACCATGGGATCGTATGATGGTGCCGAAACATGTGAACTAGTCGGACTATTCATGCTATCCAACATCCAAAAACAACTTGGAAAACAGGTCGGTTTGTACAGAGATGACGGCCTTGCTGCATTAAACAATAATCCAAGAACTATTGAAAATAAGAAAAAAGAATTATGTAAAATCTTCAAAAACCACAATTTAAAAATCACAATAGAAGCAAATAAAAAAGTAGTGAACTACCTAGACATAACATTAGACCTCAATAATCATGTGTACAAGCCATACAAAAAACCCAATGACATACCAATCTATGTAAACACCAAAAGTAACCACCCACCATCTATACTAAAAACAATACCCAACGGTATAAACAAGAGACTATCCAACCTGTCATGCAATGAAAATGTATTCAATAATGCAGCAACAGAATACCAAGAAGCATTACAAAAAAGTGGTTACAATCACAAACTACAATACAGCCCAGACAATAACACGAACAGAAACAAGAAAAACAGGAAAAGGAAGATCATATGGTACAACCCACCATATGATGGACAAGTAAAAACAAACGTAGGAAAACAATTCTTTAAAATCTTAGCAACATCATTTCCAAAAGAACACAAACTGTTCAAAATATTCAACAAAAACACCATCAAACTATCATACTCATGTATAGCCCAACCTCAAAAACATAATTGACTCATCTAACAAAATGAAAAGCAATGCAAAAGAGAAGGGTGCTGAAAGGACATCTTGCAACTGCACCAAAAAAGAACAGTGCCCCCTAAGCAACAAATGTCTTCACAGCAATATTGTATTCCAAGCCACGGTAACATCAGAAAATGAAAAAGAAACATATATAGGGATCACTGAGAATACTTTCAAAACCAGATACGCAAACCATAAACAGTCATTTAAAAATGAAAAATACAAAAACCAAACAAGCTGAGTAAATACATTTGGAAACTTAAAGATAAAAAAACAGACTACATCATATCATGGAAAATCATAAAAAGAGCAACACCATACAACAATATTTAAAAAAAAATTGCAATCTATGCTCCACAGAAAAATGGTTAATATTATGTACACCACACTTAGCAACTATGAACACAAAAGTAGAGATAGTGAATAATTGCAGGCACAAGTGGAAATATTTACTAGCACATTCCACCTGAACAGGCCCCAACAAAAATCACAGGCCTCACGTGCAACAAACGAGACTGGCTCACACACGCAGAGATAAAATCAGGTCCCGCACACCATATAAGATCGTTGGCGTGCCACAAAAAAAGACATCCTGAAGAGAGAATATCTGGAAACAAGCTTGTAGATTGACTTTTAACACTTCATTTAAAAAAAATATTTTTAAACAATATCTAATATATAAATGGCAAATTCTGTCTGTCTGTCTGTGTGTGTGTCTGTGTACGCTATAGACTGAAAAACGGCTCAACCGATTGTCATGAAATTTGGCAGGTACGTCTGCTGTGACCCGAGGATGGTTTTGGGCTAATCTCTAAAAAAATAAAACCGTTAAAAACCGTTAAAAAACTGTTATAACGGTTTCAAAGACATCTTTTTCCTCTGCTTTTCTTCAAATAGCCGTTGTGACATTGCACAGGTACAGGACTACTTCTCTAAAATTAGAACCGTTGTTTGGCAGTTAAAAAACGTTATTTATAACAGTTAAAAATCGTTAAAAACACCAAACCCTATAAAAGAAACTGTTTAAAACCCGATCTTCTTGAAATTTAGCAGGCACGTCTGTTGTGAACCGAGGATGGTTTTGGGCTAATCTCTCAAAAAATAAAACCGTTAAAAACCATTAAAAAAACTGTTATAACGGTTTCAAAGATATATTTTTCCTCTGCTTTTCTTCAAATGGCCGTTGTGACATTGCACAGGTACAGGGCTACGTCTCGAAAATTAGAACCGTTATTTGGCAGTTAAGAAACGTTATTTGTAACAGCTAAAAACCGTTAAAAACACCAAACCCTATAAAAACTGTTTAAAACCCGATCTTCTGAGGTTGGCGGCCACGAGAGTCATCGGATCGCCACCAAACTTGACATAAGCCTACAGGAACATCCAGCGGGTAACATTGGGTCATTAGATAGTCATTATGACCATTCAATTTGACCGTTAAAAACCGTTATTGATGAAATTCGATATACATGTGCAGTTTTAAATGCCGAAAAATGATATACAACTTTTACAAACCAAAATTTAAAATTGACTGTAGAGAATGTCAATATGTTTGTTCACTCCCACCACATCTTATTTTGCACGAAACCCCCCCCCTTTTCACATACAAATCACGTCCATCTCATATCAGTTTTGGCCAAAATTAACACCTGTTTTCTAAACAAAATTAACACCCCAAAACCTCTAAAAATTGACGCAATCAGTACATTAAAATGGGGGGGGGGGGGGGGGGGGTTTCGTGCAAAATAAGCTGTGGTGAGAGTGAACAAACATATTGACATTCTCTCTCCATGGCATGAAAATCTAATGGCTCACAGTGCGTTCTTCTACTTCCAGCACCATTACTAAGTCAGAACAAACAACTAAACCTCCATCTTGATTAGTTATTTTTACATCTAATGAATTTATAGCTCCCTCAATTAATTCTTTAAATTGACTGTTTCCATCAAACCCATATAGCTGATAATCGCAAAACCCCGCCTTAATTGACGGTAGCGCTCTTAGAACCGTAGACGGATGACCATTAACCAAATTAGTATTTGTTTTTAACTGTTGTAAATGGACATACAGCATTGGATTCACAGAAAAATCAGAAGGTTTATTACCTTCAAATTGATAGATGCCTTCTCTTGTGCTAAATCTATAAGATTTGTCACTATCATAAAAGCCCAAGATTCGAGCAAGCCCTCTAGGGAAAGTGTACTCTCTTCTTTCCTCTAGTGGAAAATTCATAGTAATTCTAAGGTTTGCCTCGTTAATTGTTAACAATATGCCAAAATTGTTAAGTACTTCTTTTAAAGAACAAAAGTTGTAATAACCATCAGGTATTTGTATATGGTTTATTTGATTGCCTTGCTCGTCATCAACATTAATCCAGTTATTTTGAGCTCCTTCAGATATGTTAACCCACATAACTTTAAAACCAATTTCTCTAAGGGCAATCCTACAACTCCCGCTCCAATTAGTAATTGGGTACGCTAAGAACACACGCTCGTTTTGCTTGGTTATATAGATGTACATCTTTTTTATAACTATTTTAAAAACTATTTAAAAATGGAGCCTTTTAAATATAATGAAAGTGCTACCTACAATGTAGGGGCCTTTTATAACCCCAAATCTTTGGACTTCAGCAATTTAACAATTGCAGTAGATGGATCATAGGGCTTCCAAGTTAGACTTGTAAACCCACTAACTAAATATTTAAATCCGCCAATAAAGAGTGACAGAGTACCATCAGCATGGTCATCTCGCCCTATGGCTTTTTTCCAGAATCAGTTAAATTTTGCCATCTACTGCGCAACCACTGGCTGCGGTGTTTCATATGCAAACCATTTAAACCACCCCAATCTCTTGGTCGAACGCTCTTGTAAGAGCGCTCGACCTAATTGCCAGCCCTGTAAACTAGGCCGATCGCTCTTGTAAGACCGCTCTGTCTAGACCGCTGCTGTGCTCCTCTTTTCCAACCGGGCTTGCAACTGGCTTTGGCAGAGTTACAGCAGTAACTGCTGTAGCCGAGCTTTTATGACGGCTTTAATCGCCAGTAGTAGTACATCCGTCATTGTATATTTGGAGCATTTATATATGGAGATAGTGCTGGCTACACACTACTCCTCTCCATACTGGTAGATGTACTAAGGCCTTGTTAAAATAACAACACAGCCAAACACAGTAGGAGCACGGCCTTCTCGCACGACAGTCAGTGAGAGAATGATGAAATCTACCTCTGCGGCGGCGCATGCACGACTGAATTGCGCATTGCGACAATAGATTTTTCTGGCGCGCTTGTGGGACGATCACGCCACATATGAGTCACGTTAAAGCAGCCGCGGGCGGCCCAAGCACAAGCGTGCAGCGGCAGCACTCAATCAGCTACCTGTTATTGATTTCTCTTCTGATTCTTGCACAAAACAAGAGGAACGGCTAGTTAATTATTTTTTAATTGTCGTTTATATTCTGGAATAAAAATGAAGCCCAAAGTAGCTACAGAGCTTATTAATATATACAGAATTTGGGAGGAGGAGAGGGGGTGGGGGGCCGATAGAGAAGAGTTAGAGGGCATGTTTGAAGAATTGATTAATGATCTTTTTGAACGTCTAACTATACGAGAAGGCGTAGTGGAAGCCGTTAGTAAAATGCCAGATTCTTGGCCCCAACCAGTTATAAAGTTGCTTGCCATTTTAGTTGATAATATGGCTCCTGAGGATGCTAATCTGACTGTTTCTACCAGCCCTGAAGGAGTAGCTATTCACTTTAATGAAGATCAGGCCTTACGATTAGAAAAGACCGTGAATAATAAACAATAGCTGAATTTACATTTACAATTATTTTTTTAATTTATTTACATTTAAAAATGGCTGCCAAACTCAGTGAATCTGATTTAAAGAATTGTAATGAACTATTTGACGAAACAATGAAAGTGTTAAACATTGATTTTAGTGAATTTGGGTTTGAGAATGATGTAAACAATATAATAAAAGAGCATAGTGAACTATTTGACGAAGCAGTTAAAGTGATGAACATTGACTGTAGTGATTCAGAAAAAGCTAAAATATTAGCAGGCGTTATTGTAAGGTTAACGTGTCTTGAAGTGTTGCAACGCTTGGGAGAAGAATAAAAAGCCCGTTTACTTACTTTTATTTACATTTATTTTTTTTATTTACGTAAATATTATGGCTTTAAAAATGAACCCCGCAAGTGAGTCCGAGTTTGAAATACTACCTTCCAACAACGTACAGTTGGAAGGTAGTAACAAATCATTAAACAATAAGACCATTGATTTAGACATGGACATTATTAATCCTATAAATGTTTATGAAAGCGTGACACATGCTATCTCTAAAATCCCAGTCTCTCTTCAAATTAACCTGCCAGTAAAAGTGATGTTAACTATTCTGATTAAATATATAGCCCCTGATGATAGTAGTATGCAAGTCTGGGTTTCAACTATACAGAAAAAAGTAATCAGCTATCACAACTTTACACCTGGCTGGGCTGATTACATGCTTACACAGTTTGACCATGCGGTTGAAGAAGCGAAAACGCGCGGCTCCGGTTGGACTAAAGGAACAGTCCTTAAAATCAGATTAAGACAAGCAAAGTTCTATGATATGGTCGGCAATTCTTACATCCCTCTCCCGAGAGAGTTAGTTCTTAAACGAGCAGCCTTAAATATACATAATTCAGATAACTTATGTTTTATGTGGTGCGTTTTGGCACACTTACATCCTGTTAAAAAGCACCCAGACAGAGTATCTAATTATTGGCAGTATAAAGATAGTTTGAACTTTAATAACATAACCTTTCCAGTGAGCATAGAAAGTATATCTCAGTTTGAAGAGCAAAACAAACCAATTACCGTAAGCGTATACACCTGGAATTCAGTAGACAATTTACAGCCTATAAGGGTTTCTCCCGAAGCCCCCCTTTAGGTGAGTCACTTGAGAATCATGTAGACTTAATTCTGTTTACAGACGGTTCCAAGAGCCATTATGTATTAATTAGAACAATGAGCAGACTTCTGACTTATACTACAAAGCATCCAGCTAAACAAGAGCTTTGTAGAAGGTGTTTGGTCAGAATCCATCTATAGAAGCAGCTGACAAACATAAGAAACATTGTAAAAGTTATGAAGACTGTAAAACCGAACTTCTTATGCCCAAACCAGGGTCTAAAGTTAGTTTTAAGAATGTACGCAAGATGCAAATGAGCCCATACGTAGTTTATGCTGACTTTGAGTCAATCTTGCCACAGTACTGCGGCCCACAACAAGAACAAGAACAAAAAACAACCTTATTATCTCGGCATCAGATCTGTTCTTATGCATTTGTTGCTGTTAGATCAGATGGCCGACACACACAGCCGGAGATTTACAGAGGTCCCAACGCAGCTAGTAGATTTTTGGAGCAGATGAAACATCTTCGCAATCAATTCTCTAATCAGCTGAACCTTTCAGACATTAAGATGACTCCTGAAGATGAAGAACGTTATAGATCAGCTACCCACTGTTGGATATGCAACAGAGAATTATCAGGCGATGTTGTAAGGGACCATGATCACATTACTGGAAAATTCAGAGGGGCAGCGCATAATAGCTGTAATCTTCAACTTAAGGTTGATCCCAAGACATGGAAACTGCCTATCTTCTTTCATAACTTACGAGGCTACGATTCTCACTTTATCATGCAAGCAGTGACTTCTAAATATAAGAGGGTTACCTGCATTGCACAGTCTTCAGAAAAGTACATGACTTTTACTCTTGACTGTTTATCCTTTTATGACTCTGCCCAACATCTGATGGGGAGTTTAGATAAGTTAGCGGGATCTCTACAAGCCTTTCCAATCACTAAAAAATACTTTAATCCATCTTTAGTTTGTAAAGGAGTTTATCCTTATGAATACATGGACTCGTGGGACAAGTTTGACGAGCCAGCGCTGCCAGCAAAGGAAGACTTTTACAGCCGTCTTAAAGGCAAAGGCATATCTGACGCCGACTATGAACACGCGCAGAAAGCCTGGACAGAATTACACTGCAAAACGATGGGCGACTATCACGATCAATATTTATTGGCTGACGTGTGTTTATTGGCAGACGTCTTTCAGAATTACAGAGCTACTTGCATGAAGCATTACAGCTTAGACTCATCACATTACATCTCTGCGCCTGGCCTTTCTTGGGATGCATTCTTAAAGTCTACAAACATCCAGATTGACTTAATTTCTGATTTACCCACACTTCAGATGATTGAGGGCGGGCTGAGGGGAGGCATTAGCATGGCCTGTCATCCTTACTGCAAAGCCAACAACAAGTATTTAGACGACTATGATCCAACTAAACCATCCAACTATCTAATGTACTTAGACGCCAACAATCTGTATGGGTGGGCCATGAGCCAGGCGCTGCCATTAAGAAACTTTAAAATGATGAACGGACCTCATGATGTCAATACTGTGTTGAGTATGCTATCACAGCTTACACCCCATAATCCAATAGGGCTAATCTTGGAAGTAGACTTAGATTATCCTAAAGAATTACATGACCTTCATAACGATTTCCCCTTAGCCGCAGAAAGATTAAAGATGAATCCCACAGAACCGCCTAAACTCGTGCCTAACCTCTTTAACAAAACTAAATATGTCTGTCATTACCGGCTGTTACAATTTTACTTAAGACGTGGGCTAAAGCTGACAGCTGTTCACAGAATAATTACCTTCGATCAAGCGCCTTTCATGAGACCGTACATCATGAAGAACACCGATCTTAGAACTAAAGCCACAGACGCTTCAGAAAAAGACTTCTTTAAACTAATGAACAACAGTTGTTTTGGCAAAACCATGGAGAACGTACACAATCGTAAAGATGTAAGATTAGTTACAAACGAAAAACAAGCAATTAAGCTGACCTCTAAACCTAACTACCAAGACTTTAGAATATTTAGCGACAGCCTGGTTGGCATCATGATGAAGAAACTGAGTGTGAAGTTGGATAAGCCGGTGTTTATCGGCTTCACCGTGCTAGAGCTGTCAAAGTTATTAATGCTTGAATTTCTATACGACTACTTTAAACCGCTGTACCCAAAGTCTAGAGTTCTTTACACAGACACTGATAGTTTTATTCTGGACATCCCAACTGAAGACTTCTATAAGGATTTAGAAACAGAAGTAGCCAAAGGAGCTGATGGATGGTACGACACATGCGACTATCCAAAAGATTCACCTCTACATTCAACTGTGAACAAGAAAGTGATTGGAAAGATGAAGGATGAGCTTAATGGGACGGTTATACGAGAATATGTTGGCTTACGGTCGAAGATGTATAGCGTTGCCAGCCAAACTTCTGTAACAAAGAAAGCTAAGGGCATAAGTAAAGAAGTTGTCAAAAAAAATATAACTCACGATAACTACAAGCAAGCTCTCTTTGAAAACAAAGTATTTCATCACACAAACGTTAATCTGCGCTCTACTCTTCATCAAGTAAACACAACTGCTGTTAATAAGAAATCACTAGTCTCTAACAATAACAAGAGAACTTACGTTAATCCTGAGTTTTCATATGCTGTAGGACATTGGAGAACCGACTTGAAAGATTAACTTGACTGACTTGACTAGTACTTACCTTAAGAACTTAACAAGAACTTACTTAAGAACTTAACAAAGAACTTAACAAGAACTTAACTAGTACTTAACAAGAACTTATTTTTTTTTTTTGCACTTAACTTGTAATTTACTTGCTCTTAACTTAAAAAGTACTTTCTATAACTAACTTAACTTGTACTTATCTAGTTCTTAACTTGTACTTATCTAGTTCTTAACTTGTACTTTATTTAGTTCTTTAAAAACTATTCCATAGAAAATGGGTCTACAGCAGGAGGTTGTACTTTTTTTGCAGAAGCTGGTTCTTCTTCTTTTACTGTGGGGGTTTGTGACTTTGCTGCTAAGTATGGCGTTAGACATTTGCATGCTAAAAAACCCCCACCAACAACAACCGCAGCAAATACATAATAATACATCTTATCGTTTAATTGTGATTGTGTTGTTGTTAATTGTGTTGTTGTTGACGGCGGCGATGTTGTATTACTATCTAATAATTTTTGTTTTGCTGCTTGGTTTGCTTTTCTCAGTCTGTTCCATTCAGCTAGTTTACGACCGGCCTCAACACGCCCAGCACTTTTAGACTTAGTAACACTACTCACTTGTGGCACATTCTGCTCTAGCGGACTCACTTGTGGGACACTCGCCTGTGGGGCACTCGCTTGTGGGACATTCTGCTCCTGCGAAGTCTTCTTCTCCTGATCGCTCATTTTTTTTATTGCGATTAAAATTAATATGATTAAAAGTAATTAATCCCATGATGAATGGACATAACATCGTCCCAAATCTATAATACATGTCACATCCTAGAGACTCTAATGACTTGGTTAAAACCGGATCTTGTGATAAGTCATATTTTTAAATCTTCTTCTGAATCAACCGGCGCCATCTTACTTACTAACTTAGCATATAAACTAATCATTGTCTGCCCCACTGATCTAACCATTTTTTATCCTAGCTGCGCCTCGTACCTGGCGTAATACTTCTCAACGTCTGATGTAGACAATTGCTGAATCTGTTCGATACTTAGTTCAACGCCTAAATACTGCCTGGTTTTTCCACACGCGGCCAGAGAGTATAATCTTTCTTTATGGCAGAGGTCTGCCTGCTCCTCACACTTTAATAGTTCGTCACAATCCATTTTTAAAAGCAATAAAAAATAATATAATACTTTTAAAACCATGAGTTTAACGCTGGTTAATTATGCAGTGCCTATCGTTGGTGTTATAGTCTATTCAACCCTCGCAAAATGTTTGCTAGGAATAAAACCGCCCAACATGGGAAAGATAGAAGATTCGCCAAGGCTAGTTGCGGCCTTATTTTTAGCTTTAACAACAAAAGATTATTTGATTAAAAAGCACATAGACAGTCTTTCGTATTATGATTATTTTAATTATTTTTTTAGTTAATAAAAAGATGAGTGAAAAAAAGATTATCAATACGATTTACCATTCTGCTGTAATTAGCGGCCTTAGTATTGGTTATAGCGTGCTAGCAAAAAACATGTTTAAAATGAAGCCGGCGGATCTAGGAAGGTTAGACATTGAGGATGTTGTTAAGGTTATAGTTGTAATTACTGCAGGGATTGCCTCAAAAGACTTTCTTGTTACGCAGGGGATTATCCCAGAAAATATTAATGCATAGAAAGATTAATGCATAGAAAGATTAAGGCATAGGCAGATTAATGCATAGGTTGATTAATGCATTTAGGCAGATTAATCTAGAAAATATTGATTTATAAAAAAGATGTCTGGATTGGTTCTGATGGTGGGAGGGGCTATTGTTAATGCATTGGCTTTCTCTGGCAGCAATTATATGTTTAGTAAATTGCGGTCTGATGAAGAGAGAGAACGCCATAACAAGGCAATGGAAGATTTAGCTAAGGCGAGAGACGCTTACGAGAAAGGAGAATTGCTCACTTAGACTTTATTAATAAAAAGTTAAGAGAACAGGGTCATGCAGAGCACACATTTACAGACGTTGATGAAGCAATGAATGAGTATTACTTAGTGACAGGAAAGAAGTTTCTAACATCGCCGCCGCCAGAACTGTCTGACTTTTATGAACCGTCTGAGGATCAGAAAATGGTAGAAATAGGCTTTATTATAGGCGCTATGGGAGCAATCTTTCTTCTTGCATATTCAATGTAAAAAACATAGTTAAAATGTAATAAAAAACAGCCCCTTATGGACAATACAAAGTACAATACGAAGTACAAAATATATTATTCTCCTGGAGGGTATTGGAAAGGAAAGGCTGCTATTGATAAACTGAGTAAAGCTGCTAGGGTGTCTGAATCAGAAGCGAAAGACTGGCTTTCTAAACAAGCGATCTGGCAAATATATCTGCCTGCCCCAAAAAGAATAATAAGACCTCGATTTGTTAATTCAGTTCCTAATGACACCCACCAGATGGACTTGCTGTATCTTCCACATGACAAAGTTAGAAGAAAAAAGTTTAAGTATGCTCTTACGGTTGTTGACATGGCTTCAAGGTATAAAGATGCTGAGCCTTTAACGGATAAAAGCTCAACTGCTGTGGCTGTGGCTTTACAACAAATATACATGCGAGGTCCATTAAAGTATCCTAGGTTAATCCAGGTTGATGATGGAAAAGAGTTTAAAGGTTCTGTAAACCAGTTGTTTTTAAGACACCGGGTTACAGTTAAGAGAGGGATCCCAGGCAACCATCGATCACAAGCCCTAGTAGAAAACTTTAATAAAAATCTGGCCGAGCGTCTGTTTACTTATCAATATCACAGAGAAATTATGGACAAAACGCGCAACACAGAATGGGTTAGGAGATTGCCAGCAGTCTTACGCGCCATGAACAATGAAGAATTTAAAGCAACAGGGCTTAAACCAGTAAACGCGATCAAATTAAAAAAAATTAGCATTACTGAAGATGTGCAGGGGACTCAAAAACTCTTGCCGTTTGGACTAAAAGTAAGATACTTGTATGCGCCAGGAGAGGCAGAAGGCGATGTTAGAATTAGAGCTACAGACCCCATATGGAGCGTAGATGTATATGAAGTTGAAAGAATTATGAAAACAGCCCCTCCTGTGTATTATTTAAGAGAAACTCTCTCTTCTAGCGGTGCTACTGCGTCTAAAAAAAACCCGCCCCTAAAAGATCCTTTGTTCGTGAAGAGTTGCAAGTTGTCCCGCCAAACACAGTGCCGATTAATTAAAAAAAAATAGTATTTGCTAAACTTATGATTTTTTTTTTTTTTGCTAAACTTATGATTTATTTTTTTGCTAAACTTATGATTTATTTATTTTAGTTCCCATCTTATTTTTTGGCTTATTTTGGGTTTAACCAATCATGCGTTTGCTTTTCAATGTTCTGTTTAATTGCACCAGTGTCTACCTGTTGTGAAGTAAAAGTCTTTCTCCACTCCTTTTGAAGTTCAATTTTTTGTCGTCTATAATCCTCACCGTCGGTCATAAGCTTCTGAAATTCTTCGTCCGTAATGTTTTTATCCTGTATTGATTTGCTTATTCTTAATTTTAATGAAGAAAGTTTTGCTGATGCTAGGGCTACAATGGCAGTGTGCTTTTGTAGTTTAGGAGTTAATTTTTTTAAAAACAGCGCTCACAATCATAGACATGGTGCCTAAACCTAGTCCAAGGCTCCCTAATGCTAAAGAGGCTGGCGCCCCAGCCCCAGTAGCTAAAAGAGCAACACTAGACCCGGCACTTACGCTAGCTACAGCTGATGAGCCAGTAATTACATGAGAAAGAGTACTTAAAACTTTAGCATATTTCTTTCTAGTAACCCTGTACTTATCTAAGTCACTTTCTATTTCCTTTCGAAGTTCAGTTATTTGCTCTAACCTAAACTGTTGAGCCTCCATTTTTAATTAAGATTAATTTTTTTAATTAAGATTAATCTTATACATATCTACTTATTAATCCTTCTGGCAGCACTTCATCAACAGAGTAAAACGCAATAAAATCAACATACTTAATGAAAATAAAGTCAAGTACTGTTAGTTTGTCTTTGTCAACCATCACAGTAACCTTGTCAGATGATACAAGGGTGTTTATCTCATCTCCGTTTTTAGTAATAACAATAGCGAGCTTCAGAGAGGCATCCAAGTTTTCAGCCTTTATTTGTATGCCTCTAATTAACGTATGTTCTGGCAAACTAGAATCAGCCTCCCTTGGAGTAATAAATAAGCGAAAAAGCATCGTCATTTGCCTAGGAAGTGACTGTAGCGTTGGAGTAAACTCTAAGCCAACGGTGTCATCCCCCACTTCAGCTAAGGGTCTCTTTCTCTTTAGCATATATTCAGAGCCCTGCCTAGTTATTTCAATCTGTTTTTTCTGTTGTGTTCCTGGGACCAGGCTAACAAGAAAGGGACCTGCATTCAAAGCTTTTCTAAAATTGTTTTTCTTATCAAAGTATACATTAGGGCTTCGTAGTTCAAACTTTAAATTCCATGCAGGAAGCAACGCCCAAACATTCTCTCGTTTATGAAGTTTGTATTCGTGTTTGCCAAAATCGTTTGCCCTTAAATTTCTTATCTCTTCCAGGGTAGGATACTGCTGCCGTTTTTTATCTTCAATTTCTGTTCGTTTGTAAACCCCATCGTCGGTGTATTCAAATCCATAAACATTTCCTGGAACTCCTATTAAATCAAACTCAGTTGTGTCTGCTAGGTCTTTTAGCTCTACTGCAGTGCATTTAGGAGCTAGCTGCGCTTTTGATTCTGGCCCTCGAGACGTTCTTTTTAATATTAAAATTATAATAAACAATTTGTTATAAACAGCCTATAATAAACAATCTATAATAAACAATCTACAATAAACAAACATATTGAACTGGAGGGTCAGTCCGTAAGCATAGCTTAGCGTGCTTAGATTTTTCTAACTGCTCTTTTATTTTTTTTAGCTCATCTTTGTCCCTTATTATATAATTTTCACTTAAACATTCTTCAAAACTATCCCTGTCTTTAGTGTAAAATAAGATGACTGATTTTAGCTGCGATCTAAAGTCTTTTAAGACAGCATTGTATTTTTGAGTTAAGAGCCACACAGAAACTAAGGCGTGGCGACCGCTGAAGGCTAGCTTAGACAAAGTCCTTCTTTTTTTAACAATGTCTCGTTCGGCTGAGCAGTCATCAATAATAAACAGCGTTTCAGTTCCCTCAAATAGTCTATAGTAGTGTTCTAAACAGTCGCTCAGTTTGTCGCTAGGATCAACTAAAAATATATTATCGTCTGTCCAAATAAACTTCCTTTCTTTGTAAGACTTGTTGTGCTTAATGGTTGTGCAGAATATAACAATGTGCTCGTAATGAAACCTGTAGACTGTTTGTAACAAATCAAGTACAAAGACAGTTTTCCCACACCCAGTAATCCCGCAGATAAGAGAACAGTGCGGATCTTTGGGCAGAAACTTCAAACTATCCATCTGTTTTATTAGAATATTTCTTCTGCATTTTAATAAGCCACATCTTTTAGCCTGTTTTCTTCAATGTTTAGCTGAGCGTCACAAACCATAAAAATATGAATTTGTATTGGGGCGTTTCCGTCTGCTTTCTTGTAAATATTTATTTTTATGCCATCTTGCCCCACCCTTTCTCCACTTCCAAACAATCTGTTGTCAAATGTGGATCTAAAATCCAGCCACAGCCCATATTTGGTTATTAAGTAGTCTTCGAGTCTTACATCATAAAGGCGAAGTTTTTTACATACACGATCAACTGCGGGATCTCTTTGCCTACCTCCAGCGAATAACTTTCTTATTTCATCAAAGTGTTGGTGAGGTAAAAGTCCGCGACCCGAATACAACTGATCAGACTTACCATTTATTGTGCAGTCAACCTTCTCAATTTTTGGATTATAAAACGCTTCTGATTCTCTATGAAAAGGAGTTGTTCCTTCGGTAAACAAGAACAAAATTCCTTTTAAAGACTTCAGAGACTGATTTAGATGTATGTTCCAGAGAGTGTCTCGCTTGTTTCTATTTTCTGTAGTGGAGTGTATAACTCTTTCATAATAAATAACTGTTTTATTTTTATACTGGGTTAAGATTGTTCTGGCCAGTTCAGGGTTAGTAACAACATCAAACTCAAGAGAAATGTCGCTAACTATGTATTTAGCTTCAGGATCTTCAGACAAAACAACAGAACTGCTAGGATTAAATGTCAGTTCATAAGTAAGTTTTTCTTTTAGTGCACCTTGGTAATATGGCATATGCGTCTTTAACAGCTCAAAATCTAGAGGGATGCAGAATCTGTTGCCAAATGCTTCTGCTACTGCTTCATCTTTAACATCATCCTTTGCATCCTCCGCCCCCACTCTGTGCTTGAGACCGTTTGGACTTTGTATTCCTTGATAAACTTTCTCTTTTCTTTCTTTTTTAGGCAGCCATAGGTCAGAATAGAGGGCAAAAATGTCTGCCTCGCCTAGTACAAATACTTCTCTGCCCTCCAGTTTAATTGCTATATGATTAACGATTGCCCTGCCCAAATTAGCAACAACAGTAGCATTAGGATCTTCCGATGTAATATCTATTTTGAATGATAGTTTAGCAGTGCCTGGCATTATAACATCGCCGGCGCCAAGATCAGGGAACTTAACTATTAAAGTTTGTCCGGGCTGAACTGTTGATGGAGTATTTACACTAATTACAGTCTGCCTTATACCTTTTACGCCGTGAGGTTCTTTCTCTTTTCTGTATGGATCAAGGTCACAACCGTATGAGTTCATTTTTTTTATAAAACAAAAAAGAATATAAATAAAAAATATGGATGAAGATTTTGACCCGATTGATCCTATTGAAGAAGAAGATGAAACAGAACTGGGCCCTTCATTGCAAGAAGAGCTTGAAGAAGCGGGTTCTTTACTCCCTAGACAGCATCAAGAACTATTGCGAAAACGAATTCAATCATTCTATAGAAGTATAGAACGAGAGCTACCAGTTGTACTTGATCCTAACGATTTTGAGGAAGATGATAAACATTTGTATATAAGGACTCGCGTAGGGAGTCGTGTAAGAGTTACTACAAAGACAGACCCAACCAAGTTTTTAAGTAAGAGTACAATTATTAGAGACCTCCCTATTGCCGACCAAGAGCGGTTAAATATTTTAAATCTAAGGTCTGATGCTGTTAGACTTTTACAGAACTTGGAGCAAGAGTTACCGACAGAATCTGAAATGCTAAGCCTCTCTCTTGAAGAAGCAATACAACAAGCAGATAAACATATGGCTAATGCAAATAGAGCAATAACAGAAATTGAGACGAGTTTAAGTGAGGAGACAGGCGTAAAAGAACTTGTCAATTCTCAATATTCTGATCGAGAGCGTAAGGCCCTTGATAAAGCTCTACAGACAATAAGGGGTGAACTAATGTACAACACAGCAAAACTTGGTGAGGTAGAAAGAGATATAGAAGAAGAAAAAATTAAACTGGCTGATGCAGACGATAACAATCTAGGACTAGAAGAAAAGACTAGAATACAACAAAAATTACAGGAGTTAATGAACAAAAAGACAGAACTGTTAGGCGCAATTTCTATTAACAGAGGTCATCTAGAATCACAAATAACCAGAATCAGAGAAGTTATAAACAAAATACTTCATGAAAACACTACGTTAGCAGAAAGAATAAGGATTCTGTTCAGAGAAGAGGGGATTACAGTAGTTAGCATATTAACAGCTGTTGGGTTTGCTATCTCTACACTCGTTTATGCTTTAACTGGCGGTGCACCAACAGGGCCAGTAGCGCCTCCAACGCCTCAGCCCGGTAAAAGTTGGATTAGAAAACAATTGCATCATCTAGCAAACTTATTAAAGAAGTTAGCAGCCAAAGCGCTTGATGCTCTGCCTGGCATAATAGGCAGTGTTGTTAGTTGGGTTTTGTCTACTATAGGCAAAGTGGTTGGTTATATGGCTGACCATCTGTGGACGTTAGGAGTGCTGGCTGCCGGTTTAATTTTTAGTGAAATAAAGTATAGCTAATCCAGTAAAAGTTAAAAACACAACAAGGGCTGTCTTTTCGCTAGTATGACTGTCAGTGTGAGGCAGATCAACAGGTGGCGTGCTTTCTGGCTGTGGGACGCTTATAACTGGATCGCTTTCTGGCTGTGGGGCGCTTATAACTGGATCGCTTTCTTCAGGGTTAGGTACTTTTTTTAAAATGGATGGAGCAGGCCTTGTGTTTAAGCCTTGATTGTGTCCTAAGTTTTGATCGTCTCCAGCTATAAGGATTTCATTGTTATAATTCTGTATCATGCCAATCTGTAGTCTAAGGTCAGAAGGCAGCATGTATAATCCATGACCAACAACAAAGTCAACCTTTGACCGAGCATGTGAAAGAACGTTTTGATACCTTTGTATGCTGGCAGGCAAATCAACAGCAGAGTTAATAGCATCTTCTAAATTGGCTAGAAATTGTTTTCTGGCATCAAAACCTGTAGATTGATCCACTATGCTAGATTTAGTCTGTGCTTGTGCTCCTAATAGACACCAAACGTATGTCCTTATGGAGTCATTAAGCCTTTGCACTCCTGGCATTGTTAGCCCTTTACTTTCATCTAAGATAAATGTTGCCCAAGCATTAGGATGTTTTTGTTCTATGGATCCTAATCGAACTTGTTTGTTTGGTTGAAAAGAGGTGTGGCCCGGCCAGTAGTCATAAGTATATTCTCTTTTTGTACCCCACAAATACAATGTGCCTAGCCCATGATTGCGGTCTAACTTTTGTCTAAAGTCAGTTGAAGGATTAATGTTAAATTCGTTGCAGATTCTTTCATATGCATTATTGTCCATTGGACTGAGAAATGGATTAAACGCGTTGTCATTGGGGAGGGGCACTTGTAGTTCAGTTAGTATGCGTCTGTACTGATAATAAACATGAAAGTTATATACTGACCTTACTAAAAGATTGGGGTGGTTTAAATGGTTTGCATATGAAACACCGCAGCCAGTGGTTGCGCAGTAGATGGCAAAATTTAACTGATTCTGGAAAAAAGCCATAGGGCGAGATGACCATGCTGATGGTACTCTGTCACTCTTTATTGGCGGATTTAAATATTTAGTTAGTGGGTTTACAAGTCTAACTTGGAAGCCGTATGATCCATCTACTGCAATTGTTAAATTGCTGAAGTCCAAAGATTTGGGGTTATAAAAGGCCCCTACATTGTAGGTAGCACTTTCATTATATTTAAAAGGCTCCATTTTTAAATGGTTTTTAAAATAGTTATAAAAAAGATGTACATCTATATAACCAAGCAAAACGAGCGTGTGTTCTTAGCGTACCCAATTACTAATTGGAGCGGGAGTTGTAGGATTGCCCTTAGAGAAATTGGTTTTAAAGTTATGTGGGTTAACATATCTGAAGGAGCTCAAAATAACTGGATTAATGTTGATGACGAGCAAGGCAATCAAATAAACCATATACAAATACCTGATGGTTATTACAACTTTTGTTCTTTAAAAGAAGTACTTAACAATTTTGGCATATTGTTAACAATTAACGAGGCAAACCTTAGAATTACTATGAATTTTCCACTAGAGGAAAGAAGAGAGTACACTTTCCCTAGAGGGCTTGCTCGAATCTTGGGCTTTTATGATAGTGACAAATCTTATAGATTTAGCACAAGAGAAGGCATCTATCAATTTGAAGGTAATAAACCTTCTGATTTTTCAGTGAATCCAATGCTGTATGTCCATTTACAACAGTTAAAAACAAATACTAATTTGGTTAATGGTCATCCGTCTACAGTTCTAAGAGCGCTACCGTCAATTAAGGCGGGGTTTTGCGATTATCAGCTATATGGGTTTGATGGAAACAGTCAATTTAAAGAATTAATTGAGGGAGCTATAAATTCATTAGATGTAAAAATAACTAATCAAGATGGAGGTTTAGTTGTTTGTTCTGACTTAGTAATGGTGCTGGAAGTAGAAGAACGCACTGTGAGCCATTAGATTTTCATGCCATGGAGAGAGAATGTCAATATGTTTGTTCACTCTCACCACAGCTTATTTTGCACGAAACCCCCCCCCCCCCCCCCCATTTTAATGTACTGATTGCGTCAATTTTTAGAGGTTTTGGGGTGTTAATTTTGTTTAGAAAACAGGTGTTAATTTTGGCCAAAACTGATATGAGATGGACGTGATTTGTATGTGAAAAGGGGGGGTTTCGTGCAAAATAAGATGTGGTGGGAGTGAACAAACATATTGACATTCTCTACTGTTAAAAAACGGTATTTTATAAATTTAGAGTATTCTTGAAGAAATTCGATATACATGTGCAGCTTTGAACGCTAAACAATGATATACAATTTTCAAGATCCGAAACTTAACATTGACCGTTAAAAACCGTTATTTTCTGAATTTCGAAATTTTCACCCTTCTTCATAACATTTCGTATACACATACAGTTTTAACCGCTGAACAATGTTATGCAAATTTTACGAACCAAAACTTAACATTGACCGTTAAAAACCGTTATTTTCTAAATTTACACCGTTATTGATAAAATTCGGTATGCGTATGTCCAGTAACGGTAAGTAATTTTGCAACATGGATGGGACAGGGTAGGGGGATGAAAAGGGAGGAATGAGAGGGGCCAGAAAAATTATTGTACAGTGCAAAGCCTCATACACTATTTTTACATTAGACACAGACCCGTTGAAATAAACTACTTCTGCACAAAGTCTATTCCTACAAAATTAAGGGCAATCAGAAGAATGGGAATGGGAACAGTGAGTGCAGGCGGAAAAACGAGCGAGAAAAGCATCTCGACGTGCTAGGGAAGATCCAGAGGAAAGGGGCCAGAGGCAGGCGGAAAACAATAGAATGTATAAGAGAGAGAGAGAGACAGACAGACAGACAGACAGAATGTGTATTTGTGTGGGGGGAGGGAGTGGGAAGATGTTGGGGGGGGGGGGGGAGGATTGATTGTAAATCAAAACAATTAATACATGTTTGCCGTCACGTGAGTATCGCAAAGAATGTTCATATCCGGGCAACGCCGGGTGCCCCTGCTAGTATATATATATATATATATATATATATATATATATATATATATATATATATATATATATAATAAATGTCTTTGAGGATTCTCAGGAGATTAAAAAAAAAAGAAAAAGAAAACAGAACAAACATTGACAACGCGCGTGAGTGCGTGTGTACGTGTGCGTGCCTGCGTGCACACACGTGTGTGTGTGTAATGGGAAAAAGGAAAATTCAGTGTCCAATCCCATTTCACCTCGAGGAAAAAGAGTGGCAGATAGAGGGAAAAGATGAGCAGAAGCAGAGATAGAGAAAAAGAGAGAGTGGCAGATGAGTCTTAGGTTTGGAAGGGGACGATTGAGAGTGTAAAAGAAAGTGAAAGAGTGGTAGATGAGGAGTCTTATTATTGGCAGGGGGCACTTGAGGGTGTGTATGAGGGGGAAATATATATATAGAGAGAGAGATAGACAGATAGATGCATATAGATTGTTCACATGTGTATGTGTCTATGAGTATGCATACCTGGATGGTGGAGATGGTGTTTGGGGTAGAAAGAAACTCGTGGAGAGCGTGGCAGCAGAGAATCCTCAGAAGAGAAGCCCCTTCAAGCAAGTGTTTCGGCCCTTATCTCCTGACACTCTAGGGGGGTTGGGCCACACCCGGTTCATGACTCCGGATGTCCCTCTGCTGCCCCTTTTTTTCTTTTTCTTTTTCCCCACCTTGGGACGAGCCATGGCTGGGATTCGAACACATGACCTTCTGGACATGCTCATTTTCCACTTAATGACTCGCACTCTAACCACTGAGCCACAGGGACACCTGATATTTGTAGGGAAGTTAAGCCTTATGAAGTTCACTTTTGTTCCTCCTTGACCAGATCCAGCTTGAACACCTCTCTGCCGCTTCTGCCATTGCTTTCAGGGCTCTGGTTTTTTTCCCTCCCTGCAACTGAGAGCTGTTTCATGAGGCTGTATGCAGACGTTCCTACAAACCCCCTAGCTCCAATTTCTGCAGTGAGGACTTTGACCTGATAGCCTTCTCTCCTCAGGCTGTTTGCCAGATCAGCATACTTTTTCAGTCTTTTGCTCTTTGTGTGTCTTTCAGCGTATCATCATACCATCTTCCAAGGCCCTTGACTGGTTCTTCTGTGACTGTTGGAATGGCCTGGTTGGCAACACTGAAGACCACAGATTCGGCCACTTTTCCTTTCCTCAGTGAGAGACTCCGTGATTTCTTTGGCTTGTACTTCATTCTGGATGAGGCAACTATGTCGTCCAGCCTCTCCAGCACATGACGTGTCTCGTCTTCTCTGGATGAAATCACTGTAGTGTCATCCATGAAGGCCTTGAGAGGAGGCATCTTGTATCCATCGCCAAGGTCTGTTTGTCTTGCGTTGCTTGTTGCTGCTTTCAAGATGACTTCCATTGCCAACACGAACAGTATTGGGGAAATTGCACAGCCCATTGCAATACCCACTTCCAAGTTGATCCAATCTGTTGTGTACTCCTTGGTAGAGAACCGCATTGAAAGCCATTGAAGTACTTCTTGAGCATGTGGTGGATGTTCTTTGGCACATGGTACATCTCAAGAGCCAACTGTATCATCTCATGGGGTACAGATCCATATGCGTTTGCCAGATCAAGCCACACTACGTCCAGGTCTCTCTTTTCTGTTTTTGCATTTTGGATTGCGTCCCAGATCATTGTGGCATGTTCTACACAGCCAGCCACGCCTGGGATGCCACCTTTCTGGACTGACACATCCAAGTACTATAGGGTGAGGGTCATTATGACAATAATTCACCCATAATACCCTGCCCTCTCTTCCTCCCTCCCCACCCTACCCCCACCCCCTTTCTTTTCCCCCAACAACACTATTTGCATGGATTTCTCACCCCCCACACACCCCATGCATACATTTGTGTGGGAGGAGAGATATGAACTCTTTCTCTCTCTCCCCCCCTCCCCCATTACCCTCTTCCACGCCCCCTCCATATTCTGTTTCCCCCCTCCCCCCCTCCCCAACGATATCTTACCACCCATTGATCATTTCCAATCTCTTCCAGTCATTACTATCATTACCCACACCCCCACATAACTACTATCATCACCATCACCACCCATTAAAATTGTTTATTTATTTATTTATTCATTTATATCTTTTATATTCTTTATTTACTTCTTTTATCTTATTTCATTTATTTATTCATTCATTTAATTATTATTATGATGTTTATTCATTTAAATTAAAAAAAACAACTTATTTGGTGTTATGGGTGAAAATGA
Organism: Conus canariensis; assembly: GCA_033310375.1. Lineage (NCBI taxonomy): Eukaryota > Metazoa > Mollusca > Gastropoda > Neogastropoda > Conidae > Conus > Conus canariensis. The sequence goes on from CM065735.1 coordinate 8,719,826, forward strand.
ATGAATGTACAGCATACGACTCCCCTTTTTGCTGGTGGCCATCTTGGAAATTGCTCAAATACACAAATTTTTTTCTTTTTTTTTTAAATAGACCTGTATCTGGTTATGTTCAGGGCATGAAATTGTGCTTCTCAGCCAGATTTGGTGTTTGTAGCATTAAATGAACAGTTATGCAACATATATTCCATTTTTGGTGTCGGCCATTTTGAAAAATGCCAAAAAAACACGTTTTTACAAATTTCTTATGGTGGCTCTAAATCAGGTTTTGTTCAGGACATAAAACTGGCCATCTCTGCCAAATTTGGTGCTTGTTGCATGAAGTGCATGACTTTTCGACATAGAACCCCTGCTATATAGAATCATGCTTTGTTGTCTATGCATTTATATCTGCTTGTTAATGTTATGTTACGCTTTCTACCATAATAATAATAATAATAATGATTTCTTATATAGCGCTTAATCAAACGAATTTCTCTAAGCGCTTTACAAAGTCATACTACATTCACCCTTCTCATATACAATAATACACCTTACACCCAACTACAAATACTATTACTACAATAACTAACAAATCCTAATCCTACCAATGTGACATTCACTTATTCTTCAAATATCACTACAAAAACTTAATCCTATAACGTTCAATCATACAACAAATACATATAATAGAGAACATACACATACGCTACATTTGAAAAGGCCCAGACGGCTATGAGTTAGGTTGTACCCCCCCCCTCTCCCCACAGCATTGACTAATTATGAGAAAATAGATGGGTTTTAAGTTTAGACTTGAAAGAAGAGATAGAAACTGAATGTCTGAGACAGTCTGGCAGTCTGTTCCACGTCGCTGGAGCTTGAAAAGAGAAAGATCTTTCACCAGTAGTAGTCCTGAAGCGAGTCATTCGCAGAAGGCGGTCGTCAGCACAGGAGCGTAGTTGTCGAGAGGGGGTGTAGATTTTAAGGAGATCTGAGAGATAAGAAGGTCCATTTTCAAAGAGAGCAGAGAAAGTGAGAGTTGAGATTTTGTACGAGATACGGTTTGAGACAGATAGCCAGTGAAGAGAGTGGAGGAGAGGCGAAATGTGAGCATGTTTTCTTGCTCTACAGACGACTCGGGCTGCATGATTTTGGATTCGCTGTAATCTTTCTATCAGGTATTTTGGAAGGCCGCCAAAAGTGAGTTGCAGTAATCTATTCTAGATAAGACAAATGCACAAATGAGAGTTTTTGTAGCATCTGTAGAGAGAAGGTGACGTACAGAGCTGATTCTTCTTAGTTCTAAATAGGCAATCTTGCAAATATTTGAAACCTGTTTCTCAAAGGAGAGGGATTGGTCAAGTATGACCCCTAGACTGCGGACAGAGGTGGAGACAGAGACAGCACAGTCATTGATAGTGACAGTTGAAGGCAGAGAAGGATGGTTAGGCTGTTTTGTCACGAACATGAGTTCCGTCTTGTCGTCGTTTAGTTGTAGTTTGTTGGTTGTCATCCAGTCCTTCAGGTCTGCAATGCAGCCCCACATCCGAGAAATCAGTGAGTCAGTTTCAGCAATGGGAGCCGACTGATGAAGCTGAGTATCGTCAGCAAAGCTCTCATGCGACATGGCGTGACCACTGATGACGTCAGACACAGGACTAGCATACAGCACAAAAAGGACTGGCCCAATCTAATCACATTCAGAATGCCTGTGTATGTAAGAAAATTAGTTCTTGTATCTGTATACTTGTTACAGAACTCATTATAGTTCATCAAGTTATCATGATCATTAATTAGCTGTTTAATGAAAAAAATGTCATGGTCAGACCATTCTTGTAGAAACACAGGTTTTCTTCCTCTTAGAATATTAGGATTGTAGTGAATACATTCAGACATGAATTCATCAACTGAATCTGGACAAGACTTTGCAGCTATTTTCTTATAATGCTTTAGTACATCCTTCCAGCAAGGATTATTAACTCTTTGTTGTATAGTGTTTGCATATTCAATGCCAAAGTTTTGTAACATTTTTAACGCTGGTATCATATTAATAGTAAACTCTTTCCAAGTGGATTCCTCCATCAGTCTTTTCAACCAACTAATTTTCATCGCTGACAAAAACGATTTAATATTAAGCATTCTTAAACCACCTTTACTGTATTCTTTACACACTATAGTTGTTTTTTTTTAATTTTACTTTGTTTTTCATTCCAAAGAAAGGCATAAAGCTCTTTTTCTAAGGAGGTTAGGAAGTTGTCAGGAGGGTCTGGTAGATTAATCAAGAGATGCACAATTTTTGAAAATACTAGTGTTTTGATTACTGTTATTTTCCCAAAAGGAGTTAGTTGACGTTTTTTCCAATAATTCATCATTCTTTTCATGGCATTGAATTTGTCTTCATAATTAAGTCTAACTATAGAGTTGGTATCTGTTGAAAACTTGATTCCTAGAATCTTAAATGTTCCTGGGTCCCAAATGAAGTTTTTGTCTCTCATGTACTGAATCCCACAGTTTCTTCTTCGTCCAAGCCATACTACTTGACTTTTATCAAAATTTATTTTTTGCCCAGACATTCTTGAAAAGCTAGTTAAGGCCGATACAGCTTCGATGAATGATCTTTCATTTCCATCCAGAAATAGAGTAGTATCATCAGCAAACTGAGAAATCAGAGCCTCTCTACCATTGATGGTTAACCCTTTGATATTAGTGTTAGTACGCATCATGATTGACAGAATTTCAGCACAAATGAGATAAAGGTAGGGTGAGGCTGGGTCACCTTGTCTTACTCCTCTTTTTATGGAGAACCAAGAGGAATATTGACCATTGACAAACACACATGTGGAAATATTTGTATAAAAAGTGCTTATCCATCTTATCATATCAGGGCCAAATTTGAAAAATCGTAAACATTTCTGTAAAAAGGTCCAAGATACACTATCGAACGCTTTCTCAAAATCAATAGCAAATAATAGACCAGGAATGTTTTGTTTTTCTGCATATATTAATGTGTCATAGATTAGGCGAATATTTTCTCCTATGTAGCGGCCTTTTAGGAAGCCTTTTTGGCTTTCATGTATAATTTTGTGTAAAACGCTCTTTAGCCAATTCGCAATACATGCAGAGGCTATCTTATATGCTACATTTAGAAGGGAAATGGGACGCCAGTTTTTAATGACTCGCTTTGGCTTACCGTCTTTTGGAATGCAAGTAATAGTGCCTTGGCGTTGAGTAACAGATAACTGGCCTGTTTTGAATCCTTCATTAATAGAGCGCACAAGAAATGTACCTAAATCAGAAAAGAAAAATTTGTAGAATTCTACTGTAAATCCATCTGGACCTGGGCTTTTGAAATTTTCATATTTTTTGTAGTGCAATGGCTGCTTCCCGAAGGGTGACCAGTCCCTCAATGCTCTCACTATCTTCATCTGTCAATACTGGAGCTTCAAGAGAATCAACACGGTCTATGTCTAAATTTGTTACAGTCTGGGGGGGGAATATAATTCTTCATAATAACTCTGTACTTCTTTCAAGATGCCTTCTTGGTCAGTTAAAGTGTTGCCATCATTTTTTTCTAGATAAGGCATAGTTTTGTCTAAATAGTTTCTATTTTCCATATTACAGAAATATCTATTCACTTTTTCTCCTTTACAGATCCAGTGAGCCTTGGATCTAACAGCCATGCCTTGAATTCTTTTGTCTCTTAATTCTTATAATTCTACTTTGAGATCTTCCAGTAGGGCAATATCTTCTCCCTAGAGAATATAAATATCTGTGTTCACGACCACCTCATTTTTATTCTGCACGCAATCCCCCTCTTTTAAAAAAAAATTTCTTCATTTTCTTGCTGTTTTTTTTACAAAAACTAACACATTTTTTTTTACAAAAAATTAACATGCAAAAAACCCAATTAACATTGCAAAAAAAACACCCAAATTAACATGCAAAAAAACCCCAAAATCGAAGGAATCGTTACTTCAAAGCGGGGGCTTGCGTGCAGAATAAAAATGGGGCGATCGTGAACACAGATGTTTATATTCTCTCTTCAGCATAAAAATCTAATGGTTTACAGAATTAGTCATCCTAACACAATTAACGCCCGCGGGATTGAGAGTTAGACCTTACTATTTTTCTAGTATGCTCTTCTACCTCAAGCACTACTAATAAATCAGAACAAACAACTGGGTTCCCATCTTGGTTAGTTATTTTTACGTCCAATGAATTTATAGACCCTTCAACTAATTCTTTAAATTGACTGTTTTCACGAAATGTGTTTAATTGATAATCGCAATAACCCACCTTAGTTGATGGTAGTGCTCTTAGAACTGTAGATGGCTGGCCATTAAATAAATTATGGTCTGTTTTTAATTCATTTAAATGGACATACAACCTTGGGTTAATTAGAAAATCGGATGGTCTGCTACCTACATACTCATAAAGACCACTTTCTAAGTACATATGTGTTTTAATATGATACGTTTCACCACTATTACAAAAGCCCAAAATTCGAGAAAGGCTTCCAGGAAAAACATACTCCCTTCTTTCTTCAAGATCTAGAAAATTCATAGTAATTATAAGATTTGCCTAATTAATTTTTAACTTAATGCCAAATTTGGTAAATACTTCTTTTAAAGAACAAAAGCTGTAGTAACCATCAGGTATTTTTAAATGCTTTAATAGATTACCTTGTTCGTCCTTAATATCCACCCAGTTATTCTTAGCTTTTTCAGATATGTTAATCCATTTTATTTTAAAACCAATTTCTCTAAGAGCAGCCCTACTATCGCCGCGCCTATTGTCAGTTGGATACTTTAAAAACACATGCGTGTTTTGCTTGGTTATATAAATGTGCATCCTTTTTATAACTATTTAAAAAACTATTTGAAAATGGAACCTTTTAAATATAATGCAAGTGTCACTTACAATGTAGGAGCGTTTTATGAGCCCAACTCTTTGGACTTCAGTGTCCTAACCATTGCAGTAGATGAAACACATGGCTTCCAAGTCAGACTTGTAAACCCACTAACTAGATATTTAAATCCTCCAATAAAGAATGATAGTGTGCCATCAGCATGGTCAACCCGTCCTATGGCTTTTTACCAGAATCAGTTAAATTTTGCCATTTACTGCTCAACCACTGGCTGCGGTGTTTCATATACAAACCATTTATACCACCCCAATCTCTTAGTAAGGTCAGTATATAACTTTCATGTTTATTACCAGTATAGACGCATACTAACTGAACTACAAGTACCCCTCCCCCATAATTACATGTTTAATCCATTTAACAATCCAATGGACAATAATGCATATGAAAGAATCTGCAACGAATTTAACATTAAACCTTCAAATGACTTTAGACAAAAGTTAGACCGCAATCATGGGTTGGGCACATTGTATTTGTGGGGTCAACATAGAGAATATGATTATGACTACTGGCCTGGCCACACCTCTTTTCAACCAAACCAACAAGTTAGATTAGGATCAATAGAACAAAAACACCCTAATGCCTGGACAACATTTATCTTAGATGAGAGTAAAGGCCTAACAATGCCAGGAGTGCAAAGACTCAATGACTCCATACGGACGTACGTTTGGTGTTTATTAGGAGCGCAAGCACACACCAAGTCTAGCATAGTGGATCAATCTACAGGCTTTGACGCCAGAAAACACTTTTTAGCCAATTTAGAAGATGCTATTAACTCTGCTGTTGATTTGCCTTCCAGCATACAAAGGTATCAAAACGCTCTTTCACATGCTAGGTCAAAGGTTGACTTTGTTGTGGGCCATGGATTATACATGCTACCCTCTGACCTTAGACTACAGATTGGCATGATACAAAATTATAATAATGAAATCCTTATAGCTGGAGACGACCAAAACTTAGGGCATAATCAAGGTTTAAACACAAGGCCTGCACCAGCCATTTAAAAAAAAAGTATCTAGTCCTGAACAACCAGAAAGCGACCCACCATCACCAGTTATAAGCAACCCACAGCCAGAAAGCAGCCCACCAACACTGCCTGTTAATATACCTCACCCCGACAGACACACTAGCGAAAAGACAGCCCTTGTGTTTTTAACTTTTACTGGATTAGCTATACTTTATTTCGTTAAAAATTAAACCAGCAGCTAGCACCCCTAACGTCCACAGATGGTCAGCCATATAATCAGCCACTTTGCTTATAGTAGACAAAAACCAACTAACAACACTGCCTATTATGCCAGGCAGAGCATCAAGCGCTTTGGCAGATAACTTCTTTAATAAGTTTGCTAGATGGTGTAATTGTTTTCTAATCCAACTTTTACCAGGCTGAGGCACTGGAGGCGCTACTGGCCCTGTTGGCGCACCACCGGTTAATGCAATAACAAGAGTAGAGATAGCAAACCCAATGGCTGTTAATATACTACCTATTGTAATCCCCTGTTCTCTGAACAGAGTCCTTATTCTTTCTGCTAGCGTAGTATTTTCATAAAGTATTCTGTTTAAAGTTTCTCTGATTCTGCTTGTTTGTGATGCTAGCTGTGCTCTGTTATTAGACAGCACTTCTAACCTGGCCGCCCTTTCTAGCATTAAATCCTGTATTTTCTGTTGTATTCTAGCCTTTTCTTCTTGCTCTAAATTGTTATCATCTGCATTAGCCAGTTTATTTTTTTCTTCTTCTATTTGTCTATCTAGCTCACCAAGTTTTGCCACATTGCTTGCTAGTTCACCCCTTATAGTCTTTAGAGCAGTATTAAGACCCATAATTTCACGCATAGGCAATGGAGAATCGCCAATTGTTTTTAACTGTGTCTCCTCATTAAAACTCGTTTCAAGTTCTGCCATTAGTTCATCTGCATTAGCTATATGTTCATCTGCTTGTTGAATTAATTCTTGAAGAGGGATGTTTTGTATTTCAGATTGTGTTGGCAACTCTTGCACTATGCTTGTAAAAGACTAACAGCCTCAGGCCTTAAATCTTCAATAAAGTTTAATTGCCTTTGGTCAGCAATAGGGAGATCTCTAATAATTGTGCTCCTGCTTAAAAACCGGGTTGGGTCTGGTTTTGTAGTAAGTCGTACAAGATTTCCTTTACTAGTTCTTACATACAAATGATTATTTTTATCTGTTGAAAAATTGGAAACCTTAAGTGCTTCTGGCTGCTCTCGCCCAGTATAGCTATATAATGATTCAATTCTATCTAGCAATCGTATTTGGCTTACTCCTGCTCCTTGACCTGCTGCTGCTCCTTCAAGTTTGTGACGTCAACGTAAATTATGACGTCAACTTAAAATGACATAGGTAACTACATGACTAAAATAAATATATTAGACGAAAGAAGAGAGCAAGAACTAACGGCCGAGGCTTTGGTGTCCAGCCTACTTTATTTTGTTTTAAATCGTCGTTTTCTCCGTAGTGTTACTATGTGGAGAGGCTGACTTTCAAGTCAGTAGTACGTTGATGTTCACTGTGTATGTGCGATACTTCTGATGACGGTACCAGCGAAATATGTACCAGGAAATTTATTTGTTATAGAAATGTTGTGAATGCTGTGTCGCCGAGAGTGATTTAAAACTCCTGCAAGAATAGTTATGTGCTCTAATTGTACCACCTCATGTGTGTCGGTGGGCTGAATTTATTGATGTGAACATTGTAATATCAATACACGGAGAAGCTAATTAATTTTTGTTTTGATCAACAATACGTGGAATCGAAGTTTATTGTGTTACATGGGACTTTGCTGAAATCGTGTTCTCTGGGGATTCATATTGGTTGCTGTGCCTTGTGAATCTGCAGTTTTTCTATGGTTTACTGTGCTTTATGAATCTGCGGTTCTTCTTCTACGGATTGCTGTGCTTTATGAATCTGCAGTTTTTCTATGGTTTACTGTGCTTTATGAATTTGCGGTTCTTCTTCTGATAGTTTGACGTGATTTATTATGTGCTTGTTGTGTGGAGACCCTGTTTCTTCTTCTTCATCGCTTGTGTTTGTGAACGGCTGTGCTTATCATGTGGGGACCTTGGTTATCCTTATTTGTCTTCTTTTAGTGTTGTAGACTGTGGCTTGGGTACTGTGGAACCGAGTGTGTTGACTGCATATGTGAGACACTGTGGACGCGCCGGCGAGATCTGTAAGTGATATCAAGATATGTAATATGATAAGCTGATATCTGATGATTGAAGTTCCTATGTATTGATATCTTGATCTATATGCTATGTAATGACATGCATTGATTTGTACCAATTCACATGAATGTATGTTTGATGGTTCAGGCAGCATAATTATAAAAAAAAAAGAATCTAACTCGTGTGTTGCCTGGCTATCCATGTGCGTTTGGTGTGAGTATGCGTAGGGAATAATTATTACACGCATCCAAACTTTTGAGAGCGAGAGTCAGACAGCAAAACACGCACTGCACACCATCCGTAACATCTGGTGACCCCGTAGTTAAATTTCTTTTGCTATTGAATTAAAAATCGCCTTAGTGGTAGGATTTGTTTTTGTACACCTATAATTGCCCAATTAGAAGAAACAGGTCACGTTCACAGACTTTTCTTTTGAACAATTGAGTTGTGTTGTATTGTTTTGTTTTATGACTGTTTTTGTCTACTTTCTTTCCCGTCTCCAGCGTAACGGGGTATCTCCTTCTGTATAGTTTCTGGAGATACGAGGGCCTAGTTCCTAGTTCTTCCTTCCTTTGTGGGCTTTATTTTTACTATCTTCAGTTACCTCTATAATTATTTCTGTTTCTATCTTTACTTGGGGATTGTGTTGCTTCTTCAGCATTCTTAGGGTTCTTTTCTCTTGAATGAATGAGTGTGTGAGTGGCTGCCCTGAACCAGTTAAAAAAAAAGTTATTAGTTTGTTTCATTTTGAATGCTTAGTGTGTTAAAAAAATAATAACAACAATACATTGATTATATTCGTTATTATTCTCATGTCATTGCTTGATTTATACTTGTTGCTGAAAATTTGGTATTGATTATCGATTGTGTTTTTCTTCTCTCCCATATCCCTGAAATCCTGTTTCATTGTTTATCTCTATCTTTTTCTTGGTTGGGTTTGATAATACTTAGTCTTTTTAAGAGTGATTGTCGTTAATGTTTGTTTGAAAAAAAAATCCTCTTTGGAATTCATATATATATTTTAGTGGACAGGGGTTTCAAACCTTTTTTGCTTGTGATAGCAATTGTTTGTATTTGATCCACTAGTGAGTATCTCGGGTTTGACAGGACATTATTTCATATTTTCATTATGGCACAAAAGGCTAAGGAAGAAAGTCCTGTTGTGTCCTCTGTGGACGAGGACAAAGTTTTCGCTAAATATTTACAACGAGGTAAAGTATGTGGTCGGGAGGGAGAAGATCTGTTGGCCTATGTGGATAAATGCATTGCTCAAGATATGGAAAGAAGGAAAGAATCAAAATGAAAAGAATGCAGGAAGAAGACATAACTAAAAGAGAACAAATACAAGAGGAAACAAAAAGAATGCAAGAGGAAACAAAAAGAATGCAAGAGGAAGAGGAAACAAAAAGAATGCAAGAGGAAGAGGAAACTAAAAGAATTCAGCAAAGAGAGATAGAGGAAACTAAAAGAATACAGTTACAAATAACTTCTCAGCAGAGTGCGATTTCAGGACACGACAGTGAGAGTCAGAGTTCTGGTTTTCTCAGGTTTAAGCCCCTCGTCCTACTTTTCCTAAGTTGCCCCCTTTCAAGGAAAGAACTGATGATATAGACAGTTACTTGTTTCGTTTTGAAACCCATGCTCGGTCTTTAGGATGGTCTGAGAGTTTGTGGGTTACATACCTGTCTGCACTACTTGAGGGTTCCGCCTTAACTCTCTATCACAGTCTCGCTGAAAATAATGTTGTGTCTTACGAGCTTTTGAAAGAGAGCTTGCTGAAAAAATTTCAATGTACTCCAGATGGTTTTCGTAAGCGTTTTCGTGAGGCTAAACCTAGCTCAGATGAACCTTTCGAGACCTTTGCAGTTGAACTTAGACGTTTGTTTGACCGTTGGGTCTCTTTGTCAAAAAATGATAAGTCTTTTGAAGGTCTGGTGGATCTTATCTTGCGTGAGCAGTTTTTGGAGTGTGTCTCTAATGGACTTGGCTACTTTTTTATGTGAAAAAGATGTGAAAACGTTCGATGAAATGATCAAGTATGCAGAGTCATACAGACATGCTCATCCCACTAAGGTGCTTTCTAGGAAAGCTGATGTAAACATTTTTGCTTCTGTTGGATACAAAACTCCTGGTCAATTTGACAGAAATCCGTATCCCGGTCAGTCTGATAGAACTCCAGACTGTGGTCAGTCTGACAGAGGAAACAGATTTTCTACTTTTCAAAACAGTGGCCACTACTCTGGCTCCTCAGCTGATCGTGGAAGTAACTTCGGTGGTAGCTGTTATTGTGGTCATCAGAGCTCTGGTTACTCAGAAATAACTTTCGCAGTAGCCGTTATCGTGGTCGTGGCGCCCGTTATATCTCTGGCAGTAAGAGTTCCTCAGAAAGTGCTTCTGATCAGTTTGCAAGTGTTGTGTGTTTTTTTGTGTAAAAAGACAGGACATGTAGCTGCTAGGTGTCCATGGAAGTCAGGTAGAAACCCTTGTAGAATTTGCACCCTTAGCCACCCAGATGAATGTCCATTTGTAGTTAGTAACTCCACTGTTGTCAAGAACTCAGCTGACAGCAAACAGTCCATTGCTTGTTGCTCTGTTCTTGATACTCCTTTTGCTTGTCTAGCAGCTGGTGAGTTCACAGGCAAATTACGTTTGGAGTCTGGTTCTGTGAATGGCACTTTGAGTTCTGTTCTGCGTGATACTGGTGCTACCATTTGTGGCGTTCGCAGAGGGTTAGTTTCTGACAGTCAGATGTTAGGAACCACAGTGAAGTGTGTTTCTTTTGGTGGTCGTGTGGATGAGTTTCCACTGGCTACAGTTTCAGTCAGTTGTCCTTATTTTGTGGGCGATTTGACTTGTTGTGTCTTGGATAGCCCTGTCGCAGATCTCATTGTGGGTAATGTGCCTGGAATTTCTGTGAGCGGTGAGTTTAGTGATGTATCTTGTGAACCTTTCTCTTCAGCCGCCGTTACAAGGGCTAGAGATAAACATGTTGGGGACAAAAAGCCTTTGTGTCAGATCCCTGATGATCTGAACATTTCCCGTTCTGATCTTGTTCAGAAACAGAAGGATGAGTCATTGAAGTCTTGCTTTCAGTTAGCGTCTTCTGATGTGTCTGCTGTGTCTACTTCTGATGTTGTTGTACCTACAGTTGTTCTTTCACAAGGTACTTCCGTGCCTGGGTCAGAGATAGCACCTTTGGCTTGTGAGCAGGAACAGGTTTCTCTTGAGTGTTCTCCAGGAGTTGGGCTTTCTGTGGATCCCTCTCCGGAGTCTGTTTGTACTGTTCGTGAAGTGGTTCGTACAGTTGGTGTCGTCCAGGACTGTAATGACGCTTTACCCATTCCTACTTTAACTGTTCCGATGGCGTCTTATATGCCAGATGAAGATGTTCATTCTGTACAGTGTGATTGTGCTTTGTCTGACAGCAGTTACAGGGAGTTGCGTGCAGTCTTTGATGATTTTCAGGACATTTTGACTCCCAAACCAGGTTCTTTCTCAGGTGATGTACTACTACAGGTCCCTCTTACAACAGATGTCCCTGTTAGAAAAAAAATGTTATGAAATCCCCTTTTCTGCGAAAAAGGGTGTTGAGAGATAGAGATTGATATCATGTTGGATCTTGGTATCATTGAGCCATCGAATAGTCCGTATGCATGTCCAGTTGTATTCGTCAGGAAGAAAGATTGTACGTGTCATTTCTCTCCTGAGTGTGCTGAAGCTTTGATGAAGGTTCAGGGAATCTCGTCTTCTGCACCTGTGTGTTGTTACCTACATTGGGTGATTTTGTTATTTTCAGGACTGATGCTAGTTCTGTTGGTTTTGGTGCTGTATTGCTCCTGGAGAATGATGATGTTCTTCACTCAGTCGTGTTCGCTAGTCAAAAGTTGCTGAATCGTTAGAAGGCGTACAGTAGTATTGAGCGGGAATGTTTAGCCATTGTCTCTACCCCGTGGGGGTATGGAGAGGCTGACCGAGTGGTCAGTAGAAATGTGTGGTCTCTACCCTGTGTGGGTATGGAGAGGCTGACCGAGTGGTCAGTAGACATTGTATGTGCATTGCCATCCGGGTGTGGGGTGCAGCCCATGCCCAGCCATTGTCTCTACCCTGTTGGGGTATGGAGAGGCTGACCGAGTGGTCATTAGATACGTGTGGTCTCTACCCTGTGTGGGTATGGAGAGGTTGCCCCTGAGGTCAGCAACGAGCTAGCATGTCAAAGGGGTTCAGAGTTCGTTGGGACGACAGCTTGTGTTTTTCTGTGAGCCGTGAGTGGCTTCGTTTTCCGTCGGGTGAATGTGATTTCTGGGTTTGTGTATTCTGCTGTTTGTTTACTTCTTAAAAAAAACAAAAACAATTCGGTCATTGTTTTTTGTTTGAGGAGGGGGAGTATTGTGACGTCAACGTAAATTATGACGTCAACTTAAAATGACATAGGTAACTACATGACTAAAATAAATATATTAGACGAAAGAAGAGAGCAAGAACTAACGGCCGAGGCTTTGGTGTCCAGCCTACTTTATTTTGTTTTAAATCGTCGTTTTCTCCGTAGTGTTACTATGTGGAGAGGCTGACTTTCAAGTCAGTAGTACGTTGATGTTCACTGTGTATGTGCGATACTTCTGATGACGGTACCAGCGAAATATGTACCAGGAAATTTATTTGTTATAGAAATGTTGTGAATGCTGTGTCGCCGAGAGTGATTTAAAACTCCTGCAAGAATAGTTATGTGCTCTAATTGTACCACCTCATGTGTGTCGGTGGGCTGAATTTATTGATGTGAACATTGTAATATCAATACACGGAGAAGCTAATTAATTTTTGTTTTAGATCAAAATACGTGGAATCGAAGTTTATTGTGTTACATGGGACTTTGCTGAAATCGTGTTCTCTGGGGATTCAATATTGGTTGCTGTGCCTTGTGAATCTGCAGTTTTTCTATGGTTTACTGTGCTTTATGAATCTGCGGTTCTTCTTCTACGGATTGCTGTGCTTTATGAATCTGCAGTTTTTCTATGGTTTACTGTGCTTTATGAATTTGCGGTTCTTCTTCTGATAGTTTGACGTGATTTATTATGTGCTTGTTGTGTGGAGACCCTGTTTCTTCTTCTTCATCGCTTGTGTTTGTGAACGGCTGTGCTTATCATGTGGGGACCTTGGTTATCCTTATTTGTCTTCTTTTAGTGTTGTAGACTGTGGCTTGGGTACTGTGGAACCGAGTGTGTTGACTGCATATGTGAGACACTGTGGACGGCGCCGGCGAGATCTGTGAGTGATATCAAGATATGTAATATGATAAGCTGATATCTGATGATTGAAGTTCCTATGTATTGATATCTTGATCTATATGCTATGTAATGACATGCATTGATTTGTACCAATTCACATGAATGTATGTTTGATGGTTCAGGCAGCATAATTATAAAAAAAAAAAATCTAACTCGTGTGTTGCCTGGCTATCCATGTGCGTTTGGTGTGGTATGCGTAGGGAATAATTATTACACGCATCCAAACTTTTGAGAGCGAGAGTCAGACAGCAAAACACGCACCGCACACCATCCGTAACAAAGTTCTTCTTGCAATGAAGGACCTAGTTCTTCATCATCTTCTTCTTCAATAGGATCAATCGCGTCAAAATCTTCATCCATATTTTTATATATATTCTTTTTTACTTTATAAAAAAATGAACTCATACGGCTGCGATCTTGATCCATACAGAAGAGTGAAGGAACCCCATGCATAAAAGGTATAAGGCAGACTGTACTTGTTGTAAATAATCAATAACAGTTGAACACAATCAAAGTTTAATAGTAAAATTTCCTGATCTTGGGGCTGACGATGTTATAATGCCAGGCACTGCTAAACTATCATTCAAAATAGATATTAAGTCAGAAGATCCTAATGCTACTGTTGTTGCTAACTTGGGCAGGGCCATCATTAAATCTATGTTAATTAAACTGGAGGGCAGAGAAGTCTTTTCACTAACCAAGGCAGACATTTTTACACTCTATTCTGACCTATGGCTGCCCAGAACAGAAAGAAAAGACAAAGCTTATCAGGGAATACAAGGCCCAAACGGTCTTAAACACAGGCTTAATGCTGAGGATGCAAAGGATGATATTAAAGACCAGACAGTAGCACTAGCATTTGGCAACAGATTTTGCGTTCCTCTAGATTTTGAACTGTTAAAGACGCATCAACCATATTACCAAGGCGCACTAAGATATAGACTTACTTATGAACTGACATTTAATGACAGCGGGTCTGTTGTTCTGTCTGAAGATCCTGAAGCTAAATACACAGTCAGTGACATCTCTCTTGAGTTTGATGTTGTTACTAATCCTGAACTGGCTAGAACAGTCTTAAACCAGTATAAAAGTAAGACAGTTATTTATTTTGAAAGAGTTCATCATCGCATTACAGAAAATAAAAACAAGCAAGACACTATCTGGAACATAGCTCTAAGTTATTCACTCAAGTCCTTAAAAGGAATTTTGTTTCTGTTTACTGAAGGTACAACTCTTTTTCACAGAGAAACTGAGGTGTTTTATAATCCAAAAATTGAGCAGGTGTCTTGCACAATAGACGGCAAGCCTATTCAGTTGTATTCAGCCGGACCTTTACCTCACCAACACTTTGATGAAGTAAGGAAGTTGTTTGCTGGGGGTAGACAAACAAATCCTACAGCTGATCTTGTGTGTAAAAAACTTCACCTTCATGATGTAAGACTTGAAGATTACTTAACAAAACAATGTGGACTATGGCTGGATTTTAGATCCACATATGACAACAGATTACATGGAAGTGGAAGAAGGATGGGGGATGCTACAACCATACAGATTATTAAGAAAGCAGACGGAAATGGTCAGATACAAATGCACGTTTTTGTGGTTTCTGACGCTCAGTTAAACATTGAAGAAAACAGGCTAAAAGATATAAGCCATTAAAATGCAGGCTAAAAGAAATAACCTATTAAAATGCAGGCTAAATGAAATAACCTATTAAAAACAGATGGATAGTTTGAACTTTCTGCCCAAAGACCCACACTGCTCGCTTATTTGCGGGATTACTGGATGTGGGAAAACTGTCTTCATACTTGATTTGTTACAAACAATCTACAGGTTTCATTACGAGTACGTTGTTATATTCTGCACAACTATTAAGCACAACAAGTCTTACAAAGAAAGGCAGTTTGTTTGGACAGACGAGAATATATTTTTAGTTGATCCTACTGACAAGCTAAGCGACTGTTTAGAGCATTACTATAGGCTATTTGAGGGAACTGAAACTCTGTTTATTATTGATGACTGCTCAGCTGAACGAGACATTGTTAAAAAAAGAAAAACTCTGTCAAAGCTGGCCTATAGTGGTTGCCACGCATTAGTTTCTGTGTGACTTTTAACTCAAAAATATAATGCTGTCTTAACAGACTTTAGATCGCAGTTAAAATCAGTTGTATTATTTTACACTAAGGACAAAGATAGTTTTGAAGTATGTTTAAGTGAAAATTATATAATAAGGGACAGGGATGAGCTAAAAAAAATAAAAGAGCAGTTAGAAAAATCTAAGCATGCTAAACTATGCTTGCGGACTGACCCGCCAGTTCAATATGTTTGTTTATTATAGATTGTTTATTATAGATTGTTTATTATAGATTGTTTATAATAGATTGTTTATAATAAATTGTTTATTAAAACATGTCTCGCGGGCCAGAATCAAAAGTACAGCTAGCTCCTAAATGCGTTGCAGTAGAGCTAAAAGACCTAGCAGACACATTTGAGTTTGATCTAATAGGAGTGCCAGGAAATGTTTATGGATTTGAATACACAGATGATGGGGTTTACAAACGAACAGAAATTTAAGATAAAAAATGACAGCAATATCCTAAACTAGAACAAATAAGAAATCTAGAAACAACTGATTACGGCAAACACGAATACAAGCTTTATAAACAAGACAATAACTGGGTCTTGCGTCCTGAAACTAACTGGGATTTAAAATTTGACTTATGAAGCCCTAATGTATCCTTTGATAAGAAAATTTTTTTTAGAAAAGCCTTGAATGCAGGACCCTTTCTTGCTAGTCTTGTCCCAGGAACACAACAGAAAAAGCAGATTGAGATAACTAAATATAACCGTGAATATGTGCTGCACAGAAAGAGGTCCCTAGCTGAAGTGGGGATGACACGGTTGGTTTAGAATTTATTCCAAAAATCCCAATGCCTAACACTGCTACTTTGATTTTTGTTTTATTAATCACTCCAGGGGAGTCTGCTCGTAGTTTGCCAGAACATGTGTTAATCAGGGGAGTATTAATAAAGGCTGAAAACTTGGATGGACCTCTTAGGCCTGTTATTGCTTTACTAAAAACGGGGATAAAATAAACACTTTCTTATCATCTGACAAAGTTACTGTGATGGTTGACAAAGACAAACTAACAATACTTGATTTTATTTTTATTAAGTATGTTGATTTTATTGGGTTTTACTCTGTTGATGAAGTGCTGCCAGAAGAGTTAATAAGAACATTTTTACAAAATTAATCTTAATTAAACAATGGATGATCAGGCTCAAAAGTTTAGATTAGAGCACATGACTGAACTTCAAAAAGAAATTTTAAGCGGCTTAAGAAAGTATAGGGTTACTAGAAAGAAATATGTTAAAGCTTTGAATGTTCTTTAATAATAATATAATAATAATGAATACTTATAGCGCCTATTCTCGGTAGAGACCAAGCTCTAAGCGCTTACATCAACACTCGCTTTTTATGTAGTACTGGCTCGTCAGTTGTAGCCATGCTTAAGTGCTGGGTCTAGTGTTGCTCTTTTAGTACTGGAGTTGGTGCACAATGTCTATAGCTTTTGGAGTGTTGGGTTAGTTAGGTGCTGGTCCACGATTGTAAGTGCTGTTTTAAAAAAGCTAACGCCCAAATTACAAAAGCACACTGCCATTGTAGCCCTAGCAACAGCAAAACTTTACTCATTAAATCTAATCATAAGCAAATCATTACAGGATGAAAACGTTACAGACGAAGAATTTAAACGAGCCATGGATGATGGAGATAATTACAAACGTCAAAAACTTTGACCTCCAAAAGAAATGGAAAAACACTTTTATTTCACAGCAGGTAGACACTGAAGCAATTAAACAGAACATTGTAAAACAAACAAGCGATCAGTTAAATCCAAAATAGGTTAAAAAAAATAAATCATAAGTTTAACAAAAAGGTTATATAAATTAACAAAAAAATATGTTATAAACATTCATACTATTTTTTTTTAACTAACAGGCACTGTGTTTGGTGGGACAACTTGCAGCTCTTCACGAACAAACGATCTTTTAGGGGCAGGCTTTTTTGGAAGAGAGAGTTTCTCTTAAATAATACACAGGAGGGGTTGTTTTCATAATTCTTTCAACTTCATATACATCTACGCTCCATATAGGGTTTGTGGCTCTAATTCTAACATCACCCTCTGCTTCTCCAGGAGCATACAAGTATCTTACTTTTAGTCCAAACGACAAGAGTTTTTGTGTTTTAACAACCAGTTGATTATCTTGCGCATCTTCAGTAATGCTTTTTTTTTTTTTAGTTTGATTGCGTTTACTGGTTTAAGACCTCTTGCTTTAAATTCTTCATTGTTCATGGCGCGTAAGACTGCTGGCAACCTCCTAACCCATTCTGTGTTGCGTGCTCTGTCCATAATTTCTTTGTAATATTGATAGGTAAACAGACGTTCAGCTAGATTCTTATTAAAGTTTTCTACTAGCGCCTGTGAGCGATGGTTGCCTAGAATCCCTCTCTTAACTGTAACCTGGCGTTTTAAAAGCAGTTGGTTTACAGCCCCTTTAAACTCTTTTCCATCATCAACCTGGATCATCCTAGGATACTTTAATGGGCCTCGCATGTATAATTGTTGTAAAGCTACAGCCACAGCAGTTGAGCTTTTATCTTTTAAAGGCTCAGCATCTTTATACCTTGAAGCCATGTCAACAACAGTTAGAGCATACTTAAACTTTTTTCTTCTAACTTTGTCATGTGGAAGATACAACAAGTCCATCTGGTGGGTGTCATTAGGAACTGAGTTAACAAATCTAGGCCTTATTATTCTTTTTGGTGCAGGCAGATATATTTGCCAAATTGCTTGTTTTGAAAGCCAGTCTTTTGCTTCTGACTTAGACACCCCAGCAGCTTTACTCAGTTTATTAATAGCAGTCTTTCCTTTCCAATACCCTCTAGGAGAATAATATATTTTGTCCATATTTTAACTATGTTTTTATAGTATTTTTTAAATGTAGTGACTGGCGGGCAGTATTTTTTTAATGGAGTGAGGGCAGTATTCTAATTGTATTTTTTTTACACAAGGAAGTGAGCAACAAGATAGACTGAGGTCATCCCAACTGCAATAAAAACTATCTCTGCAGTCTTCTGTTCTTCTGATGGCTCATAAAAGTCAGACAGTTCTGGAGGCGAGGATGTTAGAAACTTATTTCCTGTCACTAAGTAATACTCATTCATTGCCTCATCAACGTCTGTAAATGTGTGCTCTGCATGACCCTGTTCCCTTAACTTTTTATTAATAAAGTATAAGTGAGCAATCCTTGCTTTTTCATAAGCGTCTTTTGCCTTAGCTAAATCTTCCATTGCCTTGTTATGCCGGTCTCTTTCTTCATCAGACCGCAATTTACTAAACATATAATTGCTCCCAAGAAAGCCAATGCATTAACAATAGCTCCTCCCACCATCAGAACTAATCCAGACATCTTTTTATAAATGAATATTTTCTAGAATTAATCTTTTTATAAATCAGTCAATCTTTCTATGCATTGATGTTTTCTGGGATAATTCCCTGTGTAACAGGAAAGTCTTTTGAGGCAATTCCTGCAGTTATTACAGCTACAACCTTAACAACATCCTCAATGTCTAACCTTCCTAGATCAGCTGGTTTCATTTTAAACATTTTTTTTTTTGCTGTCCCAACCTCTGCGCCACCTCAGAGGCAGTGCACCCACGCCGCTCATTCCGACACCCCACCCACAGCCACAGCCCGGTCGGTCCCGCCGCAGCCCCGGCACCAGCAATCCACAGGGAGCAGTCAATGTCAAGTCGTCAAGAGGCAACCCACCGGAGGAGACACTGCACTGCTGCCGAGTCACTTCGGTGGTGTTCAGTGGCGCCTGTTCTGATCTAACATACGCAGGACACCACCTACTAAGCCCCCTACTGACGACAATAATTGCTTAGTCGCGAAGCCGGCGTGAGTGAGCTCTCCCTCCGGAGGGCGCCACCACGTCCGTCCAACGACAGTCCCCATGGACTCGCCGATACCGGTGACCCCGACGGAACCAAACCAAGGCCACAGACGTGGAGAGGACATCGAAATTGAGGTCACCATGAGAGCAGGGCATGAAGGGCCACAGAACTTGAGACTTTTTTTTTTTTTTTTTTAATGCTGATCAATGAGAATGAGGATGATTAAGATGATGCTACTGATTTCCATTTCGGTCTGAGACTACATGATAGGGCTGTACTCTACGCTTCCTTTCATAATATATCCCGGCGTCAACCAGGCCTGAGAGATACAGGCACCTGCAGTGTTGGTCAGGAAATTTGAGCAACACTCTCAGAAACGCATCCATTAAGTGGATGAAACTCGACTGTGTGGTCCCAGTCTTCCCAACTGAGTCCGCAGCAAACTCAACTCTGGGTAGGAGCCGGTCGAGGCAGAAAAACCCACATGACTTCTGATGGGATTCGAACCCACGACCTCCCAGCCGGGAGTCCGCGACGCTAACCACTTCGCCACGGCAGCTGGTCCTTTAAACATGTTTTTTTCTAACACGCTATACCCTATACTAAGACCGCTGATTACAGCAGAGTGGTAAATAGTATTGATGATCTTTGCAGTGCTCATGTTTTTATTAACTAAAAAAATAATTAAAATAATCATAATATGAAGACTGTCTATGTGCTTTTTAATCAGATTATCTGTTGTTGCTAGAGCTAAAAATAAGGTTGCAACTAGTTTTGGTGAATCTTCTATCTTTCCCATGTTGGGCGGTTTTATTCTTAACAAACATTTTGCAAGAGTTGAATAAACTACAACACTAACAATAGGCACTGCATAATTAACCAACGTTAAACTCATTGTTTTAAAAGTATTATATTATTTTTATTGCTTTTAAAAGGGTTTAAAAAATGGATTGCGACGAGCTATTAAAGTGTGAGGAGCCAGCAGACTACTCAGCAGACCTCTGCTATAAAGAAAGATTATACTCTCTAGCTGCATGTGTAAAAACTAGACAGTATTTAGGTGTTGAACTAAGTATTGAACAGATTCAGCAATTGTCTACATCAGACGTTGAGAAGTATTACGCTAGGTACGAAGCACAGCTAGGGTCAAAAATGGTTAGATCAGTAGGGCAGACAATGATTAGTTTATATGCTAAATTAGTTGGCAGGATAGCACCGATTGATTCAGAAGATTTAAAATATGACTTATCACAAGATCCGGTTTTAAACAAGTCCCTAGAAACTCTTGCATGTGACATGTATTATAGATTTGGGACGTTATTATGCCTATTCATCATGGGATTAATTACTTTTAATCATATTAATTTTAATCACATTAAAAAATATGAGCGATCAGGAGAAGAAGATTGTGACTCCACAGGAGCAGAATATCGCTCCACAAGAGAATGCCCAGGGGAGTGTCCCACAAGGGAGTGTCCTACAAGGGAGTGTCCCACAAGTGAGTAGTGTTGCTAAGTCTAAAAATCCTGGGCCTGTTGAGGCTGGTCGTAAACTAGCTGAATGGAACAGACTGCAAAAAGCAAACCAAGCAGCAAAACAAAAATTATTAGATAGTAATACAACATCGCCGCCAGCAGCACCACCAACAGCAACAACAACACAATCACAATCAAACTGTAAGATATATTATTATGTACTGGGGGCGTTGTTGTTGGTGGGGGTTTTTAACATACAAATGTCTAAAACCTTACCTAGCAACAAAGTCACAAAAGCCCACAAAAACAGTAAAAGAAGAAGAACCAGCTTCTGCAAAAAAGTACAACCTCCTGCTGTAGACCCATTTGTAATGAATTAGTTTTAATGAATTAGTTTTTTAATGAATTATTTTTTTAAGTACAAGTAAAGTACTGGTTAAGTACAAGTAAAGTCAGTTATAGCAAGTAAATTGCAAGTTAAGTACAAGTAAAGTACAAGTCATGTTAAGTACTAGTTAAGTTCTTAAGTACAAGTAAAGTATTTGTGAAGTTCTTAACTTAAGTCAGTCAAGTTCTCAAGTCATGTTCTAAACCAGGTTATTTTCTAGACCAGGTAAAGTTCTTAAGTTCACGTTAATCTTTTAAAGTACGTTCTTGTACATTCTTAAGCTTTTAAGTTAGTTTTCCAATGGCCTATAGCGTATGAAAACTCAGGATCAACGTAAGTTCGCTTGTTATTGTTAGAGACTAGTGATTTCTTATTAACAGCAGTTGTGTTTACTTGATGAAGAGGAGAGCGCAGATTAACATTTGTGTGATGAAATACTTTGTGTTCAAAGAGAGCCTGCTTGTAGTTGTCGTGAGTTATATTTTTTTTACAACTTCTTTACCTACGCCCTTAGCTTTCTTCATTACGGAGGTTTGGCTAGCAATGCTATACATCTTTGACAGTAAACCAACATATTCTTGTAAAACTGTCCCATTAAGTTCGTCTTTAAACTTTCCAATCACTTTCTTGTTTACAGTTGAATGTAAAGGGCTGTCTTTAGGATAGTCACATGTGTCGTACCATCCATCAGCTCCTTTGGCTACCTACGCTTCTACGTCTTTGTAGAAATCTTCTGTGGGGACGTCTAGAATAAAAGAGTCAGTGTCTGTGTATAAGACTTTTGCTTCTGGGTACAGCGGTTTAAAGTAGTCATACAGAAATTCTAACATTAACAGCTTTGACAGCTCTAACACAGTAAACCCAATAAACGCCGGCTTGTCCAACCTCACACACATTTTCTTCATCATAATGCCAACCAGGCTGCCGTTAAATTGTCTAAAGTCTTGGTAGTTAGGTTTAGAGACTAGTTTAATGGCTCTTTGTTCGTTTGTAACTAATCTTACATCTTTGCGCTTGTGTGGGTTTTCCATGGTTTTGCCAAAACAACTGTCGTTCATTAGTTTAAAAAAGTCTTTTTCTGAAGCGTCAGTGGCTTTAGTCCTAAGATCAGTATTCTTCATGATGTATGGCCTCATAAAGGGTTTTTTTTTATTCAAAAGTAATTATTCTGTGAACGGCAGTAAGTTCTAGTCCGCGTCTTAAGTAAAACTGTAGGAGTCTGTAATGACATACGTACTTAGTCTTGTGGCGAAGATTGGGCACAAGTTTTGGTGGTTCTGTAGGAGCCATCTTTAATCTTTCTGCTGCTAGGGAGTAATCGTTATGGAGGTCATGTAAGTGTTCTGAGTACAACAAGTCTACCTCTAAGATTAGTCCTGTTGAATTATCAGGTGTAAGCTTTGACAACGCCTTTAACACCTGATTAACATCAAAGGGTCCTTGTAACATTTTAAAGTTTTTTAGTGTGAGTGTTTGACTCATAGCCCACCCATACAGATTGTTAGCATCTAAGTACATAGATAGTTAGATGGTTTAGTTGGGTCATAGTCATCTAAGTACTTGTTGTTGGCTTTGCAGTAAGGATGTGAGGCCATGCAAATGCCACCCCTTAGGCCGTCTTCAATCATCTGGAGTGTAGCCAGATCAGATATTAAGTCAATCTCAATGTTTGTAGACTTCAAGAATGCGTCCCAAGAAAGGCCAGGGGCAGAAATGTAATGTGATGAATCTAGGCCGTAATGTTTCATGCATGTAGATCTGTAATTCTGAAACACATCCGCCAATAAACACACGTCAGCCAATAAATATTGATCATGATAATCGCCCATTGTTTGGTAGTGTAATTCTGTCCAGGCTTTCTGTGCGTATTCATAGTCAGAGTCAGTTATGCCTTTGCCTGTAAGACGGCTGTAAAAATCGTCTTTATGTGGTAGAGCTGGCTCATCAAACCTTTCCCACGAGTCCATGTATTCATAAGGGTAAACGCCTTTACATACTAAAGAGGGGTCAAAATATTGTTCAGTTATTAAGAAGTCTTGTAGCGATCCTGCTAATTTATCCAAGCTCCCCAACAGATGTTGAGCAGAATCATAGAAGGACAGATTGTCAATAATAAAGGTCATGTACTTTTCTGATGATTGTGCAATGCAGTCAACCCTCTTACATTCAGAAGTTACTGCTTGCATAATGAAATGAGAATCATAGCCTCGCAAGTTATGAAAGAAGATTGGCAGTTTCCATGTCTTGGGGTCAACCTTAAGTTGAAGATTGCAACTGTTGTGTGCAACTCCTCTGAATTTCCCAGTAATGTGATCGTGGTCCCTTACAGTGCCATCTAATAACTTGCATTTGCATATCCAACAGTGTGTAGATGATTCATAGCGTTCTTGATCTTCAGGAGTCATAACAATGTCTGAAAGATTTAGTTGATTGGAGAATTGATTACGAAGTTGTTTCATCTGCTCTAAAAATCTACTAGCTGCATTGGGGCCTCTGTAAATCTCTGGTTTTGTGTGTTGGCCATCTGACCTAACAACAACAAAAGCATAAGAACAAATCTGATGGTGGGTTAATAAAGCTGTTTGTTGTTCTTCTAGTTGTTGTGGGCCATAGTACTGTGGCAAGATCGCTTCAAAGTCAGCATAAACTACGTATGGACTCATCTGCATTTTGTGTACATTTTTAAACCTAACTTTAGACCCAGGTGGGGGTGTAAGAAGTTTAGTTTTACAGTCTACAATACTTTTACAATGATTTTTATGTTTAAGAACTGCTTCTATAGTTGGGATTCTGACCAAACACCTTCTACAAAGCTCTTGTTTAGATGTATCCTTTGTAGTATAAGCCATAAGTCTGCTTATTGATCTGATTAATACATAATGACTCTTAAGGCCGTCTGTAAACAGCATTAAGTCTACATGATTCTTAAGTGAGTCACCAAAAGTGGGGGCTTTGGGAGAAATCCATAGAGATTTTATATTGTTTACTACAGACCATGTATATACGTTTACGGTTATAGGCTTGTTTTGCTCTTCAAACTGACTGTCACACTGTGCATAAATGCATGCCTGCACTCAGCCCAGCATTCACTCCGTGCACACGCAATCTCCCCAAACAACCAGAAGGTGCACTACAATAACTCTTCTCCCCCTCCTCTCTGGGGAATAATTTACTAAACAATAATCAACTCTTCAAACTTTTCAATCTTATGTTCCTCCATTCCAGTGAAGGAACAGACATTCCACAGATCCACTAGCTGAGACCAAATTTCATCTCATTTTATATACTATTTTACAAATTCTTCTTTCAACGGTCTCTCCTCCTCACTGGAGAAACCATGTATACATTTTCAAGAAGAATCAAAAAGATGGCTTAAAATATAAGAATTTCATCCGAGTCCTGATTCAAGGGGGAACAATTAATCTTTGTGGGTCAACATGACAGATTCTTTAAAGTCTCTCACGACTCCGGCTGTCGCCGACCTCTTCGTACTTAGGTGCTGCCACAGCACTGATGTCACACAACCGCCACAGTTGTCTGTATCACTACCAGTACTGCCACAGCACCGGGAAGGGCTGAAACATGAATGAAGTCCGTGTAAGTAATCTATTTCAAAATCTGAATAATGATAAATTCTTTTCCCTTTTCCCCTTTTCTTAACTCTTTTATTTTTCTCCCCATCTGTCTATACCTCACCTGGTAATGGTGAATTGCAGGTGGAACTCTACGCATTACCAGCCCTTGGTTATTTGACCAATGGACAACGTCCGTCCATTCAACCAATAATCGCCCTACGTCTATAGCCACCAGCGACACCGATCACACTGGTCAGGCCATTCAAATTAACTTTTCTTTTACCTTTCCTCTTCCCTACCTAGGGAAATGCTTTATAACAAATAAGGGCGTACGCGACGGAACGTCACATGTCGCCATGTGAGGCTACATCACATGACACCCCCTATCCTGGGGTGAAAAAAAAACTTTCGCCAAGAATTTTTTTTTTTAATACACATACATATCTAGTTAATATACAACTTCAGCCATCAATCATCAATTTTTCATCACTCAGGAGTTGCCATTAATGCATAGAACTAACCTTCATGAACATCTTAAAGATCGAAAATCACATTTCAAAATCTTAGGGAAAAAAATGCAAAAACAGTTTTCCCCCTTTAAAAAAAAAAAAAAAAAAAATTACACTCCATCACAAATCACAAGTTACATAGACACGAAGAACATATTATACTGATTATTCCAAATGCCAATGATGTTTACATATACCAAAATGTAAACAGTTTTTTCTAGCCTGTTGTCACATAATCATATGTCCCAACATCATCACAAAATGAGAATTTCCTCATGACTCACTTGATGAAAAAAAATGGCAAGTGAAAAGTCTTTGTTCAAGCAAAAATATACAATATAGTAGTCCACTCGAAAGTTAAAACATTTTTTTTCCATTCTTCACAATGGACTGACGTGAAAAAAAACACTTGTAAGACATCAAATGAAGTATTCCGCACACATTCACAAAATAGCATTCTACAATGAGCCACCAATGCCAATACATATGCACTTTTGGAGAAAGATCAGTTACAACTACTTATCAATTCAGATTGACAATAGCAGACATAACCCCACCAAAATGTCAATCAAGTCTTTCCACAATGAAAACAAACAGCAGAATAATAAAGTCCGTTCACAATGAAACAAACAGCAGTTACAGCTGCACGAAGGATACTGTGCACTCACGCACGAGACAGAAAATCTGCCATGATATTCTGAGTGCCGGGTAATGGCTCAATGTCAACTTGAACTCCTGCAATGACAAAGCCCATCTTAACAGCCTGCTATTTTTGGTCTTGGACGACTGTAAAAACGTCAATGGCCTGTGGTCGGTTTGTAACCGACACTGTCTTCCAGTCAGGAATCTGGCAAATTTCTCACAAGCCCAAACAATGGCAAGACACTCCCTCTCAATTGTTGAGTATTTGACTTGTGTGTTAGAGAACTTTTTACTTGCATATTGGACAGGGTGTAACAATCCATTCTTTTCCTGCAACAGTACAGCTCCCATGCCTTTGGAGCTGGCATCAGTTCTCAAAACAAAATCCTCTGAAAGAGAGGGCAAAAGCAGCACAGGGAATGAATTGAGGATGTTTTGAACTTATTCCAGAGCTTTCTGGCACTCATCTGACCAGACAATACTTTTGTTTTTTGTTCCTTTTGTTAAGTCACTCAAAGGGGCTGTCAAGGACGCAAAGTGCGGTACATATCTTCTGTAATAGGACAACAATCCAATGAGTGATCTGATCTGTTTCTTTGTACTGGGTCTCTTCAAGGCCAAGATCTTTTCTACTTTCTTTTCCTCTGATGTCATTTTCCCAACAGAAATGACATGACCCAAAAACTCAAGAGACTTGAATCCAGCACGAATTTTGGACGGTCTAGCCGTCAGACCAAAATTCCGGAGTTTACAAAAAACAGCTCTCAAGTTTTCCAGAAGATCCTTCCATGACTTTGCAGCAAGCAAAATGTCATCAAAAAAACCTTACTGCTCCACACTCATGAAGTTTTAGTGCGCGCATCATTCTGGCAAAAGAAGCTGGGGCGTTTTGTAAACCAAATGGCATCTTCGTCCATTGAAACAGTCCAAAAGGTGTCTGAAAAGCTGTTTTTTCCTTGTCTGCTTCAGCCATCGGGATTTGCCAATATCCTTTAGTCAAATCTATTTTGACAAAATATTTACCTTCTGACAGTTGACAAAGAAGTTCCTCAATGTCTGGGATAGGTTCTGCATCAAACACAGTGATTTTGTTTAACTTCCTGTAATCGATGCAAAACCGCACCGAGCCATCAGGTTTGTCCACCAATACAACTGGTGAGCTGTATGGTGACGAGGACGGTTCAATAACTTTCAACCCGAGCATAACTTGAATCTCTCTTTCGACAACCTGTTTTTTCGCAAATGGGAGAGGGTATGGTTTGACTCGGACTGGGTTTTCCGTGCTCAAGTGAATAGTATGGGGTTCAATTGCTGTCACTGTCTCTGGGGTATCAGTCAGAACATCCTGAAAGTCCTTCAAAATACCTTCCAATTGTTCTTTCTGAATCAAAGACAGATCATCACACACAACAACATCACGATAAGTTTCTCCCTTGACAGAAAGAGTGGGCAGAGGTACAGTATGATCTATACTGGTAGATGTTAACAATCCCACATTTGTTGTTTACACAGTCTTTGCTCTGTCTCTGTATGTCACATCAGGTACAAAATCAGAATCAATGATTTTTGTAACAGCCACATCTGTTCCAGACACTGGACATATCCATTCAATTGACTCATTAATGGCAACATTTATACGTTCAACATAATTTTTTTAGCATGT
This sequence comes from Conus canariensis, assembly GCA_033310375.1. Classification (NCBI taxonomy): domain Eukaryota; kingdom Metazoa; phylum Mollusca; class Gastropoda; order Neogastropoda; family Conidae; genus Conus; species Conus canariensis. The sequence goes on from CM065735.1 coordinate 8,747,403, forward strand.
TTACATGGAACACCTTTTCAGCATTTGCCATTTTCACTTTTGGAACCACAATCTGTTTGTTATCTTGTCCAGATACATGTCTGTAGAGGATGTCAGAGTCCAGCATGTACGTCGGCTTGTCCGTTGGGTTGTCAGAGACAATCTGCCTTGCAGTAGAAAGTATAGTCGTCAATGTCTCGTCGCTTCTCTGCATGGTCTTCAAAACATCTGGCGTAACTTTTAGTTCATCCAGTTTTGAAACCTTGAGCGGTTTTGTTGGTTTTCCCTGCTCTACGACTTTTGACCTTGTACTGATGAGACAAGGAACGAAAGATTCTCCGGCACCACCATGTACTGTCGCAACACCTGGTAGATTTCCCAAAATCAAATCGCAAACTGGATTCTCAATAACAGGTGGTAAGTGACCCGGATTAGTATGGTGTATCAGCGGAAATTTTTGCAAGTGGAAAAGTTTCAATTTTTCCACCAAACGATCTGCATCTCTGAACACTGTCAAGATATTGGTCTGGTAGAACAAAAGATTTCCTTACACCAGCTGTGGTGCAACCTGTATCTCGCAAAACAGAACCTTGTAAACCATTAATGGCACAATCCTCCAAAAGAAGACCATCAATGGACTGATCTGGTGCCAAAACAAGACCTTCTTCACATGTAGTGGAAACAAATCCAGTCTTTGCTCCACTTCCTTTGAAAGGACAGTCCCGTTTCAAATGGAATTTGCACTCACAAAAGTGGCAACGCATGGTTTGGTTGGCGGACAACTGGTTACCATTAGTCTGTGAACCTCGACCTTGTCCACGCACTGGACCAAAGGGTCTTCGCGGTTGTTGTTCACCACGCCCTCGGAAAGGAAAAGGTCTTTCCGGTGGTGAATATTGGCACTGACGGAAATCGCCAGAACCGACATGGCCTTGACCACGGAAAGGTCGTTGTCTGTTGCCAAAAGACGTGTAAGAGTGCGGACCTTGGAATGAAGCGCGATTTCCTCTTCTATAGTTTCCTTGTCCAGAATGTATCTGAAATGCCGCGTGAGACTCGAAAAGGGACGAATTTTTCTTGCGGGCAACACCTTTATCCGGATGAGCAATACAGTACTGATCCGCCATCTGACACATTTCGTCAACGCTATCGAACTGTCTTTCCTTAAGAAAAGTGGCCAAATCTTTGCTGACGCTTTGAAAAAGTTGCTCTCGAAGTAGCAAATCTCGCAGTGATTCGAAAGTTTTATTCGTCTTTGTTAGTTCTATCCATCTGTCCAAACAATGACTCATTCTTATCAAAAAAGACGGAAATGATTCTCCCTTGTCAGGACGAATGGATCGGAAACGCTCACGAAAACGATCAGCTGAACACTGAAACTTCTTTAAGAGTTCTTCTTTTAATTGATCCCAAGTCAACCCTTCCTTTGCCGCAAGTGTGTGGTATAGTGCCAAAGCACTTCCCTTAAACAGCGACGCGATAAACAACGTCCATTTCTCCTCGGCCAACCACAAGAAGTAGCGTGGTTCTCGAACCGAAAAAGAAAACTGTCAATGTCGTCGGTTTTTTCTTCGAACGGCGGCAACTTCGGAATGTTTGTTGACTTCGGATGAAATGTACTCGCGGAACCGACCGATGGAGGTGATGGAGGTTCTCTCGATGCCTGTAATATTTTTATTTCTATATCAGTCTCTAATTCAAGTTGTCTCAGTTTAAACTGCCGTTCCTTATCCTTATCCTCTAACTCTAGTTTTCTTTGATTTTGTTCCATCTCTTTCTGTAGTTTTTTTCTCTTCAAACTCTAATCTTTTTAAATTTTCTTGTCGTTCTTTATCTTTTTCTATGTCGTTCTTTATCTTTTTCTTGTCGTTCTTTATCTTTTTCTTCTAGTTGTCTTTGTTTTTCTCCTCTCTCTCTCTCTCTCTCTCTCTCTCTCTCTCTCTCTCTCTCTCTCTCTCTCTCTGTTTGCCCTATCCAGACATTGTTGGACTTAGTTTGCCAATTTATCACCTTCAAAACCTAAACACTCGGCCTGTCGTACATATTCATCAAATTTTTCCGTCATGAATAGTTACCACAAACAAACAAGAAACAATGACTAAATATGATTAAAATAAGGCGATATGTGATGGTATATACGTTTCCCCCCCAAAAAAAAGCTTTGTTACAGTATGTACAAATAAAGAAATTAAATGCCGGTATAAACAGAAAAATAAGAAAGGCTTACAAAAGAGAAGCACTAATACGAAGTGACAATGTGATCTTTCCACAAGAGATTTTCACCAATATTTTTTTTCCGAAAGGGAAAAAGACAGCTAAGAAAATGAAATGCAATACTAATAACTCTTTTTTTCCGAATGAAAAGAAAACAGAAAATATAAATTTTTTTTTCCCGGAAATAAATTCCTTATAATGTTTATGTTCTTAACTGTTCTTATTGTACTTATTACTTTCTTACTTAGTTTCTTGGTACAACAAAATAAATGAATCACAGAACAAATGAATCGCCTTAAACAATAAGTGAATACAAAGTTACAAAACAAATGAATCAACGAACAATTAAAAAGAGGGGAGAAAACGTACACTAACGGAAATCCTACCTAAAAGATGACAATGATGAAAACAAAACTAGATAGGCGCCTATTGAAGAGAAGGTTTGGAGATTTTTTTGGAAAGGGGGTGAAAAGGAAATGAAAGAATAGACAGGTCCGGTATAGAAAAAGGAAATAAGAAAAAGTGAAAGAGGCCCTCAGACAGCACCCTAATGGCAACTGTCTCCCGTAAAGCTGGAGACGGGGAAAGTATTCAAATAATAATACACACAATATACTAAAGTTCAACGCAATTAACAATTAATCTAATAAATATACAAGCAGAAAAAACACACAAAAAAACACCCAAAAGACAATCAAGAAAAGATGTTTATTTGGAGTGAGCGGTAATCCACTCCACCACCTACACTAGTTGAGTGACGGAGGTGAAGTCGATCCCACACTCAGAGGGGTAAGGGGAAAAATCCAAATGAAACGAGAGGAAAGATAAAGAATTAAATAGTAATGAGAGAGGGAGGGACTATTGACTCCCCAACGCCATGCCCCCCTGCTAAAACAGAGCAGGAAGAGATTGGGGCTATCAGTCCTGGGGAAGGGGACAATACAAAATCTAAACTAGGGGAAGGACAACGACTCCTCAACGCCCTGCTCCCTTGCTGCCAGGTACGAGCAAGAGGAGGTTGAGGCTATCGGTCCTGAGGGGGGAAAGGGTCAAAAAGAAATCCTACCAAAAAAACAACCCTAACAGAGTAGAGCAACCAAAAGAAATCTGAAACACTCGAAAACACACATACAGAAACAAATGAAAAATAAAGACTACAAACAATAATCAAACAATCAATAATACATTCTTTCCTCCCTTATTTTTTTCCTTGGAGGAGAAATCTTACTTTTTCTTTGGAGGGGTACAAATAGAAATCTTTTTTTCTTGGAGGGGGTACAAAACAAAAACCTTGTCCTATGTCCTAAGTCGGAGTCACCACTGTCACACTATGCATAAATGCATGCCTGCACTCAGCCCAGCATTCACTCCGTGCACACGCAATCTCTCCAAACAACCAGAAGGTGCACTACAATAACTCTTCTTCTCCCCCTCCTCTCTGGGGAATAATTTACTAAACAATAATCAACTCTTCAAACTTTTCAATCTTATATTCCTCCACTCCAGTGAAGGTACAGACATTCCACAGATCCACTAGCTGGGACCAAATTTCATCTCATTTTATATACTATTTTACAAATTCTTTCAACGGTCTCTCCTCCTCACTGGAGAAACCATGTATACATTTTCAAGAAGAATCAAAAAGATGGCTTAAAATATAAGAATTTCATCCGAGTCCTGATTCAAGGGGGAACAATTAATCTTTGTGGGTCAACATGACAGATTCTTTAAAGTCTCTCACGACTCCGGCTGTCGCCGACCTCTTCGTACTTAGGTGCTGCCACAGCACTGATGTCACACAACTGCCACAGTTGTCTGTACCACTACCAGTACTGCCACAGCACCGGGAAGGGCTGAAACATGAATGAAGTCCGTGTAAGTAATCTATTTCAAAATCTGAATAATGATAAATTCTTTTCCCTTTTCCCCTTTTCTTAACTCTTTTATTTTTCTCCCCATCTGTCTATACTCACCTGGTAATGGTGAATTGCAGGTGGAACTCTACGCATTACCAGCCCTTGGTTATTTGACCAATGGACAACGTCCGTCCATTCAACCAATAATCGCCCTACGTCTATAGCCACCAGCAACACCGATCACACTGGTCAGGCCATTCAAATTAACTTTTCTTTTACCTTTCCTCTTCCCTACCTAGGGAAATGCTTTATAACAAATAAGGGCGTATGCGACAGAATGTCACATGTTGCCATGTGAGGCTACATCACATGACACTGACTTATGCTTTGAATGCTTACTGGAAAGTTTATGTTATTAAAGTTCAGCTCTTGAAGATAAGGTTTATAATTGGAGACTCTGTTTGCATGATTTTTAACAGGATGTAAATGCGTTAAAACGCACCACATAAAACACAAGTTGTCAGAATTTTGTATGTTTAGGACTGCTCGTTTTAACTCTAACTCTTTTGGGAGAGGAAGGTAAGAATTGCCAACTATAGGATAGAACTTTGTTTGTTTTAATCTGATTTCAAGGACTGTTCCTTCAGACCAGCCGGAGCCGCGCAATTTTGCTTCTTCACTTGCATGGTTAAACTGTGTAAGCATGTAATCAGCCCAGTCAGAATTAAAGTCATAATAGCTGATTACTTCTTTCTGTTTAGTTGATACCCAGACTTGTATGCTACTACCATGAGGTGTTATATAATCAATCAGAATGGCCAACAATGCTTTTACTGGTGGGTCAATTTGAAGACTCTGGGATTTTAGAGATAGCATGTGCTACGCTTTCATGAACTTCTATGGGGTTAATAATGTCCATGTCTAATTCACTAAACATATTGTCTAATTGTTTGTCACTACCTTACAACAGCACGTTGTTGGGTAGTTTTTACTAATGGCTTTCAATACGCTTTCCGTATAGATAAGCTTTCAAAAAGTTCTGTTATAAATTCATCAAACACGATCTTTAACTCTTCGTTATTAACTCCTGCATTAATCGCCCGCCCAAAATCGTCAAATATTTCTATAAGCTTTATAACTACTGTGACGTCAACGTAAATTATGACGTCAACTTGAAATGACATAAGAACATGATGAAAATAATAAAAATTTTGATGGAAGAGGAGAGCAAGAACTAACGGCCGAGGCTTTGGTGTCCAGCCTAATTTATTTTGTTTTAGTCGTCGTTTTCTCCGTAGTGTTACTATGTGGAGAGGCTGACTTTCAAGTCAGTAGTACGTTGATGTTCACTGTGTATGTGCGATACTTCTGATGATGGTACCAGCGAAATATGTACCAGGAAATTTAATTGTTATCTTGTGAATGCTGTGTCGCCGAGAGTGACTTAAAACTCCTGCAAGAATATTTATGTGCTCTAATTGTACCACCTCATGTGCGTCGGTGGGCTGAATTTATTGATGTGAATATTGTAATATCAATACACGGAGAAGCTAATTAATTTTTGTTTTAGATCAACAATACGTGGAATCGAAGTTTATTGTGTTCTATGGGACTTTGCTGAAATCGTGTTCTCCGGGGATTCAATATTGGTTGCTGTGCCTTGTGAATCTACAGTTTCTATGGTTTTCTGTGCTTTATGAATCTGCGGCTCTTCTTCTGTAGATTACTGTGCTTTATGAATCTGAGGCTCTTCTTCTGTGGATTGCTGTGCTTTGTGAATCTGCGGTTATTCTGCTATGGATTACTGTGCCTTGTGAATTTGCGGTTCTCCTTCTGATAGTTTGACGTGATTTATTGTGCTTGTTGTGTGGAGACCCTGTTTCTTCTTCTTCATCGCTTGTGTTTGTGAACGGCTGTGCTTATCATGTGGGGACCTTGGTTATCCTTATTTGTCTTCTTTTAGTGTTGTAGACTGTGGCTTGGGTACTGTGGAACGAGTGTTGTTGACTGCATATGTGAGACACTGTGGACGGCGCTGGAGAGATCTGTGAGTGATATCAAGATATGTACTATGATATGCTGATATCTGATGATTGAAGTTCCTATGTATTGATATCTTGATCTATAAGCTATGTAGTGACATGTATTGATTTGTACCAGTTCACATGAATGTATGTTTGATGGTTCAGGCAGCATAATTATAAAGAAAAAAAAATCTAACTCGTGTGTTGCCTGGCTATCCATGTGCGTTTGGTGTGGGTGTGCGTAGGGAATAATTATTACACGCATCCAAACTTTTGAGAGCGAGAGTCAGACAGCAAAACACGCACTGCACACCATCCGTAACATCTGGTGACCCCGTAGTTAAATTTCTTTTGCTATTGAATTAAAAATCGCCTTAGTGGTAGGATTTGTTTTTGTGCACCTATAATTGCCCAATTAGAAGTAATAGGTCACGTTCACAGACTTTTCTTTTGAACAATTGAGTTGTGTTGTATTGTTTTGTTTTATGACTGTTCTTGTCTACTTTCTTTCCCGTCTCCAGCGTAACGGGGTATCTCCTTCTGTATAGTTTCTGGAGATACGAGGGCCTAGTTCCTAGTTCTTCCTTCCTTTGTGGGCTTATTTTCATTATCTTCAGTTATCTCTTTGATTATTTCTGTTTTTATCTTTACTTGGGGATTGTGTTGCTTCTTCAGCATTCTTAGGGTTCTTTTCTCTTGAATAAATGAGTGTGTGAGTGGCTGCCCTGAACCAGTAAAAAAAAAAAGAAGAAAATAACAACAACAATACATTGGTTATATTCGTTATTACTCTCATGTCATTGCTTGATTTATACTTGTTGCTGAAAATTTGGCATTGATTATCGATTGTGTTTTTCTTTCTCCCCATATCCCTGAAATCCTGTTTCATTGTTTATCTCTATCATTTGTTGGTTGGGTTTGATAATACTTAGTCTTTTAAAGAGTGATTGTCGTTAATGTTTCTTTAAAAAAAAAATCCTCTTTGGAATTCATATATATATTTTAGTGGACAGGGGTTTCAAACCTTTTTTTGCTTGTGATAGCAATTGCTTGTATTTGATCCACTAGTGTGTGTGTCGGGTTTGACAGGACAATATTTCATATTTTCAACATGGCACAGAAGGCTAAGGAAGAAAGTCCTGTTGTGTCCTCTGTGGACGAGGACAAAGTTTTCGCTAAATATTTACAACGAGGTAAGGTATGTGGTTTGGAGGGACCAGCTCTGTTGGACTATGTTGACAAATGTATTGCCCAGGACATGGAAAGAGAGGAAAGAATGCGATTGAAAGAATTTCAGTTGAGAGTACAGGAAGAAGAGATAACTAAAAGAGAGCAGATACAAGAGATAACTAAAAGAGAGCAGATACAAATACAAGAGCAAGAAGAAACAAAAAGAATGCAAGAGGAAGAGGAAACAAAAAGAATTCAGCAAAGAGAGATAGAGGAAACTAAAAGAATACAGTTACAAATAACTTCTCAGCAGAGTGCAGTCTCAGGACAGGACAGTGAGAGTCAGGGTTCTGGTTTTCCCAGGTTTAACGCCCCTCGTCCTACTTTTCCTAAGTTGCCCCCTTTCAAGGAAAGAACTGATGATATAGACAGTTACTTGTTTCGTTTTGAAACCCATGCTCGGTCCTTAGGATGGTCTGAGAGTTTGTGGGTTACATACCTGTCTGCACTACTTGAGGGTTCCGCTTTAACTCTCTATCACAGTCTCGCTGAAAATAATGTTGTGTCTTACAGCTTTTGAAAGAGAGCTTGCTGAAAAAATTTCAATGTACTCCAGATGGTTTTCGTAAGCGTTTTCGTGAGGCTAAACCTAGCTCAGATGAACCTTTCGAGACCGTTGCAGTTGAACTTAGACGTTTGTTTGACCGTTGGGTCTCTTTGTCAAAAATTGATAAGTCTTTTGAAGGTTTGGTGGATCTTATCTTGCGTGAGCAGTTTTTGGAGTGTGTCTCTAAGGACTTGGCTACTTTTTTGTGTGAAAAAGATGTGAAAACGTTTGATGAAATGATCAAGTCTGCAGAGTCATACAGATATGCTCATCCCACTAAGGTGCTTTCTAGGAAAGCTGATGTAAACATTTTTGCTTCTGTTGGATACAAAACTCCTGGTCAATTTGATAGAAATCCATATCCCGGTCAGTCTGATAGAACTCCATACTGTGGTCAGTCTGACAGAGGAAACAGATACTCTACTTTTCAAAACAGTGGCCACTACTCTGGTTCCTCAGCTGATCGTGGAAGTAACTTTGGTGGTAGCTGTTACTGTGGTCATCAGAGTTTTGGTTACTCAGCTGGTCGTGGAAATAACTTTGGCGGTAGTCGTTATCGTGGTCGGGGCACCCGTTATATCTCTGGCAGTAAGAGTTCCTCAGAAAGTGCTTCTGATCAGTTTGCAAGTGTTGCTGTTTTTTGTGTAAAAAGACAGGACATGTAGCTGCTAGGTGTCCATGGAAGTCAGGTAGAAACCCTTGTAGAATTTGCACCCTTAGCCACCCAGACACGTGTCCTTTTGTGGTTGGTAACTCTACTTTTGTCGAGAACTCAGCTGACAGCAAACAGTCCAGTGCTTGTTGCTCTGTTCTTGATACTCCTTTTGCTTGTCTTGCTGCTGGTGAGTTCACAGGCAAATTACATTTGGAGTCTGGTTCTGTGAATGGCACTTTGAGTTCTGTTCTGCGTGATACTGGTGCTACTATTTGTGGCGTTTGCAAACGGTTAGTTTCTGACAGTCAGATGTTAGGAACCACAGTGAAGTGTGTTTCTTTTGGTGGTCATGTGGATGAGTTTCCACTGGCTACAGTTTCAGTCAGTTGTCCTTATTTTGTGGGTGATTTGACTTGTTGTGTCTTGGATAGCCCTGTCACAGATCTCATTGTGGGTAATGTACCTGGAGTTTCTGTGAGCGATGAGTTTAGTGATGTATCTGGTGAACCTTTCTCTTTAGCCGCCGTTACGAGGGCTAGAGCTAAGCATGTTGTGGAAAAAAAAGCCTTTGTGTCAGATTCCTGATGATCTGAACATTTCCCGTTCTGACCTTGTTCAGAAACAGAAAGATGACGCGTCATTGAAGTTGTGCTTCCAGTCAGCGTCCTCTGGTGAGGTCAAGAAGTCAGGTACAACTACCTGTTATTACTTCTTGTCTGATGGTGTTCTGTACAGACATTTTGTCAAAAAGGATATCTCTTTTGATCAGGTTGTTGTTCCTCTTGAACTTCGACCTACAGTGTTATCTGTGGCGCATGATCTGATTTTGTCGGGTCATTGTGGTTCTCGGCGTACTCTGTTTAGAATCCTTAACAAGTTCTTTTGGCCTGGAGTGACTGTGGATGTAGCGAAGTATGTTGCTTCCTGTGATGTGTCAGAAGACGGTATCAAAGGGTAGAGTTTGTCCAGTACCCCTTGCGTCTGTTCCAATCATTAGTACTCCATTTGATCGTGTGGCTGTTGATCTTGTTGGTCCACTGTCTCCTCCTTCGGAACAAGGTCATCATTACATCTTGACCATGATTGACATTGCTACCGTTTTCCGGAGGCTGTTCCGTTGAAGGATATCTCCTCTGTTGCTGTGGCAGAAGCATTGTTGGGAATCTTTTCTCGTTTAGGTTTTCCCAAGGAGATTCTATCTGATCAGGGTACACAGTTCAACTCTGAGCTTATGAAGCAGTTTCATGCTTTGTGTGGTGCAAAGGGCATACGTACATCGCCGTATCATCCGCAGGCAAATGGTCATGTTGAGAGGTTTCATGGGACTTTGAAGTCCATGTTGAAAAAGATTGTCCGCACTCACCCAAAGGCGTGGCATCGTTATTTGCCTGCACTGTTGTTTGCGTGCAGAGAGTTGCCCTCTGAGAGTACAGGTTTCTCTCCCTTTCAGTTGCTGTTTGGTCGGCAGGTTCGTGGTCCTATTGCTTTACTACAGGAGTCGTGGACTCAGTCAGATGTCAGGATGTTGAAGCAAAACCTCTCTATTCGTACTTGTTTGAACTCAAGAATGTCATTGCTGACTCATGTAAGTTAGCCATGGAGAATTCTGCTGATTCTGCTTTGAAGGGTAAAAAGTACTTTGACAAGAAGGCCAGGGAACGCCGTTTCAAAGTTGATGATGAAGTTTTAGTTTTGTTACCGACTGATTCTAACAAGTTGTTAGCCAGTTGGTCAGGGCCTTTCCCAGTAGTCAAAGTCTTGCATCCAGATTACAAGGTTTTTGTTAAGGGCAAGGAAAAGATCTTTCATGCGAATATGCTCAAAAAGTATATTCGTCGTGCTGTTGTATCTACTTCTGATGTTGTTGTACCTACAATTGTTCTTTCACAAGGTACTTCAGTGCCTTGGTCAGAGATAGCACCTTTGGCTTGTGAGCAGGAACAGGTTTCTCTTGAGTGTTCTCCAGGAGTTGGTCTTTCTGTGGATCCCTCTCTGGAGTCCATTTGTACTGTTCATGAAGTAGTTTGTACAGTTGGTGTCGTCCAGGACTGTGATGACGCTTTACCCATTCCCACTTTAACTGTTCCGATGGCGTCTTCTATGCCAGATGAAGATGTTCGTTCTGTACAGTTTGATTGTGCTTTGTCTGACAGCAGTTCCAGGGAGTTGCGTGCAGTCTTTGATGATTTTCAGGACATTTTGACTCCTAAACCAGGTTCTTTCTCAGGTGATGTACTATTAGAGATCCCTCTTACTTCAGATGTACCTGTTAGAAAGAAACGTTATAATATCCCTTTTTTTGCCAGAGAGGTTGTCGAGAGAGAGATCGGTATCATGTTAGATCTTGGTATCATTGAGCCATCAAATAGTCCGTATGCCTCTCCAGTTGTGTTGGTCAGGAAGAAAGATGGTACATGTTGATTTTGCATTGATTTCAGATCTTTGAACAAGATAACCGTCTTTGATGCCGAACCTATTCCTGATGTTGAGAGTCTTTTTGCAAGGCTAGCTGATGCTCAGTTTTTCACAAAGATAGATCTTGCAAAAGGATATTGGCAGATCGTGGTTAAGCCCGAGGATCGTCCGAAGATGGCTTTTACAACACACATGGGTCTATTCCAGTTTGTCAGGATGCCTTTTGGACTTATATCAGCTCCTGCAGTGTTTGCATGTATGATGCGTATGCTGGCATTAGATCAGTTTTCTGCCATCAATTTTTTTGACAATATTCTTGTGTACAGTATGTCATGGGATGCTCACCTTAAACATGTGAAGGGTGTGCTCTCTCATCTGAGGTCTTTCAACCTCACAGCTCATCCTTCGAAGATCGAGGCAGGCTTTCGTTCACTTGAGTCCCTTGGTCATGTTGTTGGAGGTGGTACTATGCGTCCTGAAGGTAAGAAGGTTGATAAGATTTTGAATATATCCACTCCTACTACCAGGAAGCAGGTCAGGTCTTTGTTGGGGTTGCTCAGTTTTTACAGGAGATATGTTCCTGGGTTCGCTACTTTGAGTGCTCCACTGTCGGATTTGATCAAAGATGCTGATCGTGCTGGAAGGTCTATTTCTTGGACTCCTGAGTGTGCTGAAGCTTTGAAGAAGATTCAGGGTGTCTTGTCTTCTGCACCTGTGTTGTTGTTACCTAGGTTGGGTAATCCTTTTGTTCTCAGGACTGATGCTAGTTCTGTTGGTTTGGGTGCTGTATTGCTTCAGGAGAGTGATGATGTCCTTCACCCAGTCATGTTCGCTAGTCGAAAGTCGCTGGATCGTGAGAAGGCGTACAGTACTATTGAGCGGGAATGTTTAGCCATTGTCTGGGCTGTGCAGAAGTTTGTTAGGTTCCTTTGGGGAGTCAGATTTATCCTGCAGATGGATCATCATCCCTTGACGTACCTGCGAACGTCAAACTTTAAGAACTCAAGAATTATGAGATGGGCGTTGTCGTTGCAGGAATTCTCGTTTGAAGTCCAGCCAGTTCCTGGTTCGGGGAATGTTTTCACTGACCTTCTCTCCCGTTCATGTGAAAATCAATTGATCCCTTAGGAAGTGAGGTTCCTTGTGTGAACTGTAGTTTTATTAAGCTGTTTTGATGTATGATTTCTGGGTTTGTGTATTCTGCTGTTTGTTTACTTCTTCAAAAAAAAATTCGGTCATTGTTTTTGTGTTTTTTTTGAGGAGGGGGAGTATTGTGATGTCAACGTAAATTATGACGTCAACTTGAAATGACATAAGAACATGATGAAAATAATAAAAATTTTGACGGAAGAGGAGAGCAAGAACTAACGGCCGAGGCTTTGGTGTCCAGCCTAATTTATTTTGTTTTAGTCGTCGTTTTCTCCGTAGTGTTACTATGTGGAGAGGCTGACTTTCAAGTCAGTAGTACGTTGATGTTCACTGTGTATGTGCGATACTTCTGATGATAGTACCAGCGAAATATGTACCAGGAAATTTAATTGTTATCTTGTGAATGCTGTGTCGCCGAGAGTGACTTAAAACTCCTGCAAGAATATTTATGTGCTCTAATTGTACCACCTCATGTGCGTCGGTGGGCTGAATTTATTGATGTGAACATTGTAATATCAATACATGGAGAAGCTAATTAATTTTTGTTTTAGATCAACAATACGTGGAATCGAAGTTTATTGTGTTCTATGGGACTTTGCTGAAATCGTGTTCTCCGGGGATTCAATATTGGTTGCTGTGCCTTGTGAATCTACAGTTCTTCTATGGTTTACTGTGCTTTATGAATCTGTGGCTCTTCTTCTGTGGATTACTGTGCTTTATGAATCTGCGGCTCTTCTTCTGTGGATTGCTGTGCTTTGTGAATCTGCGGTTATTCTGCTATGGATTACTGTGCCTTGTGAATTTGCAGTTCTTCTTCTGATAGTTTGACGTGATTTATTGTGCTTGTTGTGTGGAGACCCTGTTTCTTCTTCTTCATCGCTTGTGTTTGTGAACGACTGTGCTTATCATGTGGGGACCTTGGTTATCCTTATATGTCTTCTTTTAGTGTTGTAGACTGTGGCTTGGGTACTGTGGAACCGAGTGTGTTGACTGCATATGTGAGATACTGTGGACGGCGCCGGAGAGATCTGTGAGTGATATCAAGATATGTACTATGATATGCTGATATCTGACGATTGAAGTTCCTATGTATTGATATCTTGATCTATAAGCTATGTAGTGACATGTATTGATTTGTACCAGTTCACATGAATGTATGTTTGATGGTTCAGGCAGCATAATTATAAAGAAAAAAAATCTAACTCGTGTGTTGCCTGGCTATCCATGTGCGTTTGGTGTGGGTGTGCGTAGGGAATAATTATTACACGCATCCAAACTTTTGAGAGAGAGAGTCAGACAGCAAAACACGCACTGCACACCATCCGTAACAACTACAGGGGGGTTCATTTTTTTAAACCCAAATAATAAACAGCAATTAAAAAATTAATTAAGTAAGCCGCTGCATGGATCAGGGGTAAAAGGGTGCATAACACAATCAATAACAGTACTTATAGTGCACTCTGCCAAACAATCAATACTCTACAACCGCTGCCAGCAACAGTGACCTTTACTGATTGTGTTAGCAGAGTGCGTTGGCAAAGTATTATTGATTTCTGCCTTCCTTGTTAACACAGCCAGGCAACGAATCACCGCTCAGCATGCGGGCACATCCTGTTCAGTCACAAAGCAACTGGCTGACATAACAGATGTCAAGTGGTCCTACCAGTTCCACTTGACATTTCCTGACACTCCTTCCACTTTGACACACTTGACACCTTCACCTCAAGTCACCCCAAGTCACCCCAAGTCACCCCCAAGTCACCCCCCATGTCACCCCAAGTTCTTAATCAGGTAACCTTTAAGTTCTTACTCAAGTCACCCCAACTCCTTAACTTAAGTCACCTCAAGTCACCCCCAAGTTCTTAACTTAAGACTTCAGAGAATATAAATATCTGTGTTCATGATCGCCCCATTTTTATTCTGCACGCAAGCCCCCACTTTGAAGTAATGATTCGTTCGATTTTGGGGGGGGGTTGCATGTTAATTTGGGTTTTTTGCAATGTTAATTGGGTTTTTTGCAGGTTAATTTTTTAGTAAAAAAAATGTGTTAGTTTTTGTAAAAAAACAGCAAGAAAATGAAGAATTTTTTTAAAAAGAGGGGGATTGCGTGCAGAATAAAAATGGGGTGGTTGTGAACACAGATATTTATATTCTCTTCCCTGGAGATTTGATTCCAGCTGACTAATTCTTTTTTCAAGATCAACTTCACGTTTATTATCTTCTTTCTTTTTAAAAGTAGAGTATGATATAGTTTTTCCTCTTATTTCAAGTAGAAGTGTTTCAAAGAAGAGCTGGTCACCAATTTGAAAGGCCAAGTCTTCAGATGAGATACTGTCGATGTTTTCAAAGTCATAAACAGGCACTACGTATTGTTTCTTAACATCAGTTATGACTGTCTTGATTTCTTGAATATACTTTTTATCTTTTAGTAAGCTATTATTGAATTTCCAGAAGGGTCTATCTCGCTTAAATTCTTCCTTTTTCAATGCTAACGTCACAAAAGAATGATCAGATCTATACCCAGGTTCAACATGGATATCATTGACTTTAGCTGAAAGTTGATCGCTTATCAGAAAGTAGTTGAGCCTTGCTTGTTTAACGGGGTTAAATTTGCGCCATGTATATTTCCATTTATCAGGATACATTTCTCTAAAAAATATCTAAAAGATTGTGTTGAGTCATAAAATCATTTATCTTTCTCCGTGTTCTTGGACGCCTCTCTGTACTTGCATAATTACGAACATCAAGTTCCACATTCAAAAAACAATTCCAATCCCCTGCAACAATGACATGCTCATTCACAATGTTTTCAATAAATTCTGAAATTCTTTAAAAAGAAATCAGGGTTATCACCACTGCTGGGCCCATATAGGTTGACCAAAGTTAACTTTGTCTTGAGGATTTCAATATTCATGATGACATAGCATCCCTCTTGGTCTCTAATAACATCAAAAACTTTGTATTCAAAGTTATTATTGAATAAAACAGCAACACCATTTCTATTGGTTTCTGACCCACTGAGCCAAACATTGTAGCCCCAACTGGTTCTAATAAAGTTTTCATTCTGAAGATTCATATGAGTTTCTTGGAGACAATAAATATGGGCTTCTTTCTTTTGGAGAAAATCAAAAACACCCTTTCTTTTACAAGATTTATTAAGCCCATTACAATTGTATGTATGTGACGTCAACGTAAATTATGACGTCAACTTAAAATGACACAGGTAACTGCATGACGAAAATAATAATATTGGATGGAAGAGGAGAGCAAGAACTAACGGCCGAGGCTTTGGTGTCCAGCCTAATTTATTTTGTTTTAATCGTCGTTTTCTCCGTAGTGTTACTATGTGGAGAGGCTGACTTTTAAGTCAGTAGTACGTTGATGTTCTATGTGTATGTGCGATACTTCTGATGACGGTACCAGCAAAATATGTACCAGGAAATTTAATTGTTATCTTGTGAATGCTGTGTCGCCGAGAGTGACTTAAAACTCCTGCAAGAATATTTATGTGCTCTAATTGTACCACCTCATGTGCGTCGGTGGGCTGAATTTATTGATGTGAACATTGTAATATCAATACACGGAGAAGCTAATTAATTTTTGTTTTAGATCAACAATACGTGGAATCGAAGTTTATTGTGTTCTATGGGACTTTGCTGAAATCGTGTTCTCCGGGGATTCAATATTGGTTGCTGTTCCTTGTGAATCTACAGTTCTTCTATGGTTTACTGTGCTTTATGAATCTGTGGCTCTTCTTCTGTGGATTGCTGTGCTTTGTGAATCTGCAGTTCTTCTTCTATGGATTGCTGTGCTTTATGAATCTGCGGTTCTTCTGTGGATTACTGTGCTTTATGAATCAGCGGCTCTTCTTCTGTGGATTGCTGTGCTTTGTGAATCTGTGGTTCTTCTGCTATGGATTACTGTGCCTTGTGAATTTGCGGTTCTCCTTCTGATAGGTTGACGTGATTTATTGTGCTTGTTGTGTGGAGACCCTGTTTCTTCTTCTTCATCGCTTGTGTTTGTGAACGGCTGTGCTTATCATGTGGGGACCTTGGTTATCCTTATTTGTCTTCTTTTAGTGTTGTAGACTGTGGCTTGGGTACTGTGGAACCGAGTGTGTTGACTGCATATGTGAGACACTGTGGACGGCGCCGGCGAGATCTGTGAGTGATATCAAGATATGTACTATGATATGCTGATATCTGATGATTGAAGTTCCTATGTATTGATATCTTGATCTATATGCTATGTAGTGACATATATTGATTTGTACCAGTTCACATGAATGTATGTTTGATGGTTCAGGCAGCATAATTACAAAGAAAAAAAATCTAACTCGTGTGTTGCCTGGCTATCCATGTGCGTTTGGTGTGGGTGTGCGTAGGGAATAATTATTACACGCATCCAAACTTTTGAGAGCGAGAGTCAGACAGCAAAACACGCACCGCACACCATCCGTAACATCTGGTGACCCCGTAGTTAAATTTCTTTTGCTATTGAATTAAAAATCGCCTTAGTGGTAGGATTTGTTTTTGTACACCTATAATTGCCCAATTAGAAGTAATAGGTCACGTTCACAGACTTTTCTTTTGAACAATTGAGTTGTGTTGTATTGTTTTGTTTTATGACTGTTCTTGTCTACTTTCTTTCCCGTCTCCAGCATTACAGGGTATCTCCTTTATATAGTTTCTGGAGATACGAGGGCCTAGTTCCTAGTTCTTCCTTCCTTTGTGGGCTTTATTTTTATTGTCTTCAGTTATCTCTATGATTATTTCTGTTTCTATCTTTTCTTGGGGATTGTGTTGCTTCTTCAGAATTCTTAGGGTTCTTTTCTCTTGAATGAGTGAGTGCGTGAGTGGCTGCCCTGAACCGGTTTAAAAAAAAGCAAATTTTTTTTTTTTCATTTTGAATGTTTAGTGTGTGAAAACAACAACAACAACAACGACAATGCATTGATTATATTCGTTATAACTTTCATGTCATTGCTTGATTGATACTTGTTGCTGATTTTTTGGCATTGATTACCGATTGTGTTTTTCTTCTCTCCCATATCCCTGAATTTCTGTTTCATTGTTTATCTCTATCTTTTTGTTGGTTGGGTTTGATAATACTTAGTCTTTTTAAGAGTGATTGTCGTTAATGTTTCTTTGAAAAAAAAATCCTCTTTGGAATTCATATATATTTTAGTGGACAGGGGTTTCAAACCTTTTTTTGCTTGTGATAGCAATTGTTTGTATTTGATCCACTAGTGTGTGTGTCGGGTTTGACAGGACAATATTTCATATTTTCAACATGGCACAGAAGGCTTAGGAAGAAAGTCCTGTTTCGTCCTCTGTGGACGAGGACAAAGTTTTCGCTAAATATTTACAACGAGGTAAGGTATGTAGTTTGGAGGGACCAGCTCTGTTGGACTATGTTGACAAATGTATTGCCCAGGACATGGAAAGAGAGGAAAGAATGCGATTGAAAGAATTTCAGTTGAGAGTACAGGAAGAAGAGATAACTAAAAGAGAGCAGATGCAAGAGATAACTAAAAGAGAGCAGATACAAATACAAGAGCAAGAAGAAACAAAAAGAATGCAAGAGGAAACAAAAAGAATGCAAGAGAAAACAAAAAGAATGCAAGAGGAAGAGGAAACAAAAAGAATGCAAGAAGAAACAAAAAGAATGCAAGAGGAAACAAAAAGAATTCAGCAAAGAGAGATAGAGGAAACTAAAAGAATACAGTTACAAATAACTTCTCAGCAGAGTGCGGTCTCAGGACAGGACAGTGAGAGTCAGGGTTCTGGTTTTCCAGGTTTAACGCCCCTCGTCCTACTTTTCCTAAGTTGCCCCCTTTCAAGGAAAGAACTGATGATATAGACAGTTACTTGTTTCGTTTTGAAACCCATGCTCGGTCTTTAGGATGGTCTGAGAGTTTGTGGGTTACATACCTGTCTGCACTACTTGAGGGTTCCGCTTTAACTCTCTATCACAGTCTCGCTGAAAATAATGTTGTGTCTTACGAGTTTTTGAAAGAGAGCTTGCTGAAAAAATTTCAGTGTACTTCAGATGGTTTTCGTAAGCGTTTTCGTGAGGCTAAACCTAGCTCAGATGAACCTTTCGAGACCTTTGCAGTTGAACTTAGACGTTTGTTTGACTGTTGGTTCTCTTTGTCAAAAAATGATAAGTCTTTTGAAGGTCTGGTGGATCTTATTGCGTGAGCAGTTTTTGGAGTGTGTCTCTAAGGACTTGGCTACTTTTTGTGTGAAAAAGATGTGAAAACGTTTGATGAAATGATCAAGTATGCAGAGTCATACAGACATGCTCATCCCACTAAGGTGCTTTCTAGGAAAGCTGATGTAAACATTTTTGCTTCTGTTGGATACAAAACTCCTGGTCCATTTGATAGAAATCCGTATCCCGTTCAGTCTGATAGAACTCCATACTGTGGTCAGTCTGACAGAGGAAACAGATACTCTACTTTTCAAAACAGTGGCCACTACTCTGGTTCCTCAGCTGATCGTAGAAGTAACTTTGGTGGTAGCTGTTATTGTGGTCATCAGAGCTTTGGTTACTCAGCTGGTCATGGAAATAACTTTGGCGGTAGCCGTTATCGTGGTCGTGGTGCCCGTCATACCTCTGGCAGTAAGAGTTCCTCAGAAAGTGCTTCTGATCAGTTTGCAAGTGTTGCGTGTTTTTTGTGTCAAAAGACAGGGACATGTAGCTGCTAGGTGTCCATGGAAGTCAGGTAGAAACCCTTGTAGAATTTGCACCTTAGCCACCCAGACAGTGTCCTCTTGTGGTTGGTAACTCTACTTTTGTCGAGAACTCAGCTGACAGCAAACAGTCCAGTGCTTGTTGCTCTGTTCTTGATACTCCTTTTGCTTGTCTTGCTGCTGGTGAGTTCACAGGCAAATTACATTTGGAGTCTGGTTCTGTGAATGGCACTTTGAGTTCTGTTCTGCGTGATACTGGTGCTACTATTTGTGGAGTTTGCAAACGGTTAGTTTCTGACAGTCAGATGTTAGGAACCACAGTGAAGTGTGTTTCTTTTGGTGGTCGTGTGGATGAGTTTCCACTGGCTACAGTTTCAGTCAGTTGTCCTTATTTTGTGGGTGATTTGACTTGTTGTGTCTTAGATAGCCCTGTTGCAGATCTCATTGTGGGTAATGTACCTGGAGTTTCTGTGAGCGGTGGGTTTAGTGATGTATCTGGTAACCTTTCTCTTTAGCCGCCGTTACGAGGGCTAGAGATAAGCATGTTGGGGACAAAATGTCTTTGTGTCAGATCCCTGATGATCTGAACATTTCCGTTCTGATCTTGTTCAGAAACAGAAGAATGAGTCATTGAAGTCTTGCTTTCAGTTAGCGTCTTCTGATGTGTCTGCTGTGCATACTTCTGATGTTGTTGTACCAACAGTTGTTCTTTCACAAGGTACTTCAGTGCCTGGGTCAGAGATAGCACCTTTGGCTTGTGAGCAGGAACAGGTTTCTCTTGAGTGTTCTCCAGGAGTTGGTCTTTCTGTGGATCCCTCTCTGGAGTCTGTCTGTACTTTTCGTGAAGTGGTTTGTACAGTCGGTGTCATCCAGGACTGTGATGACGCTTTATCCATTCCCAATTTAACTGTTCCGATGGCGTCTTCTATGCCAGATGCTCCTTCTGTACAGTTTGATTGTACTTTGTCTGACAAAATTACCAGGGAGCTGCGTATAATGTTTGATGATTTTCAGGACATTTTGACCCCCAAACCAGGTTCTTTCTCAGGTGATGTACTACTACAGATCCCTCTTACAACAGATGTCCCTGTTAGAAAGAAGTGTTATGATACCCCTTTTCTGCAAAAGAGGTTGTTGAGAGAGAGATTGGTATCATGTTGGATCTTGGTATCATTGAGCCATCGAATAGTCCGTATGCATCTCCAGTTGTATTCGTCAGGAAGAAAGATTGTTGTGTCGTTTCTCTCCTGAGTGTGCTGAAGCATTGACGAAGATTCAGGGAATCTCGTCTTCTGCACCTGTGTTTTGTTACCTACATCGGGTGATTCTTTTATTTTCAGGACTGATGCTAGTTATGTTGGTTTGGGTGCTATATTGCTCCAGGAGAATGATGATTTTCTTCACCCAGTCGTGTTCGCTTGTCAAAAGTTGCTGAATCGTGAGAAGGTGTACAGTAGTATTGAGCGGGAATGCTTAGCCATTGTCTCTACCCTGTGTGGGTATGGAGAGGCTGACCAAGTGGTCAGTAGACATGTGTGGTCTCCACCCTGTGTGGGTATGGAGAGGCTGACCGAGTGGTCAGTAGACATCGTATGTGCATTGCCATCCGGGTATGGGGTGCAGCCCGTGCCCAGCCATTGTCTCTACCCTGTTGGGGTATGGAGAGGCTGACCAAGTGGTCAGTAGATATGTGTGGTCTCTACCCTGTGTGGGTATGGAGAGGTTGTCCGTGAGGTCAGCAACAAGCTAGCATGTCAAAAGGCTTCAAAGTTTGTTGGGACGACAGCTTGTGTTTTTCTGTGAGCCGTGAGCGGCTTCGTTTCCGTCGAGTGAATGTGATTTCTGGGTTTGTGTATTCTGCTGTTTGTTTACTTCTTCTTCAAAAAACAATTCGGTCATTGTTTTTTGTTTGAGGAGGGGGAGTATTGTGACGTCAACGTAAATTATGACGTCAACTTAAAATGACATAGGTAACTGCATGACGAAAATAATAATATTGGACGGAAGAGGAGAGCAAGAACTAACGGCCGAGGCTTTGGTGTCCAGCCTAATTTATTTTGTTTTAATCGTCGTTTTCTCCGTAGTGTTACTATGTGGAGAGGCTGACTTTCAAGTCAGTAGTACGTTGATGTTCACTGTGTATGTGCGATACTTCTGATGACGGTACCAGCGAAATATGTACCAGGAAATTTAATTGTTATCTTGTGAATGCTGTGTCACCGAGAATGACTTAAAACTCCTGCAAGAATATTTATGTGCTCTAATTGTACCACCTCATGTGCGTCGGTGGGCTGAATTTTTTGATGTGAATATTGTAATATCAATACACGGAGAAGCTAATTAATTTTTGTTTTAGATCAACAATACGTGGAATCGAAGTTTATTGTGTTCTATGGGACTTTGCTGAAATCGTGTTCTCTGGGGATTCAATATTGGTTGCTGTGCCTTGTGAATCTACAGTTCTTCTATGGTTTACTGTGCTTTATGAATCTGCGGCTCTTCTTCTGTGGATTGCTGTGCTTTGTGAATCTGCGGTTCTTCTTCTATGGATTGCTGTGCTTTATGAATCTGCGGTTCTTCTGTGGATTACTGTGCTTTATGAATCAGCGACTCTTCTTCTGTGGATTGCTGTGCTTTGTGAATCTGCGGTTCTTCTGCTATGGATTACTGTGCCTTGTGAATTTGCGGTTCTTCTTCTGATAGTTTGACGTGATTTATTGTGCTTGTTGTGTGGAGACCCTGTTTCTTCTTCTTCATCGCTTGTGTTTGTGAACGGCTGTGCTTATCATGTGGGGACCTTGGTTATCCTTATTTGTCTTCTTTTAGTGTTGTAGACTGTGGCTTGGGTACTGTGGAACCGAGTGTGTTGACTGCATATGTCAGACACTGTGGACGGCGCCGGAGAGATCTGTGAGTGATATCAAGATATGTACTATGATATGCTGATATCTGATGATTGAAGTTCCTATGTATTGATATCTTGATCTATATGCTATGTAGTGACATGTATTGATTTGTACCAGTTCACATGAATGTATGTTTGATGGTTCAGGCAGCATAATTATAAAGAAAAAAAAATCTAACTCGTGTGTTGCCTGGCTATCCATGTGCGTTTGGTGTGGGTGTGCGTAGGGAATAATTATTACACGCATCCAAACTTTTGAGAGCGAGAGTCAGACAGCAAAACACGCACCGCACACCATCCGTAACATCTGGTGACCCCGTAGTTAAATTTCTTTTGCTATTGAATTAAAAATCGCCTTAGTGGTAGGATTTGTTTTTGTACACCTATAATTGCCCAATTAGAAGTAATAGGTCACGTTCACAGACTTTTCTTTTGAACAATTGAGTTGTGTTGTATTGTTTTGTTTTATGACTGTTCATGTCTACTTTCTTTCCCGTCTCCAGCGTAACGGGGTATCTCCTTCTGTATAGTTTCTGGAGATACAAGGGCCTAGTTCCTAGTTCTTCCTTCCTTTGTGGGCTTATTTTCGTTATCTTCAGTTATCTCTTTGATTATTTCTGTTTTTATCTTTACTTGGGGATTGTGTTGCTTCTTCAGCATTCTTAGGGTTCTTTTCTCTTGAATAAATGAGTGTGTGAGTGGCTGCCCTGAACCAGTTAAAAAAATGAATAAAATAACAACAACAATACATTGGTTATATTCGTTATTACTCTCATGTCATTGCTTGATTTATACTTGTTGCTGATTTTTTTGGCATTGATTATCGATTGTGTTTTTCTTTCTCCCCATATCCCTGAAATCCTGTTTCATTGTTTATCTCTATCTTTTGTTGGTTGGGTTTGATAATACTTAGTCTTTTAAAGAGTGATTGTCGTTAATGTTTGTTTGAACAAAAAAATCCTCTTTGGAATTCATATATGTATTTTAGTGGACAGGGGTTTCAAACCTTTTTTTGCTTGTGATAGCAATTGTTTGTATTTGATCCACTAGTGTGTGTGTCGGGTTTGACAGGACAATATTTCATATTTTCAACATGGCACAGAAGGCTAAGGAAGAACGTCCTGTTGTGTCCTCTGTGGATGAGGACAAAGTTTTCGCTAAATATTTACAACGAGGTAAGGTATGTGCTTTGGAGGGACCAGCTCTGTTGGACTATGTTGACAAATGTATTGCCCAGGACATGGAAAGAGAGGAAAGAATGCGATTGAAAGAATTTCAGTTGAGAGTACAGGAAGAAGAGATAACTAAAAGAGAGCAGATACAAGAGATAACTAAAAGAGAGCAGATACAAATACAAGAGCAAGAAGAAACAAAAAGAATGCAAGAGGAAACAAAAAGAATTCAGCAAAGAGAGATAGAGGAAACTAAAAGAATACAGTTACAAATAACTTCTCAGCAGAGTGCGGTCTCAGGACAGGACAGTGAGAGTCAGGGTTCTGGTTTTCTCAGGTTTAACGCCCCTCGTCCTACTTTTCCTAAGTTGCCCCCTTTCAAGGAAAGAACTGATGATATAGACAGTTACTTGTTTCGTTTTGAAACCCATGCTCGGTCCTTAGGATGGTCTGAGAGTTTGTGGGTTACATACCTGTCTGCACTACTTGAGGGTTCCGCTTTAACTCTCTATCACAGTCTCGCTGAAAATAATGTTGTGTCTTACGAGTTTTTGAAAGAGAGCTTGCTGAAAAAATTTCAATGTACTCCAGATGGTTTTCGTAAGCGTTTTCGTGAGGCTAAACCTAGCTCAGATGAACCTTTCGAGACCCTTGCAGTTGAACTTAGACGTTTGTTTGACCGTTGGGTCTCTTTGTCAAAAAATGATAAGTCTTTTGAAGGTCTGGTGGATCTTATTGCGTGAGCAGTTTTTGGAGTGTGTCTCTAAGGACTTGGCTACTTTTTGTGTGAAAAAGATGTGAAAACGTTTGATGAAATGATCAAGTATGCAGAGTCATACAGACATGCTCATCCCACTAAGGTGCTTTCTAGGAAAGCTGATGTAAACATTTTTGCTTCTGTTGGATACAAAACTCCTGGTCCATTTGATAGAAATCCGTATCCCGTTCAGTCTGATAGAACTCCATACTGTGGTCAGTCTGACAGAGGAAACAGATACTCTACTTTTCAAAACAGTGGCCACTACTCTGGTTCCTCAGCTGATCGTAGAAGTAACTTTGGTGGTAGCTGTTATTGTGGTCATCAGAGCTTTGGTTACTCAGCTGGTCGTGGAAATAACTTTGGCGGTAGCCGTTATCGTGGTCGTGGCGCCCGTTATATCTCTGGCAGTAAGAGTTCCTCAGAAAGTGCTTCTGATCAGTTTGCAAGTGTTGCGTGTTTTTTTGTGTCAAAAGACGGGACATGTAGCTGCTAGGTGTCCATGGAAGTCAGGTAGAAACCCTTGTAGAATTTGCACCCTTAGCCACCCAGACACGTGTCCTTTTGTGGTTGGTAACTCTACTTTTGTCGAGAACTCAGCTGACAGCAAACAGTCCAGTGCTTGTTGCTCTGTTCTTGATACTCCTTTTGCTTGTCTTGCTGCTGGTGAGTTCACAGGCAAATTACATTTGGAGTCTGGTTCTGTGAATGGCACTTTGAGTTCTGTTCTGCGTGATACTGGTGCTACTATTTGTGACGTTCGCAAACGGTTAGTTTCTGACAGTCAGATGTTAGGAACCACAGTGAAGTGTGTTTCTTTTGGTGGTCGTGTGGATGAGTTTCCACTGGCTACAGTTTCAGTCAGTTGTCCTTATTTTGTGGGTGATTTGACTTGTTGTGTCTTAGATAGCCCTGTCGCAGATCTCATTGTGGGTAATGTACCTGGAGTTTCTGTGAGCGGTGGGTTTAGTGATGTATCTGGTAAACCTTTCTCTTTAGCCGCCGTTACGAGGGCTAGAGATAAGCATGTTGGGGACAAAAAGTCTTTGTGTCAGATCCCTGATGATCTGAACATTTCCCATTCTGATCTTGTTCAGAAACAGAAGAATGAGTCATTGAAGTCTTGCTTTCAGTTAGCGTCTTCTGATGTGTCTGCTGTGCATACTTCTGATGTTGTTGTACCAACAGTTGTTCTTTCACAAGGTACTTCAGTGCCTGGGTCAGAGATAGCACCTTTGGCTTGTGAGCAGGAACAGGTTTCTCTTGAGTGTTCTCCAGGAGTTGGTCTTTCTGTGGATCCCTCTCTGGAGTCTGTCTGTACTTTTCGTGAAGTGGTTTGTACAGTCGGTGTCATCCAGGACTGTGATGACGCTTTATCCATTCCCAATTTAACTGTTCCGATGGCGTCTTCTATGCCAGATGCTCCTTCTGTACAGTTTGATTGTACTTTGTCTGACAAAAGTACCAGGGAGCTGCGTATAATGTTTGATGATTTTCAGGACATTTTGACCCCCAAACCAGGTTCTTTCTCAGGTGATGTACTACTACAGATCCCTCTTACAACAGATGTCCCTGTTAGAAAGAAGTGTTATGATACCCCCTTTTCTGCAAAAGAGGTTGTTGAGAGAGAGATTGGTATCATGTTGGATCTTGGTATCATTGAGCCATCGAATAGTCCGTATGCATCTCCAGTTGTATTCGTCAGGAAGAAAGATTGTTCGTGTCGTTTCTCTCCTGAGTGTGCTGAAGCTTTGACGAAGATTCAGGGAATCTCGTCTTCTGCACCTGTGTTTTGTTACCTACATCGGGTGATTCTTTTATTTTCAGGACTGATGCTAGTTATGTTGGTTTGGGTGCTATATTGCTCCAGGAGAATGATGATTTTCTTCACCCAGTCGTGTTCGCTTGTCAAAAGTTGCTGAATCGTGAGAAGGTGTACAGTAGTATTGAGCGGGAATGCTTAGCCATTGTCTCTACCCTGTGTGGGTATGGAGAGGCTGACCAAGTGGTCAGTAGACATGTGTGGTCTCCACCCTGTGTGGGTATGGAGAGGCTGACCGAGTGGTCAGTAGACATCGTATGTGCATTGCCATCCGGGTATGGGGTGCAGCCCGTGCCCAGCCATTGTCTCTACCCTGTTGGGGTATGGAGAGGCTGACCAAGTGGTCAGTAGATATGTGTGGTCTCTACCCTGTGTGGGTATGGAGAGGTTGTCCGTGAGGTCAGCAACAAGCTAGCATGTCAAAAGGCTTCAAAGTTCGTTGGGACGACAGCTTGTGTTTTTCTGTGAGCCGTGAGCGGCTTCGTTTCCGTCGAGTGAATGTGATTTCTGGGTTTGTGTATTCTGCTGTTTGTTTACTTCTTCTTCAAAAAACAATTCGGTCATTGTTTTTTGTTTGAGGAGGGGGAGTATTGTGACGTCAACGTAAATTATGACGTCAACTTAAAATGACATAGGTAACTGCATGACGAAAATAATAATATTGGACGGAAGAGGAGAGCAAGAACTAACGGCCGAGGCTTTGGTGTCCAGCCTAATTTATTTTGTTTTAGTCGTCGTTTTCTCCGTAGTGTTACTATGTGGAGAGGCTGACTTTCAAGTCAGTAGTACGTTGATGTTCACTGTGTATGTGCGATACTTCTGATGACGGTACCAGCGAAATATGTACCAGGAAATTTAATTGTTATCTTGTGAATGCTGTGTCGCCGAGAGTGACTTAAAACTCCTGCAAGAATATTTATGTGCTCTAATTGTACCACCTCATGTGCGTCGGTGGGCTGGATTTATTGATGTGAATATTGTAATATCAATACACGGAGAAGCTAATTAATTTTTGTTTTAGATCAACAATACGTGGAATCGAAGTTTATTGTGTTCTATGGGACTTTGCTGAAATCGTGTTCTCCGGGGATTCAATATTGGTTGCTGTGCCTTGTGAATCTACAGTTCTTCTATGGTTTACTGTGCTTTATGAATCTGCGGCTCTTCTTCTGTGGATTGCTGTGCTTTGTGAATCTGCGGTTCTTCTTCTATGGATTGCTGTGCTTTATGAATCTGCGGTTCTTCTGTGGATTACTGTGCTTTATGAATCAGCGGCTCTTCTTCTGTGGATTGCTGTGCTTTGTGAATCTGCGGTTCTTCTGCTATGGATTACTGTGCCTTGTGAATTTGTGGTTCTTCTTCTGATAGTTTGACGTGATTTATTGTGCTTGTTGTGTGGAGACCCTGTTTCTTCTTCTTCATCGCTTGTGTTTGTGAACGGCTGTGCTTATCATGTGGGGACCTTGGTTATCCTTATTTGTCTTCATTTAGTGTTGTAGACTGTGGCTTGGGTACTGTGGAACCGAGTGTGTTGACTGCATATGTCAGACACTGTGGACGGCGCCGGAGAGATCTGTGAGTGATATCAAGATATGTACTATGATATGCTGATATCTGATGATTGAAGTTCCTATGTATTGATATCTTGATCTATATGCTATGTAGTGACATGTATTGATTTGTACCAGTTCACATGAATGTATGTTTGATGGTTCAGGCAGCATAATTATAAAGAAAAAAAAATCTAACTCGTGTGTTGCCTGGCTATCCATGTGCGTTTGGTGTGGGTGTGCGTAGGGAATAATTATTACACGCATCCAAACTTTTGAGAGCGAGAGTCAGACAGCAAAACACGCACCGCACACCATCCGTAACAATGTAAAAATTTTAAAAGAACCTTTGATCAACGCCATTTCGGAAGCAAAAGCGAAACATTAGAAAAGAAATACTGTAGATATTTTGACAGATCCATGTACGACCAAGACCTTGACAAAGAGAATCATATAATTTCCATGTCTGGTCTTGACAAAACATCCCTCCATTGCCCACTCCTCCACAACTTTCAGCTTCACAGCACACACACGACACACACTCATCAAGCATCAACACAAGTATAACAAGGTAACAAAAGGAATACTTACAACACATTGACACGGTATTATCCGGATCTACTGCCTTCACACCACATTACACAACTGAGTCTACTTTGTATCTGACAAAAAAACAAAACAAACAAACAAACAAAAAACAAACAAAAGAAAAAACTGACTCGTTTCTGACAAGAATTAGTGAAAGCAAAAGAAAGATGCTACAAACAAATTACCCTGATTTTCCCACTCCCTCGAATGAGAACACAAACCGAGGACCAGTCTGTGTGCGCATGCATCCAAAATCAAGCTCGGACTCAAAAGATCCTGACACAGATGTCCAGAGCTGATGTCAGCGCCGACCACAGAAATGCACACAGCAAGTTAACTTGTGGTATTAAATGCCTTTAAAATCAACTAGATAAATCTCTGAAAAACTATATCTTCTCCACAAATTTCGGAGAACCAAAACCAAGAAAAAGTAGTTGACACAAAAACCAAGGAATCCTCGTGTTAACAACGAAACTTGCAACTACACACACACACACACACACAAAGAAACTCAAACTGAAGGCCAAAGATTTTAAGCCTACTATGCCCTATCATGCTAGGCTATGCTATGCACCTGTCAGTAATACCGACCGCTGCACTGGTGCCAGACTACTGGATGTAGCAGCGTAAAAAAGTCAAGATCAAGATCAAGTCGTAAAAACACAGCAGAGTTAGCCATGAGACTGCTTCAGTCACGTGATAAAAACAAAGTGGAACAGGAAGTGGAGTAAACAAACAACCTTAGAGAAAGGAAAAAAAAAGCCTTTGAATAATCTTTGAGAGGCTGAGTTCTAACTATTTATCATTTCTAGTAGTAAGATATTTTTAAGGACATATATAGAAAATTTAAATGAATTCTGTTGAAATTCCAAACGTAAAAAAATATCCACCAATGATGTCAAGTATAACACAGTTCCAAGTCAGCACCAAAATTACCAGTCCAGATTACCAGATCAAGGTTCAAGATTCACTGACATCTCATTGGCTAAGGCTTTCAATTTGCATAGTGCAAGGTTACTTGACCAAGGTTGACCTCAATCTCAGCCATAGGCTCAGAAGATCATGTACAAAATTTGCAGGAAGAATATTGAAAAAAAGAATCAAAGAAGAATGAATGAATATGAATGAAAAGAAAAAAAAAATCATTGTACGGCTTTGGAAAGAAGGTGACATATCTATACAAACATCTAGACTGTGCTAGGCTAGGCCTTGTAAGGAGTAGGCCTAAATCAGAAACTACTTTGGAGAATCTAGCAGACAACAAAAACGACAAGACAAAAAAAAAAAAAAAACCCATCCGCTATCGGGCTAGGTATGTTATCTATTTATGTTTATGTTTAGGCTAGGCTTAATCTACTGGCGTTTTGACCACACAGCACGTTGATGTGGTTTTTAAGGTCTGCAATGGACTGAACATGGACGATCTTTCTGCTGTGTGTCTTCATAATGACCTGTCCATTTCTCGTCCATGCCTGTGCACACACCGATGTGTCACTTTTGACTGTACACATGAGAGAGTACGCCCTTGGTGTCAGATCTTCGATGAAGACTACTTTTGCGCCCTTCAGCCCTTTTCTTGCAAACAGAACAGAATCACGGACACGGCGTGAAATAAATCGAATGACAACACCTCTAGGCTTGACATCACTGGAATAGGAAGGTCCGGATCGTCTCTGACCAACCTGATGGACAGCTTCGATGTCGTCCCGGTCTACGTTCAGGCTCAGCTTGTCTCGGAAGAGAGCTAGCACCTTGTCCTCGCATTGCTGCTGAGACTCGGCACTGCTCTCCGCCACCTCGTAGATACGCATATTGTTGCGCCTGACATATGCCAAGAGGTCCTCCCCTCGTCGGTCAGCTACCTCCGCCAGATGTCTCCCTCGGTCAGTTGCTGTCGTAAAGCCTCTTCCCTCTCTTGGCTTCCGTCACCTCCTTTTGTAGTTCTTTATTTTCTTCTCGAACTTCAAAAACGGCACCACGAAGTTCGCCAACGGTAAGTGTCAGTTTCGCAACTTCTCTGTCTACCTTACACAATTTCTCCTAACATCTGCAAGGGAGACTGATCAGGGGAAAAAACCGTGTCTGACATGTTACAGTCCGTCTTACACGAGCTCTCTCCCTTCTCCTCTCGGGCTGCCATGGTATCTTCTTCTTGACAAATAGATTGAGACAGATCCAATTGCGAACTCGACAGTGCCTTTTGCTTCTTAGAACTTGCCTGCCCGTCTTTCTTGTCACTGTCCTTCAGCAGTGACAAGTCAGAAACACTGGAACCTGACTGAGAAGAGTCTGTATCCTTTCTATTTTTACGTTTACCGCGCCGGGCCATGTGACGTCAGAAGTAAACAAAGTTACTATTCCACATGTTTTCACACAAAAAAATCACTGATACATCACAATTGAAGGATCCACCAAACTGGTTGTGGGTGTTGGCAGTAAGTCTGCTGTCACTCTGGAAGCATCTTGGTACCTCGTCAGTTTCAGAAGTTGACTAAAATCATTAACTACTGACAGCGCCGAACGAAAACACGTCTGCTTCCGCCATTGAGCACAGCTCACCCCCGATGCCCGATGTTTTAGTTTACCGTTATAACCGTTACTAACGGCTGTAACGGCCTGTAACGGTTTTTCTTTCTTATGGAATATCTCCGAAAGTACTTGGCCAATCTTTGTGAAAATTAGCAGGTGTGTTCATTATGGGTCATGGATGATGCCTGATGTTTTAGTTTACCCCGTTATAGCCGTTACTAAAGGCTGTAACGACCTGTAATGGTTTTTCTTCTTTATGGAATATCTCCAAAAGTACTTGGCCGATCTTTGTGAAAATTAGCAGGTATGTTCATTATGGGTCACGGATGATGCCCGATGTTTTAGTTTACCCGTTATATCCGTTACTAACGGCTGTAACGGCATGTATCCGTTTTTCTTCTTTATGGAATATCTCGGAAAGTACTTGGCCGAATTTCTGAAAATTTGTAGTTATGTTCATTATGGGTCACGAATAATGCCCGATGTTTAGTTTGCCGTTATATCCGTTACTAACGGCTGTAACGGCCTGTAACGGTTTTTCTTCTTTATGGAATATCTCCGAAAGTACTTGGCCGATCTTTGTGAAAATTAGCAGGTATGTTCATTATGGGTCACAGATGATGCCTGATGTTTAATTTACCCGTTATAGCCGTTACTAACGGCTGTAACGGCTTGTAACGGTTTTCCATCTTTATGGAATATCTCAGAAAGTACTTGGCCGATCTTTCTGAAAATTTGTAGTTATTTTCATTATGGGTCACGAATAATGTCCTATGTTTTAGTTTACCGTTATATCCGTTACTAACGGCTGTAACGGCCTGTAATGGTTTTTCTTCTTTATGGAATATCTCCGAAAGAACTTGGCCGATCTTTGTGAAAATTACCAGGTATGTTCATTATGGGTCACGGATGATGCCCGATGTTTTAGTTTACCCGTTATAGCCGTTACTAACGGCTGTAACGGCCTGTAACGATTTTCCTTCTTTATGGAATATCTCAGAAAGTACTTGACCGGTCTTTCTGAAAATTTGTAGGTATGTTCATTATGGGTCACGAATAATGCCAGATGTTTTAGTTTACAGTTAAATCCGTTACTAACGGCTGTAACGGCCTGTAACGGTTTTTCTTCTTTATGGAATATCTCCAAAAGTACTTGGCCGATCTTTGTGAAAATTACCAGGTATGTTCATTATGGGTCACGGATGATGCCCGATGTTTTAGTTTACCCGTTATAGCCGTTACTAACGGCTGTAACGGCCTGTAATGGTTTTCCTTCTTTATGGAATATCTCCAAAAGTACTTGACCGATCTTTCTGAAAATGTGTAGGTATGTTTATTATGGGTCACAAATAATGGCCAATGTTTTAGTTTACCGTTATAGCCGTTACTAACGGCTTTAACGGCTTGTAACGGTTTTTCTTCTTTATGGAATATCTCAGAAAGTACTTGACCGATCTTTCTGATAATTTGTAGGTAAGTTCATTATGGGCGACGGATGATGCCCGACGTTTTAGTTTACCGTTATAGCCGTTACTAATGGCTATAACGATCCATAACGGATTTTCTTTTTTTATGGAATATCTCAGAAAGTACGTGGCCGATCTTTCTGAAAATTTGTAGGTATGTTCATTATGGGTCAAGAATGATGCCCGATGTTTTAGTTTACTGTTATAGCCGTTACTAACGGCTATAACGGCCCCTAACGGGTTTTCTTCTTCATGGAATATCTCAGGAAGTACGTGGCCCGTATTTCTGAAAATTTGTAGGTATGTTCATTATGGGTCACGGATGACGCCCGATGTTTAAGTTTACCGTTATAGCTTTTACTAATGGCCCATAATGGTTTTCTTCTTGATGGAAAATCTCAGAAAGTTCTTGGCCGATCTGTCTTAAAATTTGTAAGTATGTTCATTATAGGTCACAGATGATGGCCGATGTTTACCAGAATAGCCATTACTAACGGTTACACCAGCCCAAGACGGGTTTTCTTCTTTATGGAATATATCACGCATATTCAGGATAAAGTGGGAGTACGTT
Source organism: Conus canariensis (assembly GCA_033310375.1). Classification (NCBI taxonomy): domain Eukaryota; kingdom Metazoa; phylum Mollusca; class Gastropoda; order Neogastropoda; family Conidae; genus Conus; species Conus canariensis. The sequence goes on from CM065735.1 coordinate 8,779,530, forward strand.
TATATGCTTTGCATCTTGTTTTTTCTTGTTGATGACATCACACATTATGATGTCGGCCTTATGTAATAATATATTCATGTCGTCAATTCTTTGCTCTGTCCAGTTGCCAAAGATGGGCATTACGTAGTTGTACTGTTTAGTTTTGTTTTTTCTCTTGAAAAAGGCCACGTGGCCGAAGATTTGGAATATAAAGAGTGGAACTGTGATTTTGTGTAAAAAAACAAAACAAAACAAAACAAAAAAACAACAAAAACTGTTCATTAAAATAAATGTATGGAAATGCCTTTTTGTTTTTAAAAAGTTAACGTCTATATTCAAAGGGTCAAAATCATACCATGATATACTTATTGATAACAACACATGGCCAAAATGTTTTGCGAAAGATGGGACCGAAAATTGAATGTTGAAAATGACCGGATGACATGCTTCTTATATCTTCACAAGATATCAGATGTGAAAATGAAGTGATTTCAGGTAAGAGTAGTACACAGGTGTCTCGGGACAAATGTTATTCTTAAAAACATTGGTGTACTGAACAGTGAATTATGTAGTTTTTGTCACGCCACAAAGGACAGTACCACTCATATGTTCTGGCACTGTGGTGTTGTTCAAGGTTTTTGGAAATCTTTGACGAATGCAATGAATTAAAAATGTCAGAAAGTATTAAAGTTACTTATTACAGAACCACTGACTATATTTGTTTTTCATAAACATACAAGCATAGATCAGATCTTTTATTTCATTTTTATATTTGTTAAATAAAATATTTACCACTGTAAATCAAATGGAAAAATGCCTACTCTGCAAGCTTTTGTTAGCAAGTTAAAATACAATTTTGAAGGGTATATTGCGCGCAAAAATATGGTGCATTTTGTTTCCAAGTGGACTCCATACAAAACTCTTTTTTTTCAAAATGGAGTGACTGAGGGTGGACAATGAAGCAAAATTTAGAAAGAGAGGGGGTTAGTTACGCCAAGGACATTGACAAACAAAGCACAGGACAAGACACAATGCATTTCGACCTCTTGGGTCTTCTTCAGGCAAAAAACAGATCACATTTAATATTTAGGACAGTACGAACGGAGAACGAAGAGTCACTTATCTGTCCATGTGTTCAGATAAAATGGCCGCCAGACGGAAACGACAAGAGGGGATTATGGGAGAGGAAAAGAAGGGTGGGTGGGTGGGGGGAAGGGGGAGTGAAACGATGGGGTTTGTAGGTTGTGTAGCTGGTTTAGTGGAGTGGTATGATATATTTGTGACTGTTGTGGTTAAGGTAGATTGATAATAGTGATAGTGGGGGTGGGGGTGGGGGATTATATATATATATATATATATATATATAAATTGATATATACAATTTAAAAAAAAAGAAAGGATAGTAATGATAATAATGATAAAAATGATAATAGTAGTAATTATAATAATAAATAGATGAATAAAATGAAGAAAGTAATTGTAATTAAAAAAGGGAATGAAAACTATTAAATGAACAAAATACATAAATGATTTTGCTGGGTATTGAAGGAGGTGATAGTAGCTATGCATGGGTAGTTGTATAAGGTAAATTATTTTTTTAAAAATGGAAACCCTTCGCATGACGGGTATTGTAACTTGGCGGTATACATGTGGACAATAGGTTTCAGACCCAAAGTAGACCTTTATAATACATTTAGTCCCTCTCGTTATGGTTTAGCCACACGTTCATTTGTCTCTGTCTGATGTAAGTGAACTGATCGGAAAAATGTCTTCATATATCTGTCTTTTCATCTATTTGTCGACATTCTGTCACCCTGACAGCCTGTCTGTCTGCCTGTCTGTCTGCCTGTCTGTCTGTCTGTCTGTCTGTCTGTCTGCATGCATGTTTTTTATCATTCAGACTTATTTGATTGCTTGTTGTTGTTGTTGTTGTTGTTGTTTTCTTGGCTTCCTTTCCTATGGTTCTCTTCAAAATTCTTGCTTGGGCTTGTTTGCCAGTTTTTTCCCCCAAACATTATCAGAAGTATCAGTTTTAATATTGTTTTGTTATGTCATGTAATTTCAGTTTGAATAGATATGTTTTTAAAAAAAAGTCAAGCTCACGTCTCATATGTGTTCTTTTTCATGTTGTTCCAGCAAAAGTTTTTATTTCTTTAATCAACTGAAATTCATAAGCCAAGTTTTTCCATCAGTTTAAATGATTGGTGACAGCAAACATAGTTCTAATGCTATCCCCAAATGGTACATATAAAGAATAAAATATGACTAGTCTTTGTGTACGCACTGATATAGGACTGAACTTATCGCATTGGCATTAGATGCTGTTCAGTTTTCTACGCATCATTCAAAAGAGTTGCTGGTCTCCAGTCCTCAAGGTGTCCTTTGGCTTTATTTTGTTTCGGAAAAGACAGGAAGATTCTTGTGTTGGAGTGACGGACATTTCGCTCTTCACGAGCTGTTCGTTTAATGACAGTAATTGGTTCCTTTACGTCACCAGATTCAATCTCGTCAACAAGGCAAAGTTTATGGAAATATCAGGGCAAATTTTGCACGTAAATATTTCTTACGTTACGTCATCAGATTTACATTCACCAACAAGGCAAATTTAAAGAAACGTCAAGGCAAAAATCTACAAGTCGACGTAAAAAACCCCTTTCTCTCGTACATACCGATTGCCTCCTGTACATGAAAATGTCATCAGGATCAGGTAGTACATATTTTACCTTGTGTTGTGTTATATATATATATATATATATATATATATATATATAGATAGATAGATAGATAGATAGATAGATAGATAGATGACAGAGAGAGAGAGAGAGATTGAATGATTGATTGATTGATAGATAGATAGATAGATAGAGAGATAGATAGATAGAGAGACAGACAGCAGACAGACAGACAGACAGACAGATAGATAGATAGATAGATAGATAGATAGATAGATAGATGTGTGTATGCGCATGCTCGCGTGTGTTGTGTTGTGTTGTGTTGTGTTGTGTGTGTGTGTGTGTGTGTGTGTGTGTGTTTCCGTGTAATACCATGTTTTAACAATATGCCTCACACACACACACACACACACACACACACACACACACACACACACACACACACACCACGCACGCACGCACGCACGCACGCACGCACGCACGCACACACACACACACACACACGTATGCACACACATTCGCGCGCGCGTGCGGGCACGCATGCACACACACACACACACACACACACACACACACACACACACACACACACACACACTCACATACTCACTTCTCTCTCTCTCTCTCTCTCTCTCTCCTCTCTCTCTCTCTCTCTCTCTCTCTCTCCCCTCGCTCGTTCGCTCGTTTGCTCGGTTGCTAGCTCTCTGACAGCTTATTTGTATTATTTAAAGTATTGTGTAGGAGAGGTCTGGTGCAGTCCAAAATTATAATTTCCTCTAGTTTTTCTCTCGTCATTTGCTTCCCCTTCCTCTCCCTCTTGCTTTCTAATGCTTTGAGGCTGATCCCGCATCTCTGTAGGAAGGACATCGCCAAACAGGCAGGGATAGTTACCAGGATTGTATCATCATCCATCTTGTCTGGAATATTTTTCTTACTTAAGGCGAAGCTGAATAGTACTCTTTGGTTTACTTAATATTTTCATTGAAAAAAAAAATCCATAACATTTTGTAGTAAAGGAGAGAAGAGAGAGAGAGAGAGAGAGAGAGAGAGAGAGAGAGAGGAGAGAGAGAGTTGATTAAAATTATTATAACGAACAAATAAAACCATGTTACATGTGCAGTACTTTAACTGTCACATATGCACAGTGCTTAAGTTATACCACACATCTTTCACACATTGACACGCGGATGCAATGACACAGATTGGCCGATCAATGTTAACAGTGAGAAATTCCTGTGACAGAAAATTACTTGTCAATGGCAACAGTTACCACTTTGGAAAAGCTGCCACAGATGTACGTTGTTCTAATATGATAACACTGCAAACGCAAAGGTGAAGACTGACTTTAAAGTGGCTATGCACTGACACGTAAACTACTCTGGAGTAAGAGAGGTTAAATGATGTGAACAACTTTCTCCTGAAAGATTGTATGCCTCAACGGCACTGAAGTCCTCGTTGAAATGACTTATGAAGTAGAGGACAAGAATGACAAAGTCTTATTTTCAATACGTCAGCTGTAGATTGGAAGCCCGGGAAATTGTGGAATGTTGTGATTTTTGTGTGTGTGCTGAATTTAGATTGAATAGCATTTTGGGCTAATCCAGGAACACCTACTTCCATAAACATTTCTTTTTTGATGGCAAGCATACTCCTTCATATAACAAAAATCTTATTGTGAGATAATCCGATTTAAAAGGATGCGACGATTTCAGGTGAACAGCCATATGGGCAGGTTTCGTTGAATAAACACTGGCTGAGTCAAATGGTGTTGAACAGCAACTCACCGAAGACAGTAAGCCTGCAGGAATAATAACCAGGCAAGAACAATGTGCTTGATCCTACATCCTGTATAAGTCATATATTTGTCTGCGTCCTGTTTTGCCTATGGTTAGTTGTGAGTTCTGATGTGAGCAATCAATGAAAGATTTACGTCAATGATTATGCTCAGAACAGGATGGCTGTCTAGTTTTTTAAAAAATCCAAAGGAAAGGAACTGATCAATATTCGGCGGTGTTGAGCGCGTTGTAATAAGCGTACGTTCAGTCTTCCTGAGGTGGAGTGACATGTGACTCGCGCTGCACAGTTCACCTAAGTTGTCAGTTGTTTGTTTTAACGACTGAACTCAGAACTCAAGTCGCTCCTTGTGCGGATCGTGATATCAATACACAGTAAGAAAAGGAAGGCGCAGGGCTCTTCAGTGTGAACAAAGAGCTCATCTATAAAGGAGAGAGAGAGAGAGAGAGAGAGAGAGAGAGAGAGAGAGAGAGAGAGAGAGAGAGATACACACACGTGCCCGCCCGCATGTGTACACGTATGCACGCACTCATGCACGTGCACGCGCGCGCGCGCGCACACACACACACACACATACATGCACAAACACAAGCGTGCGCGCGCGCACGCGCGCACGTTTGTGTTTGTGCATGTATGTGTGTGTGTGTGTGCGTGTGTGTGTGTGTGTGTGTGTGTGAGAGAGAGAGAGAGAGAGAGAGAGAGAGAGAGAGACACACACACACACACACACACACACAGACACAGAGAGAGAAAGAGAGCGAGAGCAAGCGAGCGAGCGAGAGCAAGCGAGAGAGAGAGAGAGAGAGAGAGAGAGAGAGAGAGAGAGAGAGAGATGTGCACAGACGCTCACACACAACACACCACACACACACACACACACACACACACACAGAGAGATCTTATGCACACAGCATATGCGACCAGCACACACACAGAGAGAGAGAGAGAGAGAGAGAGAGAGAGAGAGAGAGATGTAAGCAGACAGACTGACAGACACACGTAGATCATAAATCAAACACAGCTCATAGGACATTTTCAGACTCTCTTTGATACATGCAGTAAATCATTACAGGCAGAGCCTTCAGGTCAGTGTAGCACACGTCAACAACACACCCAAGTTTCTGTTTTAGTCACGAGGTATCCATCATTTATCTTCTTCTCCTCTTCACTTTGCTCTGTGTGTGTGTGTGTGTGTGTGTGTGTGTGTGTGTGTGTGTGTGTGTGTTGTGTGCGTTCGTGCGTGTGTGTGTGTGTGTGTGTGTGTGTGTGTGTGTGTGTGTGTGTGTGTGTGTTTAACAAATGTTGGTCAGTGTCAGGTACGCTGTATGAACAAGGAGTTTCCGGAAGGACAGCTGTCAGTCTTCTAGAGACAAGGAACTGTGATATACATTCCTAAAGACGCAAAACCCGAAAAATTCATTAAAAATGGGGGTCCCATACCTCTCGCTAACGTTGCGTACAACATCACTTCTGTTTGCATTGTAGATTTTTTCAAAACCAGTTCTACCAATGACAAGCGAATTCAATCATTAAAGAATTAAGACAGATTCGTTGTTGAAAACATTACGTTACTTTAAGATACGTTTTTTTTTATGCTTCTCTATTTCTCTTGCTGGTTTTGAAAAATAAAACACCGATAACTTTTCTTGGTCTTCACTACAGAAATGTGAACAGTTCTGCCCCAGTCGTCATGGATTGGGCAAAACATTTATTTTACTTTGATATTCTAACAGGTGTATCTGTACATGGACAGCACTCGTCCTGTTCTCGGTGCATGACGGACAAGCATTTTATTTAGAGCCTCGCGGTTCAATTTTTTTAAAATTTTTTTTTAAGATAAGACAGATATTTGACCACAGATCTTCTGCAAAAGATAATAAATGTCTTTGAGGATTCTCATCAGATTTAAAAAAAGAAAAACAGAACAAATATCAACAACGTTTCGGTCATAGACTGTCTTCAGGACTTGTGACATAATCGTTTTTAATGGGGTCCTCATTTCACGTAGAGCAGAAGCAACGCCATCTGGCGGGAAGCAGTTTGAATGTCGTTTCTTCGTGGATGGTCGCCATGATGCACACGTGATGTTTTTTCTTTTTATGTCACAAGTCCTGAAGACAGTCTATGACCGAAACGTTGATATTTGTTTTGGATTTTTTTTAATCTGATGAGAATCCTCAAAGACATTTATCATTTTTATGGAAAGTTTGTTTTCGACGAACATAGACTATTACAAGTCTTCACTTTGGAGGCAAGCTTTCCGCAATTAATAATTGTTGATTATTATTTTTTTTTTTTTAGAAAAAGCCATAATTGTCATCGTATGGGAAAATAAATGTAAATAAAACTTGTTTTTATTGTACATTTGTTGATAACTTTGTCTGACCCCTCATCAGATTTTCTTATTGCGCTGGAAAATCAATACATTGATCTTCTTTTATGAGATGGAAAACAAAGCAAAATTAAGGAAAGTGTGGTGTTTTTAACGATTCAGTAAAGGGGGACTGAGAATTTTATATCATTTTTGTCTTCCATAAATCAAGTTGATGAAAACAGACTTCTGAGCAAGTGTGATTGGAGGGTTTTTTTCCACTTCATATGTTCTCAATGCACACAAATTTGAGCAAAGGCTGCTGAATATGCAAAAGAGGTTAAATGATGAGTTGATGATTCATCTTTGAAACATCTCATGAGAAAACATATTAAGGTATCTGTCCTTGAAATTCTGTCCAACATCAGTTCGTTAGTTTATAGCAGAATGTATGAAATACAAGGTCAGTATGTTAAGAAACTCAAAGGTGATCTACTTGCAATGTAGTTGATGAATGTTAACGTGGCCTTAATAATTTACAATGACTTTTTGAAATAAATTATCCCAATGTAAAAGATAGTTTTTATTGCGAATATACTGTCAAATATTGAACACAATTTTGACATAAGTATGAACGTTTAGAGAATAAACTCCGACTTGTATCAAATAAGGGAGGTTTCGAACGATGACAGAATCTACTGACTGAACATGACAGAACCCTGACTGCTGTTCTTAGAAGGACTACCGTTTTTGAACATGGGGGTCCACATTTCACGTACAGCAGAAGCAACGCCATCTGGCGGGAAGCAGTTTGAATGTTGTTTCTTCGTGGATGGTCGCCATGGTGCACACGTGATGGTGCAAGTGTCATGATAAATTCCTTGCGCCTCGAGAGCTTCTCAAATAAGGTGACTGTCAGCATTGGAATCTTCTCATGTTCTGGGTGGAGAGCATCTTGCCTGTGCCAGTCGCAAAGTCCTCTTTCCAAATACAGGAGAACTGGCTTTGAATTGATGTCAGCGACTGGAGTAACTTAGGGCACCATACAGCCGTCGGCCAGTATGGTCAAATGAACACTCCCTCTGCCTCTGACTCCTACAGTTTGGGTAAGGCCGTTTGGATCAACCTGAAAGACAGAAAGTCATAGACATTGTTCTAACAACTCCAGCTCACTGGAAATGCATCCACCGCCACAGATTCTGAAAGGTCCAAGCTAACAAATCAATAGTTGGATATGGGCCTATTTTCTCACACGTACTTGATAATTCTGAAATGGTGTGTCCATTCAAACACTGTCTTGGCATTGTAATGAATATTTATCCGCTCCAACGTCTAGTTTTCCCGGAAGATAAGATACTGTTAGTCATATCCTTCTTTGTACACACCAGATCCAAATTCCGTGTGATAAATTATTATAATCAGAGGAATATGTGTCGATCAGATTGTTTCGATCAGATTGTTTCTGTTAACGACTGCTGAACTAAATATCCAACACATCTCACCAAACTGGCTCAGAACACTCAGAAATATTCCAATTTTTATTATTCTAATATTTCTCTCTCGAACTCAAGCAAAGCAACGGACACCGCACCAAACTAGCATCACGACAAATAAATATATTCCAATCAACCGTTTCTTCTTTCATAATAAGGGCAAAACCATTTCTTGTCACATGTTCAAACAATACACTTAATCACAAACGAAACGTGGGTCCCAAAACACGAACTCGGCAATCATCGGGTGCTGAAGTTTAATGAATCTGTGAGGGTGCCACATGGAAATCGTTCCAACTAAGGTCTCCTCTTACAGGAACTTTGACATAAATCTTCACGAACTAACCAGAGAATGACTATAAGAAAAATAAACACATTCAAACTGGTTCACCGTCCATGAAGATTCACAATAAAGGAAAAGAATGCGTTTGAATCCTGTACTGTATTACAGCGCGCAAACGAACCAGAAGAAAAGCAACTGTACGGCCCTGAACATCTTTGTCCACGGGGGAATTCAGATTTGTCTCTCCCTGTCAGTACATCGGAAATCGTATGAAGGAGACTTATACTTGTATATGTTAGCTAAACAACAGAGAATAATAGAGACGCCTCAAGAAAAGGCAAAGCGTACTTTTTTCACCTTTATTCTTAACAGGTGTTAGTTGTATAATGAGAGAGTGGTGCCTGGAAAATATTTTAGTGCACCACCGATTGGGAAATCAACAGTTTTTCATGGGTGCACAGTTTTTCATGGGTGCACAGTTTTTCATGGGTGCACAGTTTTTCATGGGTGCACCTTTTTTTTTTTACTCATTAAAATTCAGTATTCTCTGCCACGTGTTTTTAAAGGAGTTCTTGAACACTGCTTGATTTGTTTTACAATAGAATTGTAACGCACAGTTCAATGGCTAGATTCTAATAGACAGTCACTCAGTTACACTTGACACTGCAGTTTCAAATGAGTAGTTGTGTTTGTTCACAACTCTAAGCCACGTTTCGTTTTGACATAGAAAGGTCTGTTTCCGTGTGACATCACAGAATTGACTCATGGCCACGGTACCATCGAATCCAATTCCATGTGAGCAGAAGAAAATGTGTGCAGATAGGGTGTGTGCTTGTTGTATCAGTATGACTGACTCAACATGTGCAGACAGGGTGTGTGCTTGTTGTATCAGTGTGACTGACTCAACATGTGCAGATAGGGTGTATGCTTGTTGTCTCCATGTGACTGACTCAACATGTGCAGATAAGGTGTGCTCGTTGTCTCCATGTGGCTGACTCAACATGTGCAGACAGGGTGTGTACTTGTTGTATCAGTGTGACTGACTCAACATGTGCAGATAAGGTGTGCTCGTTGTCTCCATGTGACTGACTCAACATGTGCAGATAAGGTGTGCTCGTTGTCTCCATGTGACTGACTCAACATGTGCAGATAAGGTGTGCTCGTTGTCTCCATGTGACTGACTCAACATGTGCAGATAAGGTGTGCTCGTTGTCTCCATGTGACTGACTCAACATGTGCGGATTGGGTGTGTGCTTTTGTCTCAGCGTGACCAACTCAACAAGTGCAGGTAAGATGTTCTTTTGTCTTAGTATGACTGACACAACAAGTGCAGATAGGGTGTGCCTTCTGTCTAAATATGACTTACTCAACATGAGTATGTGTGTGTGTGTGTGTGTGTGTGTGGGGGGGGGGGGGGGGGGGGGCTTTAGAAACGCGTGTGAGTACACTGCAAACCAAACAAACCCAGTGTAGACAGGAGAGGAAACCGGCTCTCCTGTTTCTTCCTCTTGTAAAAACACGTCCGTCTATTTTTCCATCTCTTTACATCCACTTTCCACGTTTCGCACACCCCAATCCGTCTGTCCATAACCAGTGGCGAAGGAAGGAAGGAATATGCCTCGCTCCATGTCTCGCTAGTGAGAAGAAAACAGCATTGCATATGAAAAAAAGACAGACACAGACAGCAGCTGTAGCAGCGATAACAACAATGATGCCATTGAGAACAATGGCAAAGATGAAGTGGCCTCTGCTGTACCTTACCTCTTGACAGATATGATCATCTGTTAAATGACATAACCTGTGAGAGGCTAGAGTATGGCCCAGCAGTCACGACCGAAGGAAAAACAATACACTTTGATCTTAGCCAAAAGGCCGAGAAGCGAAGAAAACAATACATCCAGAGACAATGTTCAGACAGAATTCATCTAAGAAGCAATACATCCACAGACAGATTTCAGATGAAAAGCAATACATCCAAAAAACAGTTTTCAAAGAGAATTTATATCAAAAACAATACATCCACAAATAGGAATATAGGGTTCTGGATTCTGGATTCGACATTAGAAAAGTATTTAGACTCAGAATCAAAAACTTACTTTGAGAATATTTCGACAGGGTCGCCCTGTCTTCTTCAGCTCACTGTTGCTGTTGTGGCAGCGTGGCCTGGTGGGGGCGACTGTTGTGTGGGGTGAATAGTTGTCAGGATCTGATTGTAGATGGGGGGAAGTTCAAAACCTTGATCTCTGTTCAGGCTGGGGCGTCTAGTCTTGATTTCGATGGCTTCTTTAACTTTTCTTTTTGTGAGGAAAGGTTCTGTAGATAAGATCTTGGTTTCTTGTGGGCTGAAACTGTGGCCAGTGGCTTGTAGGTGTTCGTGTATGGCAGAAGTAGACCGGTTTTGGTGTTCCTGTAGACGGGTGGCGAGTGATCTTGCTGTCTGGCCAATGTAGGTATTGGCACAGTCTTGACACCCTACCTGGTGCACTACACCACACCGCTTGAGAGGGTCCGTTTTGTCTTTGACATGGGTCAGTTGCTGGCGTAGGGAATTGGTGGGCTTGTGAGCAGCAACTGACCCACGGCAAAGACAAAACGGACCCCCTCAAGCGGTGTGGTGTAGTGCACCAGGTAGGGTGTCAAGACTGTGCCAATACCTACATTGGCGAGACAGCAAGACCACTCACCACCCGTCTACAGGAACACCAAAACCGATCTACTTCTGCCATACACGAACACCTACAAGCCACTGGCCACAGTTTCAGCCCACAAGAAACCAAGATCTTATCTACAGAGCCCTTCCTCACAAAAAGAAAAGTTAAAGAAGCCATTGAAATCAAGACTAGACGCCCCAGCCTGAACAGAGATCAAGGTTTTGAACTCCCGCCATCTACAATCAGATCCTGACAACTATTCACCCCACACAACAGTCGCCCCACCAGGCCTCGCTGCTACAACAGCAACAGTGAGCTGAAGAAGACAGGGCGACCCTGTCAAAATATTCTCAAAGTAAGTTTTTGATTCTGAGTCTAAATACTTTTCTAATACATCCACAGACAGTTTTCAGGCATAATGTTTATCAAAAGCAATACATCCACTGACGGTTTTCAGACAGAATTCATATAAAAAGCAATATATCCACAGGCAGTTTTCAGACAGATTTTACATAAAAAGCAATACATCCACAGGCAGTTTTCAGATAGAATTTAAATAAAAAGTAATACATCCAGAGACAGAACTTATATGAAATGCAATACATCCAAAAACAGTTTTCAAACAGAATTTATATGAAAAGCAATACATCCACTGACGGTTTTCAGACAGAATTTATATGAAAAGCAATACATCCACAGACAGAATTTACATAAAAAGCAATACATCCACAGACAGCTTTCAGACAGAATTTATATAAAAAGCAATACAACCACCGATAGTTTTCCAACAGAATTTATACAAAAACCAGTTCTACTACAGACAGTTTTCAGACAGAACTATATATCCACACAGTGTTCAGACAGACTGCAGAAGTGGCGTCCTGACGCAGTGCTGATCCCCGTCAGGGGGAACGACCTGAGGACGCAATCCCCACACAGTGAGGAGGGGCATGTGCACAGGTCAACACAGCCCTCTACAACAAAACAAAAATAGGAAAGGAAATCTGAAATCAGGCAGGGAACTGTAAACAGGAAATAAACAAGTGGAGCAACTCATGCTCCCGTGATGAACTCATTACAGGCCTATAAAAATGACATCAGCAGCAACAAAGTGGAGCAAAATAACAACAAACAAACAAGAATAGCAACAAGAACAACACCAACACCAACGACAACAACACGCACATATGACACTCTGTTTCCACGATGAGGTGGTAAACAGGTTTTATTTCATTTTTTTTTTTGCGAGGGGAAACAAACAATAAACAAAGACACAAAACGTGTATTGCGCCTCTCCAATCACCGGGTGGGGCGTTAACGGAACACAGGCCTGATGGACGAGGTACCTCCTTCCCCGAGGGGAGCTGGCATTATGACTGGCACCACTGGCCACCATACGTGCAGTCTCATCAAGGAAAAGGCACAGGAGTAGAAACAATACCACAGACCCCATCACCACGGCAGAAAACACGTGAAGACCCCACCCAGAGGTACAGGCTCCAAGACAAAGACGGCGGAGTAACTAGCCGCCGTGGCGAAGTGATTAGCGTCGCGGACTCCCGGCTGGGAGGTCGTAGGTTCGATTCCCATCAGAGCCACGTGAGATTTTTTTCTGCGCCGAGCGGCTCCTACCTAGAGTTGAGTTTACTTAGGGCTCAGCTGGGAAGACTGGGACCACACAGTTGAGTTTCATCCACTTATTGAATGCGTCTCTGAGAGTGTTGCTCAAATTTCCAGACCAAAACTCCAGGTGCCTGTATCTCTCAGGCCTGGTTGACGCCGGGATATAGCACGAAAGTAAGCGTAGAATATAGCCCTGTCATGCAGTCTCAGACCGGAATGGAAATCCGTAGCATTATCTTCATGCCCTGCTCTCATGGTGAACTCAGTTTTAATGTCCTCTCTATATCTATGGCCTTGGCTCGATTCCGTCGGGGGTCACCGGTATCGGCAACTTCAAGGGGGTTGTCGCTGGACGGACATGGTGGCGCCCTCTGGAGGGAGAGCTCACGCATGCCGGCTCCGCGACTAAGCAATTATTCTCGTCAGTAGAGGGCTTAGTAGGTGGTGTCCTGTGTATGTTGGATCAGAACAGGCGCCACTGAACACCACCGAAGTGACTCGGCAGCGGTGCAGTGTCTCTTCCGGTGGATTACCTACTGACGACTTGTCACTGACTGCTCCCTGTGGATTGCCGGTGCCGAGGCTGCGATGGGCTGGGCCGGGCTGTGACTGTGGACGGGGAATCGGAATGAGCGGCGTGGGTGCACTGCCACTGAGGCGGCACAAAAGATGGAACAGGAAAAAAAGAGGGCGGAGCAGGAGAAGGGGATGGTGTCAGCACAACGGACGTTGGTGAGACAACTGTTCTAACCAACAGTGCAGGCCTAACGACTATTCTAACCAACAGTGCAGGTCTAACGACTATTCTAACCAACATTACAGGCCTAACGACTATTCTAACCAACAGTGCAGGTCTAACGACTATTCTAACCAACATTACAGGCCTAACGACTATTCTAACCAACAGTGCAGGTCTAACGACTATTCTAACCAACAGTACAGGCCTAACGACTATTCTAACCAACAGTGCAGGTCTAACGACTATTCTAACCAACATTACAGGCCTAACGACTATTCTAACCAACAATGCAGGTCTAACGACTATTCTAACCAACACTGCAGGCCTAACGACTATTCTAACTAACAGTTCAGGCCTAACGACTATTCTAACCAACACAGCAAGCCTAACGACTATTCTAACCAACAGTTCAGGCCTAACGACTACTCTAACCAACAGTACAGGCCTAACGACTATTCTAACCAACAGTTCAGGCCTAACGACTATTCTAACCAACAGTACAGTCCTAACGACTATTCTAACCAACAGTTCAGGCCTAACGACTATTCTAACCAACACTGCAGGCCTAACGACTATTCTAACCAACAGTGCAGGCCTAACGACTATTCTAACCAACAGTGCAGGCCTAACGACTATTCTAACCAACAGTGCAGGCGTAACGGCCAAGGCGACCATGACGGAGACAGACGTTGCGGAAAGCAGTGCCTGGACAGTCATTCAAGGGACCACCTGCACCTGTGCCACCGACAGCAGTTCCCAAGTGTGCGCATGAAGATGAGGATCATACAGAGACAGGGAAAGCAGCAGCCAGGACCAGGCCAGCTAGTGCCAGACCTCTTCAAACCACCAGAAACTTCGTTAAAAATCTTTCTTCCATAAAAGTGTCTCCTGTCCAGATAGATTTACTTTATTTTGTCAGCAGAGATTAATACCAGCTCATGGAAACGTCATACATGTTGTTTAAACAATTGACGGAATGTAAACGAATTTTCTCGAGCAAAAGTGACAGACATTTCTTATGCCAAATCTGACGTTAATGTTTGTTAAGAAATGTACTCATTCACAGAGAGTACCAAAGACATTGTTTTACCCATTTTTCATCTGTTTCCATGAAACGTCCCAAGGTGGAGAAAGGTTGAAGTGGAAGTGATGTCTGTATTTATCGAGGAACAATGTAGAAAATGACTCAGATTCCTACGACACAGCAAACCTGATTTTGTGTGGATGTGTCTATATACCGCCTGAATTTTCTTCCTTTAGGCGAGATTAAACAAGAAACACGTAGAATCAATAAGAAAATGACACTTAACTCTCTCTATGAAAGGGCATGTACTTTGTGAGCGGGGATTTATATGCTTGGATTGCCTGGCTGGATGATTTGTACAGGCACACGGTGACAGAAACGTCTAACAATACATTCAGTGATGCAAATAATCATGGCTATGAGAGGCAATTTCCTGAACTAGTTGTACAGAAGATCGGAAGATTTGCTGAAATGATTGTGGAAAATACCATATATGATCTGAACAGCAGAACCTTTGGGTGACTTACAGAGCAATCCAACACGTCCATCCACATACCCCCCTCCAAGGAAAACAGAATGTAAGAAACTATTTTAGAAGATCCCAGAATCTCACGAAAATGGTTCTAAAATGTGAAGTGAAAGTCCTTACCATGTCTTTGATTACTGTTCCATCAAGTTATGCACCAACCTACCAGTCCACAAAGGACGAACCACGAAAGGTATTCATCCTCTCCGCTTTCTACTGAAACAGATAAACCTTGCGATCAGTGTGTCAGTTTACAGGGTGTAATCTCCCGACGTTCACAGCTCTGGGGACAACTCTACCAGGAAAAACGTATTGCTATGAAGAAAATCAGATATAATGTATTACTGATCTATCTATGAAGAAAACCAGATAAAATGTATTATTGATCTATTACGAAAGATGATATGTTTATGGAAGTTTATATCCGGACATCGACCATGGCCGGTAACATATTTATCTATCTACACGCACACACATATATGTGCGCGCATGTGTGTGTGTGTGTGTGTTTGTGTGCGTGCGTGTGTGTGTATGTATGTATGTGTGTGTGTCATGTGATGTAGCCTCACATGGCGACATGTGACGTTCCGTCGCGTACGCCCTTATTTGTTATATAGCATTTCCCTAGGTAGGGAAGAGGAAAGGTAAAAGAAAGTATAATTTGCATGGCCTGACCAGTGTGATCGGTGTCGCTGGTGGCTATAGACGTAGGGCGATTATTGGTTGAATGGACGGACGTTGTCCATTGGTCAAATAACAAAGGGCTGGTAATGCGTAGAGTTAGATGAGTAATCACTGAGTAATCACTCAGGAAGAGCGCAGGAGGGAAAAATAAGGAATAGGAAGGAGATGGCTTGGGGACACTGACCGGACAGGTTGTTTGAAGAACGAGTTCCACCTGCAATTCACCATTACCAGGTGAGGTACAGACAGATGGGGAGAGAAAAAAGCGAGAGTTAAGAAAAGGGAAAAAATGAAAAGAATTTATCATTATTCAGATTTTGAAATAGATTACTTACACGGACTTCATTCGTGTTTCAGCCCTTCCCGGTGCTGTGGCAGCACCCGTAATGATAGAGGCAACTGTGGCAGTTGTGTGACAACAGTGCTGTGGCAGCACCTAAGTGCGAAGAGGTCGACGACTGCCGGAGTCGTGAGAGACTTTAAAGAATCTGTCATGCTGACCCACAAAGATTGTTAATTGTTCCCCTTGGATCAGGACTCAGATGAAATTCCTATATTTTAAGCCATCTTTTTGATTCTTCTTTGAAAATAGAAACATTGTTTCTCCAGCGAGAAGGAGAGACCGTTAAACGATATATGTATGAACTACTATGGATAATGAGATGAAATTTGGTCTCAGCTAGTGGATCTGTGGAACGTCTGTACCTCCAATGGAGTGGAGGAACATAAGATTGAAAGTTTTGGAGAGTTGATTATTGTTTAGTAAATTATTCCCCGGAGAGGAGGGGGAGAAGAAGAGTTATTGTAGTGCGCCTTCTGGTTGTTTGGAGAGATTGCGTGTGCACGGAGTGAATGCTGGGCTGAGTGCAGGCATGCATTTATGCACAGTGTGTGTGTGTGTGTGTGTGTGTGTGTGTGTGTGTGTGTGTGTGTGTGTGTGTGTGTAAGTGTGTGTGTAAGTGTGTGTGTGTGTGTGTGTGTGTAAGCGAGCGTATTTATGTCTGTGGGAAAATAGGCTCCTGCACCAACTACAGAGGCATCACATTGCTGTCAGTCCCAGGAAAGGTATTCAACAGAATCCTATTGGAAAGGATGAAGGACCAGGTAGACGCATATCTCAGAGATCAGCAAGCGGGCTTCCGCAAGGACAGATCCTGCACTGATCAGATTGCCACACTCCGCATCATCCTCGAGCAGTCGTCGGAGTGGAACTCACCACTGTATATCAATTTCATCGATTACGAGAAGGCTTTCGACAGTGTCGACAGAGCATCCACTTGGAAGCTGCTGCGACATTATGGCGTACCAGAGAAGTTCATCAACATCATCCGAAATTCTTATGAGGGGATGACCTACATGACCTACATGTACATGGAGGTCAACTTACAGATGCTTTTGAAGTGAAAACAGGGGTGAGACAAGGGTGCCTTCTCTCACCGTTCCTGTTCCTTCTCTCTATAGACTGGGTCATGAAGACGTCAACTGCAGGCAAGCGCAATGGCATCCAGTGGACTCTTTGGAAGCAGCTGGACGACCTAGACTTTGCCGATGATTTGGCCCTTCTTTCACACACCCAGCCACAGATGCAAAACAAGACCACAACAGTGGCAGAAACTTCATCCAGCATTGGACTGAACATCCACAAAGGAAAGAGCGAAGTCATGAAAGCCAATGCCACAAACCAAGACTCCATCATGCTAGAAGGCAACGCGCTGGAGGAGGTGGACAACTTCACTTACCTTGGCAGCGTCGTTGACATACAAGGTGGTACAGATGCTGATGTCAGAGCCAGAATCGGGAAAGCGAGAGCAGCCTTCCTCCAGCTGAAGAATATCTGGAACTCAAATGTCATCTCCAAGAAAACCAAGATAAGGATATTCAATAGCAACGTCAAATCAATACTTCTTTATGGAGCTGAGACGTGGCGAACCACAGTTACCATTACCAACAAGATCCAGACTTTCATCAATTCCTGTCTGAGGCGCATACTGAGGATCCACTGGTCAGACAGGATCAGCAACGAGGACCTGTGGCAACAGACGAATCAGAAGCCAGCCGATACAGAGATTCTCCAAAGGAGATGGAGGTGGATAGGCCACACCCTAAGAAAGCCTGCCGACAACACCACCAGGCAGGCATTGTCCTGGAACCCGCAGGGGAAAAGAAAGAAAGGCCGCCCAAGGAACTCTTGGCGCCGAGACCTGTAGGCAGACGTGACAGCGTTGGGAAAAACCTGGAACCAGCTGGAGAGAATCGCCCTGGACCGTAATGCCTGGAGGACCCTTGTCGGCGGCCTGTGCCCCAGAAGGGGTTGTAGGCTAAAGTAAGTAAAGTAAGCAAATAGACTTACGTAAGAACACACACAAAGACTCATGTTCAGTGCGTGCATGCGCGGGCACGCGTGCGCACACACACACACACCTCATCCATCATCGCCAGGAATCTGGGCCAACCTCTACATCGACTCTACTGGGAAAGGCCCAGGAGGAGACCAGTCCTGCACCAACATCATCCTGGATATGACTTCTTCCCTCCCGCTTTTCCCCCACCCTGGTTTTACTGACAATAGAGTCGTCAATCTGCAAAAGCTGTGTCTTGACACTATTAACAATCTTTTTGTGTTGTTTATTATTCAGACTTGTTACTGTTATGTTTGAACCAATATTTTGTTTATTGCTCACAGTTGTGATTGTTATATTTGCTTAAATATCTAAAATTCAGGAATCACAAATAACATTCTCATTGCCATAATGAGTAAAGGTACAGAATCAAAGTTAGGAAGACCTATAAATATAATGCAATGGAACACACGATCGATTACCAAAAAATTCCAATATTTAAATCAACACCTTGCTTCTAATGATTACCAAATTTTATTACTTCAGTCTCTAAATGTAAAGAGAAACAATTTACCCAAACTTTCGGGATATCACTATCCACCGGTTCATGAGCATACTAACTCTTCTTCACTGAAACATATTCAAGCCGGAATCTATGTTCGAGAAGGCCTGGAATATTGTATAAGAACATCACCAGCTCCAAAAGATGTAGAATCGATTTCATCCTGTGCAATTATTATAAAATTTTCGACATCCTTATTTGCGTCAGTTTATTTGCCTAGAGGCCCGGACAACGAAAATTCGGAGTGGTTGCGGGATTATCATGATCAGCAAGACAAATGGATTATCTGTGATGATTTTAACGCGCGTGCACCTTTTTGGGATAAAACTTGTACAAATGTAACGAGCAACAGATTGATTGACAACATCGTGGATTCGAATTTGCATATGCTAAATGATGGGAGTATTACCAGAATCCCAGACGCCACTCACAGACCATCAGCTATTGACCTTTCCTTTATATCTCCAGCTCTAGCAACGAATTGTGTGTGGAAAACAGAGGATGACTCATTAGGGTCTGATCACATCCCCATAAAAACAACTATAAACGAAAACATAGCACAGGAAAGTGAGGAGTATGACACGCTGCCAAAATATAATTATAAATATGCTGACTGATCATCCTTTAAAACTACGCTTCAAAATATATATGCAGATCGTTTAGTCACAGAAACAGACATAGAAAGCATGTACAGTAAATTTTGCAGATTAGTTCTTTGTGCCGCAGATAGTTCTATTCCCAAACAACCAGTTTTGAAGTCCGGGAAGCATTACGGTAACATGTGGTGGAATGATGATTTCAACATGCCGTTAATGAAAAGAAAGAGAAATACAAAATATACATTAAAACAAAATTAGCTGATGATCACAAAGTAATGAAAGCCGCTAATAAACATAGCGATAATGTCATCGCAAAAGCCAAAGAGGATTACTGGAAATGCTTTTGCAACTCTGAAATAAAGATTATAAAGATACAGGGAAACTTTGGAGGGAGTTAAAAGTAATGCAAAATGGTATTAAGATGCCGTCTTATCCTTTACAGTTAGAAAATAAGCCTTACCTAGAGCCTTAGAAAAGGCACAGGCCTTTGTAGACATGTTGCCTCTGTGAGTTGTAAAAACGGTTTAACTGATGCAAACAGAATTTACAGAGAACAGCAGGAGACTAAAAAAACATAATATGATGATCCTTTTCCAGACAACACCAATGACATAAATGCCCTCATCACAATGCAGGAAATAAAAGACGCTATTCACCAACTTCCAAACAAAAAGGTATCTGTTGGGTTAGACGCTATTTCAAATCAAATGATATGAAATTTACCCGAAATTTTTTTTTTTGTCTTCTACAATAAATATTTAAGAAATGCTGGTTAAATGGTGAAATGCCTAAAATTTGGAAGCGGTCGATTGTAGCGCCCATTCATAAAGAGGGCAAACCTCACACCAACATAAAAAGCTATAGGCCTACAGCAATTATGTCGCACGTCTGTAAACTTATGGAGAAAATAGTTTTAAATAGGCTTTTGCATTTTTGTGACAAAAATAATATTATACCTGTAGTCCAAGCAGGATTCCGTAAGGGTCGCTCAACAACGGAAGTCTTGGTAAAATTAGCAACCGACATTAAAGAGTAATTTGCTCGGCGCCAATCTTCACTAGCAACATTTTTTGACATAACCAAGGCATACGACCAAGTGTGGCATTCTTGACTTTTACTAAAATAACAAAACATAGGTCTTTCAGGTCACATGTTTGACTATATCAAATGTTTTCTAGAGAACCGAGAAATACAAACACGAATTGGAAGTACTTACTCAACGAAAATGACACTTAAAATGGGCATTCCTCAAGGTTCAGTGATTGCACCCGTTTTGTTTTCGATTTTAATGCACGACCTACCCA
>CM065735.1:8805112-8812612 GCA_033310375.1 Conus canariensis
AAAGAAAATGGAGAACATTACCTTGTCGTTTCTTCTCTCGCCACAGCAGTTTGGCGTAGAAAGGGTACACGATCTGGTCGTGGTGTACCAGGGACAGCCCGGCGTCTCGAACAGGGGAGGCTACTGTTTCAAACGGCGTGGTTATCTCTCTTGCAGTCCGTATGCTGGTGGGGGCCATGCATCTGTGAAACTCTTCCTGACGAACGACACACAGCCGGTTATGGGGGGATTTTTGCTTTGTTTTGTTGATATCAGCACAAGCCGCTGTTTCGCTGATTTTCTGTACAAACTACTAATGAAAGCTGTACAAATGATGAGCTTACTGATTTATAACTTAAAGACAATTTAAAGTAACTCCGCCGGTTAACATGGACAAACAAACTACAAGACAAAACACGATGCGTTTCGACCTCTTAGATCTTCATTAGGCAAGATGAACAACATTCAGGACAATGAAAAGGAAGAACGAGCAATCACGTATCTTGTCAAATTCGGCGAAAGATGATTTTATCTTGCCTGAAGAAGACCTTAGAGGTCAAGACGCGCCGTGTGCTGTCTTGTAATTTATTTGTTCATGTTAACCGGCGGGATTACTTTAAATTCCTTTTAAAATTTGTTTCAAATTTCGTCTGCAGTCACCTCACTTTAAAACTGATTCGTAACTTTGTTTATTACTGACCGCGATCACACACACTGACTGACTGAAACCAATCTATTGTCAGATTAACCCATGGTTGCACTGGCATTTAAGAAAACATTATGAACAGAATGTCAACATTTTTCATTCAAAGAAAAGGAACATAATTCACACACACACACACACACACACACACACACACACACACACACAATTAAACACATCATCAAAACACACCCACACATACACACACACACGCCATCACCACCACACCATACCACCCTACACACACATCTCCTCTCATACACTAGCACACGTACACACATGCACTCACTCTCTTTCACACACACACACACACACACACACACACACACACACACACACACACCAACGCACACACACAAACACACTCACACACACCCAGAGAAACAAGGACATTTAAAAAAAAGGAATTCTCTCCATTAAATTCGGTCTTGTATCCTTTTGCACCTTTGCCACTATCTCTCCCTCCAAGAGTTGTCCTCCTTTTTTTCTGCATATCAGTAGATAAGGGCCCTTAGTGTGTGTGTGTGTGTGTGGGTGCGTGCGTGCGTGCGTGCGCGCGCGCGCGCGCGCGCGTGTGTGTGTGTGTGTGTGCGCGCGCGCGCGCGTGTGTGTAGAAATATCCCACCCCCACCCCCCACGCACACACACTCACAGATGTGAACTATAAATGCTTATAATCATGTACTCCTCAAAAAAGTCTTTCAATACAAACACAAAGGTGTGAATGTACGTGCATGCACGCGCATGTGTGATTATGTGTGTCTGTCTTTGTGTGTTTGAGCGCGCACGCGCGTGTGTAGCCTTGACAAATTAATAGATAAAGAAATAGATGAATGAATAAATAAATAAATAGATAAATGAATAAAAGAGGTGCTCCCTGGATTGCATGCAACGGATATCCACAAAAATACCTGTCTTTCAAATTGTCCTTGTCTCAGCACATATATGAATTTTATTTCTCACTGTTGATTAAGGTGTAATATCAGGATCAGAAAAGGGATTGGATACGAGTGTAGTGAAAAACAGTGAAAGAATATTGTGTTCAGAAAGAACAACCTGTTACATGGGAAGACAGACACACAGCAAGTTTTTGTTCACACTTGAAAGTCGCCATCTTGGACCGGTTAGTCTAAAATGGCAGTTTATTAGTCGCCATCTTGGACCGGTTAGTCTAAAATGGCAGTTCATCAGTCGCCATCTTGGACCGGTTAGTCTAAAATGGCAGTTTATTAGTTGCCATCTTGGACCGGTTAGTCTGAAATGGCAGTTTATTATTTATTTTTATAATAATCAAATAAATAAATAAATGATACATTAAAAATAATAATAATAATAAATTTAAAAAAAAATAATAATAATGATAATAAATGCATAAATAAGATAGCTATAAGTTGTGTGTGAGGTGAATAGTGGGAGATAAGGTAGTATGTTTATTTTTTAATTTATTATTATTTTTTTTTAATGTTTCATTTATTTATTTATTTGATTATTATACAAATGTATTTTCTAAATATATTTCTGTATCATGCTTTCATTACCTTAACCTTCACTATCGTTGTTAGCAGTATCATTCAGTAATACTATTGCTAGTATTGGTACTACCACTGGCATTGACATCACGATCGCCTTCGCCTCTGGGACTGTTGCCACGGCAACCCTGCTGTTTAAGAATCCTCTAACCCACTCTCCTTTCTCCAATACCCATACTTATTGACACTAAGATTGGTAGTAATCTTGACCCTTTTTTTTTCTCTCAATATTTTGACCATTATTAGTATTCCTATCAGTTAAATTATTATCTTCATTACGACTTTGACTCGCTCACGATTTCCCTTCCAACAGCCTCGTTCTCATTCAACGCCTTCTTCCTTGCGCTGAACCCTGTGAAGTGATCTGAAGCGATCAAAGCTAAGTGAATTTTCGTTGTTTTATTCGTTTATGTCTCACCCGATGAAGACCTATGAGGTCGGAACGAGTTGTGTTTCGTCTTGTGACTCGTTTGTCCACGTTCTCTGGGCGGTTCGCTTACATTTATTTAAGATTTGTTTAGATTTCCGCCTGCAGTCGTCTCGCTTCGGTAAAACAACAACAACAACAAACAGAATCAACAACAACAACAACAATAACAATGACAACAACAAACCCAAACGAAAAACAACAGCAGGACATTACCTGTGTAATCACGTTCTCCTCCCGCAGTTTTCTCCAAGCCGTTTCCAGATCTCGCCTGACATCATTTCCGCCCACGCCCTGGCGGTACACGGCCCCGTGGCTTTCGCTGTTCTTGCCAGGAGTGGTCTTCTCTTGATCGGCGCTCCTGTAGCTGTTGAAAGCGCTCAGCGACAGCACGACTAGAAGGCCCCTGACACAAGAACACGACCTAAATGGTTAGCCTCTTTAAAAAAAAATGGAGGCGGTTGAGTGAGAGTGTGTGTGTGTGTGTGTGTGTGTGTTGGGGGGGGGGGGGGGGGGGGCGGGTGTCAATGGGAAAAAGGTGTGTGTGTGTGGGGGGGGGGGGGGGGGGGGGGGGGGACTTATAGGCCTGTGTGGATAAGAGCACTGTTTTTGTTATTTTAGCGCCCAAGGGTTAACTCCCCTAGCTAAGACAGTCAGGCTAGACTGGTTTGATCGCCGAGATGTTAAATCAAGGTGCCGTGTTGGAACGCAACTTTGAAGAAAAAAAGGAGCGCCGTAAATCTCTCTCTCTCTCATATCTATTTATCTACTTACCTATTTGAAAGAAAACGGCTTTTGAATAAGGAGAAATGACTGATAAGATTTTAAATCAATGTGCCTTACTGGAATGCATGCATTGAAGAAAAAAAGAAGCGCGTAAATTTCTCTCTCTCTGTCCCTGTCTCTCTCATATCTATTTATCTGCTAATTGTACTTGAAAGAAAACGGCTTTTTCAATATGGGGGAACGACTGATGAGATTTTAAATATAGGTGCCTTATTGGAACGCATGAATTGAAGAAAAAAAAAAAGGAGCGCCGTGTATACATATACATATAATGCTGAACAATTTAGTCGTGAGAGAAAAACAAGTGCAGGTTAACTATTCTTCCATCACTATAGTAATGACTTGGCAACGATTTGAAATTTAAAAAACAAAAAAAACTGAAGATGAAGAAAATGTATATCATAAATATGAAAACCCTTCGCTGGCTGCATGAGGAAACCATCGCAGTCCGTCTCGAAGGCAGATTTATATGTATCACCTGCTCCTAGGCCTTTCATCCGCTGGACCGGACTCATCAGGGAGACACGACTGATTGTGTTTGTGCTCTTGGCGTCAAATAGTGACACACCACAGTCTGTATTTCTGTGGTGTTCTCACCACCAAGGGTTCAAAAAAGAATCCAACAGCACTCCCAAAGCAGCCAGCGAAAGGTAGTAAATAAAACAAAATGAAAGTGTGGAGAGGAAAAAAGTTGCTGAAAAACTAAAAACATTATGCAAACAGTATAAAATGTTGGGGACAATCTTTGAGCCTATGCTTGAGGATCCATTTAAGGATGCAAGGGAGATCAAAAGATATGAAACAGTCTGAGTGGTCAGCTCTGCTGTTCAATAACCCAAGCACTGTCAGCGGCTAAGAATTGTGCAGAACAACCTTTACTTGGATCTCCTAAGAGATGCAATCGCCCAGTGATTGACCAAACAACATAATGCTGAACAATTAAGTAGTGGGGGAAAAACAAGTGCATATATATATATATATATATATATATATATATATATAATATATATATATATATATATATCTGTCTGTCCTTCTAATATCTATAAATCTGCTAACCTATTTGAAAGAAAACGGCCTTTTCTATAAAGGAGGAAATGACCACAAAAATAAAACAATTATTCGGGGGGAAAAAAATCACGTACAATGTACGTAAAGGTAAGCACAAGCGAAATCAGTACAACGTTGTGAAAATATCATTTGAAAAGGGACACAATTCATGCACACTTACCCTGTGAAGGCCTAGTTGATCTGCATTTTTTAACTCCCTTGCCCCCGGCTTACCTGTTATTGGTTTTCTCTGCGGCGTTTCGTTCATTGTGTAAAAGAGGCAATTTCCCTACGTTTGACTGGCATGTGGTGAATAATGCGACTGCACAATGAAAGGTACAGGGTCGGTGGGGAAGGAGAAGGGGGAGTGACACACCACCACCACCTGACGACTGTGCCAGTTCCCACCTCCGTGTTGACAATTGTTTCGTGAACACCCCCAAGGCGCTACCACTCACTCTTCTCTTCCTACACCTCCTTTCATTTTATGGCCATAGCCAGTCACTCCACTAGCCTACCCCCCCCCCCCCCCCCCACTGACTCCCCCGTCCCCTGCCCTCCCTCCCTTCTTTACTGCAGAATTCTCAAATGTACCTTGATCATTGATGATCTCTCGGCCAGTCATAGAGTGACACATGTTCTACCTCTCGAGGTAAAAAAAATGTATTCCGGAGATCTATTTCTGTCAGACAGCTGGGTCATAGTCTCTACGTTGAAATACAAGCATTATCAGCGTGACGTAATATTTTCACTCAACGCGCATGACGGATAACTGTGTATAAGTGGTCTACCGCAGTTCGATATTGAGTGACACATTAATTCGTATCTCAACCTCCGGTAGAAATGACGTCAAATGATCTGGCATTTACAAAACTTATTTAGATATTTGTGACAGTTCTCACCCCCCCCCCCCCCCCCCCAATAATATCATGTACCATGTCTTTAATCAGTGTATGAAGCAATAATTGTCGATAGGAAATAACAACGCTGTAATATTAATTACATTACCGAACATGTCTATTGAAGATTTTTGGCTGTAGCAATTCTGTGCCCAGAAGATATTCCCGGCAAATTTGATTATAGTGTAACGTTCAACATCAAGCCCTAAATCACTCCCTAGCGTGTAAGAAAGGGCACACGACGATACCCATATACCCTTCAATGGGGAGTAATGCCAAACCAGGCCCCGCTTTGGTTCCAAGATTACCAGTGTCCCCAACAACAATACATGTCAGTCAAAGCATATTGCACCTGAATTTCAGGGTGAGGTGATCCCCCCCCCCTCCCCCCCGCACACACACACACTCCTGTCCTCAAATTCAGCATGTTATCGTTTGGGAAGCTTTGAGAACGTTAAAGGAGGGTAGTGATTTTGAAACAACTGGGGACGCCGATGTGGTTTTTCTCACAGGGGAGGAAATGGGGGTGGGGTGAGGGGAGGTAAGTTCGGGTACGCGCCCTTTCTCACCCGCCGTGGGGATCATTTGGGCGGGGAGTGATTACGGAACGCTACGTCGGCCACACGCATCCAATGCAAACAGACTTTGAGTTACCTCGCTTGTGCCTGAGTACGAAACGAACCTGGCTTTAGCTCACGTGCTCGGTGCAGCAGAAATGTGTTCCAGTCTCGCTCTGCTGCCTCGTAAACCCGCTTGAGATCAGTGTCGTCGTCTTTGAGTGAGGAGAAGAAGACGCAGTCTTGGAAAGTGCCGTCACTGGAAAAATGACGAAAGCGACGTTTTTAACGGGCTGAAATTCCAGTCTGCCCTAAAATGAACATTGTAATTAACGTCTCTCTATGTGGTCTCTGTTTTATATATATATATATATATATATATATATATATATATATATATAAATAAGAAACAGATAGATAAAACAGACACACAGACAGACACACACACACGCATATGCACGCACGCATGCACACATGCAGGCAAGCCCGCGCACGCTGGAACACAGTAATAAACATCTCTATCTCCATGTGGTCTCTGTTTTTTTTTATATTGAACAGATAGATAAACACACACACACACGCGCGCGCGCGCGCGTACACACACACACGTACGCATGCACGCACGCACGCACACACACACACACGCACACACACACTCACACACACACACACACACACACACACACACACACGCACACACACACATACACTCACATACACACACAGTTCCAGTTTGTTTCATCAAGGAGGCGTCACTGCGTGCGGACTGATCCATATACGCTACACCACATCCACTAAGTTTTGAGACCACACTACGCATGATTTGAAGCTGATGGATAACTGAATTAATACGTCATATGAGATTACTGAAGGAGAGTTCACATACACATACGCACATGCGTATACGCCCACATACAAAGACACTCACTCACACACACACACACACACAAATATGCACACATACATATACAGATACCTGAATACGCTCACACAAGCCCACAAATCACACACACGCAAGCACATGCACACACGCGCAAACACACACACACACGTGCGTGCGCGCACACATACACACACAAGCGCGCACACACAAGCGCGCACACACACACACACACACACACACTCATGCATACGCATACACGCACATCACACACACACACTCACACATGCGTTCGCACACACACACGTCCATACACACACATGTGTACATTCACTACACACACATACAACGATGAAAATAGCACAACCAATATTAGGTAGGTAGTCAAGGTCTGACCAGCGTGTTGGGCTAATGCATAGGTCAGACATCTGCCAAGTCGGTGCCACGGGGGAGAAAAGAAAGACTCACAGACTCTGCAGCCAGTGCGTAGTCAAGGAAGTGAAGATAATATCGCAGGAGCTGTCGGGGACACACTGTTGATAAAAACCGATGTTGGTCGCTGTGGGATAAACATGAGGAAACTTGGTCACGAAGCTTGTACGGCCTGCAACACAATGGGATAACCACAGAGTTGGGTTTGTACACCACGTCAGTTCTCTACGGATTCGTCACATTGTTCCGCTGAACAAC
>CM065735.1:8817612-8820112 GCA_033310375.1 Conus canariensis
TGTTGCTCGTTTATGTTCACTACGTCTATCAGGAGGTGATGGAATACCATTGTTGCTCGTTTATCGTCACTACGTCTATCAGGAGGTGATGGAATACCATTGTTGCTCGTTTATCTTCACTCGTCTATCAGGAGGTGATGGAATACCATTGTTGCTCGTTTATCTTCACTCGTCTATCAGGAGGTGATGGAATACCATTGTTGCTCGTTTATCTTCACTCGTCTATCAGGAGGTGATGGAATACCATTGTTGCTCGTTTATCTTCACTCGTCTATCAGGAGGTGATGGAATACCATTGTTGCTCGTTTATCTTCACTCGTCTATCAGGAGGTGATGGAATACCATTGTTGCTCGTTTATCTTCACTCGTCTATCAGGAGGTGATGGAATACCATTGTTGCTGTTTATCTTCACTCGTCTATCAGGAGGTGATGGAATACCATTGTTGCTCGTTTATCTTCACTACGTCTATCAGGAGGTGATGGAATACCATTGTTGCTCGTTTATCTTCACTCGTCTATCAGGAGGTGATGGAATACCATTGTTGCTCGTTTATCGTCACTACGTCTATCAGGAGGTGATGGAATACCATTGTTGCTCGTTTATCTTCACTCGTCTATCAGGAGGTGATGGAATACCATTGTTGCTCGTTTATCTTCACTCGTCTATCAGGAGGTGATGGAATACCATTGTTGCTCGTTTATCTTCACTACGAGCTGTTTTCAGGCGTGGAGTCAACCTTTTTCTGATTTCTCTGACACGACTAGAAAAGTCTTCACCAATGAAAATCCGACTCCCCCGGAGCTTGCCCTTTGCCTTTAGCACATCTATCTTCTGTTTATAAAACACGCATCTGGCAATCACGGGGGGAATCAGGTTTAGAGCTTAACCAGTGAACCCTGTCAAATTCCACATCACGGGACAGGTCCAGTTTGTCAGTAAGAAGGTCCTTTACTATATCTTCACACTCGGTCGGTGTCTCGTTGTGCCTCCTCGGTAAGCCGTAGAAAATGAGATTATTCCGCTTGGAACGTCCCCCGAGGTCGTCTGTCTTCGTCTTCGGGTCAGTAACCCTCCAGCTGAGATCGTCGTTCCTCCTCTGAAGGTCCACGTTCTGTTCACGGAGCGTTACGACCTCCTCCCTCAGCTCCCTCAGCTCGCCCTTCATGGCCACGTAGTCCTCGTGCAGGATGTGGATTTCTTCGATGACCTCTCCTATCTTGTGTCCAGCTTCGAGCCAAAGGAGTTGAGCATGTCTACAATGATCAAACTTCGGCAGCTGATGGCATGGTGTTTCCCACAACTTCAATTTCAAAGCAGAGGATGGCCCGTAACTACAACAAATCCTGGTAATCGCCGGACACCAAAGGCAAGCGTCCCTCATGAAAAACGAGAGCTCACACCCCTGAGAGAGAGAGAGAGAGAGAGAGAGAGAGAGAGAGAGAGAGAGAGAGAGAGAGAGAGAGAGAGAGAGAGAGATCAACCGTGCATTAACACGTTAATATTATCACACACACACACACACACACACACACACACACACACACACACACACACACACACAAAGGAAAGAAAGAAATAACGAAAACACAGAAAGTCAGAAACAAAAAGAGAAAAAAAATTCAGAAACAGAATACCTCACACACAGATCAAACACACAGAAGACCAGATACACAGACAACCATAGACACGGAAGACCAAAGACACAGAAGGCAAGAGACGAACAAGAATCTGTCTCTGTTTTCTGGTGATATGGTGCACATAAAAAATATATTATCAATTGAACGAGTAATTGAAAAAAATAGGCGATACATGAGAAGGGAAAATCAGTGAAAGGGAAACACGGAAAGATGAAACAAAAAAGGCCAGAAAGAAGCAAATACACAGAAAGAAGTAGGCAAACTGAAAATAGATGGTAAGGAAAAATAGATGAGACATGGATGTATGGATAGGTCGATATGTAGGTAACTAGTTTTAACTGACAGACATATCACTGGTTGGAGTTGATAGATGGATAGATATAGGTGGTTAGACAGACGGACCGATAGACAGACAGACTGACAGACATATAGACTGACCTACAGAAAGAAAGACAGATAGATACATAGATAGGTAGACAAATAGACTGACAGTCAGACAGACAAATAGCTAGACAGATAGAAAGACAGATAGAAAAGAGGTAGACGAATAAACAGATAGATAGATGGTTAGACAGAGAGACAGATAGACAGAGAAACAGACAGATAGACAGACTGATAGCTACATAGACAGATACTTAGATAAACAGACTAATTCATAATTAAACAGATATATAGATAGAAAGATCAGATAGATAGACATAGATAGATAGACGGCTAGACAGAGATAGACGAATAAATGGATAGACAGACAGACAGATAGATAGATAGACAGACAGACAGATGGACACACTGACTGACGGACAGATAGATAGATGAATGGATAGACATAAAACAGACAGATCAACAGACAGATAGATAGAT
>CM065735.1:8822612-8847612 GCA_033310375.1 Conus canariensis
CCCCCCCCCCAAAGTGCTGATCGACATATGTGATCCCCATCAAAATTAGCGTAATGATATAAAAGTGATATTTTTTTTCATCTGTCATCCATAAAACGCCCGAATGTATAAAAATGATGCTTATTGTAAGGGTGGTGGATGAATGGGGAGGTAAGGAGGGTAGAAGGAGATGGGGAAGAGAGCGAGTTGATACATCAGCTTCAACACCCAACACCAGCTCGTTGGTTTCCTCTCTCTTTTTATTTTAAATCATGGTTGGATCGAACCAACCATACCGACCACCGACCTGTTAAGACATAAACAACAATAATCATAAACATGAGGTATTATATAAAAACATATACAGGAAAACATAATCATTCAAATTAAACTAAGACAAGCATCAAACATTCATAATAGAATAATGAAATACATATGAAAACAATAGGTCTTAGCTTACAAAAATATCTTAATATTGTCCCTGTAGCACATAGACAATACGAAAATTAAAGTGCAGGATTTACAACAAAAATCAACACAAAAGGCCTCCCCGTTCCGAACGGTATGAGGTAAAACATATCTGTGCAATCAATAACATAATCATATCATAAACATAACATTAACCATAGGTGATCCCCGTTGCGAACGGCAGGATCAACAACATAATTTCATTATTATAACATTAAGGAAGGGGATCCCCGTTGCAAACGGCAGGATCAACAACATAATAATTTCATTATAACATTAACATTGAGACTCCCCGTTGCAAACGGCAGGAGTTACATACGGTCAAAAACATGGATCGTGATTTCATAGCGAAGAACAGTATTATAACTTCACTACGGCAGCCAAAATTAGCATATTGTTTTTCATACTTAAGATCTGTATTGTTGCAAAGTAAATGGAAAAAACATACAAAACACAACAAGAATATAGTCTCTATCTTCAGTCGTTTTCGAGATATTGCAGTTTAAAGTTGCAACGTTTTTATGCACCTGACAAAATGAGATATCTTCCAAGTTTGAAAGCCAATAGCATCATACATGATTGATACATCTGGTTATAAATTGGTGTTCTCAATCAATACAACTTACACTCTTTGAACAAGTAAGTTCCATGGTATCAGTTTACATGGCTTTTGTGTGATAAAGTGTCAAACTTGTAATAAATCGCAATTCAGCGCTTTTCGAATTTGCACGATGTGGCTACTTTGAAGCACTGCAGCACAGTAAGAATGGCCATTTCAGAGTTTCCAGTGGTTTGGACAAACTCTCTAAGTTGTACTAAGCAAAGTCATTTTTTCTGAGGTATCGGCTATGAAACATTTATGAAACCTTCTGTGCTAAAAACAGGAAATATTGCAATTTGGATGGCGGAAAAATTGGGGTAGAATCGCCCGCCACACATAAAATTGCTATAACTTCTAAACTACTTCATGAACTGTTTCCAAATTTTGTATAGTTTCTGTACAGTATTTCCTGTAAATCAATGTGTACATTTTTGCTATTTTGTACCTAACATTTTATTTCCTGTACTAGAATAGTGGCCAACAGGGGCGGAATGATGATGATGTCCCAATTAAAACCGACAGTTTTTCAAAACTTATTGACAGATTTCAACAAAAATTTGGTATGATGTTGTCTGTATTGTTATTTATAAAATCATGTTATTTTTGCTGTTTCTGACAAGTGTTGGCAGCCACCAAACAAAAGGTCACTTACGATAAGGGTGGGAAGTGCACTCTTGCTGACAGGCAGATTGGGTTGACTACGTATAGTTCTTTTTGTATGCAGCATACTTCAGGCAGAGTTCATTGTTAATTGGAACAGACCAGGCATGGCCAGTAGTTGTTTTGGAGACTATGTTGAAGTCACTGGCAAACACAAATATGCTTTGCACTAAATCTGTGTCTGTCTTGGTTGGCCACACAAGCGTGTTCTTTACAAGAGCAAATTTCCTCAGAAAATTAATGTCTGCTTTCTCAGGAGAGTCGATCTGTGACACACTGCCAAATCATCATCATAGAAAACTACATTCTGGCCAATTTTGGTAAAGATAAGTCTTCCAGAAAGCAATCAGTGGCATGTTCACTGATTTCACCACTGATGCAGCATGACTGCATCCTCAAAATGGGTGATAACTTCTTATGTCTCCATCTCTTCCTCGGTCACCATCCCTTCATCAGTCCCAAGCCCAACT
This sequence comes from Conus canariensis, assembly GCA_033310375.1. NCBI lineage: Eukaryota > Metazoa > Mollusca > Gastropoda > Neogastropoda > Conidae > Conus > Conus canariensis. The sequence goes on from CM065735.1 coordinate 8,824,791, forward strand.
GCTCTGCCTCAGAAAAAGTTGAAGTGGAGACACAGCTCACACCTCATCCACTTTATCCTGGTCTGGTGGTCCTCCAACTGACAACACTGCCAATAGTGAACACCGACATGTGTGGTAAAGACTGTGGCCTATTTAAAGGTTTTGGGTGACCAGCCACCCACGAACCCTGGCATGTCGGGTAAAGGCTGTGGCGTATATGAAGGTTATGGGTGACCAGCCACCCACAAGCTCCAGCATGTGAGAATGCTTCTTTAATTGGTATGGGTGACATGCCACCCACAGTACCTGGCGAGGATTATAAGCTTTTATTATTTTCTCCTTTATTCACCACCAAAACACCACAACATGTAATGGGGGCAAGCACAAATACACAATGAACAAAGTCATAAAACTTTAGTTACATATTATGTAAGTTGTTGTGAGTGCTCAAGTTATGAAGATTTAAACGACAGTCTGGGTAATTTTTCACCCACAAGCTCTTGCAAAGGTTAAACAAATATTTAAAAAAATGTGGATGCGTTTTCTCAGTTAAAGAAAAAACAATGAAAGGAAAGAAAAAAACATTAAAGCACGGCAAAGGACGACTTAATTGAACTGCGAGTGCATGCTTTTATGTAAATTTCCCAGTCTGTTTCTTCATCATTGTGCGATATCATGTGTGTGTGTGTGTGTGTGTGTGTGTGTGTGTGTGTGTGTGTGTGTGTGTGTGTGTGTGTGTGTGTGAAATTAATGGAAAAAAACAACATTACAGCATGGCAAAGGACCACTTAATTGAACTATGAGTGCATGCTTTTATCTAAATTTCCCTGTCTGTTTCTTCATCATTGTGCGATATCATGTGGTGTGTGTGTTAGTGTGCGTGTGTGAAATTACTGGAAAAAAAATTAAAGCATGGCATAGGACCACTTATCTTAACTATGAGTGCATGTTTTTATGTAAATTTCCCTGTCTGTTTCTTCATCATTGTGTGGTATCATGTGGTGTGTGTGTGTGTGTGTGTGTGTGTGTGTGTGTGTGTGTGTGTGTGTGTGTGTGTGTGTGTTGTTACTGCTCACTGTCCATTCCTTATAATTTAATTTTAGTATCGGTTTGTAAGCAAAATTGTATTGCATGTTATTTGTAAACAAAAGGTACATCCTCTGCAACACATTATTTTGTCAACAGGGTGTGATTTAAGCATTGCCAATAACATGCTAAGTATTTCATCATTATGATTTTGAATTAACTTGTTGATTTAATCATTGTGAATGTAAAAAAACAAATATATATTATAATGCTTTTTTTTTTAAACAAAAGGTAAATTTAAAGAAAGATTTAACTTTATTTTGGACTCTACCTTTTTATCAACTACTCTGTTTATTCAGTATGTTTGTGCTGTTACAGCAATATACAAAATTGTGGAGCATAACATACCATCACCAAGAAATATGATAAATGTTACTGTCACAACAATGTAATGTCTTGGCAATGCAATGCTACTGTAGTTGTATTCTAGCAGTTTTACTTGAAAGTAATCACTAAGTGTTCAAAGGCTTGCTATGTTGGCCAGTAAGGGGGGGGGGGGGGGGGGGGGGGGGGAGAAAGCAAATCTTTACAGTTAAATTACAGAAATTTCGAATACACTAGGGAAAAAATTAGATTGCTAAACCCAACTTCGTTGAGTCGGATTGACTCGACAGTGACCCCCCCCCCCCCCCCCCCCCCCCCCCCCCCCCCCCCATACCCCAACCCCCACTACACCCTGCTTACTGTCCAACTTCAGACTCTGTTCTCTCTCTCTCTCTTTTTTTTTTTTTTTTTTTTTTTTTACCCCAAAGACGCTTTGCACATCGAGTATGACAGTAATGATCGGTGTTTCGATCGATGGTCATTATCAGAAGACAGTGCTTTCAAAGCCTCGGACCGTCTTGTACGCGCGGTTGTAGCTTCCGGTTTGAATATCTGTCTCAAACAGATGCTTTTAACTACGATTTTCTCTGTAATCGTGTAATGGAATCAGTAACCAGTTCACAAATACATGAATCGACATAAGTGAAGCCCATTACTGATATTTATTTTCATTAGTTTGTCTTGTACAAAAATACGATTGCTTCGAACGGCGCAACGCGTGGGCCATTTCCGACCTGTTTAATCTCGACGAACGCCAGCTGAATTACTAACAAAATAACTAAGCACTGGCACAGTATTAAGCGAAATTTAAAAAAAAATCGAATCGTTTCATTAATGTTCTGGTTTGTTATTATATGCGTTATCTTACCAAGTGCGTCTTGCAATTCAACAACGATTAGCGCATTCGACTCGGTCATTGTCGGATCTCGGCTTCGTTCCGCCATTGTTTAAATCTTGGACAAGGAGCGAACGTTTGCATTTGATACCTTCGTTTTCATTGGCTTGCGCTTTTCGAGCATTCAACCAATCGCTTAGTTTGATACACCAATGAATGCGGGAGAGAACGGCCTTTCTAGCGCATCGTTAATGTGTATGTTTTTTTCGCAAGTTTTTTTTTAGCAACAACGTTGGAAAGACAACACTTGTAACAAGCCTCATAAAAACTTCGATTCTAATCAATTTCAACACATCGTACTAAAAAGAAAAATAGACTGAAATAAAGCTTGAAACATGCTCTTGTGTTCTGACCTATTTAAACGCCAATGAATGGAATGAACACATTGTATGCGTTGATTTTCGACACAGTGTAGCTCGAACGCTCGGCCAAATGCCACCTGCGGCGCATCGGAATGTGTGACGCGCTTCGTGTTCGTGTGAACGGATGGGTGTATTTGGAATAAAACAATCATCATACCGTCTGTTGCAAACACAAATAAACAACACAGAGTTCAAAAAGAAACTGTATTCTTTATTCCTCACAATTTTCATCTGATTCTAAACGCGTAATTCATTGATACTGCCTATTGAAAACAAGCATATTTTTCTCTCAGCTGAACTTTCCCGTACGCTGAAAGAAGGGCTGCCGGTACAAGTGAACATACATTTAAGCACACACACTCAAAATGGAACTCCCCGTTGCGAACGGCAGAAGCAATAAACAATAAATGAAATTAATTAACATCTAAATTTTCAACAGCAGTTACACAATTGTATGGGAAAAAAATCATATGTGTAGTGTCCACACATATGATGAAACTCAGAAAGGACACATCTTGCCCGCCAACTAAAGCTATCTTCCTTTCTCAGCACACACACCCATCTCAGGACAGTGCGTGCTACACACTATGGCTCAGCTGTTAGGCCTACACCCCGGCCCAACAATGGCAGTTGCTTTTCAGCCCTGCAATGGACCCACGGGTTTAAATATATTGAACAAGTGAACATTCACAGACTAACAGATGCAGCGACCGAATAAACAAACTGACTGACCAGTGGCTACTCGCGTACAAAATAGGCACAAGAACGCACAAGCAACCGAGCAGCATTCCAGTATTTAACTGCCTAATTACTCGGCCAAGTAACCACGTAACCCTTCAGTCGCTCAAATAATGAAACAATTGAACAAACAGGTAAAACACTTGTTTGTAACAGGTAGCAACCCAGACACACAGAGGAATAATCAAAACTACCTTCACTGGCTGTATCTTAATCATTTGCTCAGGCCGCCGTGCGGTTTCATCACTGTGACTTAACCCTATCCGTCTCGCTAGCGAACAAGGGCGACATTTACAAGGCAATTTGTCTAGTGTTCGAACACAAGGAACCTCCAGGCCGCGCGTTAAACTTTATCCGCTAATCACAGTAAAAGACAGCAACGTCTGTAATCTATGTTTTTCTGGCATCGATTTGTTGATTACTCACCATAAAATCTGTGACAATACTGAATAACTGTTTCTGATTTCATTCTTATTAAGCGCCAGCACCTGCTTAATTACAAAGTTACCTGAATAATTGAATACCTGAATAGTTGATAAGAAATTGGAGTTTGTACATAAAAATGTAAGAACATAGAACTTTTAACTTCCATTTACTAAAGTTGTTTCACGAAGATAGTACTCTATCTGCCCTCACTCTAGGTAAAACATAGCCAAACCAAAGGCAAAAACCATCAACATACCTTTACATTCACAAACACCTGAACCACCGTCACAGCCTTCACCACACTCTGCTCAGTGATGAAATGATCTCAGAGCCAGAACGCCGGGAGTATATAGGCCTTCCACCCCCTTTGAACGAGATCTTTCGAGAAAGTCTTTTGTGGCCTGAGTCACAATAGAACGACTACAAGCGTCTAAAGTGTTTAAACTCTGGCCCGGCGGGGCTGCTCTTGACCAGACATTCTATCCCCCACGGCCCGACAACCAACGGGGCCGACCGCCATGTAAGTGGCTGGGTCTGGTGGAGTGCAGAGGCACTAGACCCTTCAGACTCTGTACCTAGGGCAAAATCCAGCATCCCAAAAATCTCAAGTCCACCTCAGCAAAGACAACACCAACCACGGCTCCACGGTCTCCCAGGACTGTCCCCCTGGCCTATACTCAGCCTCCCAGACCAAACCATCCAGACCAGCCATGGTCAAAGGGAGGCTCTCTCAAGAGCTCCTCAGCAAAGGCGACACCAATTACGATGTGGCTGAAGTCCAATGGCTGTCTCTTCAAAACCTGTATGCCCAGACCAGCCGTGGGCAAAATGTCTGCTGAGTGACCAGCCTCTTAACTGGCATTCCAACCTACCAGCTAGGTTGCACCTCACTGCGGTTCTATCCTGCGTTTAAGGGGTTAACCACTACAAACTCTCTGTTCTCAAAGGTTGGGCAGAATCGTACCCTTTACATTATTAAATGCTGACTTACAGGTATAGCTGACGAAGTAACAACGAAAACTTTTCCAAACGGATGATGGATAAAATGTGACTAACATCATCTGGTAACTTCTAGCAATAGTTACGGAGCGACGCTAACGGTGAATTAACAGGTGGTGTGGTATACCAGTGTTATTATGTCGACAACACGAAGTCGTATACCCACGATTTCAAATCCGCTCAGAAAAGAATGATACCGTACCGTCTCTTTTGATGTAGCTGTCTAAAGCATGCTGACACACAATCTAGAGCGACAGACTGCTAAATTCAACCGGAGAAAAAAAAATGGAAGAAAGGATGTTTCTACACATACCACAAGCAAACACGCGGTCGTCTGCTTCACCGGAAGTATCTGTCTCGCGCACGTGCGTAGCACTCTGAATGCACGCTGACCGAGTAGGGCTTGCCCTTTTATTGCCCTTTCTCTGATTCAGCAGCCCACGCTGCGACTACTACCCACGCGACATGCGCAAGCCGTCAGCCTGCAAATTAAATCAGCGCAGAAAATGAAAACGGTTTCGCTCATTAATTCCATGACCTAACATACTGGTCAAAATGTGTAGTAGCTCGACAATCTTAACCCGTGCTGGGACACTGCGAGTTGTTAACGCAGACCAAAAAAAGGGGAAGAACTCTTCCTAACCCCCCTTCCCCCGCCCCCTCCAAGAATGATGTACCTTATGTGTCAAAATGCCTTTCTGATTAATCTGATGGTTGTGTTTATGGAATGCCCTGTGCGTGGCTGCATCCTATGTGAACACAGCGCAGGCTTCCAAGCGTGGTGCAAGATTGCTCCCGGCTGGTTCGTTCGGCATTTGAGGACAGTACCATTCTGGGTCCTACCCGCATCTTCGGGTGTATCTTTTTCCTGATGGTTGAAACTTCATTACTATGATATCTACAGTCCAGTGATAACTCTAGTGGTGGTGCAGAGGATTAGGTTCTTAAACGGAGCTGAAATTCCACAGACAGAAAATAATCCCACATCGCATGGGCTATATAGGCTGCTGAACCTGATAGCGTGTATCAGAACGTTTGTACTCTAAAATATGCGTTGAAGGGCCCCGTTCACATTCCCGGCACATAAGACGTAAATCGCACCATCCATATTTGGGGTTACACGCCGTTGCTCCAATTTACACACAGACAATTTTTCTTTAAGCCGTAGCAAACGTGATGCAAACGAAAACCAGAATGACGCTGCAGTAAGCACTTACGTACTCATAAACATCGAGTTTCAGTTTCGGTTTCATCGAGGAGGTTTTTCTGCGTGCGGACTAGTCCATAATTATACGCTACACCACATCCGCAAAGTTTCGAGGCCACACTGCGCATGAGTGATGGATAAATGGATTAATGACTAAGATGAGAGAATTTAAGAAGAGGGTCTTATGGCGACGCTTAGAAGGTACCTGACCTACGCATTAGCCCAACACGCTGGTCAGACCTTCTGTAGTTACCTGATAAACATTGGACAGTATTTTAATTGTACAGGTGAAGTCCTTGTGTCAGAAATTACTTCATGAACGTTGCAATGAAGAAAGACGCTTGTTTCTTATAAAATACAGTTTTTCTACCTCTTAGGTTATAGTCTGAACGAAGTGTGCTACCTGAAATGATCAAACAACCCTACTATTTGATACCATACTTTACAATTTGATGACCATTACCCGGTCAGCGCACGCTTCTCGTAATCCAACGCGTTCAACAGAGATAAGTAAAACTTACAAACAAACAACAAAAAAGAAAGGAAGAACAGAAAAGAAGAGAGAGAGAGAGAGAGAGAAGAAAGAAAAAAAAAGAAAGAAGCAATTAAATGAAGGGGGAATCCCAGAAGAGAACCAAAGAAAGAAAGAAAAACAAGAAAGACAAAGACAAGAGAAAATGATAGAGTAAAAAATGGAATGGAAAAAAAGGGAGCAGAACAATGAAATAAGAGAAAAATAACAATAAAAGCATGGACGTCTCTCTGTTACTGTTCATATTCACCTTGTGTATGGTATACTCTCAAATCTAATATCATGATTGGCAGTAACGCACTAGTTGCTAGTGTGAGTCACAGATGTGTACAGCATATAGGCCAAAATGCACCAGGCCATACGGAAATGTTGCCAGTGCTTGTGAGAGCAGTATTAGAAAAAAAAAGTGCAGTGACAAATAACAAAAACTGCGTAGCCATGCCACAACTTCGCCCGTAACAACAGCGTCAGAAAATACTGCACAAGAAACAGAACTGTGATCTTGACTCCCACTCATGGACCTTGATGGAATGATGACAATTAGCAAAATACCTCTCCCCTCTCCCCCCCCCCCCCCCCCCCCCCCCCCCCCCCCCACCCCCCCCCCTCCTTCTCTTTCCCCATCACAACTGTCGTTTTGTTTCTTTGTTTTTTTTTAACTCTTCGAGACACAATACTTCGCACTCGTTATCTTCAAACGTTGTCGTTCCATCAAAGATTATTTTAAGTGAAATCGGTTTAAAGATATCCCAGATATTCACAGTCCACTTCGTTTCCCAGGACCTGTGTTACTTATTTCACAAACGTCAGTACCTGGACCTGTGTTACTTATTTCACAACCGTCAGTACCTGGACCTGTGTTATTTATTTCACAACCGTCAGTACCTGGACCTGTGTTACTTATTTCACAACCGTCAGTACCTGGACCTGTGTTACTTATTTCACAAACGTCAGTACCTGGACCTGTGTTACTTATTTCACAAACGTCAGTACCTGGACCTGTGTTACTTATTTCACAACCGTCAGTACCTGGACCTGTGTTATTTATTTCACAACCGTCAGTACCTGGACCTGTGTTACTTATTTCACAACCGTCAGTACCTGGACCTGTGTCACTTATTTCACAACCATAAGTATCTGGACCTGTGTCACTTATTTCACAACCGTCAGTACCTGGACCTGTGTTACTGATTTCACAACCGTCAGTACCTGGACCTGTGTTACTTATTTCACAACCGTTGGTACCTGGACCTGTGTTACTGATTTCACAACCGTCAGTACCTGGACCTGTGTTACTGATTTCACAACCGTCAGTACCAGGACCTGTTTCACTTATTTCACAACCGTCAGTACCAGGACCTGTGTTACTTATTTCACAACCGTCAGTACCTGGACCTGTGTTACTTATTTCACAACCGTCAGTACCTGGACCTGTGTTACTTATTTCACAACCGTCAGTACCTGGACCTGTGTTACTTAATTCACAACCGTCAGTACCTGGACCTGTGTTACTTATTTCACAACCGTCAGTACCTTGACCTGTGTTACTTATTTCACAACCGTCAGAAGAACAGCTTGTTCTGGAGGCATAGACAGAAAGGAGTGCTCTACCTGTCCTGACGGCATGAACACACAACACACAAATAAAAACTAACCCTAAGTTATGTTATGAAGTGTGTGTGTGTGTGTGTGTGTTTGTGTGTGTGTGTGTGTGTGTGTGTGTGTGTGTGTGTGTGTGTGCGTGTGTGTGTGTGTGTGTGTGTGTGAGATTTCCCGTCATCTTTGTGCGGGTCCAATGTGAGTGACAGAGTGCGTGTGCCTATGCGAGAGCGCGAATTGGTGGTGAAAATATGTATGCTTCTGTCCACCCCCCCCCCCCCCCCTTGCATATGATAATCATATTTGAATAACGAGGGGGGGGGGGGTGAAGGGGGGAGGGGGTGGGGCGGAGTTATCGGAGATCCGTCGCACACAGCCTTGAGGGGCAAAATTGCTTTGGGCGTGCCGATCACTGCCATTTGCGCCGGGGTCACTCGAGCTGAACGCGAGCACAGAATACCTCCCGTGCATGCACACACACACACACACACACACACACACCACAGCGACTAGCACCAACAACTGTGAGATTCACCAATGAATCTCCGACTCACGTTGGTTCAACCAATGGAATCACTAGTACATCCCTACACAGGGACAACAAAGAGTTGGGTACCGGGTGGTTAAATGCGTAAACACCCAATTCTAACCCACGTTGGATTCCCTGGAGCTACCCATTGTATTAACAGCCCAAACTCCTTCACAAGCCAGGACTGATGATGCGTCAAGTGTTTACAGCAAACCACTTAAATCGGTCGAAGCTTTCCCGAAGGTGTTCAACCCTCAGGACAAGCACGGCTGAATGGTCACCGTGACCTACCTGCAGGCCCACGGTCACCGAACCGCGTCGGTCACCTGCCGTGATTACCTTTGCTCAAGCCCACTGGAGAACACGGAGAATAGCCGTTGATGGAGGATGAATGCCTTCCTCACCCAGGACCGGCAGTCTGATACGTACTTGTTACTATCCCCCCTGGACATGCGAATTACTTCTCAGTGACTCTCCCTCCTTCAGTATCCAACTCGAGGTACCCCCAACGGTAATGCCTGGGTTCGCTCACTTGAAGGACCCAAGGAAGCCAATCTCAACGTCGGGAAAATTACCCTTGATTTGTTAAAGGGCCCGTGAACATTCGGCCGACTCGTCACACAGTTTAACAGTTCAACCTGATAAAGAAAATGTTAAAACGAGGGTGTATAACTGCATGCCTATTATGCAGTCAGTCTCCCGATCATCATTCTGGCGTGCACTTCAAATTAAACATTTGATTCTTTAGATCAATTTGCTTGGCCCATTAAAAAAAAAAACAAACAAAAAAAAAACGGTAACTGTACTTGCAATGGAAAAGAAATGCGTTATCTTCCCCTGATTTTTTTCTCTTCCCCGAATAGGTCTATTTCGCCCCATCAATGGGATTAACAGTTTGGATGTGAAACGAAACGCTGTGATGCATATACTTTGTTCACTACAACCAAGTCGACTTCACTTAGGCCTACTATTTGTATCACAATCATCGATCTATTCAGATCTGGGAGCTTACGTTTGATGTGACGATTGTTTACCAAGTGACGCATGCACAAATTTGCGTCATGATCTTGACCCAGAGAAAAGTTTCAAAGCGGAGTGACAGAGAGCGGAAAATGAAGCAAAATTTAGAAAGAGAGGGAGTTAGTTACCTCCAAGGACAGAGACAAAGTACAGGACTAGACACAGTGCACTTCGACCTCTTGGGTATTCTTCAGGCAAAAACAAATAACATTTAGGACAGTGAAAACGAAGAACGAGAAACTACTTACTTTCTCATATTCGGCGCACGACCTGAATGGCCGCCAAATGCCACTCTGCAATAGAAAGAGAGGCGTGATCTCTCCCCCCCCCCCCCTTCCCCCTCCGCCTAGACCCCGAGTTTTTCACCAGAAAAGGTCTGTTGGTAATCTTCAAGGAGAGGGGTCCTTATTTAAAGATAAATCAATAGAAGTAGGTTTATGAGTGGAAATGTCTGGCAGTCTGGTGATACTACCACCGTTTAATAAAACTAATTTGACACTTCGCTTTTGTTTTACAGAGATCTAAGTTTTGTTTTACCGAGATCTAAGTTAATTAATGAAAATGGCATTAAGTTAAATAACGGTAAAAAGACGAAAGTGGAGTCAGAAAAATAACATATGACGTTACTACGCTCAATAATAAGGACCCCTCTCCTTGAAACTTGCGGCTATCGGAGGGTGTCAGCCAGGCATCGATTGGTTGAACCTATGACCTATGAATAATATAATCCGATTTCCGGTTCCCACACACACAGCAAATCTAGGCACCTCCACCCAAAGGGTGGGGATGGGGGGCGGGGGTGCAAAAAGCAGCAACCAACTCATTCTCCACAGAGTATGAACCTAAAATACATTCGAAGTCTAAACACTCTTTCTACTCAGAACACATTATATCTATGATCGTTTCTGAGTTATTTCATCAGCATCATGACAAAAGTACTCCCTGTTGCCGATGACATTGATGTCGTTGCCCCTGATCGTCTACACTAAGAGGAACTGGAAATCGGATTAGATTATTCATAGGTCACAGGTTCAACCAATCGATGCCTGGCTGACGCCCTCCCGATAGCCGCAAGTCTCCTTTTTTGAAGATTGTTGAGACAAGTTATTCTTGCACATAACACACTTACCAATCAATCCTTCGCTTCAGATTCAATTCTGATGTTCACAGAGTAGATCGACTTTGTATGTAGGCCACGAATCCGAGCATGACACGAACACACGAGTACTTGGCTCTTTCTTCTAAATCAGTGACTGACTTGCCACACAGCAGTTGACCCCAAGCGATCCAGATCAAGACAGGCCTAGGAGGAATGTTGCATGATGAAATGACGAATGAAAATACGTCACCGTCTGCAAAGTAACACCCTATGACATATATCCTAGTGAACAGGCTGGAGTTGGTTTCTTTTTCTGTAAGAGACTCTCCTAGTGAACAGGCTGGAGTTGGTTTCTTTTTCTGTAAGAGACTCTCAATTATGACGTATAAATGATATCCTTGGAACGGAAGACTCTCTCTCTCTCTCTCTCTCTCTCTCTCTCTCTCTCTCTCTCTCACGCATACGCGCGCGCGTACACACACACACACACACACACACACACACACACACACCACGGACAAAAAGATGCAGTAATAAAAATCGGGAAACGTCTTTTCTTGATTAAGATGAACTGTACAAGCAACTAGAGAAATGTAAGTTTCCATACATTTAAACTAACAGAGATTCATGCACTGAAGAAACTTTCTCTGCGCTTTATTGCACTCGTGACCTTGGTACCTTATTGGAACGAGATTATTTTGACGTCTCTAGTTGTGGAAGTTCCTGTTGTTCTTCAGTTTAACGTCTTTTCACTAAATGTGATATCAGACAAGGTGAGTGTGTGTGTGTGTGTGTGTTCTTCAATTTAATGTCTATACACATAAGTGATTTTATACAACCAAAAATAAATAAATAAACAAAGTAGAAAAGGAGAAAGGGAGGGGAGAAGGGGTGGGTAGACAGGCAGCTGAAGGAGATAAAGAGATAGAGAAACAGGGAGATAGAAAAAGATGAAGAAGTATAAATGGAAAACGGAAAAAGAGAAAAAGGAGGATCAGAATGAGAATCGGAAGAAAAAATGTTAACATGAATAAAATTTGCAACCTATAACATAACTAGAATAACATTTTTTAAAATCAAATGAACGCTAAAGGTAACAGGATAATAACATTTATACGTGAAAATAGAATTATTAAAGGAATCTAAAAATGGTACTCTGAACAAGTCCTAAAACAATGTCGCAAATCAAAAGGGGTTTTACTAAAACCTCCTTCAGGGACTTTTCCGAAAAAGTAGGCAGATATGTTTTCATTTTTCTACAGTGGAAAAGTATATGTTCATTAGAAATTTTCCCACCACAAACACATGTGATGTTGGAAGTGAATTTCGTCTTAAAAGCATTAAGTTTGAATCTATAGGCAAGGGAAGTTAAAAGCCTTAAGTTAGACAATTGACAATACCTAGATATAAAAACGTCTTCAAAACTCGTTTGGTGGTCAGCAGGTGATGAGTGGCCAACATCTTCTTGTTTCTTTCTAAAATGCTTCCAGCAAGCATTCTGCAGTAGGCTATACCCTTCTTTCAGAGATAAAGGGATTTTCAAATTATATGCTTCATTTGTATAATCTGCAGAGTTTTTAGCTAGTTTATCTACGGATTCATTGAAATGTATTCCACTGTGTGAAGGCACCCAAAGAAAGGTAAGATTACTACCTCTTGGAATAAGGAAATGCACCAAATGATTAATCTCAAAAATCAAATCTTGTCTCACACTAGAATTTGAATTGCTTGAGGCATACAACACTGATTCTGAATCGACACAAAAAAGAATCTGAGTCACAGTTTTCGGAAAATCAAGCAAATAACGCAAAGCCATAAGAATAGCAGTTAATTCAGCTGTAAATATAGATCTGTGCTTTCCAATATAAAAACCTCTTTTGACCTTTAAGTGGGGGATAGTGAAAGCAGCACCAGCTTCGTGATTTTCTAGAACTGAACCATCGGTATAAACTTTGAGATGATTTGGATAATTGAGAAATAAATGCTCATTCGCAACTGTGCCAATGAAATTTATATTCTCATTTTTCTTTGCATTGGTATAATTAATGTCAAAATGTCCTTTTTGTAATTCCCATGGAGGGATAGCAGTATTTGGATTGCTACATTTTACCGTATCTTCTAATTCTATTCCTGATTGTTGATAAGTATCTAGAGTTTCAGTTTTTATTGTTTTAAGACATGATATGTTTTTGGCTCGTTTTGGGAAATCAACATCTGATCTTAAGCCAATTTCATTTTCGACATTGTTTTCACTTAAAGAGCCTTTTAACAAATATTTATCGATGGCAAGCTGACGGCATTCATTTAAAGGAAGTACTCCTACCTCTCTATATGTTGCTTTTGTTGATGTATGGAAAGGAACCCCCAAGGCCAATCGAAAAGCTTTACAATCCACGCTTTGTAATTTGTTTAATAAATATTTTGGAGCGGTGAAAAAAACTTCTTGACCATACGTAAGCCTAGAGCAAACAAGACTTATCGCTAGATGTTTTAGGACTCTGACATCTTGGCTCCAGTATTGCTTACTGATAACTTTTAAAAAATTTGAAGGTTTTCTTGCTTTAGATAACAAGTATTCAATGTGATAATTCCAGTTTAATTTATAAGTAATATGAACCCCCCAAAACTTTACCCTTTGTTTATATTCCAAAATATCAGACCCAATATGGAGGGATGGTGAATTGGGTGGATCAGCAACTATTGTTGAATAAAACCAGATGAGTTTTCTCAGTTGATAGAGTTAGTCCATTTTCAAACAAGTAGTTATTTAATTTATCTAATTCCATTTGATAAGCTTTTCTATAGTAATTTATATCTCTTTTTGGTGACTTCTTTTTCATGGACACATTCATCCACATGCAAATATCATCTGCATATTGTACTAAGTTGACATTTTTTGACAAACATTGAGGTAGGTCATGAAGTAATATATTAAAAAGATGGGGCGCTATTACCGAGCCTTGTGGAATACCCATTGTAGGCATGCGTGTAGTCGAATAGGAATTTCCCACCTTTGTTTGCATGCTTCTTTTCATCAATAAGTCTTTTATGTAAAAGTAGATGTTCCCAGACAAGCCAATTTGTTTCAATTTATACAGTAATTTATGATGCCAAACACGATCATATACCTTTTTTATATCAAAAAAGGTTGCTAGAATATTCTTTCTGCGAGCAAATTGAGTAGAAAGAAACTCGTGGAGAGCGTGGCAGCAGAGAGTCCTCAGAAGAGAAGCCCCTTCAAGCAAGTGTTTCGGCCCTTATCTCCTGACACTCTAGGGGGGTTGGGCCACACCCGGTTCATGACTCCGGATGTCCCTCTGCTGCCCCTTTTTTTTTTTTTCCCCATTTTGGGACGAGCCATGGCTGGGATTCGAACCCATGACCCTCTGGACATGCTCATTTTCCACTTAATGACTCACGCTTTAACCACTGAGCCACAGGGACACCTGATATTTGTAGGGAAATTAAGCCTTATGAAGTTCACTTTTGTTCCTCCTTGACCAGATCCAGCTTGAACACCTCTCCGCCGCTTCTGCCATTGCTTTCAGGGCTCTGGTTTTTTCCTTCCCTGCAACTGAGAGCTGTTTCATGAGGCTGTATGCAGACGTTCCTACAAACCCCCTAGCTCCAATTTCTGCAGTGAGGACTTTGACCTGATAGCCTTCTCTCCTCAGGCTGTTTGCCAGATCAGCATACTTTTCAGTCTTGTAGATTTGAGCTGCCTCCATTCTGTTCTCATATGGCACCGTGAGCTCGATCATGATCAGCTGCTTGGTTGACTTAGAGTGGACTACTATGTCTGGTCTCATGCCACTCTTGCTGATGATCTCTGGGTGACTCTTCCATTCTGGGAGGTCTGCAGTGCACTCCCAGTCATCTGCCCCGTCCAGCAGACTCTGCCTGCATGTTTCGAGTGGCACTGTTGTTCTTGGCCATGATTTGCTGCCTCCTGCCGTGAAGAATGTTGCGGGTGCTTTTGGAGTCCCGATTTTCCCTTTTGTGGTGTTGGTACTAGCCCAGACTACTTGTACAATCTCTTTGACCACTTGGTTGTGCCTCCATGTGTACCTTCCTTGAGCCAGGGCTACTTTACATGAGCTTAGGACATGCTCCACTGTTTGTTTTTCATGGCAGAGGGGGCATGCAGGATCGTCTGTTTTCCCCCACTTCACCAGGTTTGCATTTGAGGGCAGAAGGTCATAAGCAGATCTGAGAATGAAGCTGATCCTGAGAGGGGCCATGCGCCAAATGTCATTCCAAGTGAGACTTCTTTGGAGTGCATTCTCCCACGTTGTCCATTGCCCTTGCTGGCTCTGCTGGACTGCTTTTTGGAGTCTTTTTTGGTCTTCTTCTTTTCTCATCTCCTGAATCATCATGTCTCTTTTGGCTTTTCCTTTGGCCTTTGACCACCATTCAGTTTTGGTCACCCCCAGTCCTTGTCTGTTGGTCTGTGTGTGTCCTGTTATTTCTCTGATCTTGAGACTTTCTTTTGCAGAATCCATCGCCTCTTGAACTTTCCATTTTCTGCCTGTCTTCAGCTGGGGCTTGATTGCTTCTACCACCTTGTCTCCTGAGTCCTCCAGCATGCTTTGAAGTCTGATCTTCCCTGCTTTGTATTCCTCCAGGATGGATTTCAGTGGTAGTTTCAGCTTTGCTTGGCGACAGTACAGCGCTATGTCAGTCAGACAGGGTGGGACACCAAGCCATTTCCTTGTGAACTTGTTGATTTTGGCTTCCATTGCCTCCACTATGCTGGTGCAGATGTCATATATCATCAGACGCCATAGGAGCTTTGGTATCAGCATGAACTGCAGACACCAGACCTTGTATTTGCCAGGGAGCCCACACTGGTCAATGGTCTCCAAGCCTTCCTCCGCCATCTGCTTGGTTTCTTTTGCTCTTTGTGTGTCTTTCAGCGTATCATCATACCATCTTCCAAGGCTCTTGACTGGTTCTTCTGTGACTGTTGGAATGGCCTGGTTGGCAACGCTGAAGACCACAGATCCGGCCACTTTTCCTTTCCTCAGTGAAAGACTCCGTGATTTCTTTGGCTTGAACTTCATTCTGGATGAGGCAACTATGTCGTCCAGCCTCTCCAGCACATGACGTGTCTCGTCTTCTCTGGATGAAATCACTGCAGTGTCATCCATGAAGGCCTTGAGAGGAGGCATCTTGTATCCATCGCCAAGGTCTGTTTGTCTCGCGTTGTTTGTTGCTGCTTTCAAGATGAGTTCCATTGCCAGCACGAACAGTATTGGGGAAATTGCACAGCCCATTGCAATACCCACTTCCAAGTTGATCCAGTCTGTTGTGTACTCCTTGGTAGAGAACCGCATTGAAAAGCCATTGAAGTACTTCTTGAGCATGTCGCGGATGTTCTTTGGCACATGGTACATCTCAAGAGCCAACTGTATCATCTCATGGGGCACAGATCCATATGCGTTTGCCAGATCAAGCCACACTACGTCCAGGTCTCTCTTTTCTGTTTTTGCTTTTTGGATTGCGTCCCAGATCATTGTGGCGTGTTCTACACAGCCAGCCACGCCTGGGATGCCATCTTTCTGGACTGACACATCCAAGTACTTGTTTTCCATCAGGTACTTGGTCAGCCTTGCTGCCATGACAGAGAAGAAGATTTTCCCTTCGACGTTCAGTAGTGATATTGGCCTGAACTGGCTGATGTCACTTGAGTTTTGCTCTTTGGGGATGTACACACCATCTGCCGTCATCCACTGGCCGCTGATCTTCTGGTTTCTCCAAGCCGATCGCAGCAGCCTGTGGAGCCACTCCAGCACCTTGGGACATTTCTTGTAAAGCTGGTAAGGTATTCCGTTTGGCCCTGGTGATGATTTGGCTCTGGCTTTGTCGACCACCTTCTTGATTTCCGCCAACGTTGGAGGCTTGCCATTGAACTGTTCCTCAGGGTTGGTTGGCCACACCAGACCTTGAATGTCGAGTGGTGCTTTGCTCTGTGGGTCAGAGTATGTTTTCCTCAGATGCTGCTCAAGAACTCCTTTGTCCACACTTAGGGTCCCAGATTTTGGCTGCTCAAACAGTGTTCTGGCAAACTGGAAGGGGTCTCTGAAGAAGCGCTCTTGTGTCTTCTTCTTTTTGCTCTTCCTCTTCCTCACAGATTCCGCTTTGCTGAGGGTGCTGTGTTTTTCTTTCAGGTCTTTCCACAGTTTTTCCAAGCCTTGTTTTTCAGCTGGCAATGTGGTCTTCATTTGCATCTTGAGGTTTTTCTTTTGGACCCTGATCTTGTCCATCTTTTCTTGGCGTCTGGATTTCTTTGGAGGTGTTTTCTCTTTGGGTAGTTTTGCTCCATAGGCGTCTCTACATGTGGCATACACAATGTCCCCATATGTGGCTAGTTTGTGTTCCAGGGTGCTTTTCCCTATCAGTGCATCGAGTCTTTGGACGATTTTTGCATCCAGTTTCTCCCAATCTTCAGTTTCGTTTGCTCGCGGCAGGTTGAGTTTCAGGCGCCTGGCATCGAGGGCCTGTGCAAATTCCTCATCCGAACCAACAGCGTGGATGTCCTTGGCACTGTGGTTTAAATCCTGGCCTTGGTCTTCCGACGTCTTATCTGCTGATGCAGTGCGCTGCTGCTCATTCAGATGAGTCTTCGCACATCCCATCTTTGTTCTGTGGATCTTCATGCCACGGGTGGTAGCGAAACGCTTTCCACAGACACATGGATATTCCATTTGGTCCATGTTCATAGTCCGTTTGGGATTTGCAGTCATGATTGGTTGAGCACCGATGGATTCATTATTCTCTCCCCCTTTCGGTGAATCCTGGGAGCATCTTTTCCTTTTATTCTTAGTAGCCACATGTTTAAGGCATTCCATTCATTATGCTTTACCTGTGTAGTCAATTTGACAAGATGATCAATGGTTGACCTACCCTTTCGTAAACCAGCTTGGTTTTTTGGGATCACTTTATTTTTATTACAATAGAATATTAGTCTGTTTAAAACTATCTTTCCATAAGTTTGCCTACATGCGAAGTTAATGATATAGGTCTGTAATTATTCTTATTACTTTTCGTTTTTCCTTCTTTAGGAATCGGTATTATGATAGAATGTTTCCATATTTTAGGGTTTTGTCCCTGTTCCCAACACTTTTGAAATAAGTCGTGTAGCAACAATACCCAACTGTCTGGCAAATGTTTAAGTAAGATATTAGAAATAGCGTCCATGCCTACTGATGACTTTTTATTAGTCAGGGAAAGTATAGCTTCTCTCAACTCACGTATAGTAATTGGAGCATTGACATAAAGATCATCTTTCCGCTGTGGATCTTGATAGTCATCATTTCTTTCTTCTTTTTCCCTTAAAATTTTATGATTTTTTGGTAGTTTGCTTGCATTCATTATATCAGCAAACATATCTACAAATGATTCTGCCTTTTCTGAATTGCTTGGTAATTCATTACCATCAAATTTGATTGGACAGTGTGGCAAATGAACACCATTTTTCATTTCATTAAACTTTTTCCACACCCTCTGTAAGTCTTTATGGGTATGTGTTTCATTGGTGCAGAAATTAGACCAATATTCCCGCTTGACTTTTGCAATCGTTCTATTACTCTTGACATTTGCTTTCTTCATTGGAGCATGCGTTTTTGGTCCAGGATTTTGTTGGTATAATTTATATTCTTCTGTGTTCTTGTCAACCGCTTTCTGGCATTCATCATTCCACCATACATTCCCTGCATGTTTATCTGATTTGCGAGCTGCATATTTAGGAATGGCATAATCAGCAGCATTTAGTACTGTTTCCGTACATTTTGAGTAATGAATGTCTATGTCATCATCTTTAATGCAATCTATGTTTTGTGCACATAAAAAAGCTCTCAATGTTTCCCAGTCAGCAAAGTTATAATTGTAAACAAGTGGGGTATTTTTTGCTCCCATAAGAAAACTTAACACAGAGTAACTTTTATTGAAGACCGGCATAGCCTTTTAAACTTGAATAAAGTCAGACAATTACATAGACGAACAATCTAATAGTGGGGGAAAAACCAAGCGCAGGCCAACAACTGAACTGTCTTCATAGTAATGACTTGGCAAAGATTAGGACTTAAGGAGGGGGGAGGGGGGGGGGGGATTTGAAGATGGAGAAACTGGGAACATGAAATTAAGAAAATATGTTACAGATATGAAAACTCTTCACTAGCTGCGTAAGGGAACCATTGCAATCCCTTTTGAAGGCAGATATATTTGTATTGCCTGCTCCGAGGCCTTTCGTCCGCTGGGTCGGACTCATCAGGGAGACACGGCTGGTTGTGTCTGCGCTCCTGGCGTCAAATAGAGACACACCACAGTCCATAACACTGTGGTGTTCTCACCACCAAGGGTGCAAAATTTTTTTGCACCCTTGGTGGTGAGAACACCACAGTGTTATGGACTGTGGTGTGTCTCTATTTGACGCTCATTTTGCACCCTTGGTGGTGAGAACACCACAGTGTTATGGACTGTGGTGTGTCTCTATTTGACGCCAGGAGCGCAGACACAACCAGCCGTGTCTCCCTGATGAGTCCGACCCAGCGGACGAAAGGCCTCGGAGCAGGCAATACAAATATATCTGCCTTCAAAAGGGATTGCAATGGTTCCCTTACGCAGCTAGTGAAGAGTTTTCATATCTGTAACATATTTTCTTAATTTCATGTTCCCAGTTTCTCCATCTTCAAATCCCCCCCCCCCCCTCCCCCTTCCTTAAGTCCTAATCTTTGCCAAGTCATTACTATGAAGACAGTTCAGTTGTTGGCCTGCGCTTGGTTTTTCCCCCACTATTAGATTGTTCGTCTATGTAATTGTCTGACTTTATTCAAGTTTAAAAGGCTATGCCGGTCTTGAATAAAAGTTACTCTGTGTTAAGTTTTCTTATGGGAGCAAAAAATACCCCACTTGTTTACAGTTTATCGTTTACTGTTCCCTGCCTCATTTCATTTCCAAAGTTATAATTGTATTTAGGAATGACATCTCCATCTCTATCGCTAGATATTTGTTGATCATTGACAGTGGTAACAATGGGTATATGATCACTTCCAAGCGTGTCACAAAGTGGTTCCCATGTGCAATTATGGGCCAAAGCAGGGGATATTAAAGATAGATCAATGGAGGTGGCGCTCTGATTTGCATTGTCTGGATTTCTAGTCACTCTTCCATCGTTTAAAAGGTAAAGATTTGAGTCTACTATGTTTTCTAAAAATCTGTGACTAGAGATAAAAGCGCAATTTTTCTCCCAAAAAGGGGAGTGTGCATTAAAGTCTCCACAATTTAGCCACTTTTTGTTTGGATTTTGTGTTGTACGAATCCATTCCGTGTTAATTTCTGTTGGGCCTTTTGGTAAGAAGACAGAAACAACATTTATTATAAGTTGATCATTAAACTTTAAACTTGCAGCACACGAAAGAATATTAGGATCATTCTTAGGGGCTGGGGAATCGCACACTGTATACTGTACATTTTCATTAATGTATATAGCTGTCTTAATATTTTCTGTTTTATTTACTATCTCATGCACTGGTGGATAATAATGATTTACCAGTTTAGGTAGGCTGTTTTGGTTTACATTCAAAGATTGTAAAATCAGAACCTGGTACTTTGAAGAAACAAGATGTTGAGTTAAATAAGACAGGTTTGTTTTTATAGACCTGCAGTTCCATTGTAAAACCTTAATGGGAACTGACTTTGTCATGATAAGGAAAAAAGGAAAGTGTGAAGAAATTCGGTTATTTGTTTTTAAAAATAACACGAATAAACCTCACGTAAAAATGATAAATATAACGCAGAGAAATACACTTAAATAAGAAAAAAAGGGGGAGTGGGAGGTGGAGGGGGGTGGTTGTTAATCAATCAACTAAACAAGAGATTATGATAACAATATTTCGCGATGGCAACAAGTCTCAAAAATATAATCCAAAGACAGTCAATAGCCAGTCATTGCACTGTTGAAGCTTATACAAAGCTAAGACAAGTACTAAGCCTAGACAAAATTTCTTATGGAAATGTGATTTTAGAGGAATCCTCAAGCTCAAGAAGTTCGAACATGTCCCATGATCTTCCATATCGTGGGTAAGGAGGGTATCTGCGGAGGCTAGGCTGTTGGGGTGAATGCCAGTGCTGGTGGTACATGGGAGGAGGAGGGCGTGATGTTCTTCGCGGTCTCTCCCAGAAAATGTCCCTCAGATGTCGGCCCACGTTGCCCGCCAAGATGCTGGAACCACGGGGGTTGGGGTGGATGTCATCCCTCATGAATTTGCCGTGGGTGGAGAAGTTAGAGTGGTTGATGAAAGAGACGTTCTGCATAGATTGTAACCCTTCACTTAGAAATGCGTTAAAAAGTTCTCTTTTGACATCAAGTTGGGAGTCACGCACGGGGATGATTTTGCTGACAACAATTTTGATGCTGGGATGGTCAGCAGCGATGTTCTTGATTACTTTTGTGAACTTTTGAGACGTGGTTTTGGGATCTGATGATCTGATGTCATTTATTCCACAATGAACAACAACTGCGTCTATATCTACTGGCTTGCCCTCCTGTTTTTCGATTACGGCTGTGGTAAATTCAAAAGTTTTCTGAATATCTTCAGTGGTGCGGCATTTACCCGACCGAACGTACAAGTCGTAGGACCAACCCAGTCTCTTTGATTTGATACCACTGAAGACAGAATCCCCCAAAAGAACGACACGTGGAAGCTTTTCCCTATTGTGGCGCTTTCGAACATTCTTTTTTGCTTTGACGTCACGCATGGGCTTACTCTCATTGACGTCAGTTTTCATATCTCCAATTTGCTTTTGTTCTGTTTCGTTTTGTTTTTTTGTTTTCTTTCTGCTTTATTGTTGTTTTGCCCGATGTTTTTGGTGCAGGGGTCAGTGGAGCAGTTCTCGCAGCATCCGCGAAAGTTTTTCCCGGCTTCGTATGGAAGCTAGGGAGTTCAACAGAGGGGCATGTTTCAGTCTTCTTTGGTTCTTTTTGTAAGACAAGACTCGGCGTTAGGTTTTTTAATCGCATCGGTCAGGACTTTCACTGTCTTTTCTAGACCGTCAATGCGCTCGAAAAGCGATTGAATCATAGACGAAACAGACTCACTGACCTCCGTCTGGGTGCTGATATCTTTTGTTTCCGTCTTCTTCAGTTTATCTCGAGGTAAAAATTGTAGGCCTACCTCTGTCATGGAGCTCTGGGCCTGGTCCTGGCGTCCCAACGGTCCCAGCACATCTTTGCTTGGATTTTTAATGCCCACGCCTTTTTTGGTGCCGTCTCTTCTTTTTCTTTTTACAACGCTCGTTAGGCGTTCACCCAAACTTGTTGATCTTGTCAGCGTAGGCATAGTGCCTTAGATCAGTAAAAAAAACTTCAGCAGGCGAAATTACTTCTGCTGGGCTATCTCCGCCATCTTGAAACTCCATCTTGAGTGTGTGTGTGTGTGTGTGTGTGTGTGTGTTTGAGTGTGTGCGTGCTGCGTGAGTGCGTGCGCGCGCGCGCGCGCGCGTGTGTATGTGTGTGTGTGTTAGTGTGATGAGGAGAAACTCTAAGTAAGTAAGAATTAAACTAAAAAAAAAAAAAAAAAAAAAAAACCATCAAAAGTAAAAACAAACAACAGTAGAAAATAAGATCATGAAACAGCAATTACACGATTGAGCCAACTGGGCTTAACATAAGAATTCGTACAAAATTTAAGAGAGACATGGTATCCTGGAATATGCACTCTGAAGCATCCTTTCTAAATTCTGACAAATCGGAATCAAAGTAGGGGCAAAAGTATAGAACGTGTGTTGTTGTACAATTATCATTGACGCCGCAAACACATCGAATATTCTTGACATATTTTGTTCTGAATGCATTTATTTTTAACCGAAATAATAAGGAAGGAAGTTGTTTACTGTGTCTTGGATATAATCCTATGTTTGTATTACGGTTTACTGGATTTACTGAGGAAGCCCTTTTTAAAAGATTACTTGCTCAAAGTTCCTGTCTCTAAGTGTCATGACGTGTTTATCATGAGATTGTATGTGGCA
>CM065735.1:8852612-8867612 GCA_033310375.1 Conus canariensis
CCAGATCAGCATACTTTTCAGTCTTGTAGATTTGAGCTGCCTCCATTCTGTTCTCATATGGCACCGTGAGCTCGATCATGATCAGCTGCTTGGTTGACTTAGAGTGGACTACTATGTCTGGTCTCATGCCACTCTTGCTGATGATCTCTGGGTGACTCTTCCATTCTGGGAGGTCTGCAGTGCACTCCCAGTCATCTGCCCCGTCCAGCAGACTCTGCCTGCATGTTTCGAGTGGCACTGTTGTTCTTGGCCATGATTTGCTGCCTCCTGCCGTGAAGAATGTTGCGGGTGCTTTTGGAGTCCTGATTTTCCCTTTTGTGGTGTTGGTACTAGCCCAGACTACTTGTACAATCTCTTTGAGCACTTGGTTGTGCCTCCATGTGTACCTTCCTTGAGCCAGGGCTACTTTACATGAGCTTAGGACATGCTCCACTGTTTGTTTTTCATGGCAGAGGGGGCATGCAGGATCGTCTGTTTTCCCCCACTTCACCAGGTTTGCATTTGAGGGCAGAAGGTCATATGCAGATCTGAGAATGAAGCTGATCCTGAGAGGGGCCATGCGCCAAATGTCATTCCAAGTGAGACTTCTTTGGAGTGCATTCTCCCACGTTGTCCATTGCCCTTGCTGGCTCTGCTGGACTGCTTTTTGGAGTCTTTTTTGGTCTTCTTCTTTTCTCATCTCCTGAATCATCATGTCTCTTTTGGCTTTTCCTTTGGCCTTTGACCACCATTCAGTTTTGGTCACCCCCAGTCCTTGTCTGTTGGTCTGTGTGTGTCCTGTTATTTCTCTGATCTTGAGACTTTCTTTTGCAGAATCCATCGCCTCTTGAACTTTCCATTTTCTGCCTGTCTTCAGCTGGGGCTTGATTGCTTCTACCACCTTGTCTCCTGAGTCCTCCAGCATGCTTTGAAGTCTGATCTTCCCTGCTTTGTATTCCTCCAGGATGGATTTCAGTGGTAGTTTCAGCTTTGCTTGGCGACAGTACAGCGCTATGTCAGTCAGACAGGGTGGGACACCAAGCCATTTCCTTGTGAACTTGTTGATTTTGGCTTCCATTGCCTCCACTATGCTGGTGCAGATGTCGTATATCATAAGAGGCCATAGGAGCTTTGGTATCAGCATGAACTGCAGACACCAGACCTTGTATTTGCCAGGGAGCCCACACTGGTCAATGGTCTCCAAGCCTTCCTCCGCCATCTGCTTGGTTTCTTTTGCTCTTTGTGTGTCTTTCAGCGTATCATCATACCATCTTCCAAGGCTCTTGACTGGTTCTTCTGTGACTGTTGGAATGGCCTGGTTGGCAACACTGAAGACCACAGATCCGGCCACTTTTCCTTTCCTCAGTGAGAGACTCCATGATTTCTTTGGCTTGAACTTCATTCTGGATGAGGCAACTATGTCGTCCAGCCTCTCCAGCACATGACGTGTCTCGTCTTCTCTGGATGAAATCACTGTAGTGTCATCCATGAAGGCCTTGAGAGGAGGCATCTTGTATCCATCGCCAAGGTCTGTTTGTCTCGCGTTGTTTGTTGCTGCTTTCAAGATGAGTTCCATTGCCAGCACGAACAGTATTGGGGAAATTGCACAGCCCATTGCAATACCCACTTCCAAGTTGATCCAGTCTGTTGTGTACTCCTTGGTAGAGAACCGCATTGAAAAGCCATTGAAGTACTTCTTGAGCATGTCGCGGATGTTCTTTGGCACATGGTACATCTCAAGAGCCAACTGTATCATCTCATGGGGCACAGATCCATATGCGTTTGCCAGATCAAGCCACACTACGTCCAGGTCTCTCTTTTCTGTTTTTGCTTTTTGGATTGCGTCCCAGATCATTGTGGCGTGTTCTACACAGCCAGCCACGCCTGGGATGCCACCTTTCTGGACTGACACATCCAAGTACTTGTTTTCCATCAGGTACTTGTCAGCCTTGCTGCCATGACAGAGAAGAAGATTTTCCCTTCGACGTTCAGTAGTGATATTGGCCTGAACTGGCTGATGTCACTTGAGTTTTGCTCTTTGGGGATGTACACACCATCTGCCGTCATCCACTGGCCGCTGATCTTCTGGTTTCTCCAAGCCGATCGCAGCAGCCTGTGGAGCCACTCCAGCACCTTGGGACATTTCTTGTAAAGCTGGTAAGGTATTCCGTTTGGCCCTGGTGATGATTTGGCTCTGGCTTTGTCGACCACCTTCTTGATTTCCGCCAACGTTGGAGGCTTGCCATTGAACTGTTCCTCAGGGTTGGTTGGCCACACCAGACCTTGAATGTCGAGTGGTGCTTTGCTCTGTGGGTCAGAGTATGTTTTCCTCAGATGCTGCTCAAGAACTCCTTTGTCCACACTTAGGGTCCCAGATTTTGGCTGCTCAAACAGTGTTCTGGCAAACTGGAAGGGGTCTCTGAAGAAGCGCTCTTGTGTCTTCTTCTTTTTGCTCTTCCTCTTCCTCGCAGATTCCGCTTTGCTGAGGGCGCTGTGTTTTTCTTTCAGGTCTTTCCACAGTTTTTCCAAGCCTTGTTTTTCAGCTGGCAGTGCGGTCTTCATTTGCATCTTGAGGTTTTTCTTTTGGACCCTGATCTTGTCCATCTTTTCATGGCGTCTGGATTTCTTTGGAGGTGTTTTCTCTTTGGGTAGTTTTGCTCCATAGGCGTCTCTACATGTGGCATACACAATGTCCCCGTATGTGGCTAGTTTGTGTTCCAGGGTGCTTTTCCCTATCAGTGCATCGAGTCTTTGGACGATTTTTGCATCCAGTTTCTCCCAATCTTCAGTTTCGTTCGCTCGTGGCAGGTTGAGTTTCAGGCGCCTGGCATCGAGGGCCTGTGCAATTTCCTCATCCGAACCAACAACGTGGATGTCCTTGGCTACTGTGGTTTAAATCCTGGCCTTGGTCTTCCGACGTCTTATCTGCTGATGCAGTGCGCTGCTGCTCATTCAGATGAGTCTTCACACATCCCATCTTTGTTCTGTGGATCTTCATGCCACGGGTGGTAGCGAAACGCTTTCCACAGACACATGGATATTCCATTTGGTCCATGTTCATAGTCCGTTTGGGATTTGCAGTCATGATTGGTTGAGCACCGATGGATTCATCATTCTCTCCCCCTTTCGGTGAATCCTGGGAGCATCTTTTCCTTTTATTCTTAGTAGCCACATGTTTAAGGCAAAGTGGGGAGCCAGCCCACAGAGCCCTTGGTTCTGGTCTTTCCCAGTGTCCTCCGGTCTTTCCCGGACGTCCTCTGGCCTATTCCCGGAAGTCAATGGTTTACCCATGCATCAGTAGAAAGAAACTCGTGGAGAGCGTGGCATCAGAGAGTCCTCAGAAGAGAAGCCCCCTTCAAGCAAGTGTTTCGGCCCTTATCTCCTGACACTCTAGGGGGGTTGGGCCACACCCGGTTCATGACTCCGGATGTCCCTCTGCTGCCCCTTTTTTTTCCCATCTTGGGACGAGCCATGGCTGGGATTCGAACCCATGACCCTCTGGACATGCTCATTTTCCACTTAATGACTCGCGCTTTAACCACTGAGCCACAGGGACACCTGATATTTGTAGGGAAATTAAGCCTTATGAAGTTCACTTTTGTTCCTCCTTGACCAGATCCAGCTTGAACACCCCTCTGCCGCTTCTGCCATTGAACAATATAGACAGCACCAGCAGCAAGAGGACTACGGTTATGAAAATACTTTCAGAAGACAATTTGGCACAAATGGACAATGGATACAGAGAAGAAGGAATGAAAGTGATTACAGTGCAAGTGGTGATAGAAACTTTGATGACTGGAGGATGAGAGTGAGAGGGATGAGGGACGAGAGAAAAGGAGAAGATAGGAGGAAAGAAAGAGAGGAAGATAGAAATAGAGTGAAAGAACAGGTGGAAGAGATCATGGGTAAGAATAAAAAGTACGAAAGAAGTGAATGAAGGAGAAAATGGAGTTGAGAGAGATGAAAGTGTAGAAGGAAATGAATGGGGCAGCGATCTGGAGTTTTTGTCGTTCCGGGGGAATCGTATGGACGAAGAGAGAGAGAGAGTGGAACAGAAAATCAAGAAAATAGGTCTGAGAAACAGTGAGTAAGTGAAGAGAAGAAGGAAGAGAGTGAAAGGAAAGAAAGAGTGAATGGGGAAGGGAAAACAGGAAACAAGACAGTAAGCGAACGTGCGAAAAGGGGTGTGGCAGAAAAAAGTCGGACAGGGAAAACATACAAGGTAAACAACACTGATGTCAGTGTAGATCAAAATACAGGCATTTCCTCACCCTCAGAATCAGGTCAAGGCAACCCTAATCAGATGCCCTCACTAGTACACACACTGGCTCGCGCGCAGAATGAAAATAGTGATAAATTGGACAGTATCTGGAGCATTCAAGGAGACAGCGTAGGGATAAACACAGCGTACATGATTGAGACCGAGATTGTCTACTGTTCCCTGCCTCATTTCATTTCCAATTTTGTTTTGATTAAATTGAGGTTATTTGTATTTGTTTCTGTCCTTCTGTGTGTTTGTCTTTTGATCTCCCTTGCATCTTTGGGTGGATCCTCAAGCGTAGGCTCAAAGATTGTCCCCTACATTTTATACTATTTGCATAATGTCTTTAGTTTTTCAGCAACTTTTTTCCTCCCCACACTTTTGTTTGGTTTCATTTACTACCCTTTACTGCTTTGGGGGTGCTATTGGATTCTTTTTTGCACCATTGGTGGTGAGAACACCGCAGTATTATGGACTGTGGTGTGTCTCTATTTGACGCCAGGAGCGCAGACACAACCAGCCGTGTCTCCCTGATGAGTTCCGACCCAGCGGACGAAAGGCCTCGGAGCAGGCAATACAAATATATCTGCCTTCAAAAGGGATTACGATGGTTCCCTTATGCAGCTAGTGAAGAGTTTTCATATCTGTAATATATTTTCTTAATTTCATGTTCCCAGTTTCTCCATCTTCAACCCCCCCCCCCCCCCCCCCCCTTAAGTCCAAATCTTTGCCAAGTCATTATTATGAAGACAGTTCAGTTGTTGGCCTGCGCTTGTTTTTTCCCCCACTATTAGATTGTTCGTCTATGTATTTGTCTGACTTTATTCAAGTTTAAAAGGCTGTGCCAGTCTTGAATAAAAGTTACTTTGTGTTATCTCATTTTTCCCAAGTTGTTTTTGTTTTATCTTCAGCCGCGTCACTCTTCCACCATTCTTTCTTTCACTGACCTGTGATCAAGACTTGTCGGGTAAGCCACCCCTCATAAGTCTGGCTGTGTATGGTGTTGGAAACTGCTTCCATCAGTTGGTGAGTGATGTTCTCACCAGTCGTGTATGGCCCCACTCCTCTCTTGTGTTCAGTCTCAACTCAGGTGGTGTGTTGTTAATCTTTACAGCTTCAGTGATTTGTCTTTCCAAAGCAGTTTCTTGGTAACTTGTTATCACCATGCTGTACTGGGGAGGGGGGGGGGGGGGTCACTGTTGCTGTGTGTCTGTGCTGTGTGTCCCCACAACACTGAATCATGGTCTCTCTACTAGGGCTGTCATGTGTTATTGGCCTCGATAGTGTCCAGTGCGTGCTGTCTCTCCAACATACACGCAGCTGCACTAGGTCTGTGTTAGGTTTTCTTATGGGAGCAAAAGTTACCCCACTTGTTTACTGTTTATTGTTTACTGTTCCCTGCCTCATTTCATTTCCAATTTAACTTTAGAGAGATTAACAAAAGTCACGGTCGGTCCCGCGGCGTTCTCTTTCGCGAGACGGAAAGACGACGCTCGCGGCGTGCCTCGCCTCAAACAAACAGGTCTAGTTTTGGCCTAGTTATAGTTCTACAAGTACAGTTCCACGCTCGCTCGAAGGGACCCTGTCCCAAGCAGAATAATTTATCATGTAAAGTATGACTTCGATTATTGTTGGAGGTTGAAACAGCTTTCAGGAAAGATTCAGTTGTTGTCGATTGATGGTTGAGATAAAATCCTGTCTGTCCTAACGTAATCTACTACATAATGAAGAAGATGAACAAGTCCAAATGGAACGTAACAACAAATATTAACCAACATTACACGACGGAAAATAGAAAATGTACCAACCTGTTTCAAGATGACAGAGAAATCCAAATCAAATCATTTATATAAATTACTCCAGAGAACCACGAACATGCACGAACTCCAAAGTTGTAAATTTATAAATAGTAAACGAACACTTCTGCAAGGAAACACGCCATCTTACAATGGAAATGCAAATGACGCTTGCTTAACGAGGCCTATCATATTGGGGTTACACAGGTCAACAGGGCCGGCATTAAAATAAGAGGCGCATGCGCAGAGAAAAGGAATGCACAGAGTAGGTCAGACAGGATTTTATTAAAAATATACACGCAGAGCGTATCACGATGATGTAATTATGCTATGAAGAAGATACTATATTATTAATAATAGATTGCGTAGACTGGTTATGCAGTGTGGAGAAATGTTTGCATGACTTGAACTTATACGCGTATATGTTCGAATATAGATGTGTGCATGACTGAATATATATGTGCATGTTTTGAATTCAGGATTTGTGTATGAACTGAAAGTTAAATCTGATAACTAGGGCTACACAGTATAACATAAAGAATAGGGATGAAAGCTGAAGACATCAGAAACACCAGAAACATGGTTGAGATATAAACAGGGACGATTTCGATGGAAATGTTTTAATAACAATAAGACATCCAAGCACATGTTTGAATATGTATGAATAATAGTTATGTTTAAAGTTAGGGGTAAATAAAGGTGTAAGGTGGATTAAAAGGAACAGGATATAAGATGAAAAGAACACAATATATATATATATATATATATATATATATATGTGTGTGTGTGTGTATGTGTATATATATATATATATATGTATATGTTTCCCCCACTATTTAATTGTTCAGCATTATATTGTTTGGTCAATCAGTGGGAGATTGCATCTCTTAGGAGATCCAAGTAAAGGTTGTTCTGTACAATTCT
This sequence comes from Conus canariensis, assembly GCA_033310375.1. Lineage (NCBI taxonomy): Eukaryota > Metazoa > Mollusca > Gastropoda > Neogastropoda > Conidae > Conus > Conus canariensis. The sequence continues at coordinate 8,859,573 of CM065735.1, forward strand.
TAGCCACTCACAATGCTTGGGTTTTTGAACAGCAGAGCTGACCACTCAGACTGTTCCTAATCTTTTGATCTCCCTTGCATCCTTGACTGGATCCTCAAGCATAGGCTCAAAGATTGTCCCCAACATTTTATACTGTTTGAATAATGCTTTTAGTTTTTCAGCAACTTTTTTCCTCTCCACACTTTCGTTTTGTTCCATTTACTACCCTTCACTGGCTGCTTTGGGGGTGCTGTTGAATTCTTTTTTGAACCCTTGGCGGTGAGAACACCACAGAATTATGGACTGTGGTGTGTCTCTATTTGACACCAAGAGCAGACACAACTAGCCGTGTCTCCCTGATGTGTCCAATCCCGCGGACGAAAGGCCTAGGAGCAGGCAATACAAATAGATGTGTCTTCCACAGGGATTGCGATGGTTCCCTCAGGCAGCCAGTGGAGGGTTTCTCATATTTATAATACATTCCCTTTTTTTTCTGAAAGTTTAGATCTTTGCAAATCATTACTATAATGATTGAAGGATTGTCAGCCTGCTCTTGTATTCCCCCACTATTTAATTGTTCAGAAATATATGTATAGAAATATATATTGACATATTAGTTTTAATTGAAATGAACAGATTCTTTGATTAAATTGATAGATAGTTGACACTGAAGTTGATAGAAATATTATTGTTATACTTTGTCTTGCGTTTGTAGAGTGGTTTATTTTTGTTCTACAAAAATGAAACTGATGCTGCGAACTCTTTGTGAATGGACCTTTGGCCCCACAATAAATGGCGCGGCGTTCAACGCGCGTGAAGTGTCTCTCTCTCTCTCTCTCTCATACACACAAACACCAAATCAAACACACACACTGCATACCTATCATTAAAAAAAAAAGAACCAGCATGGAAATCATAACACAGTAAAACATTAGGCAGATTATTTGTGAAAACAATCGATGAATGCGGAAATGTTTAGTCCCCTCACTCCCCCTCCCTAGTAGCATTAGTTTGAAGGTCTCGCAAAAAGACATGAGTTATTTTGTGTGTGTGCGTGTAATGGATATCAATTAACCAGGAAGCATTTAAGAATGAAAGCTGGTTTATTCAGCTTGCAGCTGTCGCAGGTGTTTCATGTGCCAAACGTATTTGTTCAGGTTACCTGCAACTGCATGTCTCCTACAAAGAAGTGTTAACTGGGAAACAGAGTATGGAACGCTCTTCTCTCTCTCTCTCTCTCTCTCTCTCTCTGTGAGAGAGCTAGATATTTGATATGTGAGAGAGAGAGAGAGAGAGAGAGAGAGTTTGTCGCCAATCTTTGCTGTGGATTTGAATGCAAGTTAGCGATAGTCCATGTATATTATCTCTTGTAGTACATGGATATCGGTGTGATTTGTATCTTGATGTGAGAAAAGTGAATGTGCTCTGAGAAAGGCAGTGTTGTCAAAACTTTGGAAAGAAAACCTAGAACTTTGCTGTTTTGTTTGTGTTTGTTACGATTTCTCTCTGTCTTTCTGTCTCTGTCTCTCCGTCTGTCTGTCTGTCTGTCTGTCTGTTTCTTCCTCTCTCTCACTTAAGATAGAAAACGTTGCAACAATAAACGTTGCAACAATAAACTGGTTCTTATGAAGGGACAAAAACATCTTATTCCAAATGTCACTTGTGCTACCCATTCAACAAGGACACACGCTGAAAGAAAACCAAAATGGATGTTGGCCATTGTTTCTCAAGATATACTGTGGATCTGGTTCTTGCTCTTGGTTAAGTGTTTACACCGAGAAGTGACAGATATTATATTGTAGCATTGCAATAAAGTGTGGTATTGTGTCACAAACGTCATCGTCACAACAGATCTCTCTTTGTGAAATTCGAGCTTTTCTCACTGAAGCGTTCCCATAGTATTGTGGCAACATTAATGAGACAGGGTGTGGGGTAGGAGGAAGGGGCTGGGGTGGTGGGAGGGGGTAGAGGGGGTTTGGTGTGAACAGGATGGACGCGAAGAGGAAGGGGTGGGGGTACGAAATGGCATGGGATAATGAAGGGGTAGTAGGGGTGAGGTTAGAATGTTCCCATCAGTCAAAGTGAATCTGATATTTTCATAATTTCGCCAGGTGCAACTTACTTTCTTGTTCATGAATTTGAAAAATTGTTTACAAGGTTCCACCGAAAATCGCAGACAAACGAATCACAAGAGCAAACACAACGCGTTTCGACCTCTTAGGTCTTCTTCAGGCAAGAAACACAACACTCAGGACAACGAAAACGAACGAGCAATCACTTATCTTCATCCAATTCGGCGCAAGATGGGCGTTAAACGTTTAGAGCTTTGGAGATGATAGTTGTGAGTTTAAAACGCTCATGGGTTTCGATTTTACGACTTCCTCGTGCACCCAGCCCCCCTCTGTCCACCCAGCAGTATATGGGAACCTGATCCTGTCCAGGGAAGCTTAAGGCGGCAGAAGGAGAGGAACGGGATCCATCTTCCATGATGCCATACCCTACACAGGGTGAACTTCTAACAGGTCACTGTTCTAAGGGCCTGGAGGCTCTGGGAGTTAAACTTCTTAACCTTTTTTTGTGACAGAGAAAATCAACAGTTGCTTCTAGAGGGTAAAACCAAGGAGAAGAACCAATGACAGTAGACAGGCTACGCGTTTCGACCGGGAGGATTTTTTCGACAGGGGAAACTATAAACGAGACCATTTTAAAAGAAGACAAACAGGCAAACTCCCCCTACCCCCCTCCCTCCCCCCCCAAAAAAAAAAAAAAAGAAAAAAAAAGAAAAAAAAAAAAAAAAAAGAAAAAAGAAAAAAAGAAAAGGAAAGAAAAACGAATAGTGATAATTTGTACGCAGAGAGTGTCCTTCTTAGACCCAATTTTAGTACTCGTCGCGACAGGATGGGTCTTGAGATGAGTTTTGACTAGGATCTGAACGATCAGCGATCTCTGCACTGGATGTGTGCACCAGCATACGCTTATAATATGTGCGTGCACACACACACACACACACACACACACACACACACACACACACGCACGAACGCGCGCGCACACACACACACACACACACACACACACACACACACACACACACAATTGAGGGAGAGAGAGAGCCAGAGAGAGAGAGAAAGAGCGAGAGAGAGAGAGAGAGAGAGAGAGAGAGAGAGTCTGTCTCTGTCTCTCTAACTCTCTCTCTCTCTCTCTCTCTCTCTCTCTGTAAGTGTGTGTGTGTGTGCGTGCGTGCGTGCGTGCGTGCGTGCGTGCATGCGTGCGTGCGTGCGTGTGTGTGTGTGTGTGTGTGTGTGTGTGTGTGTGTGTGTGTATGTCTGTGTGTGCTCACGCGCACATGCGTACGTGCGTGTGTGCGTGCGTGTGTGTGTGTTTGTGTGTTCTTCAATTTAATGTCTATACACGTCAGTGATTTTAGACAACGAAAAAAAAAAAAAAAAAAAATGAACAAGGTAGAAAAGGGGGAAGGGAGGGGAGAAGGGGTGGGTAGACAGGCAGCTGAAGGAGATAAAGAGATAGAGAAACAGGGAGATAGAAAAAGATGAAGAAGTATAAATGGAAAACGGAAAAAGAGAAAAAGGAGGATCAGAATGAGAATCGGAAGAAAAAAATGTTAACATGAATAAAAATTGCAACCTACAACATAACCAGAATAACATTTTTAAAAATCAAATGAACGCTAAAGGTAACAGGATAATAACATTTACACGTGAAAATAGAATTATTAAAGGAATCTAAAAATGGTACTCTGAACAAGTCCTAAAACAATGTCACAAATCAAAAGGGGTTTTATTAAAACCTCCTTCAGGGACTTTTCCGAAAAAGTAGGCAGATATGTTTTCATTTTTCTACAGTGGAAAAGTATATGTTCATTAGAAATTTTCCCACCACAAACACATGTGATGTTGGAAGTGAATTTCGTCTTAAAAGCATTAAGTTTGAATCTATAGGCAAGGGAAGTTAAAAGCCTTAAGTTAGACAGTTGACCATACTTAGATATAAAAACATCTTCAAAACTCGTTTGGTGGTCAGCAGGTAATGAGTGGCCAACATCTTCTTGTTTCTTTCTAAAATGCTTCCAGCAAGCATTCTGCAGTAGGCTATACCCTTCTTTCAGAGATAAAGGGATTTTCAAATTATATGCTTCATTTGTATAATCTGCAGAGTTTTTAGCTAGTTTGTCTACGGATTCATTGAAATGTATTCCACTGTGTGAAGGCACCCAAAGAAAGGTAAGATTACTACCTCTTAGAATAAGGAAATGCACCAAATGATTAATCTCAAAAATCAAATCTTGTCTCACACTAGAATTTGAATTGCTTAAGGCATACAACACTGATTTTGAATCGACACAAAAAAGAATCTGAGTCACAGTTTTCGGAAAATCAAGCAAATAACGCAAAGCCATAAGAATAGCAGTTAATTCAGCTGTAAATATAGATCTGTGCTTTCCAATATAAAAACCTCTTTTGACCTTTAAGTGGGGGATAGTGAAAGCAGCACCAGCTTCGTGATTTTCTAGAACTGAACCATCGGTATAAACTTTGAGATGATTTGGATAATTGAGAAATAAATGCTCATTCGCAACTGTGCCAATAAAATTTATATTCTCATTTTTCTTTGCATTGGTATAATTAATGTCAAAATGTCCTTTTTGTAATTCCCATGGAGGGATAACAGTACATGGATTACTACATTTTACCATATCTTCTAATTCTATTCCTGATTGTTGAAAAGTATCTAGAGTTTCAGTTTTTATTGTTTTAAGACATGATATGTTTTTGGCTCGTTTTGGGAAATCAACATCTGATCTTAAGCCAATTTCATTTTCGACATTGTTTTCACTTAAAGAGCCTTTTAACAAATATTTAGCGATGGCAAGCTGACGGCATTCATTTAAAGGAAGTACTCCTACCTCTCTATATGTTGCTATTGTTGATGTATGGAAAGGAACCCCCAAGGCCAATCGAAAAGCTTTACAATCCACGCTTTGTAATTTGTTTAATAAATATTTTGGAGCGGTGAAAAAAACTTCTTGACCATACGTAAGCCTAGAGCGAACAAGACTTATCGCTAGATGTTTTAGTACTCTGACATCTTGGCTCCAGTATTGCTTACTGATAACTTTTAAAAAATTTAAAGTCTTTCTTGCTTTAGATAACAAGTATTCAATGTGATAATTCCAGTTTAACTTAGAAGTAATATGAACCCCCAAAAACTTTACCCTTTGTTTATATTCCAAAATATCAGACCCAATATGGAGGGATGGTAAATTGGGTGGATCAGCACCATTGTTGAATAAAACCAGATGAGTTTTCTCAGTTGATAGAGTTAGTCCATTTTCAAACAAGTAGTTATTTAATTTATCTAATTCCATTTGATAAGCTTTTCTATAGTAATTTATATCTCTTTTTGGTGACTTCTTTTTCATGGACACATTCATCCACATGCAAATATCATCTGCATATTGTACTAAGTTGACATTTTTTGACAAACATTGAGGTAGGTCATGAAGTAATATATTAAAAAGATGGGGCGCTATTACCGAGCCTTGTGGAATACCCATTGTAGGCATGCGTGTAGTTGAATAGGAATTTCCCACCTTTGTTTGCATGCTTCTTTTCATCAATAAGTCTTTTATGTAAAAGTAGATGTTCCCAGACAAACCAATTTGTTTCAATTTATATAGTAATTTATGATGCCAAACACGATCATATGCCTTTTTTATATCAAAAAAGGTTGCTAGAGTATTCTTTCTGCGAGCAAATTGATGCTTTACCTGTGTAGTCAATTTGACAAGATGATCAATGGTTGACCTACCCTTTCGGAAACCAGCTTGGTTTTTTGGGATCACTTTATTTTTATTACAATAGAATATTAGTCTGTTTAAAACTACCTTTTCCATAAGTTTGCCTACATGCGAAGTTAATGATATAGGTCTGTAATTATTCTTATTACTTTTCGTTTTTCCTTCTTTAGGAATCGGTATTATGATAGAATGTTTCCATATTTTAGGGTTTTGTCCCTGTTCCCAACACTTTTGAAATAAGTCGTGTAGCAACAGTACCCAACTGTCTGGCAAATGTTTAAGTAAGATATTAGAAATAGCGTCCATGCCTACTGATGACTTTTTATTAGTCAGGGAAAGTATAGCTTCTCTCAACTCACGTATAGTAATTGGAGCATTGACATAAAGATCATCTTTCCGCTGTGGATCTTGATAGTCATCATTTCTTTCTTCATTTTCCCTTAAAATTTTATGATTTTTTGGTAGTTTGCTTGCATTCATTATATCAGCAAACATATCTACAAATGATTCTGCCTTTTCTGAATTGCTTGGTAATTCATTACCATCACATTTGATTGGACAGTGTGGCAAATGAACACCATTTTTCATTTCATTAAACTTTTTCCACACCCTCTGTAAGTCTTTATGGGTATGTGTTTCATTGGTGCAGAAATTTGACCAATATTCCCGCTTGACTTTTGCAATCGTTCTGTTACTCATGACATTTGCTTTCTTCATTGGAGCATGCGTTTTTGGTCCAGGATTTTGTAGGTATAATTTATATTCTTCTGTTTTCTTGTCAACCGCTTTCTGGCATTCATCATTCCACCATACATTCCCTGCATGTTTATCTGATTTGCGAGCTGCATATTTAGGAATGGCATAATCAGCAGCATTTAGTACTGTTTCCGTAAATTTTGAGTAATAAATGTCTATGTCATCATCTTTAATGCAATCTATGTTTTGTGCACATAAAAAAGCTCTAAATGTTTCCCAGTCAGCAAAGTTATAATTGTATTTAGGAATGACATCTTCATCTCTATCGCTAGATATTTGTTGATCATTGACAGTGGTAACAATGGGTATATGATCACTTCCAAGCGTGTCACAAAGTGGTTCCCATGTGCAATTATGGGCCAAAGCAGGGGATATTAAAGATAGATCAATGGAGGTGGCTCTATGATTTGCATTGTCTGGAATTCTAGTCACTCTTCCATCGTTTAAAAGGTAAAGATTTGAGTCTACTATGTTTTCTAAAAATCTGTGACTAGTGACAAAAGCGCAATTTTTCTCCCAAAAAGGGGAGTGTGCATTAAAGTCTCCACAAATTAGCCACTTTTTGTTTGGATTTTGTGTTGTACGAATCCATTCCGTGTTAATTTCTGTTGGGCCTTTTGGTAAGTAAACAGAAACAACATTTATTATAAGTTGATCATTGAACTTTAGACTTGCAGCACATGAAAGAATATTAGGATCATTCTTAGGGGCTGGGGAATCGCACACTGTATACTGTATATTTTCATTAATGTATATAGCTGTCTTAATATTTTCTGTTTTATTTACTGTCTCATGCACTGGTGGATAATAATAATTTACCAGTTTAGGTAGGCTGTTTTGGTTTACATTCAAAGATTGTAAAATCAGAACCTGGTACTTTGAAGAAACAAGATGTTGAGTTAAATAAGACAGGTTTGTTTTTATAGACCTGCAGTTCCATTGTAAAACCTTAATGGGAACTGACTTTGTCATGATAAGGAAAAAGGAAAGTGTGAAGAAATTCGGTTATTTGTTTTTAAAAATAACACGAATAAACCTCACGTAAAAATGATAAATATAACGCAGAGAAATACACTTAAATAAAAAAAGGGGGAGTGGGAGGTGGAGGGGGGTGGTTGTTAATCAATCAACTAAACGAGAGATTATGATAACAATATTTCGCGATGGCAACAAGTCTCAAAAATATAATCCAAAGACAGTCAATAGCCAGTCATTGCACTGTTGAAGCTTATACAAAGCTAAGACAAGTACTAAGCCTAGACAAAATTTCTTATGGAAATGTAATTTTAGAGGAATCCTCAAGCTCAAGAAGTTCGAACATGTTCCATGATCTTCCATATCGTGGGTAAGGAGGGCATCTGCGGAGGCTAGGCTGTTGGGGTGAATGCCAGTGCTGGTGGTACATGGGAGGAGGAGGGCGTGATGTTCTTCGCGGTCTCTCCCAGAAAATGTCCCTCAGATGTCGGCCCACGTTGCCCGCCAAGATG
>CM065735.1:8872612-8885112 GCA_033310375.1 Conus canariensis
TTAGATGTGGACTGACAATGCCTTCCCCACAGCTGGATTTCAGAGTGAGATGTGAACTGACAAAGCCTTCTTCACAGCTGCATTTCACAGCTAGATGTGGACTGACAATGCCTTCCTCACAGCTAGAGTTCAGAGTCAGATGTGAACTGACAATGCCTTCTTCACAGCTGGATTTCACAGTTAGATGTGAACTGACAATGCCTTCTTCACAGCTGGATTTCACAGTTAGATGTGGACTGACAATGCCTTCCTCACAGCTGCATTTCACAGTTAGATGTGGACTGACAATGCCTTCCCCACAGCTGGATTTCAGAGTGAGATGTGAACTGACAAAGCCTTCCTCACAGCTGCATTTCACAGTTAGATGTGGACTGACAATGCCTTCCCCACAGCTGGATTTCAGAGTGAGATGTGAACTGACAAAGCCTTCTTCACAGCTGCATTTCACAGCTAGATGTGGACTGACAATGCCTTCTTCACGGCTGGATTTCACAGTTAGATGTGAACTGACAATGCCCTTCCTCACAGCTGCATTTCACAGTTAGATATGGACTTTTTCTACCAACATTCATTAACTTTATGTTGAAAAGGGTCTGAAAATATGTCGCCATGTTTCAAAGAACATTGAAACTCAAGTCGAAGTCAAACGCATATGCGTATACGCCCATTTACACGTGCACACACACATTTAATGTACACATACATTTAATGTACACATACACATGCCGATACGCGCGCGTAGGAGCACGCTTACAGAAGCCCACAAACCACACACACTCATGCACTTGCACTTCTGCACACGAACACCCACACACACGCGCGCGCGCGCGCGCGCGCGCATACACCCATGCATACACACGCATCATACACACACGCACATGCGCTCGCGCACCGCAAACACTGACACGCACACACATGGGCCCGCGCCTACACACCCATGCACATATACGTGTAAACTCACTACACACACATACAATGATAATAATGGCACAACCATTGTTTTTTTTGTGTGTGTGGCATCAGTTATCGGATCAATGGAGCACCTAAGGTGGTGACTTTCCCCCTCCACCTCCCCCCTTCTCACCCCCCCCCCCCCCTCCCCCAGGCCGAAATCCACTTCATTTTTTGGTGTTCACACTCTTCATTTGAAAAAAAAAAAAAAAAAAAAAAAGCGGAAAGAAAAAATTTCACTGCTAGCTTCCCCCCTCCCTCCAACCAGTGGCACAGTAACCTACTCAAGGTCTGACCAGTGCGCTAGGCTAATGCATAGGTCAGACATCTGCCAAGTCATAACGACGAGACCGTCTTCTTAAATTATCTCATCTTAGTCATTAATTTATTTATCCATCAGCTTTAAATCATGCGCAGTGTGGTCTCAAAACTTAGCGAATGTGATGTAGCGTATATGGACTAGTCATCACGCAGTGACACCTCCTTGATGAAAGTGAAACTGAAACTCAAGTAGTCAACAGGTGGTGTTATAGCGGGCTGCCTCCTCACTTATTTGTTCTGGGGCAATTTTCTTCTGCGGTATGGCGACGTGGAACAGAATCCAGGGCCACGAAAAGACAAATTAAAAAATATGTTTGATAATGCTCCGCCCAAACAACGTTGACGAATGGATCACAAGACAAAACACGACGCGTCTTGACCTTTTAGGTCTTCTTCAGGCAAGATACATAACACCCAGGACAACCAAAATGAACGAGCAATCACCTATCTTCATCCAATCCTGTGCCAACCATAAAGGCGAAAAAAATCCAACCTACACTGTTGTGAAATACCGACAAACCTCACAACGTCCATGTTAACGCCCTACACGTGCGATGCAACATGAAAACTGAATTTTAACCTGTTGGAAACCCCAAGTTTTATCAAAACCCCATATCGGTTGCATCATGAATTCATTCATGCCTTCATCGTTGCAAAGGTAAGGAGTACGTTTAAATAAGAAAAAAAAGGTTTGACCTCACCACAGACCTTTTTCTCTGCACTAATGAATTCTCGTACTTCTTGCGATGAAGCATGCAAACTAAATTCTAACCTACCGGACACCCCACGTTTCATCTAAAGCCCATGTCGATTGCATTATAAATTCATTCATGCACTCATCATTGCAAAGGTAAGGAGTAAAATACCTTTTAAACGAGAGAAAAAAGGTTTTAACCTACCGCAAACCTTTTTCTATGCTCTATCGAGTTCTCGTACTTCTCCACCAAATCATCACAGGATACAGGCATATATATATAAGGAGTTATATTGAGCTCTCATCTGCTGTGGAAATGCTACAGACCTTAAGCGCTGTCATTCGTTTGGTGACTTTGCATGATCTCACTCAGAATCTGACCACGAAATGTACCGCAACTCGATGAAAAAGCGGTATGAATCAACGCGGGCTTTTCGTTTGTGTTTTTATTTCTTTTAAATTTGTATTTTACTACATCAAGGGCACACATGAACCAAACATAAAATGAGGAAAAGTACAGAGATCGATTTCTATCCCGCATTTAAATCACAAAATACAAGGGGCAGACTCAGATCTCGTATTAGACGAGACAACAAAATGGCGGCAGCTTTAAATGAAAGATTTTTCGCCTCGTCGTAACTTTTTGGCGCGTGACACGTATTTCAAAGTCTTGTATTTGCAGGATGACGTCGACGAGAGGAACAAAACCAAGAAGTCACGTAAAAACTGCAATGACTACGAGAAAGCATCTAAACAGAAGTTTCAATGGGTTTGTGGCTTCGTTCTTTTAAGATCTAACTGCTATAGCTGACACATTTGAAGCAGGTTTACAGGACTGTAGTATCCCAGAAACACAAGCGATTGTACAACTTCCAGAAAATGAGCGAGTCTAGTCCATGCTTTTTGAGACCAATACGAACATAGATCATGGCAGAAATCTGGAGCATGATTCTGTCCGTGTTCTGTCAGAGAGAGAGAATATAAAAGACTCTGAGGGATATTGGTGACATCATGTATCCATTTCCTATCCAAGACACAAAGAAGATTCAGGGGAATATTGGGGAAGTGATCTTGTATATGTTTTACCACAAAGAAAAAAGAAAACAGTTCACAGGAGAACGTTGAAGACATACTTCTGTTCATATTCTGTCAGGCGGAAGGAAACAACAACTACAACAAAACGAAAAACAAAAAACAAGAAAACAAAACAAAACAAACAAACAAACAAACAAACAATCAAACAACAACAACAACAACAACGACAACTACAACAACAACAACAACAAACCCACGCACGCTGGTGAGCATTTCAAACACGATCATGTCTATATGTTCCATCACTTCTCTAGCGAACATGGCGACCAAAGACAAAGAGAATCTGGATGTATGTCTTACCCGGCTGATGACGAGGTAACCAGACGCAGCCTTGAAGGAGAAGCAGTCTGACAGGTAGATGGAGGCGAGAAGGGTGGCCAACTCCTCGTCTACCACTACCCCCACCCCTCTCTGAAAAGACAGTCACCACTCTGCTGTATTAGTTTACATTCGTCTTCTAAAGAGACAGACCGACTTCCGACTTACGTGTTAAGTGTTCATTTCATTTCTGAACAATCAAACATACACCTGTATTAGTTTGATTCTCTCTCTCTCTCTCTCTCTCTCTCTCTCTCTCTCTCTCTCTCTCTCTTGAGAAGATACGCACCTGTACTGGTCTGGATTACCTTTCTGAAAGTACTCATCATACAAATACATATATGATAATAATGGCACAGCCAGGTTAGGTAGATACCCAAGGTCTGACCAGCGCGTTGGGCTTATGCTCAGTTCACACATCTGCTAAGTCGTAGCCACGAGACCCTCTTCTTAGATTCTCTCATCTTAGTCATTAATTCATTTACCCATCCTCTGTAAGTCGTGCTCATTGTGGTCTCAAACTGAGCAGATGTGATGGAGCGATTATGGACCGGCCCACATGCCGTGAAACCTCCTGGAAGAAACTACAACTGAAATTTCCGAAAATTTTTACACGCATCTGTATTAGACCACATTCTCCTACTAATGGGCAAGAAACGCAACTGTGGTTTTTCTTTCTGAATGTCAAACATACGCTCGTTTAGTTTGCATGTCTTTCTAAAAGGACAGACATCACTTGTGTGTAAGTTGTGAAGGTGCAGATAACTGAACTGATTTACATTCGCTTAGCAAAGCCAAAGACATGCATTATGCATCTGCATTCACCTGTATTTCCTCCTTAAAGAGACAGACACAGAGCTGGATAAGTTTGCGTTTGCTTTCTGAAAGGATTCACACACATCTGTATCAGCTTGCATTCCCTTCCTAAAGAACGACATGGACTTCTCTTTCTTCACACACACACACACACACACACACACACACACACACACACACACACACACTCTCTCTCTCTCTCTCTCTCTCTCTCTCTCTCTCTCTCTCTCGTGTGTTATTTTATTATGCATTCTATTTCTGAAGGGACACGTACTCTCCTGTGTTAGTTTGCATTCTATCTCTGAAGGGACAAACACTCTCCTGTGTTAGTTTGCATTCTATTTCTGAAGGGACAAACACTCTCCTGTGTTAGTTTACATTCTCTTTCTGAAGGGACAAACATTCTCCTGTGTTAGTTTGCATTCTATTTCTGAAGGGACAAACACTCTCCTGTGTTAGTTTGCATTCTATTTCTGAAGGGAAAACACTCTCCTGTGTTAGTTTGCATTCTATTTCTGAAGGGACAAACACTCTCCTGTGTTAGTTTGCATTCTATTTCTGAAGGGACACTGTCCTGTGTTAGTTTGCATTCTATTTCTGAAGGGAAAACACTCTCCTGTGTTAGTTTGTATTCTATTTCTGAAGGGACAAACACTCTCCTGTGTTAGTTTGCATTCTATTTCTGAAGGGCCACACACTCTCCTGTGTTACTTTGCATTCTATCTCTGAAGGGACAAACACTCTCCTGTGTTAGTTTGCATTCTATTTCTGAAGGGACAAACACTCTCCTGTGTTAGTTTGCATTCTATTTCTGAAGGGACAAACACTCTCCTGTGTTAGTTTGCATTCTATTTCTGAAGGGACACTCTCCTGTGTTAGTTTGTATTCTATTTCTGAAGGGAAAACACTCTCCTGTGTTAGTTTGTATTCTATTTCTGAAGGGACAAACACTCTCCTGTGTTAGTTTGCATTCTATCTCTGAAGGGACAAACACTCTCCTGTGTTAGTTTGCATTCTATCTCTGAAGGGACAAACACTCTCCTGTGTCAGTTTGCATTCTATTTCTGAAGGGACAAACACTCTCCTGTGTTAGTTTGCATTCTATCTCTGAAGGGACAAACACTCTCCCGTGTCAGTTTGCATTCTATTTCTGAAGGGCCACACACTCTCCTGTGTTAGTTTGCATTCTATTTCTGAAGGGCCACACACTCTCCTGTGTTAGTTTGCATTCTATTTGTGAAGGGCACCACACTCTCCTGTGTTAGTTTGCATTCTATTTGTGAAGGACCACACACACTCTCCTGCATAAGATGGCATTCAATTTGTGAAGGGCCACACACACTCTCCTGTATTAGTTCGCATTCTATTTCGGAAAGGCCAGACATATTCTCCTGTATTAGTTTGCATTCTGTTTCTGAAGGATGACGGATGAAAAAATGAACAAAATCTTAGTGATCCGAAAACCCACTTGTTTACTTTCCCACCTACCCATCCCTATCCTTCTCCCCCCCCCTCCCCCCTTCACCGAAGATCAAAATGTCATATAACATGTGTACACTTTTTTTTCAATATGTCGTGGAAAACCAAACAGGGATGATTCATCCCTAAAATGTTGTAAACATTGAGACAAATGATATTCTGCATACATCATGTAGACAGGTAGCATCTGTGTTAGTGAAAACCGTAAACATATTTGTTTTGAAGCACACACACTCACACACAAAACATACTTTGACCACCCCTCACCCTTCCCCGCTCCTCTTCCCCCTAACCCCCCCTCCCCCCCCCCCCCCCCCCCGCCTCCTCTAGACTTCCCTCGCCACTATTGTCAATATACTATGCGCGCATCTTTGTTTAAAAAAAAAAAAAGTGGTTGTATTTGAGGATCTGACGTAAATACTGACAGCATCTATGTTCAAGCGAAAAAAGTAACGCACGCGCGCGCGCGCGCGCGCGCACCACACACACACACACACACACACACACACACACACACACACACACACACACACACACACCTACCTCTGTTCTCACACGCACATGCGAGAAATGCTTGTACTAACCACTGTCAAGTTCCCCCACCCCACCCCCACCCCACCTCCGCCCCCTACCCTCCTTCCACCCCAACCCCTTCCTCCTTCCCTCAACTCGAAACTAACCTCCTCGGTAAAGACAAAGTTCCACTCTCAAAAAATAAAAACAAAACAAAAAACAAACAAACAAAAAACCTTGTCATCGTTTAGCTCGACGAAACACAAAGAACTACCGTACCTTGGGTGTAGCAGCTAGGTTTTTGTTTCTGTTGTTTGCCTTTGCTCTCTGTCACCAGCCATGGCAAGCTAAGTAAGTGGAAATCTGCTGGCTCGATATTCAGAGCGAACACAGTAGGTCAGTCGGTCTGTACTCTGTAGCTTGAACTTCACAGCCTTAGTGACCTTCCCACGGTAAACAAAAAGTAAACCTCAAAACAACTCACGCCTGAGTAGACGCTACGAGGGATTCTGGAATAAGAGAGAGAGAGAGAGAGAGAGAGAGAGAGAGAGAGAGAGAGAGAGAGAGAGGAGGGAGGGAGGGAGAGCAGGAGGGGGTAAGAAAGAGGGGAGGAGGGAGGGAAGAGAGAGAGAAAGAGACAGAGAGACAGAGAGAAGGGAGGGGGGAAGAGAGAGGTGGAATTGGAGTTGGGAGGGTCGTGGTGGTGGTGGTTGATGGGGGGGGGGGGGGGGGGGGGGGTTAGAGGGTTGCTAAACACAAACCTCTACTGCGAATGTGAAAGTTTTACAGGCAACGAACTCTTTGATTGTTCCTGTTAGTTGGAGAGTGGGGTGACTGCAGGCGGAAATCTAAACAAATCTTGAAAAAAAAAGTACTGTGTCCGCCAATCATGAACAAACAAATCACAAGACAAAACACGACGCGTTTCGACCTCTTAAGTCTTCTTCAGGCTTGAGAAGCAATACTCAGGACAACGAAAATGAAGAACGAGCAATCAATTATCTCATCAAATTCAGCGCAAGATGGGTGTTAATTGTTTATCTTGCCTGAAGAAGACCTAAGAGGTCGAAACGCGTCGTGTTTTGTCTGGCGATTCGTTTGTTCATGTTTGGCGGATACAGTGTTTAAAAGTTTGTTCATGTTTGACGGATACAGTGTTTAAAAGTTTGTTCATGTCTGGCGGATACAGTATTTAATATTTTGTTCATGTCTGGCGGATACAGTATTCAAAAGTTTGTTACAGTATTCAAAAATTTGTTCATGTTTGGCGGATACAGTATTTAAAAATTTGTTCATGTCTGGCGGATACAGTATTCAAAAGTTTGTTACAGTATTCAAAAATGTGTTCATGTTTGGCGGATACAGTATTTAAAAGTTTGTTCATGTTTGGCGGATACAGTACTTGAAAAGGTTTTAAAGATCTGTCTCTTTTGTTTGCTTTGCTCTCTGTCACCAGTCAGGATAAACTAAATAAGGGGAAATCTACTGGTTGGACATTCAGGGTGAACACAGTAAGTCGGTAGGTCAGTACTCTGTAACTTAACGTTCATATCTTTGGTGACCTTCCAACAGTAAACGAAACGTAAACCTCAAAATAACACACGCCTGAGTAGACACTACGAAGGATTCTGAAATAAGACAGACAGGGAGAGAAAGAGAGAGAGAGAGAGGGGGAAGAGTGGGAGAAAGAGAAGGTGGGGGTTGAAGAGAGAGAGAGAGAGAGAGAGAGAGAGAGAGAGAGAGAGAGAGAGAGAGAGAGAGAGACGCATGACGCTTTGATGATTTATTGCCTTCAGCTACAGGGACACATTGCATCATGAAAGTATAAGGAAAATACACATTGTATCATTAAAGTATAAGGAAACTAAATGATTAAATAAACAAAACTATCAGAACGTAAAGGATTTAAGGATGGCACAGACATTTATAACATAATTGGAAATGAAATAAGGCAGGGAACAGTAAACAATAAACAGTAAACAAGTGGGGTAACTTTTGCTCCCATAAGAAAACCTAACACAGAGTAATTTTTATTCAAGACTGGCACAGCCTCTTAAACTTGAATAAAGTCAGACAAATACATAGACGAACTATCTAATAGTGGGGGAAAAAAAGGCATTCTATTTTTGAAGGGCCACACACACTCCCATGTATTAGTTTGCATTCTATTTCGGAAAGGCCAGACATATTCTCCTGTATTAGTTTGCATTCTATTTCTGAAGGATGGCGGATGAAACCAAACGAAAGTGTGGGGAGGAAAAAAGTGACAATCTTTGAGCCTACGCTTGAGGATCCACCCAAGGATGCAAGGGAGATCAAAAGACAAACACACAGATGGACAGAAACAAATACAAATAACCTCAATTTAATCGAAACGAAATTGGAAATGAAATGAGACAGGGAACAGTAAACAATAAACAGTAAACAAGTGGGGTAACTTTAGCTCCCCACACTTTCGTTTGGTTTCATTTACTACCCTTCACTGGCTACTTTGGGGGTGCTATTGGATTCTTTTTTGCACCCTTGGTGGTGAGAACACCACGGTATTATGGACTGTGGTGTGTCTCTATTTGACGCCAGGAGCGCAGACACAACTAGCCGTGTCTCCCTGATGAGTTCCGATCCAGCGGACGAAAGGCCTCGGAGCAGGCAATACAAATATATCTGCCTTCAAAAGGGATTGCAATGGTTCCCTTATGCAGCTAGTGAAGAGTTTTCATATCTGTAATACATTTTCTTAATTTCATGTTCCCAGTTTCTCCATCTTCAAACTCCCCCCCCCCCCCCCCCCCCTTCCTGAAGTCCAAATCTTTGCCAAGTCATTACTATGAAGACAGTTCAGTTGTTGGCCTGCGCTTGTTTTTTCCCCCACTATTAGATTGTTCGTCTATGTATTTGTCTGACTTTACTCAAGTTTAAAAGGCTGTGCCAGTCTTGAATAAAAGTTACTCTGTGTCAGGTTTTCTTATGGGAGCAAAAGTTACCCGAATTGTTTACTGTTTATTTATAACATAAACTACTCACACGTAAAAAATCAAATCCGATTAGAAGACTTCCGTACAGAACGTCCTTTCCTACGCTACCGTTCCCGTCCCTTTAGTTCCAAAACACAGTTCCTAATCCCTTGAGAGAGAGAGAGAGAGAGAGAGAGAGAGAGAGAGAGGGGGGGGGGTGGAGAGGGAAAGATGGAATGGGAGTGAGGAGGGTAGTGGTGGTAGTGGTTGATGTGTGTGTGTGTGGTGGGGGGGGGGGGGGGGGGGCTGCTAAACACAAACCTACTGCGAAAATGAAAGCGTTACAGAGAACGGAACTCTTTGATTCTGTTCCCGTTGTTTATCGTTGCTAAGAGAAAATCTGCTGGTTCGACGTTCTGAGTGAAGGGACAGTAGGTCGGTCTGTGCTTTGTGGCTTGACTCTGTGACATTCCATTCATTTGTGCGTGTGGTGTGTGTGTGTGTGTGTGTGTGTGTGTGTGTGTGTGTGTGTGTGTGTGTGTTCGTGTGTGTGTGTGTGTTCGTGTGTGTGTGTGTGTGTGTGTGTGTGTGTGTGTGTGTGTGTGTGTGTGTGTGTGTGTTCGTGTGTGTGTAGTATGTGTTTATCTACATGTATGAAGTTTTACATTAAAACTAAACTGATTTTATTTTCTATGTTTATTTATGTCACCAATGTATAGTTAGTCAGCAGGACGATTGTAATTTCTCAGAATTTTGAGAAATAAAGTATTCTTGGAAGTATTCTTGTATCTTGTAGACTGGGTCAACCACTGACCATGCGGGACATAGCTGCGTGGTGAGCGTTGCATTGCTTATTAATAACCGTGGGTAACTTGGTTGCGTAACATCTTCGCCGAAGGATAATCCAGGCTGGTAAGTCTCCCACAGGGCGTAGCACTAAACCAGTCCTTGACTTGATCCGACAATGGAACTAGTCATGACCATCGTGAACAAAGTCGCTGGCAGCAAACTTGACCGATCGGACTGCGGTAGAATCACGCCAGTTGTGCTGAGTCACGCTCAGAGCATGCTTCAATAGAATGGTGGCTATGAGCGCGGTGTTTGTCTTCCTTAAATGACAGTTCGTTCTGCAATACCCACGTCTGACGTTCATGACAGCCTCTAAATAAATAGTTAGTCGTACGCATGCAGAAACGTTATCGTTTAGGTTCTAAGTCCAAAACAGATATGGTAACTGACTTGAGAGAGAGAGAGAGAGAGAGAGAGAGAGAGAGAGAGAGAGAGAGAGAGAGAGAGAGAGAGACAGAGACAGAGACAGAGACAGAGACAGAGACAGAGAGACAGAGAGGTTTGGATTCTAAATCCAAACAGAACTTGTAACTGTCTTTTTAAACTCTCTCTCTCTCTCTCTCTCTCTCTCTCTCTCTCTCTCTCTCTCTCTCTCTCTGTGTGTGTGTGTGTGTGTGTGTGTGGTGTGTGTGTGTGTGTGTGTGTGTGTGTGTTGTTGTTGTTTTGTTTTTGTTGTTGTTGTTGTTGTTTTGTTTTACGTCTTTCCACGTTACGTGATATTAGACGAAAAAAAAACAAAACAAAAACAAAACAAAAAAACATAATCGGGGCTGGGAAAAAAGGTTAACACAACGAGTCAAAAGAATTAACTTATCTACAACTATAACACAAAAATAGAATATCCACTTAATCAAAGATAAAAAAAACAACAACAAACAAACAAAAAGAAAAATCAAACGTATAACTCTTCTGTTCTGTCTCACCACTGACTGTTATCGATTTGCCAATTGGACTTTTAGCTAAGTGCAAAAAGAAAAGATATGTTTCACTTGCTAACAGGAAAACATTTTGAATAGGCTGTACAGACGTATTTGGAAAGAATTTTTTCATTAAGTTACACACAAGAATGTGATCAATTGAAATGCTATGACCACATACACAATGTATATTTTTTACATACTTTGTTTTTAAACAATCCAATTTCCATCTACAGATCAAGGAACTTATCTGACGTCTACGATAAATGTTTTGATCGTACTTACTTAACTTTTCATGCATATTTTTCATTTCATCGTGTAAACCAAAAACACCCACTTTCTCTTTCTATCAAATGAAAATGAGAAAATTGTACTTTTTCTGCCAAAGTATAGCACTCTTGCACTGACATAGAGAAGTTAAAAAAATGCGAATCTGATGATCGTTTTGCTCCTTTCTTTGCTAGAACATCAACCTTTTCATTATAATATAATCCACAGTGGGAGGGCACCCAAAGAAAGAGGAAATGTACTAAATTATTTATTTCAGTAATCATCTCAGGTCGAACTTTTAATTCAAAATTCTTCATTGCAGTAAGAACTGACTTGGAATCTACACAGAAAACAACTTTAAATACATTTTGAGGGTAATCAACAGCAAACTTTTAAAGCCATAATTATAGCAAATAACTCAGCCGTGAATATAGATTTGTTTTTTCCGAGATAATAAGACTTTTCTCTGTTAAGGCCTGGGATAATGTATGCTGCACCTGCATGTTCATTGATTAATGATCCATCAGTGTATATCTTCAAATGGTTGGAATAGTGATCATGCAAATGCATTTTGATATTGGATAACAATAAATTAGTATTTTCAGCCTTTGTTAAATCTGTATGCTCAATATCAAAATGCGCTCGTATTAGTTTCCAGGGAGGGACAGGAGACACAATAGATCTGTTTGCAATAGATGTTAGTTTGATATCTGAGGATTCTAAAATCAAGGAAGTATATGTTCTAAGAGTCGTTAGAGATGATATGTTTTTAGCCCTTTTGGGAAAATCAGTGTCCGATTTAATATTTATTTCAGGGCCTAAATTATTGTCTATAGAAGAACTTCTTATAACAAATTTGGTGCATGCAAGATTCCTATATTCTTCCAGTGGTAATATCCCAGCAGCACTGTATGCTTTTGTTACAAGAGGCATGGGCTGGTAGTCCCATGGCTAACTTATATGCTTTGGAATCAATACTTCGAAGTTTTTTCAGTAAGTATTTGGGTGCACTGAAGAACACCTCTTGTGCATACGTTAATTTTGATCTAACCAGTGCGTTAGAAAGGTGCAAAAGAGTAAATGTGTCCTGAGCCCAAGCATGCTTGCTAATAATCTTTAATAGATTTGAAGTTTTTCGTGCTTTTGTTAGAATATGCTCTACATGAAAATTTCATGACAACTTTGATGTTAAATTTACTCCAAGGAATTTCACCATTTTTGTATATTTAATGGGTATGCCGTTGACTTGAAATAAAGGCATATTAACTGGATCAGATCCAGTATTAAATAACATCATGTGTGTTTTTTTTTTTCAGTTGATAT
>CM065735.1:8896619-8911619 GCA_033310375.1 Conus canariensis
TTTAAAGTATTTTGGAAGAAATTAGGTGGATTTGTTGTAAGAGCACTTAATGCGAGTTTCAGAAAAGGAGAGCTATCTTGTGTACAGAGAGAAGGAATCATAACTTCTATCCCTAAAGGTGATAAACCAAGGCAATACATAAAAAACTGGAGACCTATCTCACTTTTAAATGTAATTTATAAAATAGGATCATCTTGTATAGCAAATCGGTTAAAGCAAGTTCTACCAAATGTAATTGATGATGATCAAACAGGGTTTATCAGAAATAGATATATTGGAGATAATTTAAGGTTAATATATGATATCATAGCTTATCTAGACAAACATAATCTACCTGGATTGCTTTTGAATATAGATTTTGAAAAGGCTTTCGATTCGATAAACTGGAACTTTATGTTTAAAGTACTGAAAGCATTTGGTTTTCAAGAAGATATATGCAGATGGATAGGTACGTTCTATAAAAATATCAAATCATGTGTAATTGTAAATGGTCAGGTTTCGGACTGGTTTAAAATTAAAAGAGGCTGCAGACAAGGAGACCCTCTATCTCCTTATATATTTGTGTTATGCGTAGAAATACTGGCTGTTATGGTCAGACAGAATTCTAATATCCATGGGATCTCAGTGAATAATGTTGAACACAAGATTTCTCAGTACGCTGATGACACAGAATTCTTACTTGCAGGAGATAGGAGTTCTTTTGAAAACTGCATAAATGTTCTTGATAAGTTTGGTTCTGTGTCAGGCCTTCATATAAATGTAGGAAAAACTAACGCCGTTTGGCTGGGAAGTGAGAAAAATTCTGAAGTCCGTTATATGGAACATTTAAGTATGGAATGGAATCCATCTAAATTCCGAATATTAGGAGTGTGGTTTACTAACGATCTGAAAGAATGTGTAGATATAAATTACTCGGAAAGACTAGCAGATGTCAAACACTTATTCAAAATATGGGTAAAACGACAGTTAACACCTCTTGGTAGGGTAGCAATACTAAAATCTCTTATCCTCTCAAAGTTGACACACCTCTGGTTACTATTACCAAACCCACCAGACATATTTTTTCAAACATGTCAACAGGCTTGTTACAAATTTGTTTGGAACAAGAAGCCAGATAAGATTAACCGAAAAACTGCCCATAAAAGTATCAAAGATGGCGGTATTGGTCTTCCTGACCTAAAAACGTTTGTTTTATCTCTGAAGCTGTCCTGGATACGTAAAGCTGAAACGTCAACCCATAAATGGCGAAATATTCTGTTGCATAACTTCCGTAAGTGGTCGCTTATGAAAAAATGTGGTCCAGAATTCGCTTCCAAATTCACCAAGTATAATCAGTTTTGGGTTGAAGTTCTTGATGCATATAAAGTTTTTTTACTACAAGTGTTCCCCGCAAAACTCCACCGAACTTCTTGCCGAACCATTATGCCATAATAAGCGATTTCAAATTGGAAAGAAGTGTATTGTATCGAAAAAACTAAGTAGCAAAGATATTAACTGTCTCGCCCACTTTTTTGATGATAAAGGAAAGTTTTTGCCACATGCACTTTTTAAAGAAAAATATAATGTAAATATTGATTTTGTTACTTTTGCTGGCTATAAATCGACTATAATGGACTATGTAAAAACGTCTGGTATCACTATAAAAAAACGATAAGTACATAAACTCATCATTGTGCTTTAAACACCTTTTTGCTATAAATAAAGGTTCCAAATTGTATTATGATATCTTTATTGCAAATAATCTTAAGCCAAAATGCTGTGATAAATGGGACATAAAATTGTTAATGCAAAATGATTGGAAATCCTGCTTTTTGCACGCGCATAAGATACGTGATGTAAGGCTGCAGTGGTTTCAACTGAAAATATTACACAGGTGTTTATGCACAAATGTTGTTTTAAAGGAGATTGGAATCGTTGAAAATAATAACTGCAGTTTTTGTAGCACATTCAAAGATAGCATTGATCATATGGTTTGGAAATGTCACCATGTACAAGTATTTTGGAATGCCCTCATTGGTTTAATGAAAGAAAAATGTTTGAATGCTGAAAATGTACTTTTGACAGAAGCACTCGTACTATTTGGCTATGACAATATGATTGTTGGCGACACCGTCTTTTACTTATAATACTATTTGCGAAGCATTACATATATGTTTGTAGAATAAACAATACCCTGCCACAAGTACATGTATTCATAAACAAATTAAAATTTAGATACAAAATTGAGGAACATGTTGCATATTTAAAATTAAACCATGCAGAATTTTTGACCAGATGGCTGGCATACAGGCCATTAATGGATACTGTTTAACAGTTATACCCTTTTGTTATTGTTTTCTTTTTTTTGTAAGCAACTTGCACTAATAGATTCAGAAGTGTAAGATGAAGTGTGTGAATGAACACTTTTTTGTGCATTATTAGAGGCCTGAGTGTAATATTTTGCCAAATGTAATGATATAAAAAACGTCCCTGTCAGCATGATTTTTCTTAATACATCCACCCCCCACCCCCCACCCCCCCTCTCTCTCTCTCTCTCTCTCTCTCGCTCTCTCTGTTTTTGTTTTGTTTTGATTCGATAATGTTTGCATGAATATGTGAATTCAAATTGTTTGGGATGATTTCTTTCTTTATTTATTTCTTGATATACATATTTGCTTTCCCTCATTACTTTTCTCCCCCTTTTTTTTCCTGTAAATATATATGAATGCAAATAAAAAAGGTTTAAAAAAAAAAAAAAAAGATTTGCCGGTCAGTCGACTCGGCGCGAAGTGAAGTGGGGAGGAAAGGAGACGGCACGCCGCCCTGTATCTGCACTGGCCTTGTCCAGCATCAAGGTCAGCTGGACTCTTGGGAGTGCTGAGCTCAGAGCTGGCACCAGAGAAATCCATGCTATGTCTGCGGCTGGCCACTGTGGGGTGGGGTGGCCACACACCGCAATTAGGATTTTGCACCCAATCTCTCTCCAATCCATAGACATATTTTGGGGCCAAGCATAAGTATGAGCCAGCGTTTGATATGAAACTGATCATTGCTCTAAAGAACAACCCCCCTCCCCCCCCTCCCCCCCCCCCCCCCAACCAATTTCACTTGTTTTGGGGGAATTTCCACTGATGACGTCACATACAATCTTCAAATGCATGACCTTTCCCTTAGCTGACGTCACATTTCAGGCTTTCGAACTCAACTATGACCCTGTCTTTGCGCCAGGTGGTAACTCCCAAATAATTCCATTCCTTTGATAACAATCTGTTTGGAACCACCGGGGGCTTGTCACCTTGATGGCTATATGAGAGGAAACAAGGAGAAACAACCTTCAGGCAAAATTAAAAAAAAAAATGGAAACAATCTAATTGCGCCAGTCTATAAATACTTGACGCCTTAAGCAAGGCCTTGGCGCATTCATTTTTGGTGTGCAGCCTGCACTCATCACCACGAAGATGTAATTACAGTCCGACAGTGGTCTCCAAAATTAGCGAGCGAATGGAGTTTCAGTTTCAGTTTCAATTTCATCTAGAAACTGTCATCGCGTGCAGAATAGTCCAATGCTACACCATATCTGCTACGTTTCAAGACCGCAGTGCGCGCGATTTAAAGATGATGGATTAATGAATTAGTGGCTACGATAGGAGAATTTAAGAAGAGCGTCTCCTAGCTATGACTTAGCAGATCTCTGACCCACGCATTAGCCCAGTGTGCTGGTCAATCCTTGGATCAGCGAAGGGGGAGAACAACGGAAATGAGTTGAAAATTAAAAAAAGAAGGACACGGGAAAAAAAACTAAGAATTACGATCAATGCGAATGAAAAGGTCAAAAGCGGCGCTAACCTAGTGAAGGTGCGCATGGAGACACAGCCATGAGCTAAAAGAGATCGCGTATGTGGTTAACCCGCCAATGAGTTATGACACTTAACAATAGGAACACCGCGCCACCAGAAGCTCCAGCAATGACGTCCTACACGACAGGAGCACGTGAATCACGGTCGGGAAAAGCTGTGATTTCAAAGGCATGGACTCGGGATTCGCTGGATGGAGTGGATGATTAGGAGTGCACAGCAGACCTTTCAGAATGGGAAAACCACCCCGAGATCATCAGGAGGAGTGGCATGAGACCGGATATCGTTCGCTCCACAGGTTCATCAATGCAAGTGATTCTGATCCACTCACTGTGCTACAGGAAAGCAGAATGGAGCACGCTCAGGTTCATCAATGCAAATGATTCTGATCCACTCACTGTGCCACAGGAAAGCAGAATGGAGCACGCTCACAAGGCTGAGTACGCCAGTTGTCAGCGGCTGGAGGGAATCTGGCTTCCATGCTAAGATCTTCGCCATAGAAGATGTAGTAAAGGGTTGCGTAGGCTCATCAGCATACAACCTGTTGAAACAGCTTTCGATGTCTCGTGAGAAGAGGACCAGAACCCCGAAGGCAATGGCAGAGGCAGCTGAAAAGAGTTCCAGGTGGATCAGATCGAGGAAGAGCAAAAGTGAAATTCACAAGGCTTAAATTTTCCAAGGAAGAACAGGTATCCGACGACGATATGGACAAGGCATCCCCTGACTCACAAGGCAACACTTTGAGACGCTCACCCGTCCTGAACTTTCTGGCTCCAATCCTGGCAGCGCCAGGAAAATAAATCCGGCAACAGGAGTTCATCTGAAATTCAAGGCCTGAACACTTGTCCCGGACCCATAGAGTGTAAGTTCAGAGCCTGAACACTTGTTTCAGACCCACAGAGTGTAAGGAGCTCAGAGCCTGAACACTTGTCCCGGACCCATAGAGTGTAAGGCGTTCAGAGCCTGAACACTTGTCCCGGACCCATAGTGTGTAAGGCGTTCAAAGCCTGGACACTTGTCCCGGACCCATAGAGTGTAAGTTCAGAGCCTGAACACTTGACCCAGACCCATAGAGTGTAAGTTCAGAGCCTGAACACTTGTCCCGGACCGATAGAGTGTAAGTTCAGAGCCTGAACCCTTGTCCCAGACCCATAGAGTGTAAGTTCAGAGCCTGAACACTTGTCCCAGACCCATAGTGTGTAAGGAGCTCAGAGCCTGAACACTTGTCCCGGACCAATAGAGTGTAAGGCGTTCAGAGCCTGAACACTTGTCCCAGACCCATAGAGTGTAAGGCATTCAGAGCCTGTAGACTTGTCCCAGACCCATAGAGTGTAAGGTGTTCAGAGCCAGAACACTTGTCCCAGACCCATAGAGTGTAAGGCGTTCAGAGCCTGAACAATTGTCCCAGACCCATAGAGTGTAAGGCGTTCAGAGCCTGAACACTTGTCCCGGACCCATAGAGTATAAGGCGTTCACAGCCTATACACTTGTACCGGACCCAGAGTGTAAGGCGTTCAGAGCCTGAACACTTGTCCCAGACCCATAGAGTGTAAGGTGTTCAGAGCCTGAACACTTGTCATGGACCCATAGAGTGTAAGGCGTTCAGAGCCTGAACACTTGTCCCAGACCCATAGAGTGTAAGGCGTTCAGAGCCTGAACACTTGTCCCAGACCCATAGAGTGTAAGTTCAGAGCCTGAACACTTGTCCCGGACCCATAGAGTGTAAGGAGCGCAGAGCCTGAACACTTGTCCGAGAGCCATAGAGTGTAAGTTCAGAGCCTGAGCACTTGAACCAGACCCATACAGTGTAAGTTCAGAGCCTGAACACTTGTCCCGGACCCATAGAGTATAAGTTCAGAGCCTGAACACTTGTCCCGGACCCATAGAGTGTAAGTTCAGAGCCTATACACTTGTCCCGGACCCATAGAGTGTAAGGCGTTCAGAGCCTGAACACTTGTCCTGGACCCATAGAGTGTAAGGAGCTCAGAGCCTGAACACTTGTCCCGGACCCATAGAGTGTAAGGCGTTCAGAGCCTGAACACTTGTCCCGGACCAATAGAGTGTAAGGCGTTCAGAGCCTGAACACTTGTCCCAGACCCATAGAGTGTAAGGCATTCAGAGCCTGTAGACTTGTCCCAGACCCATAGAGTGTAAGGCGTTCAGAGCCTGAACACTTGTCCCAGACCCATAGAGTGTAAGGCGTTCAGAGCCTGAACACTTGTCCCGGACCCATAGAGTATAAGGCGTTCACAGCCTATACACTTGTACCGGACCCAGAGTGTAAGGCGTTCAGAGCCTGAACACTTGTCCCAGACCCATAGAGTGTAAGGTGTTCAGAGCCTGAACACTTGTCATGGACCCATAGAGTGTAAGGCGTTCAGAGCATGAACACTTGTCCCAGACCCATAGAGTGTAAGGCGTTCAGAGCCTGAACACTTGTCCCAGACCCATAGAGTGTAAGGCGTTCAGAGCCTGAACACTTGTCCCAGACCCATAGAATGTAAGGCGTTCAGAGCCTGAACACTTGTCCCAGACCCATAGAGTGTAAGGCGTTCAGAGCCTGAACATTTGTCCTGGACCCATAGAGTGTAAGGAGCTCAGAGCCTGAACACTTGTCCCGGACCCATAGAGTGTAAGGCGTTCAGAGCCTGAACACTTGTCACTGACCAATAGAGTGTACGGCGTTCAGAGCCTGAACGCTTGTCCCAGACCCATAGAGTGTAAGGCGTTCAGAGCCTGAACACCTGTCACGGACCCACAGAGTGTAAGTTCAGAGCCTGAACACTTGTCCCGGACCCATAGAGTGTAAGTTCAGAGCCTACACACTTGTCCCGGACCCATAGACTGTAAGGCGTTCAGAGCCTGAACACTTGTCCTGGACCCATAGAGTGTAAGGAGCTCAGAGCCTGAACACTTGTCCCAGACCCATAGAGTGTAAGGCGTTCAGAGCCTGAACACTTGTCCCAGACCCATAGTGTGTAAGTTCAGAGCCTATACACTTGTCCCGGACCCATAGAGTGTAAGTTCAGAGCCTGAACACTTGTCCCGAACCCATAGAGTGTAAGTTCAGAGCCTATACACTTGTCCCGGACCCATAGATGAAAGGCGTTCAGAGCCTGAACACTTGTCCCGGACCCATAGAGTATAAGGCGTTCAGAGCCTATACACTTGTCCCGGACCTAGAGTGTAAGGCGTTCAGAGCCTGAAGATTTGTCCCAGACCCATAGAGTGTAAGGCGTTCAGAGCCTGAACACTTGTCCCGGACCCATAGAGTGTAAGGCGTTCAGAGCCTGAACACTTGTCCCTGACCCATAGAGTGTAAGGCGTTCAGAGCCTGAACACTTGTCCCAGACCCATAGAGTGTAAGTTCAGAGCCTAAACACTTGTCCCGGACCCATAGAGTGTAAGGAGCGCAGAGCCTGAACACTTGTCCGAGAGCCATAGAGTGTAAGTTCAGAGCCTGAGCACTTGAACCAGACCCATACAGTGTAAGTTCAGAGCCTGAACACTTGTCCCGGACCCATAGAGTGTAAGTTCAGAGCCTGAACACTTGTCCCGGACCCATAGAGTGTAAGTTCAGAGCCTATACACTTGTCCCGGACCCATAGACTGTAAGGCGTTCAGAGCCTGAACACTTGTCCTGGACCCATAGAGTGTAAGGAGCTCAGAGCCTGAACACTTGTCCCAGACCCATAGAGTGTAAGGCGTTCAGAGCCTGAACACTTGTCCCAGACCCATAGTGTGTAAGTTCAGAGCCTATACACTTGTCCCGGACCCATAGAGTGTAAGTTCAGAGCCTGAACACTTGTCCCGAACCCATAGAGTGTAAGTTCAGAGCCTATACACTTGTCCCGGACCCATAGATGAAAGGCGTTCAGAGCCTGAACACTTGTCCCGGACCCATAGAGTTAAAGCGTTCAGAGCCTATACACTTGTCCCGGACCTAGAGTGTAAGGCGTTCAGAGCCTGAAGATTTGTCCCAGACCCATAGAGTGTAAGGCGTTCAGAGCCTGAACACTTGTCCCGGACCCATAGAGTGTAAGGCGTTCAGAGCCTGAACACTTGTCCCTGACCCATAGAGTGT
Organism: Conus canariensis; assembly: GCA_033310375.1. NCBI lineage: Eukaryota > Metazoa > Mollusca > Gastropoda > Neogastropoda > Conidae > Conus > Conus canariensis. Next base: position 8,904,537 of record CM065735.1, read on the forward strand.
AAGGCGTTCAGAGCCTGAACACTTGTCCCAGACCCATAGAGTGTAAGTTCAGAGCCTAAACACTTGTCCCGGACCCATAGAGTGTAAGGAGCGCAGAGCCTGAACACTTGTCCGAGAGCCCATAGAGTGTAAGTTCAGAGCCTGAGCACTTGAACCAGACCCATACAGTGTAAGTTCAGAGCCTGAACACTTGTCCCGGACCCATAGAGTGTAAGTTCAGAGCCTGAACACTTGTCCCGGACCCATAGAGTGTAAGTTCAGAGCCTATACACTTGTCCCGGACCCATAGACTGTAAGGCGTTCAGAGCCTGAACACTTGTCCTGGACCCATAGAGTATAAGGAGCTCAGAGCCTGAACACTTGTCCCGGACCCATAGAGTGTAAGGCGTTCAGAGCCTGAACACTTGTCACGGACCAATAGAGTGTACGGCGTTCAGAGCCTGAACACTTGTCCCGTACCCATAGAGTGTAAGGCGTTCAGAGCCTGAAACCTGTCACGGACCCAAGAGTGTAAGGCGTTCAGAGCCTGAACACTTGTCCCGGACCCATAGAGTGTAAGTTCAGAGCCTATATACTTGCCCCGGACCCATAGAGTGTAAGGCGTTCAGAGCTTGAACACTTGTCCCGACCCATAGAGTGTAAGTTCAGAGCCTGAACACTTGTCCCGGACCCATAGAGTGTAAGTTCAGAGCCTATACACTTGTTCCAGACCCAAGAGTGTAAGGCGTTCAGAGCCTGAACACTTGCCGGGACCCATAGTGTGTAAGGGTTCAGAGCCTGAACACTTGTCCCGGACCCATAGAATGTACGTTCAGAGCCTGAACACTTGTCCCGGACCCATAGAGTGTAAGGTCAGAGCCTATACACTTGTCCCAGACCCACAGAGTGTAAGGCGTTCAGAGCCTGAACACTTGTCCCGGACCCACAGAATGTAAGTTCAGCGCCTGAACACTTGTCCGGACCCATAGAGTGTAAGTTCAGAGCCTATACACTTGTCCCAGACCCACAGAGTGTAAGGCGTTAAGAACCTGAACACATGTCCCGGACCCATAGAGTGTAAGTTCAGAGCCTGAACACTTGTCCCGGACCCATAGCGTGTACGTTCAGAGCCTATACACTTGTCCCAGACCCACGAGAGTTTAAGGCGTTCAGAGCCTGAACACTTGTCCCAGACCCATAGTGTGTAAGGTGTTCAGAGCCTGAACACTTGTCCCGAACCCATAGAATGTAAGGCGTTCAGAATCTGAACACTTGTCCCGGACCCATAGAGTGTAAGGCGTTCAGAACCTGAACACTTGTCCCAGACCCATAGAGTGTAAGGCGTTCAGAGCCTGAACACTTGTCCCTGACCCATAGAGTGTAAGGCGTTCAGAGCCTGAACACTTGTCCCAGACCCATAGAGTGTAAGTTCAGAGCCTAAACACTTGTCCCGGACCCATAGAGTGTAAGGAGCGCAGAGCCTGAACACTTGTCCGAGAGCCATAGAGTGTAAGTTCAGAGCCTGAGCACTTGAACCAGACCCATACAGTGTAAGTTCAGAGCCTGAACACTTGTCCCGGACCCATAGAGTGTAAGTTCAGAGCCTGAACACTTGTCCCGGACCCATAGAATGTAAGTTCAGAGCCTATACACTTGTCCCGGACCCATAGAGTGTAAGGCGTTCAGAGCCTGAACACTTGTCCTGGACCCATAGAGTGTAAGGAGCTCAGAGCCTGAACACTTGTCCCGGACCCATAGAGTGTAAGGCGTTCAGAGCCTGAACACTTGTCCCGGACCCATAGAGTGTAAGGCGTTCAGAGCCTGAACACTTGTCCTGACCCTTAGAGTGTAAGGCGTTCAGAGCCTGAACACTTGTCCCAGACCCATAGAGTGTAAGTTCAGAGCCTAACACTTGTCCCGGACCCATAGAGTGTAAGGGCGCAGAGCCTGAACACTTGTCCGAGAGCCATAGAGTGTAAGTTCAGAGCCTGAGCACTTGAACCAGACCCATACAGTGTAAGTTCAGAGCCTAACACTTGTCCCGGACCCATAGAGTGTAAGTTCAGAGCCTGAACACTTGTCCCGGACCCATAGAGTGTAAGTTCAGAGCCTATACACTTGTCCCGGACCCATAGACTGTAAGGCGTTCAGAGCCTGAACACTTGTCCTGACCCATAGAGTGTAAGGAGCTCAGAGCCTGAAGACTTGTCCCGGACCCATAGAGTGTAAGGCGTTCAGAGTCTGAACACTTGTCACGGACCAATAGAGTGTACGGCGTTCAGAGCCTGAACACTTGTCCCGTACCCATAGAGTGTAAGGCGTTCAGAGCCTGAACACCTGTCACGGACCCAAGAGTGTAAGGCGTTCAGAGCGTGAACACTTGTCCCGAACCCATAGAGTGTAAGTTCAGAGCCTGAACACTTGTCCCGGACCCATAGAGTGTAAGTTCAGAGCCTATACACTTGTTCCAGACCCACAGAGTGTAAGGCGTTCAGAGCCTGAACACTTGACAGGGACCCATAGTGTGTAAGGTGTTCAGAGCCTGAACACTTGTCCCGGACCCATAGAATGTACGTTCAGAGCTGAACACTTGTCCCGGACCCATAGAGTGTAAGGTCAGAGCCTATACACTTGTCCCAGACCCCCAGAGTGTAAGCGTTCAGAGCCTGAACACTTGTCCCGGACCCACAGAATGTAAGTTCCCGCGCCTGAACACTTGTCCCAGATCCATAGAGTGTAAGTTCAGAGCCTATACACTTGTCCCAGACCCACAGAGTGTAAGGCGTTAAGAACCTGAACACATGTCCTGGACCCATAGAGTGTAAGTTCAGACCTGAACACTTGTCCCGGACCCATAGCGTGTACGTTCAGAGCCTATACACTTGTCCCAGACCCACAGAGTGTAAGGCGTTCAGAGCCTGAACACTTGTCCCGACCCATAGTGTGTAAGGTGTTCAGAGCCTGAACACACACTTGTCCTGGACCCATAGAGTGTAAGGAGCTCAGAGCCTGAACACTTGTCCCGGACCCATAGAGTGTAAGGCGTTCAGAGCCTGAACACTTGTCCGGACCCATAGAGTGTAAGGCGTTCAGAGCCTGAACACTTGTCCCGACCCATAGAGTGTAAGGCGTTCAGAGCCTGAACACCTTGTCCCGGACCACAAGAGTGTAAGGCGTTCAGAGCCTGAACACTTGTCCCGACCCATAGAGTGTAAGTCGAGAGCCTGAACACTTGTCCAGACCATAGAGTGTAAGTTCAGAGCCTACACTTGACCGACCATAGTGTAAGTTCAGAGCCTAGACACTTGTCCGACCCATAGAGTGTAAGGCTTCAGAGCCTGAACACTTGTCCCGGACCCATATGTAGTGTAAAGTGATTCAGGAAGCTAGACACTTGTCCCGGACCCATAGATGTAAGGCGTTCAGAGCCTGAACACTTGTCCCGGACCCATAGAGTGTAAGGTCAGAGCCTGAACACTTGTCCCGACCCATAGAGTGTAAGGCGTTCAGAGCCTGAACACTTGTCCCGGACCCATAGAGTGTAAGGCGTTCAGAGCCTGAACACTTGTCCCGACCCATAGAGTGTAAGTTCAGAGCCTAACACTGTCAGGACCCAAGAGTGTAAGGCGTTCAGAGCGTGAACACTTGTCCCGAACCCATAGAGTGTAAGTTCAGAGCCTGAACACTTGTCCGGACCCATAGAGTGTAAGTTCAGAGCCTATACACTTGTTCCAGACCCACAGAGTGTAAGGCGTTCAGAGCCTGAACACTTGTCCGGACCCATAGTGTGTAAGGTGTTCAGAGCCTGAACACTTGTCCCGGACCCATAGAATGTACGTTCAGAGCCTGAACACTTGTCCCGGACCCATAGAGTGTAAGGTCAGAGCCTACACTTGTCCGACCCACAGAGTGTAAGGCGTTCAGAGCCTGAACACTTGTCCCGGACCCAAAGATGTAAGTTCAGGCCTGAACACTTGTCCCGAGACCCATAGAGTGTAAGTTCAGAGCCTATAACACTTGTCCCAGACCCACAGAGTGTAAGGCGTTAAGAACCTGAACACATGTCCTGGACCCATAGAGTGTAAGTTCAGAGCCTGAACACTTGTCCCGGACCCATAGCGTGTACGTTCAGAGCCTATACACTTGTCCCAGACCACAGAGTGTAAGGCGTTCAGAGCCTGAACACTTGTCCCAGACCCATAGTGTGTAAGGTGTTCAGAGCCTGAACACTTGTCCCGAACCCATAGAATGTAAGGCGTTCAGAACCTGAACACTTGTCCCGGACCCATAGAGTGTAAGGCGTTCAGAACCTGAACACTTGTCCCGGACCCATAGAGTGTAAGGCGTTCAGAGCCTGAACACTTGTCCCGACCCATAGAGTGTAAGGCAGTCCTAAATGCCGACCACTATGTAACGCAAGCCTGACACTTCGAGCAAGGTGTAAGTTCAGAGCCTAACACTTGTACCAGACCCATACAGTGTAAGGTCGCAGAGCCTAACACTTGTCCGGACCCATAGAGTGTAAGTTCAGAGCCTGACACTTGTCAACCAGACCCATAAGTGTAAGTTCAGAGCCTAACACTTGTCCCGGACCCATAGATGTAAGTTCAGAGCCTGAACACTTGTCCCGGACCCATAGAAGTTAAGGTTCAGAGCCTGAACACTTGTCCCGGACCCATAGAGTGTAAGGCGTTCAGAGCTGAACACTTGTCACGGACCCAATAGAGTGTAAGGCGTCAGAGCCTGAACACTTGTCCCGTACCCATAGAGTGTAAGGCGTTCAGAGCCTGAACACCTGTCCCGGACCCAAAGAGTGTAAGGCGTTCAGAGCTGAACACTTGTCCCGACCCTAGAGTGTAAGGTTCAGAGCCTGAACACTTGTCCCGACCCATAGAGTGTAAGTTCAGAGCCTATAACACTTGTTCCGGACCACAAGAGTGTAAGGCGTCAGAGCCTGAACACTTGTACCGGACCCATAGTGTGTAAGTTCAGAGCCTGACACTTGTACCAGACCCATAAATGTACGTTCAGAGCCTGAAACACTTGTCCCGGACCCATAGAGTGTAAGTCAGAGCCTAACACTTGTCCCGACCCAAGAGTGTAAGTTCAGAGCCTATACACTTGTCCCGGACCCATAGACTGTAAGTTCAGCGCCTGAACACTTGTCCGGGATCCATAGAGTGTAAGTTCAGAGCCTATACACTTGTCCCAGACCCACAGAGTGTAAGGCGTTAAGACCTGAACACTTGTCCCGGACCCATAGAGTGTAAGTTCAGAGCCTGAACACTTGTCCCAGACCCATAGAGTGTAAGTTCAGAGCCTATACACTTGTCCCGGACCCATAGTGTGTAAGGTGCTCAGAGCCTGAACACTTGTCCTGACCCATACAGTGTAAGGCGTTCAGAGCCTGAAGACTTGTCCCGGACCCATAGAGTGTAAGGCGTTCAAAACCTGAACACTTGTCCCGGACCCATGTGAACACTATATCCCGACCCAAAGAGTGTAAGGAGCTCAGAGCCTGAACACTTGTTCCGGACCCATAGAGTGTAAGTTCAGAACCTGAACACTTGTCCCGGACCCATAGAGTGTAAGGTGTTCAGAGCCTGAACACTTGTTCCGGACCCATAGAGTGTAAGGAGCTCAGAGCCTGAACACTTGTCCCGGGACCCATAGAGTGAGAGGAGTTCAGAGCCTGAACACTTGTCCCGGACCCATAGAGTGTAAAGCGTTCAGAGCCTGAACTCTTGTCCCGACCCATAGACTGTAAGGCGTTCAGAGCCTGAACACCTGTCACGGACCCAAAGAGTGTAAGGCGTTCAGAGCCTGAACACTTGTCCCGGACCGGACCATAGAGTGTAAGCGTTCAGAGCCTGAAACTTGTCCCGGACCCATAGAGTGTAAGTTCAGAGCCTGAACACTTGTCCCGACCAAGAGTGTAGGTTCAGAGCCTGAACACTTGTCCGGGACCCATAGAGTGTAAGGTTCAGAGCCTGAACTGTCCCGGACCCATAGGTGTAAGGTTCAGAGCCTGAACACTTGTCCCGACCCATAGAGTGTAAGGGTCAGAGCCTACACTTGTCCGGACCCATAGAGTGTAAGTTCAGAGCCTATAACTTGTCCCGGACCCATCAGAGTGTAAGGCGTTCAGAGCCTGAAACTTGTCCGGACCCATAGAGTGTAAGTTCAGAGCCTATGCACTTGTCCCGACCCACAGAGTGTAAGGCGTTCAGAGCCTGAACACTTGTCCGGACCCATAGTGTGTAAGGTGTTCAGAGCCTGAAACTTGTCCCGGACCCATAGAGTGTAAGGCGTTCAGAGCCTGAACACTTGTCCCGGACCCATAGAGTGTAAGGCGTTCAGAGCCTGAACACTTGTCCGGACCCATAGAGTGTAAGGCGTTCAGAGCCTGAAGACTTGTCCCGGACCCATAGAGTGTAAGGCGTTCAGACCTGAACACTTGTCCCTGACCCATGTGAACACTTGTCCCGGACCCACAGAGTGTAAGGAGCTCAGAGCCTGAACACTTGTCCCGGACCCATAGAGTGTAAGTTCAGAACCTATACACTTGTCCCGGACCCATAGAGTGTAAGGTGTTCAGAGCCTGAACACTTGTTCCGGACCCATAGAGTGTAAGGAGCTCAGAGCCTGAACACTTGTCCCGGACCCATAGAGTGTAAGGCGTTCAGAGCCTGAACACTTGTCCGGGACCCATAGAGTGAGAGGAGTTCAGAGCCTGAACACTTGTCCCGGACCCATAGAGTGTAAGGCGTTCAGAGCCTGAACTCTTGTCCCGGACCCAAAGAGCACGTGCATACATGTCTACGCGCGGGGCGCGCGCGGCGTGTGTGTGTGTGTGTATGTGTGTGCATGTGTGCGTGCGTGTGTTTATGGAGCGCGCTGCGTGCGTGGTGTGGCGTGACACTGCTGCTGGTGATCGCTGCATGTGGCCGGGGTAAGTTCAGAGCCTGAACACTTGTCCCGGACCCATAGAGTGTAAGGAGCTCAGAGCCTGAACACTTGTCCCAGACCCATAGAGTGTAAGGTTCAGAGCCTGAACACTTGAACCAGACCCATAGAGTGTAAGTTCAGAGCCTGAACACTTGT
>CM065735.1:8916619-8959119 GCA_033310375.1 Conus canariensis
CCAAAAAGCTCTTTTTAGCCAAAGCAATGACAAAAAATCCAGTGTCATCACTGATCTATGCCTTTACGAAGTTTCCAAACTTGCATATAAGCAGTAACAGTTTTCAAAGATAACTGGTTTCAGATATAGCCTAAATGTAGGGTTTTTTGTGTCTCCTTAGCGCTTTTTTTAACCCTGAAATATACCTTTCGGAGACAACATGCATTTTTTAGTACTTTGGGGAGACATTTTTTTTAGTACTTTGGGGAGACATGTCTCCATAATGTACATTTTGTTGACTAACTTGATATTGAAGGCTTTTTAACATGTGTTCCTCAAAATGCAATTTAAAAACAAGTTTATATCAGTATTAACTCGCTTTGTTTGCTGTCCTGTGCTGACCATAGTATTAGGTTTTGTTTTTTTTAACAGAAAAAAGCTGTTCTTGAACTAAGCAATAGTGCCCCCCCCCCCTCCCCTCCCTTCACCCATACACACCTCCCTTTCCAGAATTGTTTAGTTCAAGTCTGGCTGATAAGGGTCTTGCTCAGTGTTGTTTGGATTTTGATCATCGAACTGACTTTCTAAAATCATATTTGAAACATTTTAAATGTTGTGTGCTCTTTAATGTCTTGGTTGTTTTGTTATTGTCCCCTGTACTTTTAGCCATTTATTAGGAAGTTCAGTACAAAAATCTTATATTTTTCTTTTAGTTGTCATTCGTGGGTGTGGGTTAGACAATTGAATCAGTGATCAGCATGGAGGTTAGATGCAACAATTAATTTTTTGTGAGCATGGCATGATCTCCTTGCCAGTCTGATATTCTAATCTGCACTCATGGCTATGTCCCCAGGAGGGATGAACAATATATTAATTTTTCATGTGAAGAAAGAGAGAGAGCAAGTGTGCGAGTACAAGTGTGTGCTTTGAACTTTATTATAATTCATTTTCCATTGTGGGAGGTGCCTTCCAGGTTTTTATCGAATTTCTAACACTGCTTCAGAAAAAATAAAATTCTTGAAAGCCAAAGAAAATATCTGGTGTTGTGTAGCCTTCTTGAACTGATAAGGTCTATCAGTAGATTGGCAGATTGACTATTGCTTCATTTATTAAAAAGAGAAAAAGAGAGAGAGAGAGAGAGAGAGAGAGAGAGAGAGAGAGAGAGAGAGATGGGGGGGAGGGAGAGAGAAACAGAGAGAGAGAGAGAGAGAGTTGCATTGCCCCTCCTCCTCCCACACACACAGAATGCAGTTTCACAAACGACAACATACACAAATGCAAGCAGCAAAAATCATATTCCAGTTATAATTCAAGGGGGGAAAACTGTAAAACACACACACACACACACACACACACACACACACACACACACACACACACCTCAGATCAGACAAAAGTAACATTCTTATTCTTCTTATTATTATGGACATTGCTTATATATATATAAACCCCAACTTTATAGTAAAGGGAAACCTTTGCTCCCTTGGGCATTAACCATAAGCAGGGTGTACTGTATATCATTTACATTCTTTTAATGAATAACAGTTTTGGCACTAAAGATTAACTTATTTTCCATTTATTTTTCCCTTTCCCTGTCACTCTTCCCCATTTCCATTTAGTGTAATGTGCATATATATCTCTAAACTGCACCTTAAAGAGAATCTCACAGTAGATACGTTAGGGAGACAGATCACCAAAAAGCTGTTTTAAGTATATTTAACCTTAAGCATATTATATTCTTTTCGAATGTCATTATCTTCTACATTCCGTTTCATGGAGCAAAATCGTAAGCAGTACACTGTTTTAAATTTTTATAACTCTGCTTGTAACGTAAATAGAAACATTTCTTTCTGCATAAATTGTATTTTAACTGAATTATACCTTTGGGAGATAGAATATAGAAACAAACTATAGGAAGACACTCTTCTAATAACCATTTTCCTTTTAAATAGACCCAAAATATTTACTTGAATTTATTTCAGCCAAATCACTTGCTTTTCTTCAGCAGTTTCAGGTTTGAGTATTGTTGTTCTCAGGTTTGATTGTGGGGTGAAAGTTAAATTCAGGTGATCTTGGTCAAAAGCTGCATTGGATATTAGCGACACTTATCTGTGGTGGTTTGCTATTATGTTCTCTATTATATGTATTTGTTGTATGATTGAACGTTATAGGATTAAGTTTTTGTAGTGATATTTGAAGAATAAGTGAATGTCACACTGGTAGGATTAGGATCTGTTAGTTATTGTAGTAATAGTATTTGTAGTTGGGTGTAAGGTGTATTATTGTATATGAGAAGGGTGAATGTAGTATGACTTTGTAAAGCGCTTAGAGAAATTCGTTTGATTAAGCGCTATATAAGAAATCATTATTATTATTATGGGTCGGTAGAAGGGTGGTAAACAAGTGCAAGATCTGTTTAGGCTTAATTTCGAGTTTAACGTGGAAGGCTTCTTTCACTTTTCTCTTGAGAGGATGGAGTTAAGTGTCAAGAATTTAGTCTCGAGGTCTACAGAGTGCCCACATTCATAGGAATGGGTGTGGAAAACAATTTTATCCAGTTTGGTAATCTTTCTCCTTCCCCTATGTAGTCCTCGCTACAATCATAGCATTGAATAATTATAGCACTTTTGTCTCTCATTGAAATATTGTACACAGAAACTTGTTTGTGTACGAACAAGGCGTGAACAAGTGTGTCGGTGCTTTGTATCCGGTTCTACATGTATGACTAGACAATGCCAAAAAAATAAACAAACAAAAAAAAAATCACACGTACAAAACCGCAGATGTGTTGACTCTGTTCTAGCGGTGTATTGTTTTAGATTCAGTTTAGTGCCTTCAACACATTTTCCTGGTCGGTGTAATGTTTTTTTAGATTCAATTTATTGCCTATCAAAAAGACTGTTTGAAATATGGTCACACATTCTACTTGATTGAATTCCTCAAACTTCTATTCAGAGTCAGAATCATGGAAGATTTCATGAATGCATTGTTCAACACCATCATACACTGTTTGGGTAGAAAGAAACTCCTGAAATGTCAAGTTGAATTTTCAAGTTTTTCCACCTCAAACCGAAGCAAATATCATTCAATAAGGTCACCAAAACAAGCTTTAGTTAGTTTCAAGCTGAAGGTAGCACAAATACCATTTTCAATAGCTGGAATTGAATGTTCGTACTACAACTATCCTTAACTTGGCGAAACATTGTGCCTGCAGCTGCAGAGGTACTGTCCTTGGCAACACAATGCGCCTACAGGGTGATGAACATGATCCGATTTATGAGAGGAAGTCGTCACTTCGTTTTTCAACTGTCCGTTCCCATTTGACTCGCTCATTCATAACCTGTTGCGGACAGCCTCCCACGAGTAATCTAACTGGTGAATTTCCAGGAAATGCTCAACATCACGTTTTCCTGTATCAACAGAAATAAGACAAAATTACACAAAATTAGCTCGAACTCCTCTTTCTTTCCTATTTTACTGCTAACTTAATGAGGTCGAGAACTCCCCCCCCCCCCCCAACACACACACACACACACACACACACACAGATACACTGACACCATACACACACACGCACACACACACTTGCGTGCGCGCGCACACACACACATTCGCACGCGCACACACACACACACGCGCGCTCGCACACACACACGTACGCATGCACACACACACACACACACACACACACACACACACACACACACACTGATAATTTCATGACAAAGCTTGTGCACAGCAGCAAACATGTAATAGATCAACATGCAGACTTATGTAAAAAAAAAAAAAAAAAAAACCAGGAGAGAGAGAGAGAAGAGAGAGAGAGAGAGAGAGTAACAGACAGAAAGACAGACAAGACACAGAAATGATAAAGGCAAAGAGTAATAGACCTACAAACACTAAGACTAACACACACACATAGAGGGACACACACAAACAGAAATGCATAGAGAGATAGAGACAAATACAGTTTCTAAAAAAAAAAAAAAGGAAAAAAAACTATATACACAAACACATACGTACTGACAGAAAAAAAAAAGAAAGAAATACAAACATACAGAGAGGTAGTTATGACTTGTTTACCCCTTTCCTCTCTTCACTCTCTTCTTTTCCCTACCTAACCTCTTTCTTCTCCCCCGCCCCCTCCCTACCTGTCCACACCACTGACCTAGAGCTCAACCGTTCAGCTCCTGTTGCAGACAGACAGACACCATTTCGCTATCAGAAGCCATTATCATCTGGCTTCTCCATTACCAACGGAACGCCAACTGCAGCCCTTGTCACGAAGACCACGTGAAACGGATTATGTTTTAATTAACACTTCCTCAATCCACCCGTGCCAACACAGACCATGTGAAACGGACATGTTAATGACTTCCTCAATCCACCCGTGCCAACACAGACCATGTGAAACGGACATGTTAATGACTTCCTCAATCCACCCGTGCCAACACAGACCATGTGAAACGGACATGTTAATGACTTCCTCAATCCACCCGTGCCAACACAGACCATGTGAAACGGACATGTTATGACTTCCTCAATCCACCCGTGCCAACACAGACCATGTGAAACGGACATGTTCATGACTTCCTCAATCCACCCGTGCCAACACAGACCATGTGAAACGGACATGTTAATAACTTCCTCAATCCACCCGTGCACAACACAGACCATGTGAAACGGACATGTTAATAACTTCCTCAATCCACCCGTGCCAACACAGACCATGTGAAACGGACATGTTAATGACTTCCTCAATCCACCCGTGCCAACACAGACCATGTGAAACGGACATGTTAATAACTTCCTCAATCCACCCGTGCCAACACAGACCTCCCTTACCTCCTTCCCCCACCCTCTGCAACACAACCCTCGTCGTCACCAATACCCTTAGAAATTATTCCAGAGTATCCTTCCTCCTCTCCTTCTTCATGTTCCCCCATCTCCCTCCACCTTCATTGTTCACGTTGCCACCCTTTCCCGCGGGAAAAACCATTTAAAATGTATGTGGGAACAAAGGCCATAGCAATGACAAGAAGGGGGCTGGAATAGCTCAGTGGTAGAGTGCCGGACTTGTAATATTTGTGATCCTGGTGTTGCAGGTTCGAATCTCTGCCCGGCTGTTTTGGTACAGAGGGATATTTCTGTCCGAGTTAACATTGGCTCTGACTCCATTTCCCATACACTTCTTTGAATGAGACTATAAACCGAGGTTCCATGTGTGAACGCACGCATAACATCTTGCACACATGTAAAAATCCCATCACCAACTTTTGGAAGAGAAGGCCAGTTTGGCTATTGCTATGAATGATACGTTATACATAGCATGTGCCTTATCGGAAGTTGGAGTATGGCTGCCTTAATGGCGTGATAAAAAGGTCACAATCACAAAACTCCACTCCCTTTGTTGGGTAGATGTGATTAATCCTTGCCTGACTAAACAGGGAGTGTCCCCAGGAGTGTCAGCCTGTGTACGCGGGGAAAAAAGACAAGAAAAAATAGCAGGCACAGAGTGGTGGAGGATGGTATGATCACCTTCCAGCAGGGCAACCGAAACAACATCTGAAGAAAGACAATGAAAGAAGATGATGACAAAGCAGAAGAAAAAGAAGACGACAAACTATTGAGGGGAACCAGCCTTTACAAAGACATGTGAACACACCAGCCGCCGTGGCGAAGTGGTTAGCGTCGCGGACTCCCGGCTGGGAGGTCGTGGGTTCGAATCCCATCAGAAGTCATGTGGGTTTTTCTGCCCCGACCGGCTCCTACCCAGAGTTGAGTTGCTGCGGACTTAGTTGGGAAGACTGGGACCACACAGTCGAGTTTCATCCACTTAATGGATGCGTTTCTGAGAGTGTTGCTCAAATTTCCTGACCAACACTGCAGGTGCCTGTATCTCTCGGGCCTGGTTGACGCCGGGATATATTATGAAAGGAAGCGTAGAGTACGGCCCTGTCATGTAGTCTCAGACCGAAATGGAAATCCGTAGCATCATCTTAATCATCCTCATTCTCATCGATCAGCATAAAAAAAAATGTCTCAAATTCTGTGGCCCTTCATGCCTTGCTCTCATGGTGACCTCAATTTCGATGTCATCTCCACGTCTGTGGCTTTGGTTTGGTTCCGTCGGGGTCACCGGTGTCGGCGAGTCCATGGGGGCTGTCGTTGGACGGATGTGGTGGCGCCCTCCGGAGGGAGAGCTCACTCACGCCGGCTCCGCGACTAAGCAATTATTGTCGTCAGTAGGGGGCTTAGTAGGTGGTGTCCTGCGTATGTTAGATCAGAACAGGCGCCACTGAACACCACCGAAGTGACTCGGCAGCAGTGCAGTGTCTCCTCCGGTGGGTTGCCTCTTGACGACTTGACACTGACTGCTCCCTGTGGATTGCTGGTGCCGGGGCTGCGGCGGGGCCAGCCGGGCTGTGGCTGTGGACGGGGTGTCGGAATGAGCGGCGTGGGTGCACTGCCTCTGAGGTGGCGCAGAGGTTGGGACAAAAAAAAAAAAAAAAAAAAAAGACATGTGAACACACACACACACACACACACACACACACACACACACACACACACACAACATTCATACATACAGAGAGAGAGAGAGAGAGAGAGAGAGAGAGAGAGAGAGAGGAGAGAGATGACTGATTTGCACAAGCGTACACATGCGTGCTTGCACACACACACACACACACACACACACACACACACACACACACTGACTGACTGAAACCAATTTATTGTCAGATTAACTCAAGGTTGTACCGACAAAACACACACACACACACACACACACACACACACACACACACACACTTTTTCTACAGCTCATCTGTTATTTGTAGACTCCAAACTGTGATGATTTTTTTCACAAGGCCATGACATAGCATCTTGTTTAATCGGTTAAGCTACTTGTCTGTTTTTAACTCCACGATGGGCACCTTCAATTACCGGCCCCCTCAGTCCTGAAAGGCTTTGTGTGACGGCCTGGACCATCGTTAAGCTGAAACCGACACCCAGATCCTCGTGACTGTAGACGTCCCTCGTGCTCATCTTCCGTGTAAGCTGTAATCGTGTGCCGTCACCTGAGATAAGCGCACCTGCTGTCATCGTCAGAATGAATAGACAAGGGTGTCCCTGAGGGCAGACAGATTAACGGGCTATGTGCCGTTGTGACCCAATGTCGTTGTGACCCAATGTCGTTGTGCCCCCATGTCGCTGTGCCCCACATGACTCCGATTACCGACCGGCAGACAGACGTCGCCTCGGTGTCTGTTTGTTTGAATGTGTGTGTGTGTGTGTCGTGTGTGTGTGTGTGGTCCATGAATTGATTGGCTTCAAAATGCTTAGAACGAATAGAGCAGTTTGCATAAAGGTATGCAGCTGATCTTCACGCCTACAGTTCTGAACCTATTTCTTGCATCTGTAAAAAAACACACAAAAAGAACGGTGAAACTCAGCCAGTGTCCTTCGCCCACTTGTATTGAATTTGGCACACAGACAGCTTGGATTTCTTTTAACTCTGCTTTGAGCATCTTCTTCTTGTAATTCTTTGAGAAGAGAATGGTATGCACCAAACGTTTCCCACCTTGTGATTCATGGTCTCACCCACCAGCTTCGATTTTTTTAATTCTTCAATTGTACGCAAGTGATCAAAATGATTAAAATAGCGCAAACTAATATTTCTTCTTCTTCAGAGCCCATGTTCAGAGAATACTGATTGATAGTAGTAATACTACTAACCTATGAAAATTATAGTAGTGTTTTCAGAAGATAGTAGTACTAGTAACGTTTCAGAAGTTAGTAGCTTGGCGTTGCGACTATCCAGTGAAATGATCCCTGTGTAAAATTATGTCCTCTTAGTATTAATACTATCAAGGGTCACTGATCGATGGTCATTTGGCCTGTTTTCACCGCTTGACTGCTAATCAGTATAGTACGGGTTAATGTGAACAATTTATGACGTTGCTGACCTATGGCCAGTGTCATTGACCAGTGGTCATTTTTGCCCAATTTCCACTGTTTGACAGCTAGTTAGTGTAGAACGAGTTCATGTGAACAATTCATGTTGTGATTGACCAGTGGTCAGTGTCACTGACCAGTGGTCATTTTGGCACAATTTTACTGTTTGACAGCTGATTAGTGTAGAACGAGTTTATGTGATCAATTTATGACGTTTCTGACCAGTGGTCAGTGTCACTGACCAGTGGTCATTTTGACCCAATTTCACTGTTTGACTGCTAGTTAGTGTAGTAATTATGCAAAAATTACCACTGGTTAAGGACACTGACCACTGGTCAGCAACGTCATAAATTGTTCACCTGAACTCGTTCTACACTAACTAGCTGTCAAACACTAATAGGCCAAATGACCGTCGATCAGCGACCCTGGACAGTAATAATACTAAGAAAGAGGACATAATTTCACACAGGGATCATTTCACCAGATAGTCGCAACGCCAAGCTACTAACTTCTGAAACGTTACTAGTACTACTATCTTCTGAAAACACTACTATAATTTTCGTAAGTTAGTAGGATTACTACTATCTTATGAAAATTATAGTAGTGTTTTCATTACTACTATCTTTGAAAATTATAGTATTTTTTTCAGACGATAGTAGTACTAGTAACGTTTCAGAAGTTAGTCGCTTCACACACGTGCGCCACGCGCTCTCCTCCGGCGGCACGCGATCCTACTTCAATGCTTGTTGTAAGGCAAACTAATCGTAGATGTTGTTGTATTTGATTGTTTCTGATTTGTTGCATGTTACTTGTATCAGTAATATACAAAAGTAATTGATAATGAACGAAAAAGGGTATGTTTGGTGACATTTATTGAACAGTACTGTCTACTGCTTCTATTATGCACTGCATGTCTACAAAACTACTGTTATCATCACAAAGAAGTTGATTGATGATTAAAACAAGAAATACAAGATGCAAAGCATATAAACGTACTCCCAGTTTATCCTGAATGCGCGTGAGATATTCCATAAAGAGGAAAAACCGTCTTCGACTGGTGTAACCGTTAGTAATGGCTATTCTGGTAAACATCGCCATCGTCTGTGACCTATAATGAACATACTTACAAATTTTCAGAAAGATCGGCCAAGAACTTTCTATGATTTTCCATAAAGAAGAAAACCATTATGGGCCGTTAGTAATGGCTATAACGGTACACTTAAACATCGGGCATCATCCATGACCCATAATGAACATACCTGCAAATCTTCAGAAATATCGGCCACGTACTTTCTGAGATATTCCATAAAGAAGAAAAACCATTACAGGCCGTTACAGCCGTTAGTAACGGCTATACCGGTAAACTAAAACATCGGGCATCATCCGTAACCCATAATGAACATACATGCTAATTTTCACAAAGATCGGCCAAGTACATTCCGAGATATTCTATAAAGAAGAAAAAGCGTTACAGGCCGTTACAGCCGTTAGTAACAGTATAACGGTAAACTGAAACATCGGGCATCATCCGTAACCCATAGTGAACATACTTGCTAATGTTCACAAAGATCAGCCAAGTACTTTCTGAGATATTCCATAAAGAAAAAAAATGTTACAGGCCGTTAGTAATGGCTATAACGGTAAACTAAAACATCGGGCATCATCCGTGACCCATAATGAACATACCTGCTAATTTTCACAAAGATAGGCCAAGTACTTTCTGAGATATTCCATGAAGAAAAACAACCATTACAGGCCGTTACAGCTGTTAGTAATGGCTATAACGGTAAACTAAAACATCGGGCATTATTCGTGACCCATAATGAACATACCTGCTAATGTTAACAAAGATCAGCCAAGTACTTTCTGAGATATTCCATGAAAAAGAAAAAGCGTTACAGGCCGTAACAGCCGTTAGTAACGGTATATATGGTAAACTAAAACATCGGGCATTATTTGTGACCCATAATGAACATACCTACAAATTTTCAGAAAGATCAGCCAAGTGCCTTCTGAGATATTCCATAAAGAAGAAAACCCGTTACAGGGCGTTACAGCCGTTAGTAACGGCTATAACGGGGTAAACTAAAACATTGGGCATCATCAGAGACCCATAATGAACATACCTGCTAAATTTCACAAAGATCGGCCAAGTACTTTCTGAGATATTCCATAAAGAAGAAAAAGCGTTACAGGCTGTTACAGCCGTTAGTAACGGATGTAACGGTAACTAAAACATCGGACATCATCCGTGACCCATAATAAAAAATACCTACACATTTTCAGAAAGATCGGCCAAGTGCTTTCTGAGATATTCTATAAAGAAGAAAAAGCGTTACAGGCCGTTACAGCCGTTAGTAACGGCTATAACGGTAAACTAAAACATCAGGTATTATTCGTGACGCATAATGAACATACCTACAAATTTTCAGAAAGATCGGCCAAGTACTTTTTGAGATATTCTATAAAGAAGAAAAACAGTTACAGGCCGTTACAGCCGTTAGTAACGGCTGTAACGGTAAACCAAAACATCGGGCATCTTCCGTGACCCATAATGAACATACCTACAAATTTTCAGAAAGATCGGCCGAGTACTTTTTGAGATATTCTATCAAGAAGAAAAATCGTTAAGGCCGTTACAGCCGTTAGTAACGGTTGTAACGGTAAACTAAAACATCGGGCATCATTCGTGACCCATAGTGAATATACCTGCTAATTTTCACAAAGATAGGCCAAGTACTTTTTCAGATATTCTATAAAGAAGAAAAATCGTTACAGGCTGTTACAGCCGTTAGTAACGGCTATAATGGGATAAACTAAAACATCGGGCATCATCCGTGACCCATAATGAACATACCTGCTAATGTTAACAAAGATCAGCCAAGTACTTTCTGAGATATTCCATGGAGAAGAAAAAGCGTTACAGGCCGTTACAGCCGTTAGCAACGGCTATAACGGTAAACTAAAACAACGGGCATCATCCTTGACCCATAGTGAACATACCTACAAATTTTCAGAAAGATCGGCCCAGTAGTTTTGTCTGGAGCGAGTGGAACACATTTAGACCACACACACACACACACACACACACACACACACACACACACACACAACAACAATAGACAGCATTTCTTCGTTCCCATTCTAAAGTACTCCCTGTTCTTTAAGAACTGGGAGTACAAAAACGAAAAAAACAAAAAACAAAAACAAAAACAAAAAAAAACAGGAAAAATGTTTAGTCTGCATTACAACTGTTTACATCATCAATAATGTTAAGTAGTAGACTACTACTACTGCCATTAAAATTGCAACATATTTTTTTTCCTGCTTTTGGTTGTTTATGATTTGTTACATGCTGGTCTACCATTCATGTACAACAGAAAGGGATAATGAATTGAAAAAGGTATGTTTGGTGACGTTTATTGATGTACTTATGTGTATGAAACTACTTCTTACCACCACAAAGAAACTAGCGTACAATCAAAACAATAAATGAAACACACACACACACACACACGCGCGCGCGCGGTGCACGCATGCACGTGCGCGTTTACTAAGAATTAGAACTATTTGAAACAACAGCAATAATTTCTCATTTAATACTATTTGTAAAACCAACTACGACTGCTGCTATTACCTTTTCCTTCAACTTGGTCTTCTTCTGCTACTACTACTTCTACTACTTCGTTCTCAGCTTTCAGACCATTCCGTCGTTTTGACCTTCACTGTTTATCAGTCGATGATGAACCCAAGATATACCCGTGGGAACACCGCAAAGTGTGCGACCATCTGTCCGAAATGCTCGAACTCAGCCAGTGTATGGGTCTTGCACATTATGTCCCTAGCACAATAAGGGGATTTCCCGGCACAAACTGTCGCATGTAGAGAACTATAAAATAGGCATTCTGGCTCACCCAGCTCCGCCCAGCTCCAACCGGCTAAAGCCGGTTTCGCTGTTGCTCCGCCGGCTTACCCAGAATGCCTATTTTATAGTTCTCTAATAGTAAACACTTTACAAACATACATAATGTGTAGGATTATCTGTTTTTAACACTAATTTAGAAAACTTTTGAGACTTTAGTTTTTGCTTAATCCTTCGTTTTTCTTGATCGTCTTCAATAACATCATTTTCACGCATACATTCATCAAATGCGTCTCTATCTTTCATGTGAAATAAAACCACTGTCTTTAATTGCTCTCTAAAGTCTTTTAAAACTGAGTTATATTTTTGACATAAAATCCACACACTTATCCCAGCATGTCTTCCACTGAAAGCCAGTTTCGGCCGAACAGTCATCTATAATAAATAGTGTCTGCGTTCCCCCAAACAGTCTGTACTACCAGTCGGTTGACTGTCAGCTTTTTTGCAAGACCAAGACAACACAATTATAACGACGCAGTAAGTCAGCAGGCCGAGCGTCCTGTTTACAAACTGTGTGCCTCCCTATCAATAAAACACGCCTCGCGCGCCTACTGCGTTTCTTTTCTCACCGGGCTCGCGGCGCGCTTTGTCACAAATGTTCTTGAACATTCTCGAATGGGAAGCCACCACTTCGCTGTTTTCAGTGTGCGTGTCGGTTTGTTGGTGTGTGGGGTTTACGACTTAACACAGACAAGAGGCCTTTGTTTACACAGAACACAGCACACAGTCAGTTAGTTGACAATGTACATACCTTCTTCACATCCAGTCAGCTGCCACACCGGCGTGGGTTTTTAGAGCAGCATGTATCTTTGGCGTCAACGCGATGGCTTGTGTAATAGAAATTGTTAGATTTGAGAGTTCCGGATATTTTTCAAAGAGTTCTGTCGTCTTTCTTAGTTTATTAATCCAACGAAGGGAGTACTTCAAATGACTACACATTTTTACTACACTATTTTACACACACACACACACAGCAGCGCGCACACAACAGCAATGTTTAAAGTGTTGAGTCAGTCAGGGAAGGCCGGTCAACTATTCACCAAATGATAGGTCTGTCCGCACAGCGGGCGTGCGCTAACACGTTCTTTGCTATAGCGTGAGCTGCCTCTTTCTCTGTTCTTCATCGCGTTAACTAGTAGTTGCAGGCCAGCCCGACAACGAATCACTGCACAGCGCCCACGCACATC
Source organism: Conus canariensis (assembly GCA_033310375.1). Classification (NCBI taxonomy): domain Eukaryota; kingdom Metazoa; phylum Mollusca; class Gastropoda; order Neogastropoda; family Conidae; genus Conus; species Conus canariensis. Next base: position 8,929,667 of record CM065735.1, read on the forward strand.
CTGTTCAGTCACAAAGCAAGTGGCTGACATATCAAATGACAAGTGGTCCTACCAGTTCCACTTTTCACCCCAAGTCCTTAATTAAGTCACCCCAAGTCCTTAATTAAGTCACCCCAAGTCCTTAATTAAGTTCTTAATTAAGTCACCCCAAGTCCTTAATTAAGTTACCCCAAGTCCTTAATTAAGTCACCCCAAGTTCTTAATCAAGTTACCCCAAGTTCTTAATCTAGTTCTTAATCAAGTTACCTTAAGTTTTTAATCAAGTTACCTCAAGTTCTTAACTTAAGTTACTTTAAGTTTTTACTTAAGTCATCCTCTATGTACAACCAAGTTCTTATTCAAGTCAATTTATAATTATTTATTAAGTTCTTGAAATATTATTCCATCTGAAATGGATCAAAATGATCTTTTGTTGTTGGCGGTTCTGGCATGCTTTTTTGTTTGGCTTCTGTATTTAGTGGTTGAGATTTTTTTGACTGCTTTGGTTTTTGCTGGCGTTGTTTATATATCTTATAACCGTAATAACCACCCCCAGCAGCAATGCCGCCAAAAATGACAATTGTTTTAAGTTCAATATTCCATAAAGACTTTGGTGTTGCAGGCCTTGAATCAACTTGTTCTGGTGTTTTTATAGCTGGCATTGAAACAACTGTTGGCGTTGGCGGTGTTATGTTTTCATTATGAGTTATATTCTGTGATTGCAACATTAATTTTTTTTGTTTGTTCCACTCTGCTAATTTTTTTCCTGCTGCAACGCGCCCAGGATGAGGAGGCTTTTTACTGGTTACTTTCTCCACCTGATTCAATGTTTTCTGATTCTGCTGATTTTCTGGCTCGGTCATTTTGAAGGGAAACAAAATCTATATGATTAAAAGTAATTAATCCCATGATTAATGGCGATAACAATGTTCCAAATCTGTAATATAGATCACATCCTAGAGACTCTAATGACTTTGTTAAAACTGGATCCTGCGTTAAATCATACATAAAATCTTGTTCAAATCAATGGGAGCAAATCTACTAACTAGTTTAGTGTACAAACTAAGAACCGTTTGCCCAACACTTTTTACCATTCTTGACCCCAGTTGCGCTTCATACCTATTGTGATACTTTACAATGTCTTGTGGGACATTTGTTGAATCTGTTCTATGCTGAATTCATTTCCAAGGTACTGTTTTGTTTTTCCACATGCTGCTAAAGAATACAGCCTTTCTTTTTGGCGCATAATAGCTTGGTCATCAACTTGATTATTTGTAATCATAAGTTCAGGAAGTAAATCATCGCAGTTCATGTTTTATTAATAATAAATTTTATTTTATTTTTAAAAAATGAGCATCGAAAAAACTGTTGCCAACCTCGTATACCATTCTGCTGTTATTGGAGGTCTAAGTGTAGGATACACAATGCTTGGTAAAAGCCTGTTAAAAATAAAACCAGCAGATCTTGGCAAACTAGACTTTGAAGACTCAGCAAAGCTGATTGCTGTTATTACAGCTTCATTTGCTACGAAAGATTTTTTAGTTAAGCAAGGAATAATTCCAGACAGTATCAATATGTAAAATTAAAAAAATACATTTATAAAAATGGCTTCACTCGTAATGATGATTGGTGGCGCTGTGGTTAATGCGCTTGCTTTTAGCGGAAGTAATTACGCGTTTAGTAAACTACAAAATAACGATGAGAGAAAAAGACATAACAGAGCTATGGAGCAACTAGCCGCAGCACAAGCTGCGTATGAAAAGCAGAGAATTGAGCAGTTAGATTTTATTAACGATGAACTGAAAAAACAGGGACATGCAGCTTACACATTTAAAGATGTTGATCAAGCAATAAAAGAATATTATCTTGTAACAGGCAAGCCAATCGAGACATTGCCTCCACCAAAATTCAGCGATTTTTTTCAACCATCAGAAAAACAAAAGATGCAAGAAATATTGTTTATTGCCTTTGGCATGACCGTTGTGTATTTTGTTGCGCATAATATTGGCTGAATAAAAATGAACAAAATCTATTATTCACCAAAAGGATATTGGAAGGGAATAACAGCAATTAAAAAGCTAAGCCAAGCAGCTGGAGTCAGTGAACAAACAGCAAAAGAATGGTTATCTAAACAAGCGATTTGGCAAATTTATCTACCAGCGCCTAAACGAATACAGAGACCACACTTTGTCAACACAATACCGAACGACACCCATCAAATGGATCTTCTATATTTACCCCATGATACGATTAGACGAAAAAGATTTAAGTACGCACTTACAGTCATTGACATAGCTTCAAGATACAAAGATGCTGAACCATTAACACAAAAGAGTGCTTCTGCTGTTGCTGTCGCTTTACAACTGATATATCAACGAGGCCCGTTAACTTATCCTCGCATGATTCAAGTCGATGAAGGAAAAGAATTTAAAGGTCAAGTAAATCAATTATTGTTAAAACATAGAGTTACCATTAAAAGAGGCATTCCAGGAGTTCACAAATCACAGGGTTTGGTTGAAAACTTTAACAGTTATCTGAAAGGCTTTTTTCCTACCAGTATCACAGACAGCTGATTGACAATTCTCGCAACACAGAATGGGTTAGAAGACTGCCCTCAGTTCTACGTGCAATGAATAATGAAGAATTTAAAGGTCTAAAACCAGTACAAGCAATCAAAAAACAAAAAATAAATGTTGTTGAAGGAGACGCCAGTTCATCAAGCAAACTATTACCATTTGGTTTGAAAGTAAGGTACCTTTATTTACCGGGAGAAGCAGAAGGGGACACTCGCATCAGGGCAACAGATCCAGTTTGGAGTGTTGACTCATATGAAATAAAAAGAATTGTAAAGATGAATCCGCCTGTGTATTATTTACGAGAAACTGACACAACAAAACGACCAGCCCCTCAAAGATCTTTTGTGAAAGAAGAACTCCAGATAATCCCGCCAGACACAGTTCCGCTTAATTAATTTACGTAAATATATTTGAGTTTAAAATGGAAGCTCAAAAAAAATTATTTGCGTATAAATTTATTATTAAAACAATGATAAAGAATAAACTGCCAATAGATCCTAATATTTATGAAAAAATCAAAAATCTTGAAACAACAACCACAAATAATCCGGCTATACTGGATAAAGAAATTACTGAGTATCTAATTGCGCTTGACCAAATGTCCTCCAGTGACCAATCGCATATGAATACTCTGGATTCAACAAATACTCTTTTTGTGTTAGTGCGGTCAAGAGACCGTTTTGTTACAACAGTTGTGTTAATCTCATGCAGATTAGATCGTAGTTTGTAATTGTCATGATGAAAAGTCTTTTTATTGAACAATGCTTCTTTGTAGTTGTCATGTGATATGTTTGACTGCACAACACTGCGAGATATTCCCTTTGCTTTTTTAACAGTTTTTGTTTGGCTAGCAAGACTGTACATTTTTGACCTTAAACCAATAAACTCCTTGATCACACCTCCAGATAATTCATCCTTCATCTTACCTAAAACCTTCTTATTAATAACTGAATGCAAAGGTGAATCTTTAGGGTAATCAGATGTGTCGTACCATCCGGCATGCTCTTTTGCTACTTCTAATTCCATGTCTTTGTAAAAATCTTCAGTAGGGATGTCGATTACAAAGGAATCTGTATCTGTGTACAGAACTCTGGACTCTGGATACAAGGGTTTAAAGTAGTCGTAAAGAAATTCTAACATCAAAAGCTTCGACAGCTCTAAAACAGTAAACCCAATAAAAACAGGTTTGTCCAATTTGACTTTCTTTTTTTTCATCATTATTCCAAAAAGCTGATCATGAAATCTTCTGAAGTCTTGATAATTTGGTTTTGAAGTCAACTTAATTGCTTCGTTCTCTCTAGTGACCAATCTGACATCTTTGCGCTTGTGCGGATTTTCCATAGTCTTTCCAAAACAGCTGTTGTTCATCAACTTGAAAAAGTCTTTTTCTGATGCATCTGCGGATTTAGTTCTGAGATCAGTGTTCTTCATGATGTATGGTTTCATGAACTGTTCTTGATCAAATTCAATTATACGATGAACTGCTGTTAACTTTAAACCATGTCTTAAATAAAATTGGAGAAGTCTGTAATGGCAGACATAATTTTTTTTGTCACGAAGATTAGGCACAAATTTAGGTGGTTCTGTCATTGACACTTTTAGGGTTTCTGCCGCTAATGGATAGTCATTATGCAGGTCATGGAGTTCATGAGGATATTCTAAATCAACTTCTAGAATAAAGCCCCGTTGTTGATCAGCTTCTAGAGTATGCAGCCATTTTAAAAACTTTTGAATGTCTTTTACACCTCCTGTGTACATTTTAAAGTTACGTAATGGAAGTGATTGACTCATGCCCAACCATACAGATTGTTTGCATCTAAATACATAAGATAGTTAGAAGTTTTACTTGGATCATAGTTGTCTAAATACTTGTTGTTTGCTTTACAGTAATGGTGAGACGCCATACTAATTCCGCCACGCAATCCGTTTTCAATCATCTGAAGCATTGGCAGGTCAGACAACAGGTCAATCTGTACACCTGTATATTTTAAGAAAGCATCCCAACTCATCCCAGGCGCAGAAATATAATGCGCAGATCTAGACTATAATGTTTCATGCAGGTCTTTCTGTAATTTTCAAAGATATCCGCCAACAAACAGGTATCCGCCATTAAATAGGAATCATGATAGTCTCCCATTGTTTTAGAGTCTAATTTTTGCCACGCTTCTTGAGCATAAGAATAATCAGAATCACTGATGTCCTTTCCTCTAAGACTAGAAAAGAACGCACCTTTAGGCGGAAGGGTTGGCTCGTCAAACCTTTCCCAACTGTTCATGTACTCATAAGGATAAACGCCCTTTCTAACGAGCGTTGGGTCAAAATATTCTTCCGTTATTGGGCAGGACTTTAAGGACATAGCCAGTGACTCTAAACTCCCCATCAGGTGTTGCATAGAGTCATAAAAAGATAAATTATTTAAAGTGAAACACATGTACTTTTCTGATGACTGCGCAATGCATGACACCCTGAAATCGCTAGTTACTGCTTGCAATATAAGATGAGAGTCGTAACCTCGCAAGTTATGAAAGAATATAGGAAGTCTCCAAGTCCTAGGATCAAACTTTAGTTGAAGATTGCAATTGTTATGCGCTGCTCCTCTAAACTTTCCGCTAATGTGATCATGGTCTCTTACTGTTGGATTTAAACTTTTAGGTGTTAGCTCTAAACCACAAATCCAACAGTGAGTGGCTGAGTCATAGCGATCTTGATCTTCAGGGGTCATCTTAAGATCGGATAGGACTAGATTATTAGAACAGACATTACGAACTTCTTGCATGCGTTTTAAGAAATGTTTTGCTGCATGTGGTCCTCTGTATAATTCTGGCTTTGAATGTTCACCATCTGACCTGACAACAATGAAGGCAAATGAACAAATCTGGTGGTTATTCATTATAACTGTTTTTGGTAAATGTTTTGGAGCAGGTCCTTCATAAGGAACAATAAGCGATTCAAAGTCTGCGTAAACAACGTATGGAGACCTCTGGAGTTTTTTGTAATTCTTAAAACTAACCTTACTGCCTTCTCTTGGCATAATTAGTTCTGTATTGCAGTCAACTGGACTAAGACAATGTTTTACATGTTCGCTCGCAGCTTGAACGGACGGAATTCTTGTTAAACATTTTCTACAAAATTCTTGTTTGCTATGTTGTTTTGTAGTATGCACTAGTAATCTACTCATTGTGCGTATTAGAGTGTAGTGCAACCCATTAAGGCTTTGCATTAGGAGTAAGTCTACATGAGTTTTGGTTGGTTCGCCTATTGTTGGACTGTTCTTTGACACTCTAATTGGCAGAAGGTTGGTTTCTTCAGACCATGTGTAGACATTAACAGTTATTGGTGGATTTTGTTTTTCAAACTGATCAATTTTGTCTACAGCCATAGGAAATTCAAGGCCGTTAAAGTTAAGATTATTGGCCCACTGTAAATAGTTAGATACTCTCTCTGCATTTTTGGCAACGTGATGCAGCCTAGCAAGAACGCACCACATAAAACATTTGTCGTCTGAATTCTTTATGTTCAAACTGCTTCTTTGCAACTAATGTTGGAGGCAGTGGAATGTAAGACTTGCCTACAATTGGCTCATACTTAGCCTGTCTTAATCTGATGTCTAGGACTTCACCCTCTGACCAACCAGAGCCTCTCATTTTAGCTGCTTCAGAGGCTTCATTAAACTGTGTAAGAAGTTGATCTGCCCAACCGGGTGTTAAGTCATTATAAGAAAGAATAGTCTGCTGTTTAGTTGAGACCCGACTTCTAGATTTTCTTCGTTTATTGTTATATAGTTGATTAAAACAACTAACCTTACTTTAACTGGAGGGTTTATTGTTAGTTTACTTGGAACTTGAGAAATTGCATGCACAACGCTTGCCTGCACGTTTGTTGGATCAATAACTTCTAAAACGACCTCATTTAAAGCTTTTGACAAACGCTCTTCCTTCCATTGCTCTAACCAAAGTCAAAACTGTCATATATCTTATCCATGTTGAGCTTCTTTTCTAACTCAAAATATTTATTTAAATTAAAAAAAAAACTTAGTCAGAATCAATATCAATGGTCTTTTTGTGCTTGGACTCGTAAACTAAAGTATAAACGCCCTTTGGTGTTGTTAATGTGAGCTGTTTAGAACAGAGTTTAATGTCTCGTTTACTTTTTTTAAGCATTCCTTTTTTATCTGGTCGGTGTCTGGCTGTTGAGAAAAAGTTGCTCTTGCCTTTCTTTGAAGATCAAACTTTTGTCTTTTGTAGTCCTCAAAATCAGCCTGTAGGCGACTAAATTCTTCATCCGTGATGTTCGAGTCAGCAAGTGCTTTATCAATTATCAGTTTGAAGGAACTAAGTTTAGCTGTTATTAGTTGAACCATAGCTGTGTGCTTTTGGAGTTTAGCTTTTATTTTTTTGCTGACAGCACTTACAGCCAATGAACACAGGCCAAGAGTTAAAGACAAACCACCTAGAGGTAAAGCTGCCGGTGCACCTACGCCTGTTGCTAAGAGACCTACACTTGTTCCTGCTGATAGAGCACTAGTGATCGATGCTCCAGTATTAACATATGTAACAGCATTAAAGACAGCAGAATACCTTCGTTTGGTTTTACTGTATTTTGAAAGGTCCTGCTCTAGTTTGGTTTGCATTTGTGTTATGTTGTTAATCTGAAAGTTTTTATGTCTACAGCAACAGAGTTGCCTACTATCTCTTCTTTGGGCACTTTTGGATAAACCTGAACAGACATGCTTTTTAAAAATAAAAATAATTTAGTATTGGATATCTTTAATCTGTTATCTTGAATATTCAGCTGCGCATCATATATTAAAAACAAATGTACATTAAGTGGTTTATCACTCTCTTTTTCTTTATCAATTTGAATGTTTATTACGTCTTTAACTGTTCTCCCACTCCCATGCAACTGATTATCCTCTGTTGACCTTAGGTCAATCCATAAACCGTATTTCGTTGTTAAATATTCATCAAGTCTAACACTGTGAAGGTGTAGATCTTTAGACACAAGGTCTACTGTTGGACTTTCTAGACCTCCCGCCTCCAAACAATTTTCTTATTTCATCAAAATGATGATAAGGTTTAAGCCCGCTACCGTAGACTTGGTTAGGACTACCCTCAATTGAACATTGTACTTTCGTTATTTTAGGATTAATAAATTTTTCACTTTGTCTTTTAATGGTTCTTCATCTTCACACAGCAATAAAATACCTTTAAGGGATCTTGCTGCGGCACTAAAACTAAAGTTCCATATAGTGTCTGCCCTGCTTTTAGGATATTTAGTATGATGAATCACTCTTTCGTAATATATTGCTAATTTTGACTGATATTGTTGCTCAATCAGCCTTGCTAAGTTAGGGTTGCTAACAATGTCAAACTCTAACGAGATGTTGAAAATGCTGTACTTTGCGTCAGTGTCTGTAGATTAATGACACGTTTGTATTCATTAAAAGTTAGTTCATATGACAATCTGTCTTTTAATGCTCCTTGAAAGTATGGCGCATGCGCTTTTAACAACTCAAAATCAAGGGTATGGAAAAGCGATTTCCATAAGCAAAACTTACAGCTTCATACTTGTTGCCGGCTTTAGCGTCTTCGGCGTCTATTCTGTGTTTTAGTGCTTCGTTATTTTCGATTCCTTGAAACGCAAGATCGGCCCTTTCATTATCGGTTAGCCATAGATCAGAATAGATTAGAAATATGTCTGCATTGTGTAAAGAAAATATTTCTTGCCCCTCAAGTTTTATAGAAATTTTTTAACGATTGCCCGTCCCAGATTCTGTACAACTGTCCTGTTTGCGTCTGTTGCTGAATCAAGTTCTATTTTGAAAGTAAGCCGTGCAGATCCCGGCACAATCACTTCATCTGCTCCTAGGTCTGGAAATTTAACAGTAAGAATTTGATCTGAATCAATAGTAGATGGATTATTTGGAACAATAATATTCTGTTTATTTCCCTTCACGCCAAAGGGCTCTTTCAGTCTTCTATGCGGGTCAAGAATCGAGCCATATGCTTGTGACATTTTTTTATAAAACAAAATAAAAAGTTAATTATTTAAAAACATGGCAGCATTGAAGGGTGAAGAAGATTATGATGTTTTTGATCCTGGAGACGACATGAGTGAAATGACTCCTTTGACACAACCATCGAGCTCAGTGCAGCGTGAATTAACAGAAAAAAGGGCCGAAGCATTTTACAAAAGTTTAGGCCTAGAACCTCCCGAATTTATAGACCCTGATTTTGAATTAAAAGATGGCCATTTGTCTGTGAAAACGACCAAGGGCAACTTGTTCAGCTTACAACTAAACCAGACCCATTAAAGTTTTTAGCTAAGAGTACAATTAGACAAAGACTCAGTGTGCGCGATCAAAATCGCCTTGGCATTACTAAACCAAAATTAGATAGGAAGCAGTTGCTAAACTTCAAAACACACTACAGAAACTCCCAACAGAAAACCAAATTCAAAACATACCCCTTAAAGATTTAAGCCCAACAGCAGACGAAATAATACAAGCAGAAACCAGTTTTTCAGAAGAAACAGTATTAAAAACTATGCACGATCCGCCGCTACCTATGAGAGAAATAACGGCCCTTGATCATGCTTTGAGAAGCATCAGAGGCGAATTAACAAACAATTTAGCAAAACTGGGTGAACTAGATGAGCATATAAAAAGAGAAAAAGAAAAACTAGTTGAGGCTGATGACCACAACTTAGGACCTGGTGTTAAAGAAAGAATAACGCAAAGACTAAAAGATCTTGAACAAGAGAGATCAGCAAGACTAGAAGTGTTGTCTAATAACCGAGAACAATTACGAACTCAAGTGAGCAGAATAAGAGAAACTATCCAAAGAATTTTATATGAAGACACAACGTTAGCAGAACGAATAAGAACACTGTTTAGAGAGCAAGGTGTCACATTAGCAAGTGTTATAACAGCCTTAGGATTTGCAATAAGTACACTGGTGATGGCTATTACAGGCGGCGGTGGTGGGGGAGCAGTGCCACCAGGACCACCATCAGATAAATCATGGGTAAAAAAACAACTTAATCATCTTGCAAGTTTATTAAAAAAATTAGCCACTAAGGCCATAGACTCTTTGCCTGGTATAATAGGTGGGATCGTTAGCTGGCTTTTGTCTGCCGCAAGTAAAGTAGTTGGCTTTATGGCTGAGCACTTATGGGCATTAGTTGTCTTAATAGTTGGGTTACTTTATAGTAAGATAAAGACCAAGTAATCCTAGGGCAGTTAATCCAATAACAAGTGCCGTCTTTTCATATTCATGGTCATTATTTTTTGAGGCCACGGGGATTGGATAGGGTTTAGAGGGGGCCACGGGGATTGGGACTTCTTTTTTTATTGCTATTGCTGGCTTAGAATTTATGTCGTTTTTTCCGACCTTCTCTTCATTGCCAGCCACAAGGATTTCATTATTATAGTTTATTATTGTTCCTATCTGAAGTCTGAGGTCAGAAGGCAGCATGTATAAACCAGTGCCAACGGCGAAGTCTACTTTCGATCTTGCGTATTGCAAAACATTTTGGTACCTTTTAATACTTGAAGGTAAATCAACTGCAGAATTAATGGAGTCCTCTAAATTTGCTAAATACTGTTTTTGGGCGTCAAAGCCAGTAGAAGGATCAATTATGTTTGATCTCGTTTGTGCTTGCGAACCTAGCAAACACCAAACATAAGTACGAATAGAGTCGTTTATTCGTTCTATTCCTGCTTTTGTTAGGCCCTTAGAAGTATCCAAAATAAATGTTGTCCATGCTGTTTTATGCTCTTGCTCTATGGACCCGAGGTGAACAGTTGTGCCTGAAGAAAAAGATGTGTAAGGAGGATTCCAATCATAGTTATACTTTCTGTGCACGCCCCAAAAATAAAGGGTGCCTAAACCATGATTGCGATCCAACTTTTGTCTAAAGTCTGTCTTTGGGTCAATATCAAATTCGTTACAGATCCTTTCAAAAGCCTTGTAGTCTATTCTGTTGCTGAATGGATTAAACGTTTTGTCATTTGGTAATGGCGCTTGCAGTTCAGATAAAATACGTCTGAAGGTGTAATAAAAATGAAATCTATACACTGACCTCACCAAAGGATCAGGATGATTTAAATGATCAGCATACGATACTCCACACCCAGTTGATGCACAAAACACAGCAAAGTTTAACTGGTTCTGATAAAACTGCATCGGATGACTAAACCACACTTTCGGGATGTAGTCGTTTTTAATAGGAGGGTTAAGATATCTGTTCAATGGAGTACTAACCTTTACTTGAAAGGCGTCAGACTGAGTCACAGAAATGTCAAGGGTGTCAGTTGTTATATTTTTAAGATTGTAGTGCGGCCCGACAGAATATTTTGCATTAGTATATTTGAATGCACTCATTTTTAAATTTGTTTTAAAAATGTTTGTAACAATAACAACTCAAGACAGTCCTTCGTTTTTAGAATATGCTATTGATAATAACTGCGGAACCCAAAGGGTCGCACTCCATGAAATTTTTTACAAAGTCGTATGGTTTAATATAAGTAAATCCAAGGAGAATAATAAGATTCTAAAAGTTGACAAAAGAGGAGACAACGTTAGCCAGTTAACCATACCTGATGGTTATTACGGGTTTTGCTCGCTAAAAGAAGCAATGAGTAACTTCGACATTACTCTCAAACTTAACAATGCAAATTTGAAAATAATGTTGGCATTCAAACCTGAAGAAGAAGAAGTAGGTTACTTTTTTGATGGAGAGCTAGCTAAAATGTTAGGCTTTGCAACTGACAATCGAGCCATTCATAGATTTATAGTTACACCAGACAAAACTACTTATGAGGGAGAATATCCGCTCGATCTTGCATTACATTCATTACTCTATGTTCATTTGGACGAGCTGAGCACTGATGAAAACTTATATGATGGAAGGCCCTCAACTGTTTTAAGAGCTCTTCCATCAGGGAAAGCTGCATATTGCGATTATGAAATTATACAATTCCCTAATTTACAGTTTAAAAGATTAGCTTGTGGGAGGGTCAGATCATTTAATATAAAGATCACAGATAAAACAGGGAAAGTCGTGAAATGTGATAACCTGCACATTGTTTTAGAAATAAAATAATACGTTGTTTTAAAAAATGTCACGTGGACCAGAAGAATCAGGAGTTACATTAGCACCTGAGAGGTGTGTAACTTTAGAATTAAAAGACCTTGCAGACGTTGAGGACTTTGAACAAAACGGTGAGATAGGCACTTTGTATGGTTTTGAGTACACTAAAGATGGTTATTATAAGCGCAAAGAGGTTGACGACAACAAAAGGTTTCCTAAACTAGAACAACTACGCAATGTAGAAGCAAATAATGCGGGTCAGTATGAATATAAAATAGTTCGAAAAACTGACAGCAAATGGCACTTAGAACCATATTTAGAATGGGACATAAAATTTGAATTCGTAAGCCCATTTACATTTTTTGACCGTCAAAAAAGTTTCAGAAAAGCATTGAACTCTGGCCCTTTACATGTAAGTCTTATGCCAGAGAACAATAGTCGGAAAGAGATCGAAATAAAGAAGTTTGGGAGCAAACAGTACATCCTCCACAGAAGAGAATCAGTTTTGAAGGAAGCTACTATAAAAGTACAGTTCTTTCCACGCACGTTATTAGGAGACACGTTCACAATAATACTTGAAATTTCTGTCTTAAAAGATGTGGGGAGGAATGGAGCTGTGGGTGTCAGTGACAACCTTATGGAAGGAATTCTTATTAGCTGGCAAAACTTAGACGTTGACAATCTTAAAGTTACTGTTGTGGTTCGTCACGATGGTGAAAATTTTAAGGTCGTAACAACAAGCAACAAAATCAATGTTAGTCTTAATAGAAACAATCTGACAAAACTGAGTTGGATTAATCTGACACATTTAGACCTTATAAGATTTTATTGTACTGATCAAATTTTGACGGATAGTATAACACTAACTGGTGTAAATTAAATTCTGTTATAAAACTATGGAGCATACGACTTTGGTGTCAATGCCGATGTTAAACTTTATGATAAAAACCCCTCATTGTTCATTGATTTGTGGACAGACTGGTTGTGGAAAAACAATATTTGTCCTCGACCTATTACAAACAGTTTATCGTTATAATTTTGATCATATAGTAATTTTCTGCCCAACACTTAAATGGAACAAAGCATATAATGATAGAAGGTTTATATGGACAGATGATAATATATATTTGATTGATCCCAGCAATAAGCTGAGTGAGTGTTTAGAACACTTTTATAAATTGTTTGAGGGAACGCAGACACTATTTATTATAGATGACTGTTCGGCAGAAAGAGACATAGTTAAAAAGAGAAACACTTTGTCAAAACTAGCTTTCAGTGGAAGACATGCTGGGATAAGTGTGTGGATTTTATGTCAAAAATATAACTCAGTTTTAAAAGACTTTAGAGGACAATTAAAGACTGTAGTTTTATTTCACATGAAAGACAGAGACGCATTTGATGAATGTATGCGTGAAAATGATGTTATTGAAAACGATCAAGAAAAACGAAGGATTAAGCAAAAACTTAAGTCTCAAAAGTTTTCTAAATTAGTGTTAAAAACAGATAATCCTACACATTATGTATGTTTGTAAAGTGTTTACTATTAGAGAACTATAAAATAGGCATTCTGGGTAAGCCGGCGGAGCAACAGCGAAACCGGCTTCAGCCGGTTGGAGCTGGGCGGAGCTGGGTGAGCCAGAATGCCTATTTTATAGTTCTCTCATGTTCCAAAGTGCGACATTTTGTGTAAATCTTCTCAGCACCAAGTGTCGCACTTTTGCACAAAGTGTCGCATGCGACACTTTGTGCAGTTGCGACACTTTGTGCCGCAACAAACCCCTCTTGTTCATAGATCAGAGTAGTGGCAAATAAAGGGCAGGAGCTGTGCCGGTTGGGGTTCGTCCTCAGTGAGTGCAACAGTAGCCGCAGTGGCCTTGCCCAGATGCTATGGAAGAAAGGCTATGACCCACTGTATTGCTGTCATGCCGTCACAACCATACATTTAAGTTCGCTGTGATTCTTTCAAGACAGTATTTTAAACCAACAGTGATCGTGATGCCAGCAAGACAGTACAAATCTTTATCTCGTTATCATACTATCAGGACAGTATTTTTAACTCGCAAACACTCACCGTTCAGTTGAGCAAGTCTTTATAGGCTCCTTCAATGTGCCTGATACAGATACAGAAACTGAAATAAGGAAGACAAAGGCCATATTCTTACCTTCATCAATGTGAGTGAGAAGGCTGCCCACATCAGTGACGTCCTGGATTGCAGGAGGAGTTTGATAGATGTTCTCATTGATTGATTCTGAATGTCCCATGTGTTTGAAGAACAAGGCCCTCTTTGCTTCAGGCAGGTCGAATGCAGCATACATTGTGCTGACCCGGTGTCTGTTCTTTGTTGCATTGATACGTTTACTGTCTTTGACACCAGCATTTGTGCATGTGCTGTTCACTGCATGCCAGCCTAAGACGTGAGATGACGAGTTTTGTATGCAGGCAAACACATACATGTTGTCCTTTGAGATGCCAGCCATTGCCCTTATTTCAGGATCACACAGTCGATTCATCGACTCTGTTGTGTCATTAGGAAACAACACTGGGACAAGGTGGTTGTTACCCTTGCCAGTCTGGTAGGCAACTTTCAAACTGTCCAGCATGTCCTTCTGTAGTGGATCATCCATTTCTTGGACTTTTCGTTTGTCAATCCAAGTGTCTTCCTTTGCTTCTTGCCACTCGTTTATCATCAGCCTACATGTCTCACCCCCACGTCTTGCATTGAAGAGTGTCAGTCTCGACACAATGAGATCTCAGAGTTTCTTGAAGGCGTGGGCATCCCACAAAAGAAATTGATCATCCACCATGCTCTCAATTTCACCGATTGTGTATGTGCGCAATTTCTGCATGACTTCCTCAAGAGGCAATTCCTCTGGTTTTCTCAGCTTCACTTGGCGATTCTTGTTTATGGCATACACAACATCTCCAAAGAGAAAGTTGTGGTTCAGCTCCAGAACAGCAGTGAACTTGTCAATGTCCGCGGCTGCTAAATCATTTTCCTCAGCCAGATGCATTCCTTTTGTGACCTTGCATGCCAATTTTATGAGGTAGTAAAGACCTTGCTTCAAGCCTGACTTTATTCCACCATCTTTTTCAGAATCTGATGTGTGCATATCGATGGCTTCAGTAAGAACCTTAAAGTGTTGCCTTCGAAACATATCCTCTGCATTTTTATTTTCAAGTACATTTGCATGCTTTCCAAATTCCTTGTGCTTCTCCTTGAATGTTGCATACAGTGAAGCTAACCGACGCATGTCAGACATAACACTTCTCCGCACTTGAAGCTTTTTGTCTGCTTTCTTTTTCTGACTCGTCCACAATATTTTTCCAAAGTTGCAATGACTTCATCAGTTCTGCACAAGTCACCAATGTCATCAATGAGGAATTCTGACAATATTTCTTTCGTGAATTCTGGAACATCACTTTGCACACTTACTTCAGACATAAGTAAAGACACTGGAACAGCATAGGCCAGTGACGCAGCATCACCCTGACAATGTTTCTTGTGGCGAGTGAAAAATCTTTTGGAATAAAAACCTTTGCAAAGTCCACAGATGGTCATATCATCTTTCGTTGTGAGTTTTCGCTCTCGTTCATACTGTGGCTCTTCTTCATTCACTTGCTGTTGATTAACATACAGAATTCCCTCCTTCTTGAAGGCAGACATGGCAGAATCTCTTTCTTTTCTGGGTAACTTTAGAGCCTCCCTTACCCTTTCTTCGTCTTTGTGTGTGGTTTTAATGTCTTGAAAGCTTCTCACCACAGGACTTGAAACAAAATGGACAAGTTCTTGATGGTTTCAAGTATTTTTTTCTTTTTTTGTGGACTGCATGTAGCATTAGCATCAGAAGGTGCACTAGAAACTGGTTCAGGTGTCAGTAGGTCTTCATCAGAAGTGGCACAACCAACACTGATGCAGCTGTTGGTTTCCTTTGGTGAATAATTATCTTCACTGGAAGATAGCATGTTTTTTTTAATAGACTACATGCAGCATCAGCATCAGAAGGTGTTTTTGAAATTGGTTCAGTTATCCGTAAGTCTTCATCAGAAGAGAAACAACGTGCAATGGTGTTTGTGGTTTCGTTTTGCAAATGTAAATATGGCAAATAGCTTTCTTCAGCAGACGATTCATCATCAGTATCCCCTACAAATTCCTGCATACACGGAGAACCTGAGACATTTTCTCTTGTCAGCGGCGATTGCAGCGAGTAGATCGCAATGGCCTAGAACAAATAACAAAAGTCATTAGTTCCCGAGTGAAGTATTGCATTCATTTGATCCATCCAGTGCCCGGCTGTAATTGCGTGCCTGCTGGCATACATGTGTTTTCTCAAAAACAGTCCTATTTCGATTGTTTTTTGTGTACATGTTCATATCTTTCGCCTGATTACTTCAAATTAACTTATGGAAAAAAATCTGTTTCTGTTTCATCAGTTTTTAAAATAGGGTTGGTAGGTTGGCTGCTTTTTTTATTCCACCAAAATAATACACTGGGTGGTGTTTTTTTGTTTGTTTTGTTTTTTTACATCAAAATCGGTACCTTGTACATCATTGACGGCCATGACACATTTGCGTGCATAACTGGGAAGACTGCTTTTGATTAAAAAAAAAATTTTCTCCACACAACTGAATAATTATGAGTACAGTGCTCCCTCTCTTATAAGACTTTCCCAAAATCATTGACGAGGTGGAGCTAGTGAAGTGAGATAAGAGTGTAATTGTGTGTGTTTGTGTGTGTGCGTGTGTGTGTGTGTGTGTGTGTGTGTGTGTGTGTGTGTGTGTGTGTGTGTGTGTGTGTGTGTGAGAGAAGAGAGAGAGAGAGAGAGAGAGAGAGAGAAGAGAACGAACGAACGAACGAAAATGTTTTATTGAACATCGGCCACGGGCCACCATTCAAGTGGAAAAAAGGGGGGCGGGGGAGGGGGGGGGGGGTGAAAGGGACAAGGGGATGAGGAAACGGGTCGGGACATGAGCCTGCGCATTACAAATTCGAAACAAGAAATAAATATAAGATTCGAACCACAAAGAACAAGAGCATAAATAAGTATATGATAAACTCCTCGGAAACTTCCTATTCGATCAATATAGATGATAGTAAACATGAATGCATTTGCAATTATGTGGGAAAAATCATTATCTTACTATCTTCATGTTTTCATGTATTATCATTTAAGCAGTCAGGCTCTGTCTCCTTCGAATTGACAGAAATATAAATTTTGAAAGTGGAAGGGTTTTTTGATACTGATGTGCCTGAAGAAGGTGGACATTGGTAAATGAAGAAGATTAGGTATAAGTGCTGCACGAAGATCTGTATACAGTGGGCAACTGTATATCAATTGATATTCATCTTCTATTATATTAACACAATAAGGACAATTTTTGTCATAAGAATTATCACTGAACCTATGAAGATTATTGTTCAGAGGTAGAACATTAAGTCTAGCATGAGACAGAGCAACCCTTAAACAATATACATCAATATTACAAAGATATATTTCTCGTTCAAAAATAGATTTGAACGATTTGTAACATGCGTATCTGTCCCTGTCTCTTATAGATCCTGCCCATTCTTGAGTAAACATATCAACTAGTCTCTGCCTAAAAATTGTCAAGAATCCACGAACATCACCCACACCCTGTTGTAGCCATACAAAGTTAAACCCAGTCTCGCATAACAATTCTCTTATTTTTGTCACCCAGCATTTCTTTACGTGTTGATCTAGAGTTAACTGCATTTCATATGCTTGACGAGGAAGCCTTTGTTGGTCCATTCTAAGCAGCTTAAACCAATATCTCATAGCACATATATAGGAGTTGATATATAACGGATATCTTCCCAGTTCCCCATATACCATTTTGTTTGGTGTCTTACTTGGGACACCCAAGAAACGTTTGCATGCAATCAAATGAATCTTTTCTATGCATTCCAAACGGTTAAGGCCCCAAACTTCAGATGAATACAATAAAATTGGTTTAATTTTGGCATAAACAATCTTAAAGTAGATCTGATAACTAATATCCTTATTTTTCTGGAAAGCCCTTACTAGATTAAACATAGCTTTTTTCCCCTTGGCTACCAAATGTTCAGTGCCGATCCTCGGGCTGAAATTAGTGGAAAAAATGAAACCCAGATAACAATATTTGTTTACTACTTCTAATTTAGTATTGCCAAATAACCATTGTTCGCTTTTACCCAGAAAACCCCCTTTTCTAAAGACCATGACCTTAGTTTTGTCCGTGTTAACTTTCATTTTCATATTGGTGCAACATGTCTGAAGTACGTTTAGCTGGTTTTGCCGACCAACAGGAGTAGATGCTAATAGAACAATGTCATCTGCAAACAGCAGAATAAACAGTTCCATCATGCCAGGTACCAGTTGAATGCCATGTCTACCTTTTTAAGATAAGTGATTCGCTAGCTGGTTAATAAACATTTCAAATAGCGTTGGACTCAACACACACCCTTGTCTGACTCCCATTGGGCAGTCAAAGAAGTCTGAATATTCAAAGTTGGATCTTACACAAGATACTAATGATTTATACATTGCTTTTAAAGAACAGAAGAATTTCCCCTTAATGCCTTGGTTTCTAATACACTGCAATAACTTATCGTGTCTTACGGAATCGAAAGCTTTTCTGAAGTCTACAAAAGCAACATAAAGCTTTTTACCACGCTGAGACAAGCATTTTTGACCCATAGAATAAAGACAGTAGATATGGTCTATTGTAGAATAGTTTTTCCTAAAACCAGCTTGACTTTCAGATATCAGGTTATTATTTTCAAGCCATGCGTATAGACGATTATTTAGAACAGTGCTATAGCATTTTGAAATTGAGCTTAATAAGGATACACCTCTATAGTTATCTACATTCTCCGTATCTCCCTTTTTGTGGATTGGGATAATGATAACCTTTGCCCAAACTTTAGGATACATGCCTTTTGCAAATATAATGTTGAAAAGCCTTTTCAAAAAGGGAATCGTAATTGCACTTCCAGCCTTCAGCATTTCAGAAATGACTCCATCTGATCCACATGCCTTACCTGACTTTAATTTGTTCACAGCAATTGAAATTTCACTTTCGGTGATTTCAGCATTTAGCACGTGCTCTTCGTGCTCAGTCTAATCAATGTTGTCACAATGTTCACCATCCGAATTAATATCATCAATTGAAAATACATTTTTAAAATGATCGTACCATTTATCAATTGAAATGTCATTTGTATTTTTTGCTCTTTGCTTCCCACCCCATTTCGGTTAACTGTTTCCAAAATTTGGATGAATCAGAAATATTTGACGCTAACATTTCGGCCTTCCTTCGTTTAAAGCTTCTTTTTTCAAACTTCAGCAAATTTTTGTACTTTTTCTTTGCTTGTACATGCTGTAATCTGTGTTCTATTTTTCTAGTTCTTCTGAAAATTCTGAGTGTACGTTTACTGTAACGTTTGGCTTGTCGACTCTCCTCATCAAACCATTCCGAAGACTTTGGTGAGGCAACCAAATAGACTTTCTTTACCATGAAGCTGCTAGCCGATAGCAGGCAACTTACAAAAAGATCTATTGCACCATCAACATCATGTTCCAAAATGGCGTCCGCCCGTTGTAATCTATCATGAATGTCTGTTTTTCTCAGATTCTCTAGAAAGTCTTGTTCACCTTGTTTATCCCAAACATGTTTTTCGATAAAAGAATTGCTCTTACTTTCATGTTTGCCGCTTTTGCTTGGGATGGTCAAAGGAAACGAAAGTACAACTGGCAAGTGATCAGATTCGACAGAATCTTCAACAACGAGTGACATGCCATATTGTGCATTAAGTAAGTTTTGAGACATAACAAAATAATCAACAGTACTGCATCCTAAACTGGATATAAAGGTGTAATTACCATCGAAACCATGTTCACAAAGCCCATTCAAAATAACAAGGTCCAAAGAGTTGCATAGTTCTAACAACTGATCACCAAATACATTTTCAGATTCATCGTGTGAAGTCCTACAATATGGCGACTGGTCATAGTTCTCTATAAAATTGTCATCAACATCGATGCCGACATTATTTTTCGAGGCTGTTCTTGCGTTAAGGTCCCCAGATAATAACACATAAAAATTGTATGATTCATACAAATCCAACAAACATTGTTCTAATGGTTCTATGCCAAACCCATTCGTGTTATTTCCCCAGGCATTTGACTCCATTGGAGGTATATATGTACAAATCCAAAATACATTCATGTCGCTATAGAAAAGCTTCTTATCAATATTCAAAATGATCGTATTTTCAGACTTATACTCAGTCCGTGTAACAAAACTAGAAAAAGTCTTTTTAATTAAAACAATTACTCCTCCTGAATATCGTCCTTGGTGGGAAAGCTTCTTTGCTTGTGAATTATAAATCACGTAATCATTGAAAAGTGAGGATTCGAAATTCACACCAACAAACGTTTCAGTTAAACACACAAAATCATGTGATTTGATATAACTTACAAAATCGTTGTTCTCCAACTTAGAAAGCAAACCATTTACATTAAAGTTTAGAAACTTGATTGAAGTGCTATTATTTTTAGGTATTTCTTGAGGACAATTATTTTCTATGCACTGCTTTGCAGTAAAGTTTGCACCACCGTTTTTCTGTTCAACTTTCAAGGCCCGGCCGATATCCTATTTGGAAAAAGAATTAAGCTTGGCGCGGGACCTTGTGCGTCCCCTTTCCGTAATGTCCCTGCCACGTTCCTTGGACTGTGCACGTTTGAAACTGTCCAGTATAGTGTTCTGACTGGCATCCCTTGGCCTGGATTCTCCTTCTTTAGGCGCTGTTTCTGTTGGTTGTCATCTCCCTCAACACCAGGATTTGAAAGTGCCACGTCACTGTTGGCGTTCGCCGTATTGTTTGTCAACAGACGGAGTTGCTATCTGTTGTTCTGACCGCTCACCATCCTGTCTGTCTGTCCTGATAGCTGTATGAGAAGATGGATGGGCCTGTGCTGAGTGTGTATTTTGTATGTCTGTGTCCCCATGGGTATTTCCTGGATACCCATGTGTGTCACATAATATCGCCTGTTCATTCTCTGTTTCACTTGGTTTGTTGATAGTAGCCCCCTGTTCATTCACTCTGAGTTCATTATCATTCTTCTCTTCTACTGCATCAGGTTCAATATCATGAGAGATTCTGCAAGAAGTTTGAGTCACAGTAAGAGAGAGAGAGAGAGAGAGAGAGAGAGAGAGAGAGAGAGAGAGAGAGAGAGAGAGAAGGGGGGGGGGGTAGAGAAGAGAAGAGAGTTGAAAACTTGAAACAAACTCCCTAAAATACACACACACACACACACACACACACACACACACACACACACACACACACGTGTGTGTGTGTGTGTGTGTGAGAGAGAGAGAGAGAGAGAGAGAGAGAGAGAGAGAGAGGGGGGGGGGGGAACGCTGCCTGGCCCACTGTCGATCTTGGATCAACAGAATTTCTTGTCTTGACAGAAGTTCGAAAAGCCTCTTTGTGGCTCACATCTACAAAATTCCAGACACTGAAATTTATTCGCAGCATTGCGTATAGATTTTCCCCTATGCAGTTCCTTAATCACGTTTACTCCCTGCTCTCGAATCAAGAATATTCGCTTTTATAGACATCATGTATTGTTTTGATTGTGACATCGATAAACACTGAATTGACTGGCTGAAGTGTCATTCCTGTTGACATGCACATATGTTAGCTTAGTTTTCATTGGCTACGTAATGTCGACCATACAATGAAATTGTGGGCTATGCAAAATTGCCATCTTCCAAACTGAAGGAGCTGTCAAGCAATGTAAGCACTTCCATGCAACTACTTGCAATCATTTAGTAGCCCTCAGCTGAATTCCGATAATGCGAGCGCTCACGGGTACATGAATGATCACATCATCGCAACAAATCCTTATCTCACGATGCAACATTTGGCTCTATCACAAGAATATTCACCTATTCTCACAATGTGAGACCTCGTAGTTGCATGCGAAGTGCTCGCATGGTTAGACTTCTATTTTCCCATTTCCCTCTTGAAACAATTTCGTTAATGTTGCAGACGGTATAGTACTTTAGCTCCATTTTGTTCATTTTTGTTTCGAGTTACACAGTAATGCTTTTGGCGACCGTTTCTGACCATCTTAAATTATTAATGTTTTCCTATTCTGAATGATAGGTCGCATAACAGCCTGCAAAGGCAGCCATAAAACGGAAAATTGAGTATGTCAAAAACGAGAGGTCAGTTATAAAGTAAAATGCATCCATCATCCAAAACTCAGTCTTATAACCGAGGGAGTCGTACAGGAGGGCGTCGTAAAAAAAGAGGGAGCATTGTACTCAAATTGTTATAATATACACACACAGAACACATATCCAGCTGTTAAAAATAAGAAGGTAATACATGTATGAAATTGTCTAACCAGCTTACCTTTTCACTCTGTTCACAGTCATTGGCAGATTTGCCTATGATACCTCTGGAAACAAACAAAACGAAGTAAACTTTTAATTCATGCTTTCAAGTTTCGACTTAAAAATTGTGGGCTTGTGTGGCCCTATCAAACTGACAAGCATTGAAGCACTTTGGGTTGTTTTTTTTTTAATTGCAGCACTGACTGTTTTGTGAAGTAAATGAAGAGTGTCCCTAATAATTTAATGCATTTCAGACTCACTGTTTGCATTCAGTCAGTCACTGACAGGCTTGCAGCAACCCATTCATTCCCTCATGTCCACGCTTATTCCATTAAGGGCAGGAGACACACTTCAGTCAGTCTACCTCCACTCTGTATAATGTCATTTTTCCAACCCCGATTTGAAGGGTCCAGCAATCTCTTTGATCTTGAACTTGACCTGCATTATCAACAATATTCAGAATGAGCATAAGCCAATCTACCTGCGTACCAAGTTTCAACATCCTATGTCGACTGGTGTTTGAGATATGGCTAGAAATGTTCAGTTTTCCAGGTCATAGGTCAAGATAATGACCTTGACCCCCAAAGACATCTATGGTACATATCCTACAAGCACAGTAAGTTTCATCTTCCTGTCTTTATTCCTTCAATATAATTTGTTATCTAGGAAACTACAACTTTCCGACCCCCAGATTTTCAGGGTCCAGCGATCTTTTTCACCTTGATCTTCACTGGTCATCAATATTCGGAAGGAGCGTAAGCCAAACCACCCTCATACCAAGTTTCAACAGCCTATATTGACTGGTGCTCGAGATATGACTAATAGATTTTCAGTTTTTAAAGGTCATACATTAAGGTCATGACCTTGACTCCAAAATGCACATATACAGTATCTAACCTATGTGCATCAAGCTTCATCTTCCTATCTTTATCCCCCCTCCCCTCCTTCCAACACGCACACACACACACACACACACACACAACACACACACACACACACACACACACACACACAGCTTGGCCATTTGCACAACAAAAACAATTTTAGTACTCCAGTCCGTAAACTCCGCAGGTGATATATATATATTTTTTTTTAAATTCTAAATCATTGCTTTGCTCATTACACAGAAACTGATTTTTCTCACAGTGGGAATTATCACTGAGGCTCACGGCTGACTAGGCCAACAGAACTATATGGAAGAAACATGGCGGACGTCAAACAAATGCTCGATGCCAGCACCTGCATTTTTAAGTATGCTAGTACACAGTCCAGTAGGCATTCAAACACACCAACTTGGTCTGGGTGATAGTAAAATGGTTGACTGTGCAAGTCATTTGTTTTACGAATACCCAGCTTACTTTTCGCAAGTAATGGCTGTCAAAACAGGACCCAAAACTTCGTATGTTCGGCTCATTTTGTGGAAAAAAAAGTACTCAGGAAAGATCGGACAGGATTCTGGAATCGACCAGGGTAGGTCTTGTGGCCATAGATAAGATTATTAAACAGTCAGAGCAACGCAAAGTGACCCACTACTGGACACAGAGCAGAAAGGCTGATCAACTTTTCTGACGGCAAATCTATTGGTTTGTGACCTAGATTTTCGTCAATGCTATTAATGTGTGTGTCTGTTTTCAGAGTTTTGCAATGAGGATATTTCACATAAAAACATGAAGCAATTTTGCATTTCTGTAGCTCTCCTATCAGTAACAATGGAAAGGGGTCACTTACACGACTTGTTGCTAGCAAACCTTAAAATTGTTGATAACTTGTGTATGAACGTGCCTAAGAAGAATGATCCCTGACAAGTATCGGAACTTTGGGGTAAACCACTTTCTTAAACAGCGTCATATTATGTGCTTACTCATTTTGAAGAAAAGAAAACACATCCTTTGCCGAGCATAAAGCCATCATGACACGTCTGGAAAAAAGAAACAGGAAGAGCAAGCTCCAGTTAATCAAGTGACTTAAAACTATATAACATCTAGTAAAAAGAATATGGAGCCCTGCTTTAGTTTTGCTTTCTGTCTTAGTTTATTACCCCCCCCCCCCCCCCCCACCACCACCACCATCTCTACCTTTACCCAAAGAGAGAGAGATAGATAAGATTATAGTCCCGTCAACTGCAATGGTTTCTTCAGGACTGCCACCGCGTTGTATCCGACCAAGTAGAGAGAGAGAGAGAGGAGAAGAGAGAGAGAGGAGAGAGAGAGAGTATTGATCAAGTTAAAGGATTAACAGCTTTTTAGCATTCGGTGCTCATGAAAAAAAGCAAGTTGAAAAGCATGCAGTGTGTGTGTGTGTGTGTGTGTGTGTGTGTGTGTGTGTGTGTGTGTGTGTGTGTGTGTGTGTGGTGCTAACTTCTCCCACCTCTTCTATCTCTTAAAATCCAAATTGTGTCATGTTCTAATACCAAAATCAGATTTCATTGATACCTCTCAAGCCTGTTAATTTGACTTGTACATTTTTAGATAGAGTAGATACAGGACAGCGCTGCACAATCAATTTTCCTAATTAATTATGTTTTCATCTAAATAGTATTTACTTTAAAAGTCGACAGTCTGGGACTGGATTATTTGAAAAGACCTCTCTTTGTTTAAAAAAAAAAACCCTAAACTAACGTGTTATATATAAATATATATTAATAATTTCTATCCAGACTCATACCATGTATGCTGTTTATTATTTCTATCAAACCCATACCATATAGTACTAGTCATAATTGTGATGGGTTCCCGTATACTATCACTGTAGTGTTTGGTGTTGGACCTTCTGTTTGTTTGTTAGCTTGTTTGCTTTAAGTGTTGTTGTTGTTATTGTTGTTGTTGTTGTTGGTGGTGGTGGTGGTGGTGGTGGTGGTGGTGGTGTGTGTGTGTGTGTGTGTGTGTGTGTGTGTGTGTGTGTGTGTGTGTGTGTGTGTGTGTGTTTCTAATCTAGTCACCTAAAGTAACTCCCTCCCAAACTCACCCCTCCTTCATTTCCTACTCACCCCTACCCCTTTCCCGCCGCATCCTTGCCCCCCATCCCCCTAGTTTCTATTTTTTTTCCCCACAAAAAAGAAGAAAAAAAAAAAAAAAGGATCCTGCATGGCGTCTCCAAGCTCAGTGCAGTTATTAAATGAAAAGGAATTTGGTTGTCTGAATGATCTCAAAGTTTCACAACTTAAAAGAATCTTAGTTGAAAATAATCTTCCTAAACATGGCAAGAAAAAGCATCTTATTAATAGAATAAAATCTAAGCTTGGTGAGGGAAAAAACAGTTGTCCTGAAGAAGAATGTGCTGTTGATACCTCTTTAAAAACAGCAAAATCGTCACAATCTTGCTCTGTTTTATCGCCAGATGTATCATGCGCAAATTCGTCCACATCATCCCCTATCCCAGCAACTGTTGATGTGAACACATCTTCCACAAATCCCAACTTTTCTCCAAAGAAATCATTTTCTTTTCGCTTTCCAGTACTTCTGGAAGATACGAAGAAAGGATCTGCCACACTGAGTGGTCTGGGCATTTTGAGCAAAAAGCTTTGGGTCAACTCCATTGGACCCATAGCCGGTCAGAAACAGCTCTCCTCAGGCAGGTGGTTGATCGGTTGTACTTCCGCCGATCAACAAAATCGACTACAAAAAACAACCAATTTGTCAGGAATTTTAATAAAATGTTCTGTACCTGAGGTTTTCACCGAAGGTGTGGTAAAGCCAATTCCTCTTGACATCAGTCTTTCTGACATTAAGAAAGAGCTGAGTCATGTTTCTTCTGTTAAAAGACTTCCCAATAAAGATGGAAGTGAATCAAGAGCCATAAAAATCACTTTCTCTACATCAACACTGCCAAAAGAAATATGTATTGGGTTCCAGTGTTTCTCTGTTGATCCTTTTGTACCACCTGTCTATCGTTGTACTAGGTGCAACAGACTGGGGCACACAAAGTCTGCGTGTCGGGCTAAGCCGACTTGTGGAAGATGTGGTCACAATGACCATGTCTTGGAATCGTGTACCAGGGCCAAACATTGTATAAACTGTTCTGGAGATCATTCAGCCTCTTACCTTGGATGCCCGGAATATAAATTACGTGTTTTGGCCGGTAAGCTAAAGTCTTCCAACCACATGCCATATTCTGAGGCTCTCAGACAAATCACAGTTCAAAAGAGCAAAGGAGAGGTAAAGGTGCAGGAATTAAAAGAAGACCCCAGGGTGCCGGGAAACGATAATTCAATTAAAGCTAATCACCACATCAAGTCTTATTCCTCGGTTCTGAGTCAAGGAATGATGAAGGCTAATCAACAAAACCCGCTGCCCACTTCTTTGGATTCTAGCCCCCCTTCAATCTGGGGCACACGTATTTTACCAACTCGTACTAATAGTTCAAATCAAACTAGTATTGCTGTCACAAATCAGACAAGTATAGGACAGACATCAAAAATTTCGAAAACATCTGTGCCAACTTCTCTTAAAGAAAAGTCTGACTCTTCAAGTTCGTTCAAAAAACAATCTGTAAATTTTGATCTTGAAAAGATTTTAATGTATCTTGAAAATCTCTCAGTGAAATGTCTGACCATCCTAACAAAAATTTCTGATGTCATGACTTCGTCAATCATTGAATTGAAAACAATTCTGTCCAATGCCTGTCTGAACTCCAAATGAACGTACAAAGAGAAGTTCTGTCAAACGTTATCCGTTTTTGGTGTTCTCTGTTGCTGGTATTCTCAGTTATAGTCCTTTTCCTTACGAATAACATGATGTGTATGAGGCCTGAACAAGTCAAACCTACTGGTATTTGCTCGTTTCTACAATTGAATTGTAGAAGTAAGTGCAATTTTGTATATTTGGAAAATTTTTTGCAGAAGCGTTCTTTTGACGTAGTTGTGCTTCAGTCATTGAATTGCCACAAAAATGACTTACCCAAGTTAAACGGATTCTTCTACCCACCTGTTATAGATGAGGTAAAAGCCAACGTTAAAATAAAAGTTGCTACATATGTAGCTTGCAATCTTATGTATCAACCATGCAAAACACCGTGTTCTTCAATAGATAAACGTTTATATTCTTGCTGTATAGAAATTAAGGTTGATGGTAAATATTTCAACATTTTGAACTGTTATTATCCGGATGGAGTGTCTAAAGGTGAAGCTGACTGGATAATGGATTTAGACTGCTCTAGAGAATGGGTTATTCTTGGCGATTTTAATTCCCACCACGCTTTGTGGTCCGAAAATCCCAATAATATTGTTAACAACAACGAATACCTTGCCAGTACAATAATCAACGCCAACTTAACCATTTTAAATGACGGCTCTATAACAAGAATTGCTGATCGATCAGATCAGCGTTGCTCATCGATAGATTTGTCTTTAGTTTCCCCAGACATAAACCCTTTGTGTACTTGGCAGGTTCATCAAATACCGTTAGGCAGTGATCATCTCCCTATT
This sequence comes from Conus canariensis, assembly GCA_033310375.1. Classification (NCBI taxonomy): domain Eukaryota; kingdom Metazoa; phylum Mollusca; class Gastropoda; order Neogastropoda; family Conidae; genus Conus; species Conus canariensis. The sequence goes on from CM065735.1 coordinate 8,957,145, forward strand.
GAAATCCAACTTCTAGTGAGCCCTGAAAAAACAATCTACAATTCTGAATGCACTAAATATAATGAAGATAAGGCTAATTGGGCGCTTTTCAATCACATTTTGACAGCAGGTTCGTCTTTTCTAAATTTCAATCAAAATACAGTGTTAGAGAAAGGTTTGGAAAATTGTTATTTTGAATTAAGAAAACTTGTACTTAAGGCTGCAGATTCTGCAATCCCAAAAGTCAAATTAAAGAATCATCCAAAGAAAGCGTCAAACCCTTGGTGGAATATTGCGTGTGAAGTCGCCGTGGGTGCGAAAACTAAGGCCTTCAAAAGCTGGATGATAAGCCGTCATACGCAGCCTAAAAGTAGAGTGGAACAGTTACACGCTGAATACAAAAAAGCTAACACCAATAGTAACAAAGTTGTTGCTTTTGCAAAGCAGCAATATTACAAAAACTTAGTCATCAACTGTTCCAAACACCCAAACGATAGCGCTTTACTTTGGAAAGAAATTAGAAAATCTAAAGGTTCTTTTCATCTCCCAGATCCTGTTTTGATTGAAAACGATAAAATCTATAAAACAAACGAGGAGAAAGTTGAATTATTTGCTGACACTTTCGCAGCAATGAGTCAGACTGAACATCTGCCTAAAGAAGAGCAAGAACGAAGAAGAACTATTGAAAACGAAGGGAGAAACATTGAACCACATGACAATGACAACACGTTATATATTAATAAAAATCTAACAATGGAGGAGCTTCTGTACTCACTTCGCTGTCTAAAATCTGGTAAAATTGCGACAGGATTTGATCCCATTTCTTACAACATGATAAAGCATTTTCCACAATGCTTTTTGAAAAAATTATTAGAGTTCTTCCAATTATGCTGGAATTCTGGAAAGCTGCCAATGGCTTGGAAGAAAGCAACAGTTGTACCTATCCATAAACAAGGAAAATCAAAAAGAAAATCTTCTAATTTTCGACCCATTTCTTTGACTCCTCACATTGGAAAACTTTTTGAGAGGATAATGAAATTCAGATTAGAACATTTCCTTGAAAAGAATGGGATTTTGCCAATATTTCAAGCTGGTTTCAGAAAAGGGAGGGGTGTCACTGATCATGTTAGTCTTTTAGCTTCACACGTCAAAAAAGCCTTGGCTAAGCGACACTCTACTTTAGCCACGTTTTTTGATATTCATAGAGCGTACGATTCTGTTTGGCATTTTAAATTATTGTCCAAGGCTCATGAAATTGGGATTAAAGGTCGTTTCCACATGTTTTTACAATCATTTTTATCTGGAAGAACGCTACAAGTAAAACTAAATGGTGTGCTGTCAAGTACAAGATATGTTAACATGGGTGTCCCTCAAGGAAGTGTCATTTCTCCAATCCTCTTCTCATTGATGCTTTATGATCTTAATCAGATTGACACGAAAGGGGCAACTTTAGCTGCTTATGCAGATGATATTGCAATGTGGAAAAATGTAAATTGTAATTTTACAAAAAACAAAATCAAGCGTAATAAAATTGTTGAACAGTTTCAATTTGCGGTCAGTAAACTTGTTAATTATTTGAATTCAAACGGTTTTAACTTATCAACGGACAAATCGGTTTTTATTATATTTACAAAGAAAAATATCGATTTTGAAGGTAGGGACGCTGTAAAAGTACAAATAGGTGATTCTTTCATTTTCCCAAGTAAGCAAGTAAAATTTCTAGGCGTTATTTTTCACTATAAATTATTTTGGTGTAAACATATAAATCATCTCGTGGAAAAGGCAAGAAAGAAAATTGCGTTACTGCGAGTCCTAACTGGAATCCCTCTAATAAATTATGGATCTAATCTTATCCATGTCGCCTTAGGGACAGTTCGTTCGATTGTAAGTTATGGTCAAGAAGTATTTTTCACTGCACCAAAGACAGATTTACATAAGTTAACTAGTATTGATTCCTTAGCACTTAAAATTGCTTTGGGGCTTCCAAGATGGGCAT
>CM065735.1:8961619-8999119 GCA_033310375.1 Conus canariensis
GCTTATCTACACCTTTAGCCAAATTTACTGTGAGTTATGAGGCCTTTCCCCAAAGAAGTGTGGCTACCTATGTGGCGGGTAATCAAAAACAGTTGGCACTGACCATTCCGCCCCCTTCGGCATTGTTTGCCGCCCTTTGGCGCCATTCGGTGTTTAGACGGACCACATAGAGCTTGAACTCCTCCATCTATACTGGAAAAGGCCATTTTGATGGGAAAAAAAATGGAAAGAAGCAAGAAATCTAGGAAAGTCTCTAATCTAGAACTTTGGGTTTAACGTGTGCTAAGTGCATGAGCACACATTTCCCCAGAATCGCCGTTAATAACAGCAAAAATGGCGAAAATTTTCTAAATGTGTTCCACTCGCTCTAGACAAAACTACTGGGCCGATCTTTCTGAACATTTGTAAGTCGCTTATGGGTCAAAGATGATGCCTGATGTTTTATTTTCCCAAATAGTTCACTGGGAGTACATTAAGATGCTTTGCATTTCTTCTTCATTACTGTCCAAATTATGTGCAGCACAACCTACCACCAAAGATTTTTTTCTTCAAAGACTATAGATCTGGAGGGACTTCTAAACACCAAAAATAAACAGCATGACATCAAGAAAGCTCTCAGTGATCTTTCAACAATCACATTCCAGTGGATTCCATTCCACCTCACTGTGGGATTAAAGGAAAGGAAAAGGCTGATGCTCTCTGTGAGGCAGGCAGAAAAATGGAGCATTTCATTCACTCTGTGATGTACAGTGATTCAAACCATCATTCATAACCAATAGCGGTCTCAGAGGAAGCGAAGGATGGGTGCAGATAATGGAGGAGATCTAATTCACCAGCGCCTATGGCACCAACAGACAATTATTTTCAGACTGAAAACTGGCCACTGCAGACTACTGTCACCAGCGCCAATGGCACCAACAGACAAATATTGGCCAGAGGAGACGGAGTTTCAAGTGCAGCTTTGGGGCAGCCGTCGCGGTCTGGAGAAAACTGTGGGCTACATACTGGCAACTGGGCTGCAGATCTGCCGCAACCAATAAATTGACTGCAGAATAAGATGAGGAAGAAGAAGAAAAAGAAATATGCAGCACACTTGTTTACAACAAAATGCGTAAGTACTGTAGATATGCAAGTCCTTTCCGAACTCCAGTAAAACAAGCTCCTATGTAAAACCCCTCAGCCACACCCTGGCCTTCTTTAGATTCAGCCGAAGAAATCCAAGTTGAAGCAGCAGGCGGTTGGTGATGGTTGATATGGAAGCTTATGGGCGTGTGTGTGTGAATGTGAAAGTGATCATGAATTAACTATTGGGTCATTGTGAGTGTATATGTGTGTGTGGGCAGGAGTGGGGGAGGAGGTTGCAATCATGTTTTTTTTTCTTACATTCTATGTCTTTAACTCTGATTCAGGTTTTTAAAGGTACTATCTTATGATCTGTACTTTTTAGAGGTGTAGTGATGAAATCATGTGTATTTAAATATTAAATCATGTATTTTCCATTGCAGAAATATGGTTATTACTTGTTCTATGCATGTGAACACTTTTGTCCTTTTCCTGTTGTGATATCTGTTGCACCTGGGCCTGATTTCTCTTTTGAGATAATAAATGTATATCTTCTCTTATTTGTATGCAAGTGTGCAAGTGTGTAGGCGCATGAAATTTTTTTTCAATTCATGAATGTTTGCATCACACAGGTATTTGCTTCTTAGTGTGCAAGTATGAACATGTACAATTACATGTATTGATAAAAGAGGTAGCATACATCAATATGACAGTTAGCTTGTGTAAGACTAAGAGTCTATGCGTATGCACGTTTTCTGCTAATCGCAGTTTGTATTCCTTTCTTTCTGCATAAAAAAAATCATTATTTATTCATATTAATGAAAACAAGGAAAAGTGTTAATTGGCTGCTAATGGTATACATAAAAACATTTCAATTAAAAGAATCTCTCTCTGTGCATTTGTGTGTGTGTGTGTGTGTGTGTGTGTGTGTGTGTGTGTGTGTGTGTCCTTTTATGTAATGTCAATCCAGATTATGTTTCGTGAGATAACAAAGCTATCACAACAACCAAAAGAAAACTATCATTTTAATTAACAGCAACAACAGTTAAATTGTGTTTGTGTGTGCGTGTGTGTGTGTGTGCGTGTGCGTGTGTGTGTGAAACAATATTTGTTATGTGCCGTCACGTAACTATTGTTTTATTCGCCTGTTTATAGGTGTGATGGAGGTGGGGAAAGAGGCAAAAATAAGTTTGTGTAGGTCTAATGCTGGGTAGGGGGAGGGTAGGGGTAAAAGTGAAAGGGATGGGTAGACCGGACGGGGGAATGCATTTACTGTGTAGTTGGAACACATTTTGTAAGCAATTGAATAAGCATAATTATGCAGGCCTATAAAAAAAGAAGAAAAGTTACAAGTTCTCTCGTGTGAAACTTATATTAAAACATTCTGTTCTCTCAGTATGACGTACTGAGATGTTTGACCTGCACTCCGACCTGGCTGAAGTGATTTTTAATCCCGTCGAAGTGCATTTTTCAACTCGTTGAAAAATAGGTATCACTTCAACATTACCTCAGTCTTAAACGAATCTATGTAGTATCGCCAACATTAAAGATGGTCTGGACATTTCAGTTTTGTAAGCGTGTGCGGGCTGTCTTGTTTCAAAGCTATGACGATCATACCTAATTTTGCGCCGAAGTTAGGGGCCTCTGTTTGCGAGCCTCGTTTTGGTCGCAAAGCCTCGTTTTGATTTCGACATCGGTTGCCGCGGACACGGTGCACGCATCGCCAGGCTAGCGAGGCTAGTGTTTAGTTGAAGTCATCTCTGACTGGCCACGCGCGGCACACACCCTAACTGATCATGAATCCCGATAGAGGGTGTAATGTATTAAGTAGTCTGCAATCTAAGGGAAGTAATGATTTGTTTACATTATTACTATTATGGGGAGAGTAACCTCCCTGAAGGTTTCTAGGAGATGGATCATCAACGGCTCCATTAAAAGACATCAAACTGTTTAACGCAGTGTTTATCACATTTATCAGTGTGATTGATCAGGATGAACAACATGCAATAATAACTAAAACGGTTACTACATTATATTGGCGACGACGGACGAAGAAACGAACCAAAAGAACGATCGTTGATGATTTGTTGTGTTGGTAAGTACGATCGATCAAATCGACTTCCAAATGGCTGCTGCGCTTCCCACGTATCCTCCATTCGACTGTTCTTCAGAAGCAAGGGCAACTCGATGGCAAAAATGGGTATCAAGGCTGAAGAATCTCTTCCTTGCCTACAATATTGAAGATGACCAGCGTCAGAAAGCACTTCTACTCACCTATGCTGGTGGTGAACTCAATAATATTGTGGACACCTTCACGAACGAACAAACTCGTCCTGCTGGTGGCGAAACACATTTTCAAATGCTTGTTTCTGCCATCACCGAACATTTCAATCCTCAAACAAATGTAGAATTTCAGAAATACATACTCCGGCATAGCTACCAGAAAGGTGATATTGATGATTTTTATGGGGAATTGAAACAACTAGCAACAACATGTAACTTCAATAATGCAGATGCTTAGATAAAATCTCAATTCATCACAGGCTGCCAATGCCAGGAGGTACGTGGAAAAGGACTAGCAAGCCCCAACATGACTCTGAAAGATTTGCTGACGTATGCACGCACGCTAGAACTCACATCAAAGCAATCCAAAGCAATGACTGTGCCAGCAGAGGTACACCATGTTTCGTACGAGGCACGACCTCGTAGCCATCAACATAATCGACAGCCGCAACAACCAACCACTTGTCGCAATTGTGGTTGAGAATGGCCTCATCCTTGTGGGCAACGCTCCTGACAGCATACAACAAGTGATGCAACAACTGTTCAAAACTACACCACTTTGCATCAGTATGCCGCTCAAATACCAGTGCACATCTTCATCATCATCAACAAAAGCCTTGTCCAAGAAACCAAAACATTTCAGCTGGAAGAAGAAATGAAGAAAATCACACATTCATCAAATCAACGACAGCAGTGATGAAGATGAAGCCAACGCTATCGTTGATCAGTCTACCGATCCTGATGATATTGAATACGTCTTCACAACACGTCAATCCAGTGAACTTCCTCATTTTAGTGTTTCTATCAATGGACATGTTTTTTCATTCCTAGCAGATTCCGGTGCTTCCATCAATCTGCTGTCTGAACAACATTTCAACAAACTCAAGCCGAAACCAAAGCTATAGCCTTCCAACAAGCGAGTGACAGCGTACGGTAACAAAAGTTCAATCCCAGTACTTGGTGCATTCAATGCTGTACTAAATTGTGAAAACACCAGTGTTACTTCTACCATGTTTGTAGTATCCGGCAATGAGCGACCGATTCTCTCCTGGAAAACGTGTCAAGATCTCAAGCTATTGACCACCATCAACCATGTCAAACCAGTACATGAACAACTGAGAGAAGAGTACCCTGAACTATTCACCGGTCTTGGTTGTTTGAAAAGCAAACCAGTCCATCTCCATATTGATCCTGAAGTTCAGCCAGTCGCTCAACCATACCGACGTGTTCCATTCCAAGTGCGCAAGGACATAGAAGAACAGCTGAAGAAAGACGAAGAACTGTGAATCATTGAAAAAGCAAGCGGACCAACCCCATGGGTATCTCCAGTGGTTGTCGTACCCAAACCCAAACAACCTGGCAAGGTACGTGTTTGTGTGGACATGAGAGCTGCGAACCGTGCCATCCGACGTGAACGTCACTCAACCCCAACTCTCGACGAGCTGAAGACTATGCTTTCTGGAGCACGAGTATTCAGCAAGCTGGACCTGAATCAAGGCTACAATCAGCTGAAACTGGACAAAGATTCTCGCTCCATCACCACTTTTGCCACTCACTTCGGTCTCTACCGATACCGTCGTCGTGTTTTTCGGTGTAAATTCAGCCAGCGAGATCTTCCAAGAATCAATCTGCCAAGCACTTTCAGGCCTCCCGGGAGTTGTCAACATCAGCGACGACATTCTGTGTTTTGGTACGTCACAGACACACCATGACACCAACCTCCGCAACTTGTTTGAGAGAGTCAAACTGAAAGGGCTGACACTTCATAGTGACGAGTGTGAGTTCAACAAGAAATCGCTGGAGTTTCTTGGAATCATATTCGGTGAAGACGGCATCAAACCTAGTCAAGACAAGCTCAAGGACATCCTTGATCTTCCAACGCCCACCAATGCAACCGAAATCCGAAGCCTCCTGGGCATGATGAATTTTTGTGGTTCCCGCCACATTCCCAACTATGCCTCATTGACACACGACCTGCGACAACTTATCAAAAAAGGCACTCCTTGGTCCTGGAAATCAAAACATGATAAAGCACTGACCAAGTTGAGAAAAGCCCGAAATAATGCAACAACTCTTGCATATTTCAACCCAAAGAAGTCCACTGACATATACACAGATGCGAGTCTAGTGGGAGTATCAGCTATTCTTACCCAAGAAGGTCGAACCATCCAATCTGCAAGCAGAGCTCTTTCACCCACAGAACAAAGATACTCTCAAACTGAACGAGAAGCTTTCGCTATCGTGTGGTCTGGCAAATACTACCACATCTACATTTTTGGCGCTCCATTCACGGTCCACACAGATCACAAGCCCTTCTTGTCAATGTTTAACAATTCACGGGCTCAACTGTCTGCTTGTATTGAACGCTGGGTTATGCGACTGCAGTCATATGAAATGACAGTAGTGAGTGAGTCAGGGCAAAAGAAATAGACTAGGCCCCCGCCGAGTTGTAAGCGCTGCTTAGAAATCGGCGGGTGCTTTACAAATCGGCGGGTTAAGCCGTTGTATATCAGTTTGTGTATGTAAGCCTGTGCATATTGTGTGTGGGGCGGGGGGGGAGGGGGGGGGAGTAAACAGTCTATTTCTTTTGCCCTGACTCACTCGCACAATCAAATTTCGAAGTCGAAAGCAGAGGACATTGTTGACATGTTTTTATTCATATTTGTTCATTTCTGTAAACGTTACATGAACGACAAAGTGAACTAGAATTGTTTGTTTTTAAACGCAATTTTCAGCACATTTTGCAGTCGATGATATAAACACAATCAAATGAAAACGAAATCGTAACTCAGCTTATATTGAGTGAAGAGAACAGTGCAAGAGAATACGGAGAAGTTATACTAGTGTGCAGTTTTCGTACTTTCACCAGAATATTTCACTAAAAGAATAGATATGATTGCCAGACACAATCAGTAAAAAGACAATGCAGGAACATTATTCGTGGATGCTGAAAATGTTATTTGTAAAAAAAACAAACAAACAAACAACAGCCGTTTGCATGTTTAATCAAAATTTAGTGGTGGACAGATGAAAATGAAACAAACAAAAAAAAAAAAGATCATACGCTTCCTCCCTCTTGGAATTGTGTGCATCAAAGCAAAGTTAAATCATAATTACACATCTTTGTTATCTTTTATGGCCGCAGTAGGATAGTTGCCCATTTTGATACATAAACTGGACTTGAAACGAGCAAAATTTGCTTAATTTTACAAGTTGTAACGGACAAATTCCAGACCACTGAACATAAATGTGATAAGTAACCTATTTTCATTTAATGATCCTCACCTGCAAAATATCACTTTAATATTGCTACACGTTTTCTTCAATAGAGTCTAGAAAAAACATGCAGTAGAAATCGGCGGGTTACAGCGGGTCATGGCAGATATACTGAATCTGATTCAGCTGCACTGCCTGCAGTCTGTTTTTCCACAGCTCTCTATCTTTTAAAAGATGACAAAATAATGCATTTTTTCATTTGATAATCATGTGAGGTAATCAAATTTTTGTTTGAAGCCATTCTCTTTGCATGGGGGTTGACCACAAGTTAAGAAGTTGGACTTGAAGTTGTTTGCCAAGTCACAGTGTAGCAAGAATCAGCTGATTATTACTCATTTACTGTCACTCACAAAAAGAAAATGGATTTAGATCTGTCAAATTGGCTGTTTAAGTTGCCTATGACTTTCAAAACAGTACACTGGTGATTACATTTTGTGTGTTATGTCTATGATTTGTTTGTGAAGTGTATCAGTGCGTGTGTGCAGTGCTCTCCAACCTGAACTAAATTTAGATTTTAATTTAGTAAAAGACAGCAGTTCTTTATAGGCTATTTTCAAATTAAATTGATGGTGGCCTGCATTAGTTATACATTTCTTTAAAAGCAGGAATCCAATTTAAAGCTTGGAAAAGAGTGCGTGCACACACACACACACACACACACACACACACACACACACACACACACACACACACATACACACGTCCATTCTGTAGTGTGCATTTGGCAAAATACTTATTTTTAATCTTTTGTTTGTTTGTTTACAAATTTGATTTTACAGCGAGTGACAAATAAGCAGAATGTCTTGTGCTCTTAAAACAGCAATATTCATTTGATAAAGCTCGAGATTACAGTTATATGGCTACTAGTACTAGCTATAACTGCTTGCTTTGTTTCTTCTCATTTTTTGTTGTTGCTTTTTGGGAAGTTATTAAATTTTGTGGTCATTATGGTTCGACTTTTCTTCAGATGAGAGAGAGAGAGAGAGAGAGAGAGAGAGAGAGAGAGAGAGAGGGTGTGTGTGTGTGTGTGTGTGTGTGTGTGTGTGTGTGTGTGTGTGTGTGTGTGTGTGTGTGTTTCACGGCCCTGAAAAGCCTCTTGTGGTTAGCTTGGCTCAAAAGATAAGTTTCCATCATGTAAATAAACCCGGTTCTTAAATATTTTGACAGATATTTGAAAACTGGAGCACTGTACACCTTCTGTTGGTTTTCCTACTTGCCTGCTTGTTCTGTCTTGACTTTGCTGCTTAAATCCCATGCATAAAAAATAGTTACCTAGAAGTATGTCACATTTGAAGGCTTTATCCTCCTGACAAACAAGAAAATAAAACCAATAAATGTCATACTTGAGAAGGTGTCAGTTCCGAATGATAAGACATCATAAGCTGAATAGGCTAAAGTGTGCTTCACTAAGCTTAATTGATTTATCCTTTTCACTCAAGAGTAATAGATGCACGTTGGATGTCTTCATTACAAAAGATAACATTTGTGGACTTTGTGCTAAAAATTAACATATTCTTTGTTTGAATGAAGTTTTGAGGACTTTTTAGATACGTTTTCATCACAGTTGTAATTTGTTGACCAAATTAATTAATTTGATTAATTGTTCACTTGTCTTATCAAACTAGAAATACGCTGATAATTTTGTACAGTTCTTAAGCTTTCTGTTGTTGTATATTTCATTCTTTCTGGAATGCAGTGAAAAGTGTTATTTCCTTACTAGTCTGTTCAGTCTGTCTTAATGTTCTTTTTTTCCCTTTTCCTGCTTAAATCTCATTTTTAAAAAAATGTATACTTAAGGGTAAAAAAAACACTCTTGAGGCATCTATCTTCACTTTCAAACATGATAAACAAAATCAAGACATAGATATGTCATATGGGACAGTTTTAATTCCAGATCATGAGCAAAGTATAAAAATGTGCACTTCAATACAATAGGTCAATAAGTTGATCCTTTTCATTTTAATGAATGCCAATTGGATGACTTCATAACAAAGAATAGCATCTGTGGACTTTGTGTTGAAAATCTGACAGATGTATTCCATGTATGAAGGTAGTTACATAGAGTTCTAGACATGTTCTTGTCACAACTGTGAAAAACGGGGTCCAAATAATTAACTTTAATTAATTCTTGCAATTTACTGAAGTATCCTATTTAACTGGATTACACCATTTGGGAGACGAACCGCAGTTAGAGAAATACTTCTGGGAGACATTTTGAATAGGGAGACAATTTAGTGTCTCCTTAGCGTTTTGGCCTATCAAGCTGAAAGTATGTTGGTGGTCATGTGCAGTCCTTCAGCTTTCTATTGGTGTATAATTTATGCATACTGCTTCAGGATTTGCAGAGTTACAGTGTCTTAAATGTCCAAAGGGTAGAAAACTGGTCACAGACGCCCAACACATTTATGTGTTAAAAATTTAATCACTTAAAAAATCGTAACTTTCGTTACACATGTCCGATTGAGATAATCTTTGCACCATTGTAATGTTCTTTTTTTGCTCCTTCTGGTGAATACATTTATTTTTTGATTTGGTGAAAAAAAATTGTTATCGTACCTACTACTAGTAAATCTAATTTACTTTTCGACAGTACATGATACACGGGATCGCCGTCAGTTTTTCTGTGACAACCGTGATCGAGATTATGACCCGCGGCGGCCATGCAGGCTTCACGATCGACGATCGATAGGTCAAGGTCATTGCTCGCTCATGGAGGAGGATTTGAGACGTTCTGTCCGTGTTCCACTCGTCAGTTTCGACAGTTGTAGTGTATTTCATTAGTCATAAAATCGTAAACTGTGCACACAGATTGATTCAGGAAAGGCGTTTCTTTATTGCATTCAACCAAGAATGAAACAACAGAGATAAGTGCAGTGAAAGAGTGCCGATTTTTTTTTTTTACAAGACTGACAGCTGACCCAGCAAAAAACGTCCCGTGGTCCTACCTAATTAACCTCTGGCCAAAGCCTTGACTGAAAGGCGGTTTTAGCCAATGAGAGCCCAATAAACTGGCCACCACCCACTTCCGGCGACAAATACAAAGTAGGTCACGCAAAACTCCGACATTCGGCTGTTGTTTTAGTACGAGAAAGAGGGAAAATAGAGTGGTTACAAACACCTCGTGGGGCTTTTATAATTCCGGTTCCAAATATTCTAAACAACCTACAGGTAGAGTAAAGTTTATTCCTTTCCCCAAACCACGCCCGATTCTCAAAAAATGTATATGTTGGCTAAATTTTATCGTGATAAAGGTATACTATACTGTCGACCCCATGATCAACTGAATGTAAACAAACTACAAAGTGCATTACAAAAGACATCTCTGAGAGTAAGAAACCCACAATGTTTACATATTTTCAATCAAGATTTAATCTGATTCATTATTCTTTAACTGAAACACGCACTGCTTAACTGGAAAATTGGATAATGAAGATCTTGTGAATGACTGAATCATGCAGTGAATGGAATAGATCTAGATCAAGTCCGAAGGAGGGGGAAGGAGTTACGTATTTATTTCTTGTTTCTGGCATATTGGATGACTGTGACAATCAAGTAAAAAACAAACAAACAAGCAAACAAACAAACAAACACAACCCCCCCCCCCCCCCCCGAAAAAAAAAATCTTCAAGACTTTGTCTGTAATATGAAACAGTGGATGTCTAACAACAAACTGAAACTGAAGGATGATAAAAGAGGTTACTCTATTCAGTTTTTAACACTCTCAGGCACAATATCCCCATCTTCAACAGTGGAGGGGTGCGTGTGTGTGTGTACTTGTGAGTGTGTGTGTGTGTGTGTGTGTGTGTGTGTGTGTGTGTGTGTGTGTGTGTGTTGGGGGGGGGGGGAGGGGGTGTTTATGTCCTGTCCTTGTTTTTTTTTAAATGTATTTCCTGCTGTGTTTGTGTGTGTATATCATTATGTGCAGTGTTGTGTGTGTGTGTGTGTGTGTGTGTGTGTGTTCCCCCTGGACATGCGTCAGATATATTCACTTGCTAGAATTAGTAAAGCGCCCAGTAGCCAAAGTTGTTGGGATGGCACTATGGAAGTTGATATAATTATTATTATTAACATTATTATCATCATTATTAAGCCTAAGCACGGGCCTATGCATGGCAGTGGGACGGAGGGGAAAGGGAAATCCAAACCTATTCAACCACCTAAAAGATCTAGGCAACACTATCTTGCCAGGCCACATTACTCCGTGATAGATTTTTTCTGTGTGCTACTTTTGTTGCTTCTATTATTTTTGTTTGTTTTGCTTGTGTGTGTGTGTGTGTGTGTGTGTGTGTGTGTGTGTGTGTGTGTGTGTGTGTGTGTGTGTGTTTAGTGTGTACGCTAATTGATTGCTTTTCTTTCATAAGGACTCTTGAATGTGTCAGAACACCAAACAGTAGTACAATAGTAGGTAGGCTCCAGACGATATTATGTATAAAATACCAAAACATTTTAAGTCCGTAAATAAATGTCCATTAGTAGCAGACCAAACAGACGTGCATGGTGAGTGAGTCTTTTGTCTGTCTTTGTTTGCTCTTTTGTTGAACGACTTTCCACTTTCAGTGATACATGGTCAAGAGTGGTAAAGAAAGACAAAACTGGCCTTGATCTAGATCCAGATTATTTTGTCGTGTGTATACGTGTGCGTGTTCTCAGCCTATGAAGTAAGACATGTTGTATAACCAAAAAGGTAAATAATAATATATATATATATATATATATATATATATAATAAAATAAAAAAAAAGAAAGGGAGTAGAAATGCGGATTAAGAAGAAGAAGAAAAAAAAAAGAGAGAGAAAAAAAAAAAGAGGGGAAAGACTTGCAGCAGAATGGTGCTCCGTGACTTGTACGCTACTGAGGCAACCAAAGAAAACACAAACTTCTCTTCAGGTCGAAATATTTTTACACAGTTGATATTCTGTTTAAACAATGTAGCTCCCTGTCGCTACGGCAATGTTGTTTTTGTTAAGCAAAAATGTTTCGGTAATGCCGTCTGAAAGATCACAAAAACACGCTACTTGTGTTGCTGACGAAGCCGACGAAGCCATGTTTGTCGGAGTCTAGACCACGAAACTAGGTCAGTGGGAGGAGCATTCTTGCCTCTGGCCAGAGGTTAATTACGATGAAGCAAGTCTTGTGTGTTTTAAGCAACGCGGTACAGGCTTTAGCAAATTAAAACGGAATCTGACAACAGCAAAAAAAAAAAAAAGTAAATAAACAAGTGCACTCTTACCTGTCTCGTTCCAAGCAATGCAATAGTCATAGGCCTTGAACATTGGACAAGACCAGCCACTCATGGCAGCTGACGGCAAATCTGGAGAGCCCAAAATCATATGTCGGGGATATATTTTACATAGCCACTTGTAAACCCTAAAATTAAAGTACATTGTAACCAAGTTTTGTCATTGAAAATGCCTGTACTAATTTAATTAAAAAAAAAAATACAGTGTTGTAATTTTGTAATTAACAAAAAACTAAATTTCTCCCTAATATACGTTTTCTAACCCATGAGATATAGGTGCCTATTTTTTTACCTTGAATTTTTAAACCTTCTCTATCCAAAAACCAAAATGGACTGTTCCGTTCAACCTTTTCTTGCATCAGCAATCATGAGAACGAATTTTTGTATCTTTTTACATCGACGCTTCCCAAAGAAAAACTGCCAAAACGCTAAGGAGACACAAAATTGTCTCCCTATTCCAAATGTCTCCCAAAAGTATTTCTCTAACTGCAGTTTGTCTCCCAAAGGTGTAATCCAGTTAAATATATATATATATATATATATATATATATAGAGAATGGTACTGAGGATCAGCGCAATCTTAAAAAAAGTGCTCAACCACAGTGGGAGCGACATTTGGCACTGGCAACACAAGCTCATCACATCCTGACGAAGAGAAATACATTATACTATGTAAACCACAGTTGGCAACTCTAAATGTTATAACAGAAATGGTTAACAATTGCAGACACAGATGGAAGTTTCTATCAGCGAAAAAAACCAACACCTGAGAAACACATGTAGCACGGGAAAAAACAACAGCAAACCAGCTAGCTATATATATACGTGGCACTGGCAACACAAGCTCATCACATCCTGACGACCGCACAGCGTGAAACAAATTTGTAGATGTTTTTAGAAGCTTGATTTTAACTTGCTTTTAATGTAACAAATATATATATATATATATATATATGTGTGTGTGTGTGTGTGTGTGTGTGTGTGTGTGTGTGTGTGTGTGATGTGTTTTATATATATCTATATATATCCAAAAGAAAAAAAGGCACAAAAACAACAAGCTGTCGTGGTTCTAAATGAAATTTTCGGCTTTATTTGCCTTCGTCAGCATATGACATCCTCCCTGAGTGCCAGCAGGTAAGGTAGTGAGGGAAGAGACGTAAATATTTCAATATGACGTAATATAAAACAAATTACGTACTAGAATGATACGTAACTCGACAGACGTGTCACAGGTAGTAATTTGATGGATGAAAGCTCTGTGTGTGTGTGTGTGTGTGTGTGTGTGTGCGCGCGCGCGCGCGCGCTTGTGTGTGTGTGTGTGTGTGTACACGTGCATGTATGTGTGCGTGTATGTGTGTGTGTGTGTGTGTGTGTGCGTGCGTGTGTGTGTGTGTGTGTGTGTGTGTGTGTGTGTGTGTGTGTGTGTGTGTGTAGTCTTCAATTTAATGTCTATTCACGTTATGTGGTCCAGACACACAAAATAGAAGATCGCAGCAGCACTAAAAAATATACCAAGTAGCATCCAATAAAGATACAACATCTGCATGTCTTTACAGGTATGTACAAATCGGACCCCGAGTCAATGCCATTGTCACATATTATTGAGGACTTACTTAAAAATTCATCCAGGGAAGATTCAGCTAAAGCAAGAAAAGTCTTTTCTAAGAAAACGGTTCACATCTGAGTAGTTTCTGCATATTTGATATCTTTTTCGCCACAGCTGTATTTTATGTCATTTGTAAATTTTGTTTTAAAACCATTACGTTTAAGTCTTTGGATCAAGGAGGTCATTGACCTTACATGAAGTGTGTGTGTGTGTGTGTGTGTGTGTGTGTGTGTGTGTGTGTGTATGTGTGTGTGTGTGTGTGTGTGTGTGTGTGTGTTTGAGAGAGAGAGAGGGAGAGAGAGACAGAGACAGAGAGACAGTGAGATTGTTTTGTTAAATCATCCTCATAACTTTATAATATGTGTCTGTTTTCAGAATAGCCTCCCCACCCCCACCCTAACCCCACTCCCTACACCCAAGGAAAAAAAATAATAAAAGAAAAGGGGAGGGGGGGGGGGGGGGCTGGTGGTTTATAAACACGTCGTTCAGGTCATCCAGGACGGAGAAGCAATCAGGCTCCGCCACAAAATGATGATGAAGCATGTTGTTACTGGATAAGTAATCAGGCTTCATGACAAAATGATGGCCAAATAATGTTACAGAAGTATTCGGCCTCCACAACAAAATGACGATGAAAACATTTTGTTTCATAGAAGTATTCAGGCTCTGCTGCAAAATGACGGAGAAAACATGTTGTTACAGGAGAAGTATCCACGATCCACAGCAAATGATGGCGAAAACATGTTGTTACAGGAAAAATATTCCGAATCCACAACAAATGACAGCGAAAGCGTGTTCTTACATGAGAAGTCCACAACAAATGATGGAGAAAACATGTTGCTACAGGAGGAGTGTTCAGAATCCACAGCAAATGATGGCAAAAACATGTTGCTACAGAAATATCCAGGTTCCACAACAACGTGATGGTGAAGACATGTAGTTAGAGGAAAAGTATTCAGACTCCACACCAAGATGATGGCGACGACATCTTGTTACAGGAGAAGTATTTGGGCTCCACAACAAAATGATGGCGACGACATTTTGTTACAGGAGAAGTATTTGGGCTCCACAACAAAATGCTGGTGAAACATGCTGTTGCAGAAGAAGTATTTGGGCTCCACAACAAAATGATGGCGAAAACATATTGTTATGGAAGAATTATTCGGGCTCCACTACAATGATGGTGAGAACATGTTACAGGAGAAGTATTCAGGCTCTACAAGAACTGTTGGCGACAATATGTTGTTACAGGAGAAGTATTCGGGCTCCAGAACAAATGATGGCGAAAACATATTGTTACAGGAGGTTCTGTAACAAATAATGGTGAAAACCTGTTTTTGCAAACACGTATTCAGGCTCTGCAACAATCGATGGTGAGAACATGTTGGTACAGGAGAAATAGTCAGGATCTTCAAGGTACTCTGGCTCCACAAAAAATGGTTGCTGGCGACGTGTTACTGTAAACTGTTCAAACCCAGTGGATGTAGTGTCTGCAATTTACTTATCCAGAATGCCTCCCGCTGCAGTCGTTTTTGTTTTGTGTCAGAGTGCACTTTCTCTATTGGTAGACATTTTATGTTGGAGAGTGAGTGTTGTGGCCTGTTGAAGTGTGATGTGATGTGTGTGCCCGTGTTCCTATTTATGTTTGATCTGTGTTGGTAGAACCTTGTTTTGAGACTGTTCTTTGTCTCTCCAACATATTGTGCGTCAGTGCACATGTCACAGAACAGCAGGTAGATGATATTGCTTGTTTCGCATGTCATTCTGTTGCGGAGCCTGAACAACTCTCCCGTTCTGGACGATCTGAATGAACTGGATTCCACAAGGTGGACCTGACACAACACACACTTCTCCTTCTCACATTTGTAGGATCCAGGACAGTCGTCAACAAGAGCTGGCAGGCAAGAGGGCATGAGCATAGTCCTCAAGGAGTGGCAGTTCCTTTCTGCCACTAAAGGGGGTTGAGGGACTGCTTTTTTCATCCTCTCGCTGTTGGTGATGAGGCTGTGATGTAGCTCTCGTGTCCAGGATCTCAATGGTGGGTTGGCAGGGTTGTGTGTCACGATCAGAGGTGGGCGAGGTTCTGATACTTGTTTTGATTTGTACTGGAGCGCCTCTTGTCGGGGAATCCGTCGGACATTTTCTGCTGCAGTTTGGACAACGTCTTGCTTGTAGCCACGTGCCTGGAAGCGTTTGGACATTTCCCGGACCCTTTCTTCAAACACAGCATTGTCTGAGCAGTCTCTTAAGCCTCAGGAACTGGCTGAATGGAATGCTCCTGTGTACATGTCCAGGATGACATGACTGGGGACTCAGATAAGAATGTGCATCAGTGGGCTTTGTATAAAGATCTGTTTGAAGGAATCCATCTTTTAAGGAAATGGCTATATCCAGGAACGGGATACTGCATGGCGATGTATTGAAGGTGAACTTGATGGTTTCATGGAACGAGTTTATGTGATCCATAAACTGTTCCAATTCATCTTCTGATTTCACCCACAAGACAAAAATGTCATCTATGAAACGTTTCCATAGATGATCAGGGATAGAAACAGGACTGGAGGCTAGTAATTGCTGTTCCAGCCACGCCATGAACAGATTCGCAACTGCAGGGGCAAGTGGGGTGCCCATCGCTGTGCCAAAGATTTGGTGATATACGTTTTCATCAAAGCGAAATACATTATTTTTTAGCACATGGTCTGCCATTCGGACAACTTCAGTGGCTGGTGGGATATCGGTACTGCAGTGGTTGTCCAAGAAGTGGTGTAGTGCTGTTTTGAGATCGTCATGAGGAATGTTGGTGTACAGGCCAACAACATCGATTGTCACTAACCTCGTGTCCTGATGGAAAGGCCCATATGCTAGATTCCACTGTTGTATAATGCTGAGCATGTGCGTGGAATCCTGAATGTAGGTTGGAAGGTTGGTGACAAAAGGTTGTAGCCAGCTGTCTACCAGCTTGGAGATTTTTTCCGTTGGTCCGTTTATTCCTGAGACGATCGGTCTTCCTGGAGGTTTAAATGGATGCTTGTGTATCTTGGGCAGGGTATAGAATCTGTGACATGTAACCTGAGAAGGCTCTGTCTCTGCCCATTTAACGTGGTGTTACACACACACACACACACACACACACACACATATATATATATATATATATATATATGTGTGTGTGTGTGTGTGTGTGTGTGTGTGTGTGTGTGTGTGTGTGATGTTATATATATATATATATATATTGTGTGTGTGTGTGTGTGTGTGTGTGTGTGTGTTGTGTGTGTTATTATATATATATATATATATATATATATATATATATATTGTGTGTGTGTGTGTGTGTGTGTGTGTGTGTGTGTGTGTGTGTGTGTGTGTGTGTTCTCAATCCACAAGAGCTGTTCCAACAGTGCCAATAGATCAACGAGTTTAAATCTGAAAGCAAAGCACGCAGGAATTATACAAACATCAGTTAAAAAAACAGCACAAAAAGTGCGGATAATATTCTTCCAACAACACAGAAAATAAGGTGGGAAAAAAAGTGTAGGGGGGGGGGGGGGGGTCTGAAAGGTCGTGGGACGAAAAAAATGGACCAAAGACAAAATTTCACCACCGCGATTCAGATTCCGCACTTCCAAACTTCCATTGTCAACCAAAGCCGGCTTTATATTGTCTTCGTCCTCCGGCAGTGTAGCTACTCACACGGAACTGGGGTAAAGGTAGACCTCGGGTGCAATAGTCCTGCTCCCGTTAACACGAAGACTTGGGGTAAACATAGACCTGGTGCGCTACAGACCTTGCGTTAACAACATACACCTGATGTCCAGATGAGACGTTGGGGAAACACAGGTTAGGTGGGAATTAGACTATGGAGAAACACAGGTCTAGGGGAAATAAGACCTTGGGGAAACACAAGTATAGGGGAAACGAGACCTCGGAGAAACACAAGTATAGGAGAAATTGGACCTCGGGGAAACACAAGTATAGGAGAAATTGGACCTTGGGGAAACACAAGTATAGGAGAAATTGGACCTCGGGGAAACACAAGTATAGGTGAAATTGGACCTCAGGGAAACACAAGTATAGGAGAAATTGGACCTTGGGGAAACACAAGTATAGGAGAAATTGGACCTCGGGGAAACACAAGTATAGGGGAAATTGGACCTCGGGGAACACACGTATAGGGGAAATTGGACCTCGGTGAAACACAAGTATAGGGGAAATTGGACCTCAGGGAAACACAAGTATAGGGGAAATTGGACCTCGGGGAAACACAAGTATAGGAGAAAATGGACCTCGGGGAAACACAAGTAATGGTGAAATTGGACCTTGGGGAAACACAAGTAATGGTGAAATTGGACCTCGGGGAAACACAAGTATAGGAGAACTTGGACCTTGGGGAAACACAAGTATAGGGGACATTGGACCTTGGGGAAACACAAGTAATGGGGAAATTGCACCTTGGGGAAACACAAGTATAGGGGAAACTGGACCTTGGGGAAACACAAGTATAGGGGAATCAGACTTTGGGGAAACACAAGTATAGGGGAAATTAGACCTTGGGGAAATACAGGTCTAGGGGAAATCAGACCTTGGGAAAACACGGGTTTAGGAGGAAATTAGACCTTGGGGAAACACAGGTCAAGGGGGAACATAAAACTGGGGAACAAGTTCAAGGTGGAACACAGACCTAGGGAAGAAGGTCAAGGGGGAATATAGACCTGGGAATACAAGGCCAAGGGGAACACAGACCTGGGAAAACACAGGTCAAGGGGGAACATAGATCTGGGGAAACACAGGTCAAGGGGGAACATAGATCTGGGGAAACACAAGTCAAAAGGGAACATGGACCTGGGGAAACACAGGCCAAGGGGGAACATAGACCTGGAGAAACACAGGTCAAGGGAGAACATAAAACTGGGGAAACACAGGTCAAGGGGGAATATATACCTGGGGAAACACAGGTCAAGGGGGAACATAGACCTGAGGAAACACAGGTCAAAGGGGAACATAGACCTGGGGAAACAAGGTCAAAGGGCAACATAGACCTGGGGAAACAAGGTCCAAGGGGTACATAGACCTAGCTCGGGAAACACAGGTCAAAAGGGAACATAGACCTGGGGAAACACAGGTCAAGGGGGAATATAGACCTGGGGAAACACAGGTCAAGGGGGGACATAGACCTGGGTAAACACAGTTCAAAAGGGACCATAAACCTGGGGAAACAAGGTCAAAGGGGAACATAGACCTGGGGAAACACAGGTCAAGGGGGAATATAGACCTGGGGAAACACAGGTGAAAGGAAAACACAGACCTGGGGAAACACAGGTCAAAAGGGAACATAGACCTGGGGAAACAAGGTCAAGGGGAACATAGACCTGGGTAAATAGGTCAAAGAGGAACACAGACCTGGGGAAACACATGTCAAAAGGGAATATAGACCTGGGGAAACACAGGTCAAGGGGAACATAGACCTGGGTAAACAGGTCAAAGGGGAACACAGACCTGGAGAAACACATGTCAAAAGGGAATATAGACCTGGGGAAACACAGGTCAAAGGGGAACATAGACCTGGGGAAACAAGGTCAAAGGGGAACATAGACCTGGGGAAACAAGGTCAAGGGGAAACATAGACCTGGGGAAACACAGGTCAAAGGAGAACATAGACCTGGAGAAATGCAGGCCTAAAGGGAACATAGACTTGGGGAAACACATGTCTAAGAGGAACATAGACCTAGGAAACACAGGTCAAGGGGGAACATAGACCAGGGCAAACGCGGGTTTATGGGGAACATAGACCTGGGGAAACAAGGTCAAAGGGGAACATAGAGCTGGAGAAACACAGGTCGAGGGGGAACATAGACCAGAGCAAACGCTGGTTCATGGGGAACATAGACCTAGGAAACACAGATCCCCATGGAACACTGACCCGGGGGAAAACTCGATCAAGGTGGAAACATAAACCCCTCAGACAAAATGATCCTACCGGGATCGTAAACTATGGGAAAGAAAAGACAGTGCAGACATTTGAGGACATAGCTTCAGACAAAGAAACTTAGGGAGACCATACACCTGTGGGAGCTTCCACCGATCGAAGCAAAGACTTGAGGAACATACATCTAGGAAGCACCTACACCTGAGAGAATAAAACGAGTAGGCGGGCGAGGGTTAAGGGCCGGGATGTTGAGGGACACATAGACCTGGGGGGAGGGAGGGACGTGGGGGGGGGGGGGGGGGGGGACAGACATGAGGGAATCACGGTACTACTGGGAACACATACCCCGGGGAATCGTGGTCTTAGAGAGAACAGGGACATGAAGTCATCAGAATTCTTTTCAGAACAAAGACCTGGGGAAATTCCTAGGTACAACAGATAACCTGAGACAGGAACAGCAGGGCGACAATCACTGCTAACAAATTAAACACACGTTTTCTGGTAGTGTGTCGCTCTCAAGTCGTCCGTCCACTTCTCATCCACGATGTCCAGTTTGGTCACGAACTGCACAGCGCAGATGTGTACGTGACTGTAAGCCAAAAAATCACAGGTGCGGGCGTCCGGCGTCAGCGCACACAGTTCCAAGCACCTGTTCAGCGTTATGAACCGTTCGGCGCCGACGTTTAGGCCCGAGATGCGCTTTCCCGGATACGCCAGCACTTGCGTTCGCAGCTGCTGCTGGTCGCACGTCTCCACACACGAGTCCCGGGTCAGGGAGTAGTAGTAACCGGGCGTACAGACGCAGGAGTGGGCAAAGCATTCCCTCAGTGGGGCCCCGCACTCCGTGTCATTGACGCACGGTTTCTCCAGCCAGGCGGACACATGCAAGGTCCACACAACGATCGATGTGGAATTGACGATGTTGTTGTCGGTGGTGGTGGTGGTGGTGGTCGTCGTCGTCGTCGTAGTCGGAGGTGGTGAAGCGTAGCCACGACAGGAGAAGGAAGACGTGAGGCTCCCGGCTGACAACACCAGAGATCTGCAGCTGGGTGTGGCTTTGCAAACGGCAGCGCACATGACAGTCGACACAGCGTCTGTCTGGAACAGCAGTTTCCCCAGGAAGTCCACAGGCACGGTGTGTTTTTCTGCCCGCACCAAAGACGCGGAGTCCTGGCTGTGCTGAGCCAAGCCAGCGCCCAGAGCTAAACACAGGACTAGCGCGCCCAGAATTGTCATTGTTTATCGCTTTCCTTTCGGTTTATCCCCCTTTTTTGCGGGATTTTGGACAGCACCTTAATTCTGATGTCGATTTTTCTTTTTTGGTGTTGTTCTCTTTTTTTTTTTTTTTTTTTTTTTTTTGTTGTCTGTCTTATTTTTGCCGTGATTCCAAAATCATCCAAAGTCCTAGCAGCAATGGGAAAACGCCTGCTTCAACTTTCGCTCCCTCTTTCCGTGAGAAAGCCTCGCTAAACTCTCAGCCACACTGAAATGGTCGCTCATGCTTTTATGGTTGGTGTAGTTTACTATCTTTTATACACAAAAAAGAAAAATGAAAAACACATTAAAAAATTTAAAAAAAAAAAAAAAACGAAAAAAAAAGAGGTAACCGATTTTCTGATCGGGACGAAACAAAAAGGAACTATTTGTAAAACCAACAGCAAAATAGTGGTCTGTTTGTGTAATTCAAAGGACTCGGGACTCTCTCTCTCTCTCTCTCTCTCTCTCTCTCTCTCTCTCTCTCTCTTTTCTTTTCTTTTTTTTTACATTCTAGAGGAAGCTAATGAGTTAAAAGCAATGGAGTCTTTGGCGGTGTTTACGAGATCCGGAACAAGTCTGCGACACAAAAAGAGGCGGACAAGCAAAAGCTTTGTAGTGCTGAGTGAAGGCCAGAAGCGACTATGGTCATTTTGTGGTTGACTTACTACATAAGCACAGACACGCGCACTTAGTTCGACCTCATAAGGTCACGCTATTGTTTAGGGGGAAAAAAACAAACACCATTGGGTTTGTTTCCCGCGCAAGCTTTTATTACCGTTTACATTTGACTGCAGTTTGAGCAAACATGGCTTTTGATCCTTCTGAGACTAATGTTACATATACTAACATTTGAGAACAATGGCTCTAAAGCTGTTTTGTATGAGGTATGTCCATACACGACCGAATGCTTGGCGCAAACTTGCCCGGTGTTTCATCGGTAGCATTGCACAACCTCTGTAGACTTCTTTGACGCTGGCCCGACCGCTCAGGGCCTTCTCAGAGCAGGGACAAAAAGCCGATTAGATCTTGAAAGAGAAAAAGAAAAAGAAGAATGACAAAGATACCAACGAAGGTACGGGTGGGACCCAGAGAAGTACTGTCCTCGGCTGCCGAACAAACCAGCCGGGAGCAATACTGCACCATCTTTGGAAGCCTGCGCTGTGCACGCACAGGGCATTCCAGTAAGATCGTCAAGGGACATAACTGCTCCCTGGCAGATGCCATTGTGTAATGACTATTCGATGTAACACGACAGAACCTCCAAGGGAGCATTCCCATGGGTGTACCAGCCCAGACTGCAGATCCCACCGGCAAAAAAAAAACAAAACGCCACCGTGAAACAACTGCCGTGTGCATCGCGTGAAACAACTGCCATGTGCATCCTGCAGCCTCATTCGTTGCTGTTCCTCTGACTGGTTAAGACAGTACAACTCCAGGCATAGCCCAGCCGACCACACAGATCTTCTCAGAGCCACCGTGCCGGGACAAAAGCCATGATGTCTTGGAAGAGTAGCAAACAGCAGAGAGAAATGTGTGACGACCAAGAAGAATCAAACTCCTGTACTTTGATACTTCGGTCAGCCGGACGCTGCGTGAAGGGGCGTGAGGTGAGTTTTGGTCCTAAACTGTCGTGGACTTGATCCGGACAGATCAACAAACAAACAGACAAAAACAACGACGGTCGATTCTAGTAAGAAGTTCAAGGTCTTCAACAGCTGTAGGAGGTTCACAGATCAATTCTCAATGACCACCGCAAAGGTCTCAAAATATGAACGATGATTCTCTCTCTCTCTCTCTCTCTCTCAGTTATTTATAGATCATCGTACCGAAAGTTCATGAAACACCGTGCGGCTTAACCAATCAACGATCACGACATATTCTAGAATACTCCAGAATTATGACGAAGTGTGGCCAGTCAAAATGCACAGAACTTTCTATAAACATCGAATATCATCACACGCTACAACCCATCAAAACGCTTGGAACATGTAAGTAGCAATATCTGGAAGCTTCTGGTCCGTTCTGTCCTGTTCTATTGCTCTGAACAGACCTGCAGATTCTTGACGCAATTTATGCATGCGTCATTTGGTAAACAAACGTCACGTGAAACTTAACTCGTCACGGAACGAAACCCAAAACGTACATATGAATCGACTGATGATCATCATGCATAAAATCGAACTGTTTGTAACAAAATGTAACTGACAAATCACAGAAACAGTGAATGGCACGGGAGTTGAACTACTGTCGAACTTTCAGGGGGATACAACTAGACTGTGCTATGAATGCCAATTATTCTGCTTGACTTTTCACCGCTAAATCAAATAAAAAAATTACGTGCTAATGAAAAAACATTTGCATCCAACAACAAATACACATCTGGAAGCCATAGGTAAAATAGATATTGTACAATGGGCAGCTAGTGTCCACTCTAGACATTGTGCACAGTCTTCCAACCTAGTTGCCAGATTGAAAACAAGAAAAGCGGGAATGTCATCCATTGTGATCAGAAAAAAAGTGAGAGTTTCCAGAACACAGACATGAGAAAAGTCTAGAAAGGTAGAAGAATAGCACAGGACAGTAAAAATGGAAAAAAAAAGAAAAAACATTTTAAAAGGCAGAGAGTGATAGAGAAGAGGAAATCGTTGGCATAGCATTTCCAGACAGTAGGAGAGCTCTTTTAAAGGAGGATTCCCCTACATGCTCATGGGGAAAATAGACACACCAGGTTTATTTGCCTTTTGGCCGACCCTAGGGAAAGTCCAAATGACAATGAGGGGCCGACCGACCACGGTAAAAGTCCGTTGACAGCGAGAAAAGGTGCAACGCAGGGTCCTCTTCAGATGGCACGTTAGACCGTGTGGCGAAATTTTGGTTGCGTCTAGAATTGTACGATGATGATAATGGCTCAGCCAATGTTAGGTAGGTACCCAAGGTCTGACCAGCGCGTCGGACTAATGTGTAGGTCACACATCTGCTAAGACGTAGCCAGGTGACCCTTTTCTTAAAGCCAACTCATCTCAGTCATCAATTCATTTATCCATCAGCTTTAAATCATGCGCAGTGTGGTCTCGAAACTTAGCGGATGCAGTCTAGCGTATATGGACTGGTCCTCACGAAGTGACACGTCCTTGATGTAACTGAGACTAGAATTGTATTGGTTTCGCTTGTCAGCAGAAGGGCAGCCAGTGGGGGGCTGTGGGGTGCGCACGGCAGTTGGCTCACTGGTGACATCTTTTGCAGGTGGCTTCTGCAGTCATGAAATACGGGCTGCTACACTCAAGGGGACGCTTACGAGGAGGTCCTGTCGTGTCGCGTCAAATGGCATCATACGATGGCGTCTATCATTGAGCAGTTACGTCCCTTGACAGTCTTAATGCAGAAAGCTCTGAGCGTGCTTGCACTGTATATGAACACGGCGCAGGCTTTCAAGAAGGATTTATTTAATTTTTTTGTTTTGCCCTCCAGCCTCCAAAGTTTTCCATTTTTTTCTTCTTTTTTTTCACTTAAGAGATGGGGTCTCCATCCTCCAGTTTTTCCCCACCGTCTTTTTTTCTCCTTTTTTGTGAGAATAAAGACTAGCTCATGCTCACCATGCAACGTCAGTGTGTTATTTACAGATGGACAGTCCCATGCTGACTTTAATATTTTAACGTTTGATACAAAACGTCTGGTTCTATTCGTGTACTGATGTATGGTGTGCTGACACTTTGAGGTGCAGGATCGCTCCTGGGTGGCTGGTTCGGCAGTTGAGGGCACCACTTCTCACGGTGCCACTGGCACCTTAGGTGTACCGTTTTTCCTTCTCAAAGTTACATTCAACTGCCTGGTGTGTTTTTTTTCTGTGTGTGCTTCTTTCAGCCCGCTCTCTCTCAGTCCTACTGCAGTTCGTGTGACATTGGAATCAATCAAAGGAACGAGTCCTCACCTCATGTCGACATTTTGAAGCAGGCCTGCCAAGTTCGTCCACTCATCGATGTTCAAGCGACGTCACATGTCAACACGTAGCGCGGTTCTCTGGTTCTTGGTGCAGATTCCTTCAAAGGTAGCCAGCCCCCTATGAACCCCCCCCCCCCCCCCTCCCCTCCACTCTGAATCTTTATTTTTTGCCAATTGTGATTTAAGAAGTACACGCAAACTAGCTAAGGATAATATTATTATTTTGTTGAGATGTATGTCACATGTGCAACATATAAAACATCTTTTGTGCACGCTTGTTTGGGTACAAAACACCGTTATCCAACTTCCAATGTGAGATGGAGATTATTTCAGCATAAAGTACTGTTTCTAGACTCTAAGTCTTTGGCATGGACCTTCCTTCCTCGCGAAACACTGTTTTACGACATCCGTCTGATGTTGATGATAATCTGGCATGAAGAATTTGACTTCTTATATGAGTCTGAAAAATCATACATTCAGTGGATTTGCCCCCAGTGTGTTCAAGGAAAAGGTATGAAAAGAGACGTTAAAGATGACAAACTTGACCACTTGATGGCAAAGATTGAAGCCATGCAGAGTAAATTAGCAAAACTTGAAACTGGATACATAGGTGAGTCCTTAGATCAAAAAATAGAGAAGGCTGTTGAAAGGAAATTAGCTGGGGCTCTGGACGAAAGGGGGGAGATTGAAAAAAGAAAACCAAATGTGATTGTGGTTGGAGTGAGAGAGAGTGATGAAGTTAGTCAGGAGGACAGAGAGAAAGAGGATTTGTTGAGGGTGAAGAAAATGCTGGAAAAGATTGACCCCAAACCCAAAGATGAATCTGTTAGTGAACCAGTAAGACTCGGGGAAAAAATCTGACAAACCGAGGTTACTTAGATTCAAGGTTGGTTCTGAAAAAGGGAAAGAAACAAAGAGAGGGGAAAAAAAACTATTTCAACCCGGACTTCACCCCTTTACAGAGGCAGAGACACAGAGAATTGAAAAACCTGCTTGAAACTAAGAAGAAGGAAACAGGAGAAAATGACTGGATTATAGGAGGTGGGAAAATTGTTAAGTTGTACTGGAGCAAGTGGGGTGGGAGTGAAGCAATGACTGAATGTAAATGATAATGTACATAGTTTTAATATTGATCAAGATACATACTGTTCAAATAGTTGTACTGTAATTTATTCACATCTGGATAGTTTCTTGAACAAGAAGAGTGAGTTATTTTCATTGATTCAAGAAAAGAATGCGAGTGTGATTGCGTTAACTGAAATTAAAGCCAAACGACAATTGGATGTAAATATGCCTGAGTATCGTATTCCTGGTTTTGATTGTTTTATGAATAAGGACCCCATTCTAGGGGTAGCATTGTATGTAAAGCATTCCCTTCATGCTCAACCTTGTGATGAACTAAACAAACAAACGTTTCAAGAGAGTGTGTGGTGTTATTTTTCAGCAAAGGACAACAAAAAAACCCCAACTATTACTTGGATGTATGTATAAAATCCCTGGTTCAAATGCTGAAAATGATACTAAACGTTCAGGTATTTTACGGACAGATATTATTAAAAAGTTCGATCACGTCTGTATAATGGGAGACTTTAATTATCCAGGAATAAACTGGCAAGAACCCTCGAAGGAAAATGAAGTGTTTGTGGAAGTAGTTAATGATGCATATCTGATTCAGTCTGTTCGCAGTCCAACTAGGTGAAGAACAGGACAAAAACCTAGCCTGATAGATTTAATTCTTGTAAATTGACGATAACCTGATATCTGACATTGAACATCACAGTCGAATTGAGAAAAGCGATCATGATATATTGATATTTGATGTATATATTGCAATTGATGACCATGACAAGCAAAGCAAACACCATAAATGTAATTATGCAAAAGGGAATTACAGCAAAATGAGAGGATTTTAGAAAGGTTGACTGGTCTGAATTAGATAGTCTGGATGTGGAAACATGTTGGTCAACTATAAGACATAAAATTCAAGAAGCTATGGATTTATATATACCCAAAATTAAAAGTAAAGGCAACAAAAATTTAGGACCAAAGTGGATGAGGAAATCTGTAATAAAGAAAATTTAAAAAAGTACAATTTGTATAAAAGATTTTTGATCACACAAAATGGTATAGATTACCAAAATTATATCAAATTGAGAAATGAATGTTCTAGAGAGGTGAGGAAAGCAAAAAGGGACTATGAGCATGAAATTGCAAAAAATAGTAAGAAGAATCCTAAATGCTTCTGGAAATATGTCCACTCAAAATTGAATGTCAACTCTTCAATTAGTCCACTGAGAACAGAAGATGGTAACATTGCAGTTAGTGATAATGATAAGGTCGAGGTGCTAAATAAATTCTTTTCTAGTGTATTCATATATGAAAATATTGAAAATGTTCCTGAAATTGACAGCGCCTCATTATCTGATGGAAAAATTCTGAGTGATATAGTCATTACACCATTAGCGGTAAAAGAAAAATTAAGTTAAACTGGATGTCACTAAAGCTTTTGGTCCAAATGGTTTACCAGCTAGAGTATTAAAGGAGTTATGTGAAGAATTAGCAGTACCTTTGTGTGTGTTATTTAATAAATCAATAAGCGAAGGAGTGGTACCCACTGATTGGAGGTTTGAAACTGTAACTGCTATATTTAAAAAGGCACCAAGTCTGGCCCAGGAAATTATCGCCCTGTAAGTTTGACTTTTATCCCTTGCAAAGTGCTTGAGTCATTTGTGAGAGATGCAATAGTTAACCATATGAATGATTTTTTTCTTATATTCAGATTGCCAACATGGGTTTCGACAGGGTAAATCTTGTATGACACAACTTTTAGAAGTAATGGAAGATTTTACAAACATGATCGATGATGGGCTTGTTTTTGATGTAATTTACTTGGATTTTAGAAAAGCCTTTGATTCTGTGCCCCACTACCGATTGTTGGAAAAATTAGAAGGTTATGGTATAAATGGGAATGTTAACCATTGGATTAAGGGGTTTTTTTTTAATCGAGTACAAAGGGTGAGAGTTGGTAATAATTATTCCTCAAGTATAGATGTTTTAAGCAGTATTCCGCAAGGAAGTATTCTTGGACCTATTTTGTTCACAGTTTTTTATAAATGACCTGCCAGAATGTGTAATTAGTACATGTACGGTATTTGCAGATGACACGAAAATATATGATTCTGTAAGTAACCATCTTAAGTTACAAGATGATATTGATAATCTAATTAAGTGGAGTGAAACATGGAATTTATATTTTAATCCAGGTAAATGCAAGGTTATACATGGTGGAAAAAATAATCCGGAATATACATATACTATGAAATACAATGATGCTGTCTCAAATAATGATTCTGTTTCAGAAGAAAAAGATCTTGGGGTAACGTTTGATAGCTGTCTGAAATTTGATAAGCACATAAACAGTGCGATGATGAAAGCTAATAAAATGCTTGGTAGAATTAGCCGGTCATTTTCATATTTGGATCCTGAAGTTTTTACAATACTATATAAGTCATTAGTTATACACCACCTGGAGTATGGAAATGTGATATGGTGCCCTTACTTAAAAAGGCAATCAGTGAGTACTGAGAGAGTGCAAAGAAGAGCCACCTTGTTAATTAAAAAGTTTAAACATATAAGCTATGCAGACAGATTGCGAAGGTTAAATTTACCATCGTTAAAGTTCCGACGAATATGGGGAGACTTGATTGAGACTTACAAGCTATTTAAGAGACTTAACAGTACAAATGTTAACAGATTTTTTCAACTGACCTCTAATCAAATTAAAAGAAATTCTGCTAACAAAATCCAAATTAAATATTGTCGCTCTAATATTAGAACATTTTCCTTTAGTAACAGCACCATATTGGAACAAACTACCTGCACATTTTAAAAAAGCAAAAGATTTTAATGCTTTTAAACACCTGGATACTAACGCAAAGTTAAATATTTTAAAATTTAATTTTGATTGACAGAATAGAGTAAAATAAATCCTGAGCATATGCATGCATTATGCAACCACTATTTATTTATATAAATAAGATGATTGGGATACTAAAAGCCGTGAGGCTATCTAAGTCCCAAGTGAACTGAACTGAACTGAACTGAAATGATGTTCTACGACTTCCTGGTGGCATGGATCTGATGTTAGCACAAAACACTGATTTACGACCTGCTTGTGGTATACATCTTCTTTGGCATGAAACGCTATTTTGCGACTTCTAAGTGACATAGATGTCTTTTACGTAAAGCACAGTTTTTTTTTAAACTTTTGAAACAAACCTTATCTTGGCTTGAAACACTGTTTTGAGACTTTCTTGTGACACGAATCTTATTCTGGTATAACATACTGTTTTACTGTGGCACAGATCTCATTTTTTGGCATAAAACACTGTTGTACGACTTCTTGTGACACATATCTTATTTTTGGCATAAAACACTGTTTTGGCACATTTTATTTTGGAACGAAACACTATCTTACAATTCCCTTATGATACAGATCTTGTGTTGGTATTAAAAAAAAACACCTGTTGTACAACTTCCTTGCGACATGGACCTTATTTCACCGAAGAACTGTTTCTCAATTCCACTGTAGCATAGTCTAGACGTAATTCTAGCTCAAGAGTTTGTCCTAGACATTAAGTCTGTGTTGACTTTGAGGGCACGAAGACTTGCTGGAGAGTCAAATGTTTGGGTCGTTCCCAAGGCAACCTGCGGAGAATTACGTCACGCTTCAGCAGCGTCCCCTGTTTCATGGGGATTGAAGTCTTCACACCAGCCGTTAACATTGAGAGAACGGAAGCGTGTCAATACTCCCCTCGAGAATCGACTCTCCACCCGCCCAATTCTTCCCCAGCTCCATACACCTCCCACTGCCCACCCCTGCTCAGTACTCCACCTGCTTGATACTCATCCTGCTTGTCGCTGCTCGATACGCCTTCGGTCTAACACTCCTTATTCTCCTTGGTCTATTACTCCCCGGCTTGATACAAGCCTACCGGCAATAGAAAGAAATTCTTGCTCTGGGGAAGGAGGGTGCGAAAGGAAATCTCTCTCTCTCTTTCTCTCTCTCTCTCTCTCTCTCTCTCTCTCTCTCTCTCTCTCTCACACACACACACACACACACACACACACACACACACACACACACGCTCGCACGCACGCACATAAGCACGCACACACACACACACACACACACACACACACACACACACACACACACACACCGCGCGCGCGTGCGCGCGCACACATTCACTCACACACTCACACACGCACGCACGCACGCACGCACTCATGCACGCACCCACGCACTTACGCACGCACACGGCGCGCGGCGCGCGCACACACACACACACACACACACACACACACACACACACACACACACACACACATTTCTACTTTGTTTGTGCTCAGAACACCCATTGTGTTTATTAGCGCTAGATTTCCTAGCTGCCATCGTGCAAAGATAGTTGTCGTTTTAGGCTGACGCTACAAACATTGCTATGACGCTGTTCTGCAGCCACGAATCTCAGAAAGTGCGTTAGGCAGCCAGTGCAGCTGCTGTCATTCTGTGGACTGTGAACAAACTTCGGCCCATTCCCTGACTGGTCTCCTGGACCCAGGACTCATTTCTTACCGCCACAGGTTGTTTGTGAATCACATCCAGTTTTCTTTTGTTGTAGTTTTGTTGTTGTTGTTGTTATATTGTTTCCTTTTTCTTGATCTATGTACTCTCTAATTGTGCTTAAAAGTGGACTGTGCTCATGACATCCTCCATATTTGTGCCACTGTGCGCATTCTCTTTGTATAATTGCCATTCATTGATTTGAACTTAATAATTTGTTCATTTTTCTTTTTGTTTGTTCGACATCATGCTCCAACCACTACCCTTTCTTGTTTGCTGTTTTACTGGCTTGTTGATTTTTCTAAAGATATGTATTCAGTTGTCCGTGTCCCAAGGCTTGATAGTTTACCTTTCATTCTGCGCGTTTATCATCGTTGTGCGTCATCCACTATCATTACTTTATATTGACTGTTTTCTGGTTTATTGATCTATCATCCTCTGTGTCTCTTTGTGAGAACACGGTATTCCTAGTCGATTTTGTCTCACTGTTCCTTTACCACCCATGCCTTCCCACACTCCCGCTGTTTCAGGACTTAAAGTTGGCCATCTCAATGTCTATCATTTATTTAATAAGGTTCATGAAATCTCCTCACTTGTAAAACAGTCACCCCATCCTGTACAAGTATTTGCTGACAGTGAAACAAGATTAGACTCTCGCATTACAGATAATCTTATCAGCAACCCTGACTACAGAATAGAAAGACACGACAGTGATCAACCCCAATATACTGGCCTCGCTGTTTACATTCATCAGTCAGTTGCCAACATTACCCGATGCAGAACTGATCTTGAAACTAATACTGTTGAATGTATCTGGATTGAAAAAAAAACAAACAAAAAAACCTCCAAATCACCGCCATTAATTATTGGAAATTTACACAGAAACCTATCTTCCACATACGAATGGTATGACATTTTTGTACAAATGATGGATCGGATCTGTCACAAAAATTAAAAAAAAATTCAAATATTCTATTGTTAGGAGATTTTAATACTGATATGTTAAAACAACAACCACCTTGGACACGCACACTTTCACCTAATATACTTCATCAGTTAGTACAAACCCCAACGAGAATAACTAGAACAACTGCAACTCTTACTGATCATATATACACAAACAACAAATCTGCAATATTAGATGTGTCAGTGGTACATTCTGGTATTAGTGATCACTGTCCAGTCTTCTGCACATGGTTCTTCAGGCTTCCAAAATCACCACCCAAAGATCACACGACCATCCAATACCACTCTTTCAAAAAGTTTTTAAAGAAACAGCATACCTCTACGACTTAAGCATTTCCCCATTTCACTTTATTTGCATTTACTCTGACGTCATTAATGCAATATCATTCTGGTACCAAACACTCCTCACCATCATAAATAAACACGCACTGTTACATAAAAAACGAGCGAGGCATCCGCAGATGAACCCGTGGTTAACACTAGAATTGCTGCAAGAAATGATTCTACATGACCAATGCAAGGCAGCAAATTAATTTGACGATTACAAAGAGTAGAGAAACTTTTTTCAAATGAAGTTGAAAAAGCCAAAAGAGAGTACTTCAGTCAAATGATTACGGATGCAAAAACCACAGCACCCCTCTGGAAGGCAATACACACTTTTGTACACAAACAGCCTACAGATTCACAAAATTCAACTACAAACATCACTCCAGGCAAATTTAATGCACACTTTCTGTCATTATCAGATATCCTTACTCAAGCTTCACAGACCAGAAGGGTATCTAATAAATATACATATACGACTTCCCTAATATGATTTTGCAAACAAAGACTTGGATCCAGTAACTCACCCAAGATTCCCCCTCTTACTATACATGAAGTAGGAATGAACACATTGCAGTTAAAGAGTAAGCAATCCATGGGTCCTGATAACATACCCTTTTTTCTTCTTAGACTCGCTCTACCTTACATTGTTGAGCCTCTTATGTACATATGTAATTTATCTATTAACACTAATGTCTTACCTCGAACCTTCAACAATGCCAGACTGATTCCCCTTCCAAAAGCAAATGATTCGTCGGATCCAAATAATTTCAGACCTATATCCTTACTATCAATTCTATCCAAACCCATCAAAAAAACACATTCACGCACACATATCTCAGTTCATGGAGGAAAACAAATTATTTCACCCACTCCAATCTGGATTCCGATGTAATCACTCCTGCCACACTGCATTATCACGAATGTGTGACTCATGAGTTTCAAATTTGAACCAATCACAAATGACAGGGTTGTCTTTCTTGACTTCAAAAAGACGTTTAATCTTGTTGATCATTCCAATCTTTTAAAGAAACTCTCTATTTGCTTAAACCATTCCTCGACAGTCTCATTATTCCAATCATACTTGAACGATAGGACTCAGTATGTGGTGCTTAATGGCAAAACCTCCGCTTCAGACTTTGTCAGACATGGTGAGACAAAATTGTCAACCACGCCCATCTGTAGTACACGCACTCCTCCCGCACAAACCCCCCTTCTACTCCCCCTCCTCCCCACCCCATCCCCCTTTCGTTTGCTCTCCCTTTGTTTCACAAAATGCAATTAAGATTTTAAATCTATATCAACTCTCAGTCTCTCCCCCTCACCCCTCTCCTTACCCCCTCCACCTCACTCACCCTCCCTGCCGTCTATCGGGTTGGTTTTGAAAAAAAGCTGCCCACACCACTCTCCCTCCTCTCTCGCCCCCCCCCCCCCCACCCCACCCTTTCCCCTTCTCCCTTGCTTAGCTTAAAAGAATTTTCACTGACGGTTCCAAATCTGGTGCATTTTTAGTAGATGTATTTTAAAGAGATGTGTGAAAGTTTTTTTTTGTTTTGTTTTGTTTTTTGTTGTTGATGACTTGTGAGTTGATTTTAACGTGGTGACAGCCCTGATATGGCCCTTTGCGGTCGGCTGGGCTATAAGCAACATTACCTTACCTTACCTTACCTTGCTTAGTGACAGCGCCGCTACAGAAAGGGAAGAAGGTTTCCGCTTAACACAAAGACGCCAGGCCCGTCTCTCCCCTCTCCTTTCCATGGAAATGGACAAGGTGGCTTAGCCTATAACACAGGGGAAACTCAGTGTGAACAATCACTGCCCTTCATAGACCAGCTGTGAGTGAATCAACCATTACAACAGGGGTAAACTAGAGAGTGCAAGTTTATCTCACCTACTCTGATCCTGCCTAAGATTCACTGACCACCCAGAAGAACTGTAAGCTGAAACTGTGTTACTAAATGTTGAGACTATGCCTTGATTGTGTGTATGCTATGTGGTTTAACAGTATAACTTTATGCCAATACCTGGTGACATCTATCAAGATGATGAATGAGTATTCTGTCGTAGTAGTTTGTTTGCCTCAACTTGGTAAAAACTATTAAGATGCTTGGCTGAGATTCTTTGTTAACAATCTGATTAACATTCTTTGTTAACCATCTGACTTTTGCCAGGATTCAATACTATCTGTTAAGATCATAACTGAATGATAAATTCTGATCGGAAAAGCAGTATGCCTGTACTAACTGAAAACTGTTGATTTATGAATACTGTTGATTGTCAGAATGCTTTGTGGTAAGTGACTTTAAGTCTAAACCATATGTGTACTTGGGCTAAGTGTACTCCAAGTTACTTCAACTTAATTTATAATAAAAACATTGACGTGTTATTTAACTTTCATTGTTTAGCATAGTATTACTGTCTCCTACCCCTTGTTTCACTCAAACTCTGAGTGAAACTGGAGACTGATAATCATGGCAGATATATGTATGCTAGTCTAATCCTTTGTTGGCTGAGATCTCACACATTTACTGAAAGCCAGAGGGCAAGTGTGAGAACTGGACAAGCCAAACTCTCAGTTACTTAACTACAGATCAGGTTCTGTTTGTATTAGAACCTGGGTTCCTACCTACCATGGGCATGCCTGGTAGTGAACACACACGCAGCCCAGCACTTGATCAGCAGGTCTACAGAGAAGGAGAAGTGGATCATCACCAGCAACTAGAGAGAGATCATCTGTCTTCTCCGACATCAGATAAGTTCTGACATTCCACGTGGACTCCCTGTCAACTCATCCAGAACTTTCCCTCTCTTAGTGATGAGACAGTGGGAACAAACAAACAAAACAACAAAACAGCTTGACCTAAATTTGTGAAACTGATTTGAATATTTCACCCTTGTATGGACAAGTACAGCTGACGTGTGAAAGTGCACTTAAATTGTCAGTTCCTTGTTGTGCATTCAGTATTGAATGTTTGAACTTATCTCTAATTCTGTCTCTCGGAGCTACAAGTACTTTTAAGTGTACAAGCCAAAGGAAAATTCGTCCTGAGCCACTCTTGAGTAGTTTTAACAGTCCTGAGAAAAATAAAAATTTCTTCCGATGACTAGTACCGGAAAGTTGCTCCTTCCATAACTAGTAAGAGAGAGGGTGGAGGTGAAATTTAAACATAACTCTAACAGAGAAAATATTCCAAATCCTTCCCCTTGACGGCACACCGACCCATTCCTAACTCTTGTCACACATGGAGCCCCACAAGGCTCAGTACTAGGCCCCTTCCTATTCTGCATCCTCATCAATGATTTACCATTGTCCACATCAGATGAAAAAGCCACGGCAGATTTATTTGCTGATGACTCGTCACTCCAAACAAACAGTAAAGATCTACTGACAATAAACATCTTTCCAGGAACGTCAAATGACATGCCAGACTGGTGTCATTCAAACTCAATGGTCATACACCCATAATAGCTACCCGCCAAAAGCACCAATTGACTCCTCTTTGCCTAAAACTTCAGTTGAATGGCACTCCTATTGAACAGGTAGATGAGCATTGTGTTTTAGGGGTAATGATAGATAAAGAATTTAAATGGCAATCTCATCTCAATAACATAAGCAAGGTAGTCTCAAAAAAACTTTTCCTGTTATCTCAATTAAAGCACTACGTTAACAGTACTGGGCTTAAACTTTTTTTCAATGCACACATAATGTCACGTATCAATTACTATACGCTTCAACAGTGTGAAATGGGAGTAGTGATGTCAACAAGACAAGGCTGAATTCTCCCATAGACGTGCAGCAAAGCTACTCCATCCAGCCATACTTCTATCAACAGATGAAAAACTATAAATGCTGAACATACTTACTCTGAGTAAGCACTTGGAATTCAGCATGGCATCATTTATATTTACAATTTTCGACAGATACTATGCCATGTTATTTGATATATCAATGCGCATTTTACAAGATTGAACAGGTCTTCTGGCTTGAAGAAATTCCTTTTCCCCTACCCACGC
The DNA here is from genome assembly GCA_033310375.1 of Conus canariensis. Lineage (NCBI taxonomy): Eukaryota > Metazoa > Mollusca > Gastropoda > Neogastropoda > Conidae > Conus > Conus canariensis. Next base: position 8,997,132 of record CM065735.1, read on the forward strand.
ATTGACCAATACAAAACAAGCCTAGCTTACTCTGGACCATACATCGGAACTCACTTCTACCTAGTCTACAAAATACGAATACGTTAAAACTTTTCAAGAAACATTTACATAAACATTTTTTATGTCTCAATCATTTGATTATTCAATTAAAATCAGTATAGCGTCCATTCGCAAAGTCTTCTGTAAACCATACTTTGAATATACTCTCTAAACATAATATAACCTGCTTCATTAAACCGCTCATTCCCATTCCCACTCTGTCTACCATCCCTCTTCTCCTCCCCCTACCTATCATTCTCTTGTTTGCTTGTATGTTTGTTTGTTTCCTTGTCTTTGACTAACCACCATGTAATTATTACATTTATGAATAATCTACTCATCACTGTAGAATTGTAGATATTGTCGCTATGTTGAATTGTCAGTATGCATGACAAGGACAGACTGTATGACTAGGCTCTGGCCTAAAAATCTTCATCCTTGCGTATTAAAGATCAATCAATCAATCAATCAGTCAATCTGTGTGTGTGTGTGTGTGTGTGTGTGTGTGTGTGTGTGTGTGTGTGTGTGGTGCGTGCGTGCGTGTGTGCGGTGTTGGTGTGTGTGTGTGTGTGTGTGTGTGTGTGTGTGTGTGATTCCCCTCCCCCTGCTTTCTTTTTTCCACTTTTTTTTCTATCCCTGTTCAAACGGTATTATTTGCTTGTTACTCATTGATCATTTTTTTTTGTCCATTTACTATTATCATTACTAATATTACTACACTCATTATCACCATCATTATCATCACCATCATTACCATCCTCCTCCTTCTCTCAGTGTTCTAGAACTTTTATTAGCTTTTTCTTCATTGATCATTTCCATCCCTTTCCACCTTCTGTTATTATTACTAACATAACTTTTATCATTATCATTATTATTACCATCATGATCATCACTATTATCATCATTCTTGACATTGCTGTTGATAATACCATTACAATCATTATTATTATTATTATTGTAATTACTATTGTCCTATTATTATCATTAGATATAATTACTGTTGTCATATTACTAATCCTATCACTATCATTAGCGGTAGTAGTAATAGTAGTAGCAGTATCCTTAAACTTTTTTTTCATTATTATCCTTATTAGCATCTTTAGTAATAACATTATTATCATCATCATCACTATGGTGATTACTATCATTTGTATTACTATTTCTAGTATTAATACTTTTACCTCTACTATTATCATCATTATGATGAATATTGTTATTATCACCATAACTGTTTTAACTACTATTATTACCATCATTATTACATTATATCATCATGCATTAATACATTCCTTAGATTCTAACCAACTGTCTTTCCAATTTCCTATATATTGCTGCCGTCGTTAATCTATGATGATGATAATGATTATTATCATAGCCATCAAAGTCATTACTATAATGACTGAAGAATTGTTGGCCTGCACTTGTTTTCCCCCACTACTTAATTGTTCAGCATTATATTGTTTGGTCAATCAGTGGGAGATTGCATCTCTAAGGAGATCCAAGTAAAGGTTGTTCTGTACAATTCTTGGCCACTTACAATGCTTGAGTTATTGAACAGCAGAGCTGACCACTCACACTGTTCCACATCTTTTGATCTCCCTTGTATCCTTGAATGGATCCTCAAGCATAGGCTCAAAGATTGTCCCCTACATCTTATACTGTGTGCATAATGCTTTTAGTTTCAGCAACCTTTTTTCTCCTCTCCACACTTTCGTTTTGTTCCATTTACTACCCTTCGCTGGCTGCTTCGGGGGTGCTGTTGGATTCTTTTTTGAACCCTTGGTGGCGAGAACACCACAGAATTATGGACTGTGGTGTGTCTCTATATGACACCAAGTGCACAGACACAATCAGCCGTGTCTCCCTGATGAGTCCGATCCAGCGGACGAAAGGCCTAGGAGCAGGCAATACAAATAGATGTGCCTTCGAGAGGGATTACAATGGTTCCC